>CM056049.1:655749659-656349659 GCA_029574335.1 Rana kukunoris
CTGTAGTACTACCTGCCCAAAGGCTGAATCCGCATTCCTTCTCACGTCTAGTTGATAAAACCTTGTAAACGTGTGGACTGATGACCACGTCGCCGCCTTGCATATCTGAGCCATAGAGATCTGATGGTGTGCTGCCCAGGAGGCGCCCATGGCCCTGGTAGAATGGGCCTTTACCGACAAAGGAGGAGGCAACCTCTTCAAACCGTAGGCCTGAATGATTAATTGTCTAATCCATCTCGAGATGGTGGATTTTGCAGCTGCCTGCCCCTTCTTGGGGCCATCTGGTAGAACGAACAACACATCTGTTTTCCGGATCTTTTCTGTAGCTTTAAGATAGGCCTTCATGGCCCGGACAATATCCAAGGTATGCAGCAACCCCTCCTTTCTAGATGTGGGTTTCGGAAAGAAGGATGGAAGTACCAAATCCTGGTTCAAGTGAAAATTGGATATAACCTTTGGTAGAAAGGCAGGATGGGGCCGGAGAACTGCCCTGTCCTTATGTAGAATGAGATATGGCTCCTTACACGATAAGGCTGCCAACTCTGACACTCTCCTGGCCGAAACTATGGCGACCAAGAATACCAACTTTCTTGTCAGTAAAACTAAAGGAATCTCAGCCAACGGCTCAAAGGGTTGTTTCTGTAGAGTGGACAGGACAAGATTTAAGTCCCATGGACAAATTGGTGACTTGACAGGAGGATTAATACGCAAGACCCCCTGTATGAAGGTCTTTACCAGCGAGTGGGTGGCCAGCGGCCTCTGAAACCACACTGACAGAGCTGAAATCTGTCCCTTGATTGTGCTTAATGCCAGGCCTTTATCCACTCCTAGCTGGAGAAAACTTAACACCCTATCAATGGTATATTTGCGGGAATTCCATCTTTTGGATTCACACCAGCCTACGTAGTTCCTCCACACCCTGTAATAAATCACCCTGGAGGCCGGCTTTCTAGCCCTAATCAGGGTAGGAATTACCTGCCTAGACAGACCTCTACCCCTGAGAATCAGGGATTCAGCCTCCAGGCCGTCAAATTTAGACGCTGTAATGTAGGGTGGAAGATCGGGCCTTGTGAGAGTAGGTCTGGTCGTAGAGGAAGAGTCCAAGGGTCTCCCACTGCCATCTTCAGGACTAGTGAGTACCATGTCCTCCGGGGCCAAGCTGGAGCTACTAGAATGACTGGCTTGTGCTCCACTCTGATCCTGCGCAACAGGCGAGGAAGTAACTGTAGCGGAGGGAATGCATATAGAAGTTTGAATTGATGCCAAGGGCAAACCAACGCATCGGTTCCGCAGGCCATAGGGTCCCTCGCTCGAGACACGAACCTGTCTAGTTTCTTGTTGAACCTGGATGCCATTATATCTACGTCTGGCATTCCCCACTTCTGGCAGATTGTCTGAAAGACCTGGGGATGCAGAGACCACTCCCCCGGCGACAGAATCTGGCGACTTAAGAAGTCTGCCTGCAGGTTGTCCACTCCGGGAATGAATATCGCCGAAATGCAGGGTACATGAACCTCTGCCCACTGAAAAATCAAGCTCACCTCCCTCTGAGCGGCCTGACTCCTGGTTCCCCCTTGGTGGTTTATGTATGCCACCGCTGTGGCATTGTCTGACTGGATTCTCACCGGGGACCCCTGTAATCTGGAAGTCCATGCCAGGAGGGCTAGGCGAGCAGCTCTGATCTCCAAGACATTGATGGGTAGCTGCCTCTCTGCTTCCCCCCAAGTTCCCTGGCGAGAGAACCCCTCCAAGACCGCCCCCCAGCCTGCCAGGCTGGCATCTGTGGTAACTACCTTCCAGACAACGGGGCTGAAGGACCTTCCCTTTAGAAGATTCTGAGGGTTCAACCACCAGGCCAGGCTTTGTCGGACCCTTGATGATAGCGTCAAAGGGGACTCCAAGGCATGTGCTCTCTTGCCCCAGGCTGCTAGAATGGCTGCCTGTAGGACGCGAGTGTGGATCTGAGCGTATGGTACTGCCTCGAACGTGGCCACTAGCTTGCCTAGTAATCGCATACACAGGCGAATAGTTGGTTTTTTCTTGCTTAGAACCAACTGAACCAACCCCTTGATAGCCTCGATCTTTACAAGGGGCAGGAACACCCTTTGCTGTTCTGTGTCTAACCTCATGCCGAGGTATTCCAACTGCTTTGTAGGCTGGAACGCTGACTTTTCCCGGTTTAGGACCCAGCCGAACCTTTCGAGGTACCGAACCGTGAGGTTTACTGCCTGTTGCAGACACGGCCGTGAGTGATCTATGATTAAAAGGTCGTCCAAGTATGCTAGGACTGTGACCCCTTGGATCCTTAGATTGGCCAGAACTGGGGCTAGGATATTCGTGAATATCCGGGGGGCCGTGGCTAGCCCGAAGGGGAGCGCCCTGAATTGGAAGTGTCGCTGCCCCACTGCGAAGCGTAAAAATCTTTGATGCGACTGAAAGATTGGTACATGAAGGTAAGCATCCTTTATGTCTATGGAAGCCAGAAAATCGTCCCTCTGGAGCGTGGCGACTGCTGACCGGATGGATTCCATCCGGAAAGGAACGAACCCTTAGGTAAACGTTTAAACTCTTTAGGTCCAAGATTGGCCTGACATCGCCGTTGGGCTTTGGTATGACAAAGAGATTGGAATAGAAACCTAGCCCCTGCTCTTGGGCTGGCACCTCTATTATCACGCCCTGGCAAAGCAGGTGATCCAAAGCTGCCAGCATCGAGGCCTTCTTTGCTGCATCCTTTGGTAGCCTTGACTCTTGAAAATGAGGCGGAGGCAACTTTAGAAACTCCAGTCTGTAGCCTGTGGTTACAGACGCCCGGACCCATTTGTCGGGGATCTTGGCTTCCCAAACTTCTGAGAAGAAACAAAGCCTTCCCCCCACCCGCGAGAGTGGGGGCGCCCCTTCATAAGGCAGACTTAGGGGCTGGTTTTGTCGGCTTGCGATACCATGGTCTCTTACCCCCAGGGGCCTGTCCCTGCGATCTACTGTTAAAGTTGGATCGCGCAGGCGGCCGTCGATACTGCCTGGAATTTGAGGGCCCTGAGACAGGAAAGAGCTGCCTTTTAAATGTAGGACCCCGGAATGTCTTTTTGACTGGTAAAAGGGTACTTTTGCCACTTGAAATAGTCTGAATGTATTTATCCAGATCCTCTCCGAAGAGTCGTCCTCCATGGAAGGGAAACCCTGCCAGAAGCTTTTTGCATGGGGGCTCCGCCGCCCAGTTCTTCAACCATAAGAGCCTTCTCATGTGCACCAAAAATAGTGATAAACGAGAGGCCTGCTGGATGGAATCCTTTATAGCATCTACCGCAAAACACAGAGCTCTGGGAATGTCAGAAAACTCTTCTGCCTGTTGGGTAGGCATGTCTTTTAGCATTTCTTTTGTCTGGTCCTTTAACGCCTGACAAACTCCAATTGCAGCCACAGCTGGCTGTACCACTGCTCCTGCCGTAGCAAAGGATGCTTTTAAAAGTGTCTCTAACCGTTTATCAACCGGATCTTTAAACATTTGTATGTTTTCCACCGGGCAAGTTAGTGATTTATTCACACATGAGATGGCTGCATCCACCACTGGGAGCTTCCACCTCTTCGAGAATTTTTCCTCCATAGGGTAAATGACCGCAAATCTCTTTGGCGGCAGAAAAATCCTGTCTGGTCGTACCCAATCCTGAAAGATCAATTCCTCCAAGAGAGGATGGACCGGAAAAACCGCGTTGCTCAAAGGAGCTTTCAAAGAGCCCAGAGAGGATACCGCAGGAACCTGAGGCTCTGGCAATGGTAAATTAAATGCCGAGCGGACCATGTCCGTCAAAGACTGCACCCACAGTCTCTCTGTCTGGGAGTCTGAAAATGGTTCCTCAGAGGTAGATCCCTCAATCCCTGAACCCTCTTGGTTCAGGTCTAGTTGATCCTCCTGCGAATCCAATTCCTCCGGAGAGAGAATTTCAGCATCTGAGGATACACCCTTTGGTGATGGGGATCTAGCCCGTTTCTTGCCAGGAATAGATCTAGCGATCAACGCTGCTAATCTCTCTTCTAGCCCCCCTAGGGATACAGCTAGCATCTCCTCTGTGATAAACACAGGGCTGGGCTGATCTGGGCCAGCCTCAGCACCAGACCCCCCCAATGGCTCATCCAAGGCGACCTTCATGGGAATAAGCTGCGGGGAAAGTATCGGCATATCATTAGAATCAGAGGGGGAACCCCTTTGTTTTTTGGTCTTTTGTGTACCCTTTGACCCCAAACTTTTGGAAGCCATAATACAAAATCGAGGGACTCCGCCTACAACAGCAGACTGTAGTGGCCAGGAGTACAACTAGGGTTTAGGGGACAATAGATCACTAATGCCCAAAAACTGATGGAGCCCCGTATGTTTCTTTTTTTTTTTTTTAAATATATAAGTCTTTTTTTTTTTTTTTTTTAAACATACAGCGACCCCAAACTTAGTTTGCCAGCCTCCAACCTGTTGCAAAAAGGGGGATTTTTTGGCTTAACAGAAAAGCATTGGAACCAAGTCCAGCATGTACTACCCCTCTTCCGCCACCGGGAGTCACAGTTCTGCCGCTCTGCGTCCTCTCCCTTTCAGATCAGCCTCAGACTGAGCACTGACTATAGCCTGCTGATCTATAACAGCACACAAGGCGCGCGCTGCAGGCACGCCCCCCCCGCCCTCCCCTCCGAACGGCGCAAAAAACATCTATAAGCCGGAGAAGGAAGTACACGGAGGAGCCGCGCTGCTGGAGACCCAGGACTGCAGTACCAGGCGGCAGAATCAAACCCCCGGCCAGGTAGGACTCTCCAAAAGGCCCCATAGGGGTCCTAACTAGCCCTAGGAAGAAAGCAGCAGGTAGCTAGCAAACACAATTGTTTCTTAGACAGGGGAACCTAGTGATGGGGGAATGAGATCATCCTGTCTTCTCAGACATAGTGAGCAAGGTTGCCAATGCAGAGCATACTTAGGCTACCCCCCTTTTAGGTTACCCCGGAGAGCCTGCTGTCGAACCAAGTCCCGCAGGTTCCCCTCTTACCTGCTCCATGCTGCAGGATGTTTGTCTAGCAAAACGATCCAATCTTCTCCCATCTCCGTGGGTAGCGTAATAGACCTTCAGGCCCTGGGGTCCTATGAAGGTACCCACTGTCCTGGACCTATATAGCACCCTGGCAAACAGGAACTTATGGTCTTTACGAACTCCAAGTCCTGGGCCCGGGGTCCAGCCCTCCAAAGAGGAGCATTATAGGCAAAACCCCACGGTTTGGGGCCCGGGTACTGTCCACTTTGGCACTGAGGCTCCTTGGACAGATCCGGTTAGCCCGCCCTTAATCCCAAGGATGTGGAGCAAAGCTATTCCGTGACCAACACCTAAGACACTGGCGAAAAAACTGAGGGACTCCCTCTAGGGGAGGGGGTTATATAGGGAGGGGACTTCCTGTTTGAGATTGCCAGTGTCCACACCTGAAGGTACTCATATAACCATATAGTAATGAATATGCCGCTCTGTGTCCCGTGATGTACGAGAAAGAAAGCTCTATTTGTGGGAAATAAGGACGCCAATTTTGTTTGGGAGCAACGTCACACGACCGCGCAATTGCCAGTTAAAGCGACACAGTGCCGAATCGCAAAAAGTGCTCTGGTCTTTGGGCAGCAATATGGTCCGGGGGTTAAGTGGTTAAAGGAGTTGAAAAAGAAAAAAATGTTTTGCCTAAAATTAATGTCTGCAAGGTAGACAGACAGAATAGTGTAATGATTCTGTTAAAAAACAAGTAAATACCTATTAATTTCTTTCATCTATATCACCTCCGGCGTTCTAGTTTCTGTTCTCTCATTCACTTCCTGGTTTGTGGCGCTCGTTCATGTAAGAACACCCAGTAATTCACACCTCCTTGAAGTCTCTAATACGTAGAGAGCGTCCTGGCGCACAGATGTAGTTCCAGGGAGGGGCGAGCATGTCACTGACCACCACAGTAAAGCATCCCTTCATGGTGGTGAGTAACAATCAACAAGCAGGAAGTGAACAGAACAGAGAAAAAATAGAGCAACTTCTGAGCAAAAACGAACAATGAGGAATTGAAAAGAGGAATGTCTGCAGGTGAAGGATGCTTATTATGAAAAAAAAAAATCCTTTACAACCCCTTTAACGCAACATTTCAGAATGGAACCCAAGGTGTCAGAGGTAAGAGAGGATTTGTAGAGTCAAGGTGACCAGTGGGGTATAGAGTATCAGCAGCCCCCATGGGGGTACCGCTACATTTTTATAGGCTTTTTTCCTCTCTGTTTTCACCTGCTGATCTGGCCAGTAACACAGCTCCTGTATTAGAATGCCCCTGCTCTGGATGAATAAGTACAGGGGGCACCTTTGAACAACAGCATTGTCAGTCTGCAGGAAGAAGAGTGATGAATGGACCAGCAGATTTAAATACGCCAAACTTCAGATAACAAAGCAGTTAGGGCTCTTTCACACAGGCATTGAAAATCAGCGATTGGGACGCGTTTGTTTAACGTTTCCCAAAGCTTATCAATGCCACTCAAAATTGTTACAATAGGGAGCTGATAGAGGTGTTCACGCTGCAGCATTGGCATTGCTGCAAGAAAAAAAAATAACACTGCCTGCAGAGCTTAGCAAGCGTTGGTGCTTTGCAACTGTCCCCATTCACTTCTATTGAAATTTACCACAACCACACCACAACCGCACCTTAAACATGTACGGTGTGGGTGCAAAGTATCAAAAGGATTTAATTTCCCATTTTAGCCTTGTACAAAAAAGAAACTACATGCAGGGCATTTGAGAAGTTTTGCCTCACACAACATTAGTTTGCTACATACACAGTCCCAGACCAGCATACAGTAGCAATATAGAATAGCCACATGTGGCTGTTTTGACATATTTCAATATTTTTATTTATTATTATATTTTTACGCACTTATCAGCCCTGGCGAAGCCTTTAATTAATGTGAAACATGTTGGGCTTAGGGGACATGTACAAAATATTTTAAGCACTTATTATTTGATATTCTTTCAGAATGGATACAAATTAACAATACTGAACTTGACTATCAGAGCCATCAGTATTCAAGAGAGTTATGAATATTCAACATTTAGGCGATAGCAAGATCAGTTTTAAAAGTAAAAAAATTGTCTCCGTTTAAACTTTTTTTTTGTATTGCAACAAATGTATTGCAACATTTTGTTACACCTTAGTAAATATATTGAAATGTAAGTTATATTTTGAGCCTTAGTAGGTAAGGCGTGCAGTGTTTTGAGTGCCTCACCATTAAATTTTTTAAATGATCAGTTCCCAAATTGTGGATATTTGATAGTTGTATTTGAGAATCAGGCTTTTTGTATATACTCTTTACATGACGTGCCAGAAAGTTGTCACAATGTTACAATAATCTTAGGAGGTAATGAAAGGAAATGCTCCCTCGTGTGAAAAACAAACCTTTACAACCCCTTTAAGGTAGCTATTAAGGCAAAAAACATATTTCTTATTTAATTTTCAATATAGTAAGCGGCTCAGAGACAGGACTCAGGAGAAAAGGAAATTACAGTGATTGGCACACACACATGAAGTTGACTCTCACAGTGACACTGACAGCAGTGTGCAGCAGCACAGATGATGATGATGACACCTCACAGTGTCACAGTGACAATTTCTCTCCACGCCAGGTGGTCCCTTCAATCCACTCCTTTCCAGACAGCACTGACAGTCACGCTCCCGGCTTGCCTTGCTTCTGTCCCTTCACACGAGTCTCTGGCCACTCCCCCTTGGATGTTCTTGGCCAGCTCCGGATTGGAAATGCGCATGCATCACAGACATATTTTTTACTGTCAACCTGTCGCTAGCTTTTACTGAAAGGAGACAAGTGCCCATAATTTAATGGCTGCCAGTAAAACTCCTAACAGTGGGCAACCCTGGTGAGAGAAGTGGGTACATTTCTTCTATCTTTGCCCAATCCCATTCTGCTTTAAGGTCTTTTAATAAAAGCTTGAAGGGTCACTAAAGGAAAAAAAAAATTGCTGAAATGACTGTTTACAGGGTATAGAGACATAAAAGTTAACTGATTCCTTTTAAAAATGATTAAAAATAGAAAACAAAAATAATCATATAATATGCCTGCAGTTTAGTTTCACTTTTAAACTGGTTTCATGTTTCTGTGAAGTAAAGAGACACACATAACAAAAACAAACAAATGCAGGGCAGTGTTTTGTTTTTAAAATAAATCTGACTGGTTCTGAGGAGTTTTAGACACACAGTAATGACAGATTGGACCACCGTGAAAAGCTGCCATGAGATTTTTCATAAGGAGCCAGACAAGCAGGAAGTGTGGAGATCAGAGCAGAATTACAGCAACTTCAAAGCAAAAACGAATAATGAGGACATGAAACCAGGACTGCAGTACGGTAAAGGAAGCAATTTAGCTAAAAAAAAAATCATTTAGTGATCCTTTAAGGACCTTATTGTCTGGGCAGACACCTGGGCAGCTACTTCTGCCTAGATGTCTGACATTGCAATAGTGTTTGAAAAAACTGACATTTACAGGAAGAAAAAAAATGGGAATGGGATGTTGAGGTACCGGAGTAGGGAGGAAGAGGCTCAAAACAATGGCTTACCAGAACAAGGTAAGGAAATTGGGTTTAAGATATATGTTCACATTGTCAAGCATGAGAGAAACTGGCAGACTTCTAGACCTAAATTACTAATTAACTACTTCCTGCCCGGCGCAAATGACGGCTGTGGGAACCTTTCATCAGTGTCAAAAGTGTCCGATCTGTCCACCAGAAATATCGCAGTCCTGACAAAAATCACAGATCGCTGCCATTACTAGTAAATAAAAAATAAAAAATAATAATAATAAAAATAATAATAATAAAAATGCCATAAATCAATCCCCTGTTTTGTAGACGCTATAACTTTTGTGCAATCCAATCACTATATGCTAAGTGTGATTTTTTACAAAAAATATGTAGAAGGATACATATTGGCCTAAACTGAGGGGAAAAAAATAAAAATAAATTGGGATATTTATTATAGCAAAAAGTAATAAATATTGTGTTTTTTTTTTTCAAAATTGTAGCTTTAAAGCACAAAAAAAAAAAGAAAAACTGCAGAGGTGATTAAATACCACAAAAAGAAAGCTCTGTTTGTGGGGAAAAATTAGCTGAAAATTGGCCTGGGCAGAAAGTGGGTGAAAATGCCCGGTATGTAAATGATTAAAATATGAAAAACTGTAGAAGAAGCTGACAGACACTTGCACTCACCAACATTGTACTGTATTTATTCATCTCATTTCATTATACAGCAGTAATAAGAAAATAGTAGGCCATTTGTCACCACTAGAGCAATGCAGAGCACCTGTACTGAAATATAAATCTGGTTGGCAATGATTAAAACTCCACATTATACTTTTAGTTTAACAGTTATCTTTACCCTCCAAAAAAGTGCTAACTGCTAGTGACCTAAGTATTCCTATGCAAATCTAGATTGTTTGTCATGCTTCACCTTCAACGCATATGGTAGTGCTTGGTCATGGTGAAAGGTCACTCAGATTCAAGCATTTATTTGTTAAAAGGGGAATGTTGGTGCCTGGAAATGCTTCAGCATGGTGATAGGTTGCTCTGTCTCTAGCACTGAACTGTAGGATGGAAAGTGCTTGCTTGTGCCTATTGATCCCATCCCAAGAAATATTTCATTTTTGGGAGGGTGGAGGTGGGCAACCTGTCAAAATTAAAGGTAAGCTATGACACTTTATGTTGCCTTCCATGTAAAACTTATGCCCCATACATACGATCGGAATTTTTGTCGGCATAAACTCTGACGGATTTTTCTGACAAAATTTGGTTTAAGCTGTCTTGCATACACACTGTCACACCAAATTCCAACAGATCAAAACGCAGTGAGGTACAACACTATGATAAGCTGAGAAAAATGAAGTTCAATGCTTCCGAGCATGCATCGACTTGATTCTGAGCATGCATGATTTTTTCTCTGTCGGAGTTTCATACAGAAGAACGGAATTTCCGGGGCACACACACGGTCGGAATATCCGATGAAAAAAATCCGTCTGACTTTTTCCATCGGAAATTCTGATCGTGTGTACAAGGCATAAGCTTAGAACATTACAGTAATGCCGCGTACACACGATCATTTTTTGTGATGAAAAAAAACGACGTTTTCTGTGAAGTAAAAAACAACGTTTTTGAAACGTCACTTTTCAAAGACGATGTTGCATACACACCATCGTTTTTTTCACAAAAAGCGAGGTTACGTTCACCACTCTTTTCCATTGAAGCTCGCTTCATAACTAGCTTCTGGGCATGCGCGGGTTGAAAAACGTCGTTTTAAACAACATTTTTGCTACACACGGTGACTTTTTGTGAAACAAAAAACAACGTTTTGAAAAACGACACAAAAAATTCAAGCATGTTGGAATTTTTTTTTGGTCGTTTTTTTTAAGGCAAAAAACAACGTTTTGCCCACACACGATCAATTTAAATGACGTTTTAAAAAACGTCGTTTTTTTTTCATCGCAAAAAACGACCGTGTGTACACGGCATAAGGGTTTACATTAAACCCTTTACACTGTATAAATTGTCATGGACCGTGAAATACTGAAGTGTTTCTACGTGAAATCTTAATTCATGTATTGCAGAAGATGAGACATTGTGAATAGGACATATTGCAGGATGCCTCTGTCTGTCTAGATGTGGATTGCAACGGAATCAGCCTATTGAGGAATATTGAAATGCTAAGTGGCTTGTGAAAGACATTTCATTGTCCATTGTGTTGCAGGTGAATAGCCGTTATCAGAGACGAGACGCCTTGTCACCTCGTCAGGCTTAGATAATTGGCTCATGTTAATTGTTGTTCTGATTGCTCCATTGTAGTAATTACCCCCTGGGGGCTTCTGTCTCAACACACAGAGTCATGCTATTCAAGCTTTGGGACCAATCTCTGCTGAGACATTTTGAAGTCCTCATTTGCATGGGAGAGGACCTGATGGGAGACTGCCTGGACTTTAAAAAGGACCAATAAGAAAGCGGTTGTTGGGGGCGGGATGTTCCAAATTCTGTATAAAAGTGTGCTGTGTACTTTCAATAAATGAGTCCTGTGTGGACATACATACAACTCGCTTGGTGTGTGTTCTTAATAGGGTTCGATCGGCACATAGCTGTAGGGCGGACCCCGGAATCTTGGATGACTGGACCATCAGATGTTGCAATCTGCAAGCTGATCGAATAGAAGCAGAGGAATGTAGGGAGAGCAGGACCTGGGCGAGAAAGGGTCTAGTCACATAAATATACACAGCAAACGTGGTGGACAAAGTTTATAGGTAGAGTTGCAAAAGGTTTCTACTACCCTGATTTTTAAAGAGAAAAGAAAAAAAGGGAAATTAAGAAAATGAGGAAAGTGTAATAAATAATTTTAAGCTATAAATAATATACCACATGCTTGGTATGACTTTTGCTATTACTGTGGTGGCATAATATACTGTACTTGCATAAACAAAGGCAAGATAATTGCAGAATTGTAATGCTTTCAAACCTTTGAAACATCTGCCCGCTAAAACTTGACTGTATCTCATCTTAAAGTGGTTAAGTTAGTGGTTACAATTACTGGCAGCCCCTCTGTAATAACAAGATATAATGTGCATTGTCTTTGTTTTATTTTAATTCATGCAGCTAAATACCTCCTTTATCATCGCCGTGGTGCAGTCATGTGACCGCCCACCATTCTTCTTCCTGACTCTGAGGATTACAGTGGGAGGGGCTGGGATTCCCCTCTAATGCCAGTCTGGAGGGCACATGACCGCACATCGGCAATGTGAAAGAAGGTATTTGGCATGATGTGTTCAGGTTTCCATCTTCTTCAGACCGGGACACATCATTCACACCGGACTGCACTGCAGCGGGAGTGGCAAGTCTGCTCGCCTCTGATGTGTCTCCCCTCCTGATGGCAGCCCATTTCAACGGGCGCATGCCAGTGAATCAAAGCTGCCTCCTCCCCCTCATCCTTCTCCACTCTATATACACACACACAGGAGGAGGCGAAGGGCAAAAAGGGGCACGCTGATTGAGGTCTGTGCAAAGTGTTCTATGCTCTGTAGATTGAGGGGGGAGTGTCTGGGAAGAGCACCCCCAGCACATATCTACTCCCCTAGCACATATCTACTCTCCCAGCACTATCCCTCTCCCCTCTCAAAGCACCCTCCCCCCCCCCCCCAGCACATTTCTAACATCCCCTCCTTGCCCTATCCATCTCCTCTCACAAAGCACCCTGAGCACATATCTAACCCCCATGCCATCGCTCTCCCCTCTCAAAGCATCCCAGCACATATTGAACCCCCCTCTTTGAACTATCCCTCTCCCCTCACAAAGCACCCCCAGCACATATCTAACCCTCACCTCCCAGCATTAGCCCTCTCCCTTCCCAAGCACCCCCACCACATATCTGACCCTCTCTTGCTAGCCCTAGCTTTCTCCCCTCCAAATGCATCCCCCAGCACATAGCTGACTCCCCTTCCCCCTGCTAGCACAATCCCTCTCCCTTCCAAAAGAACCCCCCAGCACATATCTAACCCCCCCTGCTAGCTTTAGCTTTCTCCCCTCCCAAAGCACCACATAGCACATATCTGACCCGCCTCCAGCGCTAGCCCTCTCCCCTCCCAAAGCACCACATAGCACATATCTGACACCCTCCGGCACTAGCCCTCTCCCCTCCCAAAGCATCACATATCACATATCTGACCCCCTTCAGCACTAGTCCTCTCCCCTCCCAAAGCACCACATAGCACATATCTGACCCCCTCCAGCACTAGTCCTCTGCCCTCCCAAAGCATCCCGCCAACACACATCCAACCCCCCGTAAGCACTAGCACTAGCCCTCTCCCCCCCAAAAGCACCCCCAGCACATATGCAAGCCCCCCTGCTAGCTTTAGCTTTCTCCCCTCCCAAAGCACCACATAGCACATATCTGACCCCCTCCAGCACTAGCCCTCTCCCCTCCTAAAGCATCCCGCCAACAAACATCCAACCCCCCATAAGCACTAGCCCTCTTCCTTCCAAAGGAACCCCCCAGCACATATCTTAGCCCCCCTGCTAGCTTTAGCTTTCTCCCTTCCCAAAGCACCGCATAACACATATCTGACCCGCTTCCCGCGCTAACCCTCTCCCCTCCCAAAGCACCACATAGCACATATCTGACCCTCTCTGGCACTAGCCCTTTCCCCTCTCAAAGCACTACAGCCGACTGCAACACCATTCTAGGAGAACTGGTGCCAGAAAACTACCGTATTATAACGGAAAACAGAATAGGGCAAAGAGGAGGAGGACTGGCGGTGATCCACAAGATTCACCTTGCGATCACTAAACCAGTCCTTCAAAACCCTCTTCCATTTATGGAAACCCTTACTCTGCAACTTCAAGCAAATTCAAGGGAGACCGTTCACATACTTCTCTGCTATAGGCCACCCGGCCCAAAATCGCAGCTGCTATCATCATTGACAGAGTTCGTCTCCACTTACACCCTCAACAGCAAACATGTTTTGCTGCTCGGGGACTTCAATCTCTGGGCCAACTCCGCACAAGACCCCGTTGCCGACGCCTGTATTGACCACATGGAAGGTTTAGGGCTACAGCAACTAGTATGTGGGCCCACACATGCTTCAGGTCACACACTCGATCTTATTTTCAGACAAGATCTGGAAATAAACATTTTTGAAAATGAACCATTGCCATTGACTGATCACCATGCAATTAAATTCATTATTTCCAAAATCCCCCCCCAAAAACATCGAGACCAGTGACAACACACTGGACTAGATGTCAGAAGAAGCTCCATTCGGAACTCTTCAAAACCACTTTAAGGAAAAAAATAAAAACAATTCAGCCGCATCAAATGGCTGAAGAAACACTGGATGCCCTAAACTCAGCCCTATTACAGTCAGCCGACTTAGTAGCGCCGAAACGTAAAACTCACATCCGGAGAAACAACTGTAGCTGGTTTAACAACCAACTGTCGTTACTGAAGCAAGAACGTAGAAGGGCGGAAGCCGCCTGGAAAAGAAGTTCTTCAGAGGCAAACCTCTCCATCTACAAAGCAACAACAAGAAAATATCACAAAGAAATCTTCCAAGCCAAGAAAAAATATTTTTCTGAGGCTATCAATAGCACCTTAAACCGCCCACGCGAACTCTTCAAGATGGTCACTCAGACCATGAAACCAGGATGTCTTGAAGCCCCCAATTCGGACTCACAAGAATTTTGCAATGAATTGTCGGATTACTTCATTAATAAAATCGAGGGAATCCGTGAAAGCATTCAGCAAAACAATTCCCCCCTCAGCCCCCCCCGCAATCTTTCACACAACACCCACAGCAATTCACCTCTATCAGGTATGTTTACCCTGGAACCCATCTCCATCGATGCCACAAAAAATATCATTGGGGCTTTGCGGAATGGCACAGCACCAAATGATATCATCCCCACAAAACTGCTGAAGGAATGCGCCGACATTTTGGCGCCCCCCATCACGCAGCTAATCAACCAGTCCTTCAAGGAGGGCATAGTGCCCTCACAGTTGAAAGAGGGCATAATCCAACCCATCCTGAAGAAACCCACCCTAGACCCCAAGGACCCACTACACCGCCGTCCCATAACAGCCTTAAATGTACTCTCAAAGGTAATGGAAAAAGTAGTGGTACAACAGCTGCAACAGCATCTAGATACCCACAAGCTACTGGATCTATTTCAATCGGGTTTCCGCCCCGGACACGGGACAGAAACCGCATTGCTCAAAATATGGGACGACGCTCTTGAGGCCGCAGACGAAGGAGAATCTTGTCTTCTGGTTCTGTTGGACCTAAGCGCAGCTTTCGACACTGTAGACCACAAACTTTTATTGATACGGCTAGCTGAAGTAGCCAGAGTCGCAGAAGGTGATTTATCTTGGTTCTCCTCTTTTCTGGAAAACCGATCGCAAACAGTGAAGTTAGGGCCCTTCACATCTGAGAAACGCACAGTATCATGCGGAGTCCCTCAAGGATCGCCTCTGTCACCGGTGCTGTTTAACATCTATCTTCGTCCTCTTTTTGAGATTATCAGCAGCCAAAAACTGCTCTATCACTCATATGCAGACGACACGCAACTGTATTTCCGCATTAGCAACAAAAAGGATCACCACCTCAATCTAGAGACATGTCTCTCTTTGATAGAGGACTGGATGACAAAGAGTTATCTTAAACTCAACGGAGCGAAAACAGAGCAACAACCTGGACACCCCCGCCCATTCTGGGCAAAATCATCACCCCTAGTGCCAAAGTCAAAAGTCCTCGGGGTCATCTTTGACTCCTACATGACAATGGACGCACAAATAGGGTCAGTAGTCAGCGGATCCCACCATCTGCTGCGCCTACTACGCAGACTTACCCATTTCATCCCCAAAGAAGATTTAGCGGTCGAGGTGGGAGCAATTGTTAACTCCAGACTGGATTATGCAAATGCCCCTTACCTCGGACTCCCCAAATACCAAATCGCTCGTCTGCAAGTCGTTCAGAATACGGCCGCCAGACTTGTGACTGGGAAAAAACCTTAGGAATCCATCTCACCTTCACTGAGAGCCCTTCACTGGCTACCAGTTAAAGACAGGATTGCTTTTAAAGCACTCTGTCTAACGCATAGATGTATCCATGGGAATGCCCCCCAATATCTATGCGAAAAAATAAAAGCTCACAACCCCAATCGCGTTCTGCGATCAACCAATCAAAACCTGCTACAGATCCCGAAAGCCAACTACAAGTCCAAAGGAGAAAGAAGATTCGCGGTCCAAGGTCCCAGACTATGGAACGCTTTACCAACCAGCATTCGGTTGGAGGAGAATCACTTAGCCTTCAGGAGAAAGATCAAGACTCATCTCTTTTGATATCAAAGGAGACAGGAACAACAAGCGCCCAGAGGCGATTTAGTTCGCATGTGCCGCGCTATATAAGTTTTCATTCATTCATTCATTCATCACATATCTGACCCCCTTCAGCACTAGCCCTCTCCCCTCCCAAAGCACCACATAGCACATATCTGACCCCCTCCAGCACTAGCCCTCTTCCCTCCCAAAGCATCCCACCAACACACATCCAACACCCGGAAGCACTAGCCCTCTCTCCTCCAAAAGCACCCCCAGCACATATCCAAGTGCCCCCTTCTAGTTCTAGCTCTCTCCTCTCCCAAGGAGCCTCTTTGCTATCTCTAGCTCTCTCCCCTCCCAAAGATTCACATAGCATATGTCTCGCCTCCTTCAGTACTAGCCCTCTCCCCTCCCAAAGTGTCCCCTAGCACACATCCAATGCCCCAGCAAGCACTAGCCCTCTCCCCTCCCAAAGCACCATCAAGCACATATCTGATGCCCTCTTCCCTCCCATAGAGCCCACCCAGCACATTTCAAACTCTCCCCCCACCCCCCTGCTAGCACTAGCCATCTCCCCAGCACATATCTGACACCTGCATATTGTGCATTTATTATTTTTGACCCCCCCCCCCCCAATTCTGTGAAGAACACTCACAATTCGGCCACACAAACTGTTCACCATGGCGAGCTATACTGCTCTCTTTCGGGCCACCAAAAATGTCCTAGGTCGTTTACTATATTATAGGGTATGCTCTAAACAATATTTAAAAAAAAACGCTGCTAAAGTGTTCAGGTTTGGCTTGAAGAAAAGGTGGCAACCCTAGCAAGGATTGATATCTTTTTTAAAGTAAACAAAATTAGAGAGCTGGGCAAATCAATGCACTGTGCAGCTGAAATTGTATTCTGTACATGAGTTAATTATTCAAATACTTGTTGGCATTATTGCTGCTTTACGTGTGAACTTTACACCAGTCTTTAAATGCTGTTTATGGTATATTTAAGTGAAAAGACAAAACGATTGTATCTGTTTTCATGTTCCATTTTATCCACAGCATTATGTCCCCATGCTTGTCTTCCTATGCCAAGACACTCAGAATATCTTCCATCTCCCTCCCAGACTCAGAATGTCTGCACTGCCAAAACAGAAAGAGCTCCAGGCTTAATTAAGCAAGATAATCCACAATTACATCAGCTCTGGTGCATTTGTGGCCTCTGCTCAGCTGCCAGAATCTCTGCTGAAATACCCACGTGACTCTGAAATGTTACACTCTTACATGCTTAATCAAGGGATCATGTAAAAATCCTACAGGCTTACATGTAAAACCTTTTGTGATCATGTTAGATATTACATTATCTTTTCTTGTTGGCGCTTAAAAAGGCATGCCAGGCCCTTTATCTGTCATGCTTAGAAAACAATTATCATGACATTTCCCATATCAACAACCACATTACCATATAAATATTTCAGAATGCAGTTTTTGAAAAAGACAGATGTGACCTTACCCAGTTTAATGCAGTCTAAGAGGAACTTACTCTTCTTTATTCATACATGTCATTCCCTGTTTCATACCATGTTTTTCTTTTTAAATAAAAGTGCCAGACTGCTATTATAGTAGTATGCAGGTTTTTTTAAGCAAATAAATTATACATATGCAAACTTTTTATTATCTTTAAAAGGATAAATATAATGAATGAAAACCCTGTGATGGAAAACAAAAAACATGAGCACCAAACACAGGGTTGCGTATCCCAAGACACAAAAACCCTTGCTGGTACCCTGTCCTCATAAACATGGGGACAGGGTGCTCTGGGGTGGGGGGGCCGCAGTGCGCCCCCCTGCCCCAGAGCACCTGACCCCCCCATGTTGAGGGCATGCTGCCCGGTACGGCTCAGGAGGGGGGGGGGGGGGGCGCTCGCTTGCCCCCACTCCCCTCCTGACCGGCCGGCTGGCGTGCTTTGGATACGGGTCTGGTATGGATTTTTTCGGCGTAGGGGGGTCTCCTTACAACCCATAACAGACCTAAGGGCCCGGTATGCCCCTGAGGGGGGAACCCATGCCGGATTTTTATTTAAAATCCGGCGGGGACTTCCCCTTCAGGATTCATAACAAATGCCGCCCACGTGTAGAATTGGCGGGAATCCACGTCGGATCCCCGTCACTTCTATGACACGCTCGCTGGAATGTGCCGAGAATCAGCGCGATGCTGTCATGCTAAAAAAAGGATTTTTAATAAACAGCTTACCTGTAAAATCCTTTTCTTGAAGTACATCACGGGACACAGAGCGCATAGCCATTACACTTGGGTTATATGGGTACCTTCAGGTGTGGACACTGGTGTAATCAATTTCACAGGAAGTTTCCTCCCTATATAACCCCCTCCCACTGGGAGTGCTTCAGTTTTGTAGCAAGCAATTCTCCCGAGGTTACACAATGTTCCCCAAAAGAGGGGTGGGAGCTCTCTGTCCCGTGATGTACTTCAAGAAAAGGATTTTACAGGTAAGCTGTTTATTAAAAATCCTTTTTTCTTTATCGTACATCACGGGACACAGAGCGCATAGCCATTACACTTGGGATGTCCTAAAGCAATGCTCTATGAAGGGAGGGAGACCGTAAGGCCAAGAATAGCCAAATAAAAACATTGTCAGGAGAAAACATGGCTCCACCAACAGAAAAACAAGGGGCGTGAACCGGGCCAGAGGATTCTATACTGCTGCCCGTAGGACCGCCTGCCCAAAAGCTGCGTCCGTACCCTTTGCAACGTCCAACTTATAAATTTTAGTAAACGTATGTACGGAAGACCAGGTTGCCGCCCTGCAAACCTGTGCCATAGAGATCCGATGGTGTGCCGCCCAGGAGGCACTCATGGCCCTCGTAGAATGGGCTTTAACTGATAAGGGAGGTGGAACGCGCTTCAGACCATAGGCCTGAAAAATCAGCTGCTTAATCCACCTAGCCAAGGAAGACTTGGCAGCTGGCTGACCCTTCTTGGGGCCATCCGGAAGAACAAAAAGCACATCTGTTTTCCGTAGCCTTGAGATAGACCCTCATGGCTCCAACCACGTCCAAAGTATGAAGCCATCTTTCCTCTCTGGACTGGGGAGTAGGAAAGAAGGATGGTAGGACTAGGTCCTGATTCAAGTTAAAACTGGATATGACCTTAGGAAGGAAAGAAGGTTGAGGCCGCAGAACCACTCTGTCCTTATGCAGAATAAGGTATGGCTCCCTGCATGACAAGGCTGCCAGCTCGGAAACCCTTCTGGCCGAAGCCATAGCCACCAAGAAAACCAACTTTCGGGTTAGTAGCACAAGAGGGATTTCTGTCAGAGGTTCAAACGGCTGCCTTTGTAAAGCTGACAAGACCAGATTTAAATTCCAGGGGCAGAGGGGAGCTCTAATAGGGGGATTCACATGCAAGACCCCCTGCAAGAAGGTTTTCATAAGTGAATGGGTGGCCAAGGGTCTTTGAAACCATATTGATAAAGCCGACACCTGCCCCTTTAGAGTACTAAGAGCCAACCCTTTGTCAACGCCAACCTGGAGGAATCGCAAGATCCTGTCAATAAAAAACTTTCGAGGATTCAATTTTTGAGACTCGCACAACTCCACATAGGTTCTCCAGACTCTGTAATAAATATTTCTGGAGACCGGTTTCCTAGCCTGAATCAACGTAGATATGACCTGATCTGAGAGGCCTCTGCCCTTAAGAATTAGGGATTCAGCTGCCAAGCCGTCAAATTTAGCTGCTGTGAAGCAGGATGGCAGATTGGGCCCTGAGACAGCAGATCTGGGCGCAGGGGGAGCGGCCCCGGCGCCCCGACTGACATCTTCACGATGAGTGCGTACCAAGCCCTCCTGGGCCAGGCTGGGGCCACCAGGATCACAGGCCTGCGCTCCACCCGGATCCTCCGTAGAAGGCGGGGAATCATCTGCAGTGGAGGGAACGCATACAGAAGAGAAAACTGGTGCCAAGGGCAAACCAACGCATCGGTCCCGTAGGCCGAGGGATCCCTGGCTCAGGATATGAATTTTTCCAATTTTTTGTTGGATCTCGTTGCCATAATGTCCACATCTGGGACTCCGAATCTTTGGCAAATCTCTTGGAATACCTGGGGGTGAAGAGACCATTCCCCCGGGAGCAACTGTTGACGATTTAAAAAATCTGCTTGAGAATTGTCTATCCCTGGGATGAACACCGCCGAGATGCAGGGTACATGGGCTTCGGCCCATAAGAAAATCAGGTTTACTTCTCTTTGGGCTGCTGGGCTCTTCGTGCCCCCCTGGTGGTTTATGTATGCCACCGCAGTGGCGTTGTCGGACTGTATCCTTACTGGCAGACCCTGAAGGGGGAGAGTCCAGGCGATCAGGGCCAGTCGAGCAGCTCTGATCTCCAAGATATTGATGGGAAGCAGTTTTTCTGCCCCCGACCACAGCCCTTGCTGGGTCTGTTCTTCTAGAACTGCCCCCCAACCTAACAGGCTGGCATCCGTGGATACTATCTTCCACGTAATGGGGCAAAAGGATTTCCCTTTTGACAAATTTTGAGAGACCAGCCACCAAGACAGGCTGCGCCGGACCTTCGGGGAGAGCACTAACGGACGATCTAACGCCTGAATGGATTTGTTCCAAGCAGAGAAAATGGCTGCCTGAAGATATCTGGTATGGATCTGGGCGTAGGGCACAGCCTCGAAGGCGGCCACCATCTTCCCCAGCAGTCGCATACATAGGCGAATAGTCGGCCTCTTCTTGCCTAAGATCACTTGAACTGCTTGAGCTATTGATCTGATCTTTGCTTGAGGTAAACTTATCCTCTGGCAGTCCGAAGGCCTAGATATTCCAACTGCTTTGTGGGTTTCAATACCGATTTTTCTAGGTTTACAATCCACCCGAATTCCTCTAGATGCTGAACTGTGCGACCTACTGCCTGATTGAGGTTGGAAGCTGAGCTGTCGATAACCAGAAGATCGTCCAAGTATGCCAAGACTAAAATGCCTTCTGTCCTTAGGACGGCTAGCACCAGGGCTAACACCTTTGTGAATACCCGCGGAGCTGTTGCCAACCCGAAAGGGAGGACTACGAACTGGTAATGGCGGTGATCTATCATACAACGAAGAAACCTGTGATGTGCCGGGTAGATCGGCACGTGCAGATACGCATCTTTTATGTCTATGGATGCTAGAAAGTCGTCTTGATGTAGGCTGGCTGCCACCGAACGTATGGACTCCATACGTAAGGTCTAAATGTTTAGAAAGCGATTTAGGCGTTTGAGGTCCAAGATAGGCCTGACGTCGCCATTGGGCTTTGGTATTATGAAAAGGTTGGAGTAGAATCCCAGACTCCATTCCTGGGTTGGTACTTCTACAATTACTCCTTGGAGCCAGAGACGATCCAATGCTTTTACAAGAGAGGCCCTCTTTAATGGGTCGCTTGGAAGACTTGACCCCTGAAGATGAGGAGGGGGGACTTCCCGAAACTCTAGCTTGTAGTCTGTGGTTACCACGGATCTTACCCAAGAGTCGGGAATTCTGGCCTTCCACACTTCGGAGAAAAACCGAAGCCTTCCCCCCACCCAAGAGAGTGGGGGCGCCCCTTCATGAATCTGACTTGAGGACTGGTTTAACCGGCTTGCGAGGCCATGGCCTCTTGCCTGTCGTGGCTTGTCCTTGTGGGCGGCTATTAAATGCTGAACGCCCGGGAGGCCGTCGATACTGACGGGAAGTTGAAGGGGCCGAGCCTGTGAAGGCCTGTCGCTTAAATGCGGGCCCACGCGATCTTTTCTTGATAGGCAAGAAAGAACTTTTACCACTTGATATGGTCTGGATATATTTATCTAGGTCTTCACCGAATAGTCTCCCACCATGAAAGGGAAATCCTGCTAAAAGCTTTTTGCAGGGTGCCTCTGCTGACCAGTTTTTTTTTTTTAGCCACAAAAGGCGACGCATATGAACCAACAGCAGAGATAAACGGGACGCCTGTTGAACGGAGTCCTTAATAGCATCTACTGCAAAGCAGAGAGCTCTTGGGAGGTCAGACAATTCACGAGCTTGCTGAGCCGGTATGTCCCTTAATATCGGTTTAGTCTGATCCTTTAAAGCCTGACAAACGCCAATGGCTGCCACTGCTGGCTGAACCACGGCACCTACTGTGGTAAAAGAAGCCTTCAGTAGGGTCTCCAATTTTTTGTCGACTGGATCTTTAAACACCTGGACATTTTCCACCGGACAGGTCAGGAATTTATTTACGCAGGAAATGGCTGCGTCCACGGTAGGGAGTGCCCATTTCTTTGCAAATTCTTCTTCCATAGGATAGAGAATGGTGACCCTTTTAGGAGGGATAAAAATCCTATCAGGTCGAGCCCAATCCTGAAAAATCACGCTCTCCAGAAGGGGGTGAACCGGGAAAGACGCACCACTCAATGGTGCCTTCAAGGAACCTAAAGAGGATACCGCGGGGGCTAATTGTTCTGACACTGGAAGTTTAAAAGCAGTACGAACCATATCTGTCAGAGACTGGATCCACAGGCTCTCTGCTTGAGAAGCCGAAAAAAATTTCATCTATAGTGGAATCTTCAATGTCTGACCCGTCAGGACTCAGGTCCGCTTGATCCCCCTGTGGGTCCAATTCCTCCGAAGAGAGGACCTCTGCATCCGAACACACCGTTCTAGGTGACGGGGATCTAGCCCGTTTGCCACCCGGCAAAGAGCGGGCAATTAAAGCAGTTAACCTTTTCTCTAGCCCACCCAGGGTGGATTCTAGCATTTCTTCCGTAACATAAACGGGAATGGGTTGATTGGGGGCCGCCTCTGCCCCTAGCACCCTCAATGGCTCCTGCATGATGCTGTTCGGTGGTCTATCTGGTGAGGGTGGGACCACTGGAGCCTGGCCCAAATCCTCTGACCCCGTTGGAGACCCCTTTACTTTTTTGGCACCTTTTGCAGCCTTAGCTGGTCCTGATCCCTTGGGAGCCATTGCACAACCTTGAGACACCCCTACAGCCAACACCCAACTGTTGTAGCTAGAAGTGAAACATTAATAAGGACAGGCTATGGTAAAAAAAAAAAAATTTTTTTTTTTAAATTTTCATACGCCTGAGAAGGCGGCAATACCGAGGAGAGTCCTGTGAGTATTGCCACACCAATGCCCGTTAGCTGGAGTCCAAGGTTGCACCGACTCAGATACTGCCAGATCTAAGGCTGAGTCCCTTTAAGAAAATTTTTTTTTTTTTTTTTTTCTGGTCAGTGTGGACTAAGTCCAGACCTGAAGATCCACAAACCACCACTGGGTGTCACTGTTAGCCAGAAATGGCTCAGCTGCGCGCTCTGTGTCCTCACTCTCCACTGCTTTCAGGAGGGAATGACCAGCCAGGAAATGCTTTTTTTTGCTTTATCTGAGACCTGACGCTGCTGGCCTGCCCCCCCCCCCCCCCACGCTGAAACCAACATGGAGGAAGCAGAGAGCAGAGGAGAAGCCCGGACCAGCGCTAGTAACACAGACACCCGGTAAGCCACTAATCTTTGTAGTGCACACATAGAGGAAGCTGTCCCCCTAGGCTTCCTAGGAAACAGGAGTTTTGTCAGCACTTCCTCTCTATACACGTGGGGCTGCAGTATCATGCTAACAGGCAAATCTGGGGGGAGTAGCAAAATACATATCTTTAAAAGCATATATATATCTACATGTTATCTGGGTAAACATTAGTACATCCCATCCTGCCTCAAAAGACATAGTGGAGATAGTGGCTGATGCACAAGCATACCATTAGCCAACCCAGAACGCCCAGGGGGATACCTACTGTCGAACCAAGTCCCGCAGGTTCCCTCTTACCTGCTCCACGCCGCAGGGTATTGCAAAATGCAAGAGGCCCAGCCTTCCCCCATCTCCGTGGGTATTGTCTTGGACCTTCAGGGACCGGGGTCCTGTGTTAAGGAACCCACACCCCTGGACCTATATAGCATCCTGGCATCAGTAGCGTTTAGTTCTTGGAAGAGACTAAGGCACTGGAGCCCAGAATCCAGCCCTCCAAGGAGAGGCATTATAGGCAAAACCCCACTCCAGCAGGGCCCGGGTACCGTACACATTGGCTTTGAAGCACTTTGGACGGATCCGGCTAGCTATCCTGGGTCCCGAGACCTCCGAGGGACAGCTAGACGTGACCAACACCTAAGACACTGGCGAAAAAACTGAAGCACTCCCAGTGGGAGGGGGTTATATAGGGAGGAAACTTCCTGTGAAATTGATTACACCAGTGTCCACACCTGAAGGTACCCATATAACCCAAGTGTAATGGCTATGCGCTCTGTGTCCCGTGATGTACGATAAAGAAAACACATTCTCGGTGGCAGGCACTGTATCAGTGATTAGTCTAAATGAATCAGGTGTGATTATTGAACTTATATAAATCAATAGTGATATCTTAATAGATCAAATAAAACATATAAACCACACTTGGTAAAAATAATGTGATCAAAATTAAAATAGTGTGATCAAAATTGAAAATCAAAAAAATAATATACATATATAAGTGTGGCAAATGTGAGATAATAAAAATAAAAATCATACACGTAAACATATGAGTGCACCCTGAGTAAAATATGTAGAATTGAATATAATAATAAAAAATAAATAAAAATAAGATGTGAAAAAAGTAAGCAGGAAGTCCATTCCTATTGTGAAAAAGTCCAATTCAAAAGTAATTAAGGAAGGGAAGAAATAAATAACTGTGTTGAAAGAATTCAATAATGGAGATGACAGAAGTAAATCCACCAGCACCATAGGTAAGGTTGCTCCCTGTGATGGACGTCAAAAGAAGTGGGTAACCTTACCAGATAAGATGGACCTCCGCAAGTGACAAGGTCTACAGCGCATGCAGATACAACCAGTGGCGGCTGGTGCTCAAAATTTTTTGGGGGGGCGCAAACGAAAAAAAATATATTGCAGCCTCACTGTGCCCATCACATGCAGCCACTGTGCCATGCCACCAAATGCAGCCACTGTGCCACCAAATGCAGCCACTGTGCCATGCCACCAAATGCAGCCACTGTGCCACCAAATGCAGCCACTGTGCCATGCCACCAAATGCAGCCACTGTGCCATCAATTGTCACCACTGTGCCATGCCATCAAACACAGAAACTGTGCCATCAATTGTCACCACTGTGCCATGCCATCAAATGCAGCCACTGTGTCATCAATTGTCACCACTGTGCCATGCCATCAAACACAGCAACTGTGCCATCAATTGTCACCACTGTGCCATGCCATCATATGCAGTCACTGCGCCATCAATTGTCACCACTGTGCCATGCCATCAAACGCCACCACTGTGCCATCAATTGTCACCACTGTGCCATGCCATCAAACGCCACCACTGTGCCATCAATTGTCACCAATGTGCCATGCCATCAAACGCAGCTACTGTGCCCATCAATTGTCACCAATGTGCCATGCCATCAAACGCAGCTACTGTGCCCATCAATTGTCACCAATGTGCCATGCCATCATATGCAGTCACTGTGCCATCAATTGTCACCACTGTGCCATGCCATCATATGCAGTCACTGTGCCATCAATTGTCACCACTGTGCCATGCCATCAAATGCAGTCACTGTGCCATCAATTGTCACCACTGTGCCATGCCATCAAATGCAGCCACTGTGCCATCAATTGTCACCACTGTGCCATGCCATCAAACGCCACCACTGTGCCATCAATTGTCACCACTGTGCCATGCCATCATATGCAGTCACTGTGCCATCAATTGTCACCGCTGTGCCATGCCATCATATGCAGTCACTGCCACGGCCGCCAGAACTTCGGCTAAAATGTCAAAATGACATTTTAGCCGAATAAAAGTTCTTAAAGGGCCCGTTTTTTTTTTTTTTTTTGTGACTGCGGGAGGGGGGGCGGCGCCCGTGCGCCCATATGGGCGGGCCGCCACTGGATACAACCCTCTGCATGGTCTTGTGATGATCCTAAATGTCACTGGACCGGTGTTTGATCACCTCCTTAGCCTCTGGTAACTTTCCTCTGTATGTTGGAAAGATAGGATCTCCTAATCTCTGCAGGGGCCAAATGCTTCTCCAATTGGGAATGCAGTAATGAAGAAATAAAAACTTGAATAGTGTATTACCTCCAAGATGATGGATAATTTATTCCATATTAAAAAATACAAACATTAAAAAAGCCGGCATAAAAAATATTCTAAGCGTATACCCGTGGAAGCGGGGTCACGTGAGCAGGTAGTGACGTCAGTGCGTAGCACTGCCCTATTTATTATCTGCATCAAGGCCATCTCTGGGCAAATTCACAACCTACTCCAACCCACACCCTCCTTACCAGAACCCTTTTTTAGAGTATGCTGTCATGTCACCCTCCATGGTTTCTTTTTTGGGAGAGACCACCACAGATTCCTAGACCTGCTGCCACCCAGACTTGCTGCAGTTTATTATCTAGAGGTCATTAGAGTTTTCTGACTCTATTCTGGACTCTGATGGGATTCCACCAATGGACCTAATGGAAGTGAAAATAGAAAAGTTATAAGAGCTCCAAATAATCATAGAACTACTACAATCAGTGTCCACAACAAACACTCATATATTAACTGTAAATGAGTCCTGGTGACCAGTGGGAGTAAACAGTGATAAGGAAAATAGGTAATCGACCTGAATCACAAGTAAATCATAAACAAGTGAATAAATATATGAATAGTGTCTCAGAAAATAAATAAGAACTAAATAAATAATGTCCTTAGATGAAGAAGTATGGTGGTGTTGGTAAACTAATGAGGTGGTCTTCTCAAAGACAACTGGTGGTAAATCGGTATAAAGGAAGGAGCATCCTTAATCGGTCTCCCAGAACTCTCACCTTACTGCTACTGGTTGATAGCATGTAGCGTGGGTGTAAGCGAATCCAGGGTGTATGCCTCTCTCTTTCCCGATGGTGTCCTCTATCACAGCCTCTTACGCCTATAGCTGGTTCAGTTACCAATGTATAGTGGACCTATAGATGGCTACTTTTTTTAATCTACCGGATCAACGGCTATCAGATCGAAGTGATATTATTATAAAACCATTAAAGCGGAGTTCCACCCAAAAGTGGAACTTCCGCTTAATCCACTCCTCACCCCCTTGCGTGCCACATTTGGCATGTCATTTTTTTGGGGGGGCTTCAGTAGGAGTGGGACTTCCTATCCCACTTCCTCCTTCCGCCCAGGGACCGCTTAGGCGATATGTTATATCGCCTATGGCGGCCCCTCCCTGTAGCTGATCACCCGGGACACATGACAGGTCCCAGGCGATTGCCTGTCCACTCAGGGAGCGCTGCACCGTTCGTGCATGCGCAGTGAGTGCCTAGCCGTGAAGCCGAAAGTTGTCACAATGGTGATGTTACAATGGAGGCGACGGCGGAGAAGAGGCGAGAGGAGCGAAGCTCCGGGTAGCGTGTCACTGGACCGTGGAACAGGTAAGTGTATGTTTATTAAAAGCCAGCAGTTATTTATAGCTGCTGACTTTTAATAAACATAAAAAACGGCTGGAACTCCCCTTTAAGCATTTTATTGATGGCAATAATACTATTGATTTGATATCGTAAAGTCTGCTGTGACTAGTGGTCCATCATATGCTATAATCAGCCTTCAAAATTTCCACTTGCCGGCTCGCATTAGGCGAGTGGAAATAAGCTGAGGATGAGGGTGGCGCCACATCAAGGGGGGTGGTGGACACCGCCGGCAGGTGGGGTTGAATGGAAGCTGATTTTCCTCCCAGCCTTCGCCCTTGTCATTCTTTTAGCAGGACTTTTCTTTTTTTATACACAGTACAAATATATGTACACATTGGAATATATTTGTATGGACTTTTTTTTTTTTTTACAGTTTATACACATTTATATATATATATATATATATATATATATATATATATATATATATATTGTAAGGGGTTAGCTCGGTAGCGGGGGTGTGTGACCCCCTGGATGGGTTCACTACACACTGAACTATACAGAGCGGCAGCCAAAGATGGTTGAAAACAAAGATTATGGTTTATTCTTCCATATTGATGGAAACAAGTGCAAGCATCCAAACAGCATAAACAAAACACAACATAAAATAAACCCTTGCCACTTGGGGCGTCTACCTTCACCACACAGGAACCTATCTATGGAGTCTGGCACAGCCTACTGCTGGGCAGACACTGCTGGTCATACAGCAGAGAAACAATAGTCTTTTTGATTTTTATCACACAGAAAAATCAAAAACCACCTCACCTCTTCAGAAGTCTTTCTCACTGCTCCCCTAACTCAAAAAGCCTCAGGATGCAGCAATCAGTAGTCATCCTTTGGATAACTTATAGAGGCCTTAATTGCCACATTCTGAACAGCTGAAGTTTTCCAACGCCCTAAACCTTTCTGGCTACCTCTGTAGCCGACACCTGATAGTAATTGGTGAATTGTCTAAACAAGGCAGAAATGTATCTCCCGTCTGTGACAACACCCACAGATTTACCTGACTTCCTGTCACAATATATATGTATATATATATATATATATATATATATATATATATATATATATGTGTGTGTATGTATGCACAATTTTTGGTTGAATCTCCTTTACATTGGTATATCAGTATAATATTTTTTTTTAATTTAATTTAAGGATTGTATGAGATTCATTATTTTCCGTCACGTATTAGTCATAATCAGTGGATGCGCGTTTGTTTATTTTGTTTCACATTCTTTTAGCAGGGCCTGGCATACAGCATACGGCAAAGAACAAGGTGAGGTGGACGCAGAGCAGAGGCTAGCAGGGAGGGGGGTTTGGGGGAGCTACCAACCCTATTTTCCTAATAACAAGCTGGTGATTGGTTGCTAGGTATTAAATTTGAACTCTGACCAGGAGCTCCCAGCTAATGTTTACAGTACTACACCCTCATGGGCTAGCATATAACGGGTACCACTTCCATATCATTATAGCAGGACTCAACATTTTAAGTCCTGAGCTACTAGCCAGTCCTTAAGAATTTACTCACCACCAGTTGCCCAACCCAAACCCTACCCTACGCAACCCCAAATTCCGCCCCTAAGCACACTCTCATAAATTATCTAATAAAATTACACTTTTAAATGTTTTATGCAGTTTTAAGTTTCTAGGCCCGACTAAAAACCAATCACCAGCTTAATAATAAGAAAAGTTAACTTTGGCAGCTCCCGTTTCCCTGTCCTGTGATTATTTATTTTTTTAAACACACCAAGCTCACGTGCAGAAGCGAACACATACGTGAGCAGTGCCCGCATATAAAAACGATGTTCAAACAACACATGTGCGTTATTGCCGCAATCGTTAGAGCAAGAGAAATAATTCTAGCCATAGACCTCCTCTGTAACTCAAAACATAAAACCTGTAGAATTTTTTAAACTTCGCCTATGGAGATTTATAAGGGTAAAATTTTGTTGCCATTCCACGAGCGGGCAAACTTTAAAGTGTGACATGTTGGGTATCAATTTACTCATTGTAACATTATCTTTCACAACATAGCATGACAATATTCCACCATCTAGGAAAACAAAATAACTAAAAAAATACAGTCTTATATAAATGTCCAAGTTATTCACTCTCCATTCATAAAATACAGTGACCACACATACTGTAGTCCCCATGTAGTGATTCAAATATTCATTTTAGATGTATCTGTAATGTGCCACTCCACACATTGTGAGCCCTCCACCTATGGGGAACTTACTCACCAAACATAATGATCTCCAATAATGTACCAATTGGATTCTATCCATTATACAAACAAACTTGTAATGTCCCCATATATCAAGAGGGTATACTCCTTTAAACTCTTCAGCCCGGAAGAATTTGCTGCTGAATGATCAGGCCATTTTTTGTATTTTGGCACTGCGTCGCTTTAACTGACAATTGTGCGGTCGTGCGACATGGCTCCCAAACAAAATTTACATCTTTTTTTGTCCACAAATTGAGCTTTTTTTGGTGGTATTTGATCACCTCTGCTGTTTTATTTTATTTTTTGTGAAAATTTTGAAAGAAAAATAAATATTTTTAACTTTTTGCTATAATAAATATCCCCAAAAAATATATACATTTTTTTTCCCACAGTTTAGGCCGATACATATTCTTCTACATATTTTTGGTACAATAAAATCGCAATAAGTGTATAATGATTGATTTGCACAAAAGTTATAGCATCTACAAAATAGTGGGTAGTTTTATGGCATTTTTTTAAATATTTTTATTTTACTAGTAATGGCGTCGATCAGTGATTTTTATCGTGACTGCGACACTATGGCGGACACATCGGACATTTTTGACTCTATTTGGCAACCATTGTCATTTGTACAGCAATCAGTGCTATAAAAATGCACTGATTACTGTGTAAATTACACTGGCAGGGAAGGTGTTAACCACTCGGGGGCTAGGAAGGGGCTAAGTGTGTCCTAGGGGGTGATTCTAACTGTGTGGGGGCTGGGTTACATGTGACACGACACTGATCACTGCTCCCGATGACAGGGAGCAGTAGATCAGTGTCCTGTCACGTGGCAGAACAGGGAAATGGCTTGTTTACACAAGCATCCCCCTTTTCTGCAGCTCCGTGACACGATTGCAGGACACCGGTGGACATCAAGCCGCAGGGCCAGCGGGCATGGACATGTAGCTTGCGCCAGGGGCACACGCCCGCACGGCATGAAGTTCAAAGCGACGTATATATATATGTTGCTTTGCACAGCCGTGCCATTTTGCCATCTTATAAGTGTGTGAGCCAGTCGGCAAGTGGTTAATAAACTTGTGTCCTCATCTGGTAAATGTCATTCCACCAAAAGAAGAAACTTTCCTAGCATAATTTTGTATTTATTTAATGTGATTGTAAACCCTTATATATACACCAAGTGAAGTGATTGGTAATGCACAGATCTTAAACACATCCTCCTACATAAATTGTACTTGTTTATCCACAGTCTTGTCTGAACTTTCAGAAAACAGGGGTGGAGAGCTGAAATTGCACTTTTCAGAGCTCAGTGAGGAGAACTATAATAGCTGATTTGAGGGAAGAGACCCCCCCCCCCTCCATTCACACAGCACACAGGAACCAGGTTGAGGCTGTCAATTACAGGCTGTGAGCTGGAGCTCCCTCCCCATGGTTTAGGGGTTTAGAACCACTTTAAAATAGGTAAAAGCCACATGATATGGAAATAGTCGCATTTAAAAAATGCATAAGCTGCATTACCGGTTCCAAGGTTCAGAAATGGCATCAATACCCCAAGTGCACAATACCAGCTGTACCTTCCTCATGAAACAACAGAACACCAGTGTCTGGGGTTCAACCTAATGAGATGATGAGCGGGGACAAGCCTACGGATGGCATTTTTCATTTGGCACATTATGACCTATTGATAATTTGGTAGTGTTGATATCTGGTGGGTGAGTTTCTCATAGCTGGAAGACTCACAAGGCGTGTAGAGGAAAGATTTTCATCACTCCATGTGATTTATGTGTGGTCACTGTATTTTTGGATGGGGATTAACATTTATATGAAGACTTTCTTCAATATTGCACTAGAATTGATTGTTTTGCACATTGTTTATGCCAAAATGTATTTATATTGTATTGCTATAGTATACAAACAGTGCAGCACCAAAAAAAAAAATATATATATATATATATATATATATATACTATATTTTGCTGTGCATATACCCAAAAAAACATAAACATGGACCACTTATTATATAACTTATTATATAACACAGATAAATAAGTGTAAAATTAAAATGCTTCATTAAATTATCCAAAGTCCATACAAACAGTTCACTTTAAAAAAAAATCCAGTATGTGTTGACACTCTCAATTACGCAGTGCTCAGTGCAATTTAAACCAGAAAAAAATGTGTTTTAATCAATGCGTCCAATCCTCCACCACATTGCACTCACCAGAGGAATAATGGTAATTAGCCTATAAGTGTAATCTACCCTCTCTGGGGGTCTCAAATGTCCTGTTCTCCCAGTATACAGAACTGCCAGATATCCACCCTGATGGAGAAAATGCCAGAAATGCAGTATTTGTTGATCATACATCACGGGACACAGAGCCTTAATTACTTAAATTAGGCCTTAGGCACTGGTGGCGGTGCCACAACACTGCAACCCCTCACAGATAAGATCATTGAGGAGGAAAAGGATATTCAGTCAGCATAACAGGACAGTCACTCAGCATCAGCAAGAGGTTTGACATTTCAAAAAAATATTCAGTTACATCAGCATCACGTGCTTGGTAGCTGGTGTTGATCCAAGCCTGATTCATTTTTATGAAGGTCAGTCGATCGACAGGGTCGGTTGAGAGGCACACCCTGTGATCGGTCACAAAGCCTCCAGCAGCACTGGCGAGTGATCCATCCTCAAGACCCAGTAAGCCAGAGGATTTTCGGTGGGAAGGTGTCCAAGTCTGATCTTGCCCCTAGGTATTCCCGCACCATGTAAATCAGACACTGGCGATGGTTGCTTGAACCGGTCATACCTTGGGGCTGCGGACTAAAAAATTGTCTGAACGCATCGGTCAGACGGCCACCTTCTCCACCGCTCCTTCTGTGACTCACCGAAGCCTCAGCAACACGTTGTCCAGGACCAGGATTTGGTAATCCCCCTGGTTTTGGGAATGCTTTGCACAGACCTTTCTGCAAAGCCTCCCGAAGATGTTTCATCTTCTGCTCCCTCTGCGACGGCAAGATAAGGTCCGCAACCTTACTCTTGTAACTTGGATCAAGGAGAGTTGCTAGCCAGTAATGAGCCCTCTCCTTGATACCACAAATATGAGGATCCTTACGCAGGCTTTGCAGGATCAGGGAGGCCATGCAGCGTATGTTTGCTGAGGCATTTAGGGCACAGTCCTCTGGGTCACTGAGGACGACAGGATCCGCAGCCACCTCATCCCAGCCACGTAAAAGTCAATGCCCAAGAACCGCTGCACCACCAAATTCAGAACATAGGCAAAACAGGGCACATGGATCAGTTGTCCCTGTCGCAGGGCAGAGAGGAGGTTGGTGCCATTGTCGCTAACCACTATTCCTGGCATAAGCTGGCGTGGCATCATAACCTCTGCCCCAGTGTGGTTCCTGTCTCCCAAGCACACCAGCTCTAGCACCGCATGGCATCTCTTTGCCTGCATTCCTGCGTAGCCCCTCGTACGCCTACGGAGCACGGCTGGTTCCGAGGACACATCAGCACAGGAAGAGGCCACAGAGGAAGATGAAGAGGAGGGGGTGGAGGAGAGAGGTGTGTCACAACCAGTAGTAGTGTTTTGGAGGCGTGGTGGCGGAACAACCTCCAAAACTACTGTACCTTGCCCTGCGTCCTTCCCAGCTGCCAGCAGAGTCCCCCAATGTGCCATGAAAGAGAAGTAACGTCCCTGTCCATGCCTGCTGGACCATGAGTCAGCAGTAATATGCACCTTACCACTGACCGCCCTGTCCAGCGAGGCATGGACATTGCCTTCCACATGGCGTTAGAGAGCCGGAATTGCCTTCCGTGAGAAAAAGTGGCGTTTGGGAACTTGCCACTGAGGTACCGCACATTCCACAAACTCACAGAAGGGGGCAGAATCTACCAACTGAAAAGGCAGCAGTTGAAGTGCTAGCAATTTCGCTAAGCTAGCATTCAACCGCTGGGCATGTGGATGGCTGGAAAGGTACTTCTTTCAGCGCTGCAGCAGCTGGGGCAGGGAAATTTGTCTGCTACAATCTGCCATTGGTGTACCGATAGCAGATTGCCCGCATGTACTACTAGGTTGTGACACACCTAATTCTACACCTTCAGTCCTATCAGTGCAGGCTTCAGAGAGGACTGAGGGTATAGTGGGGTTGGAGATCCCAGCTGACGAGGGGCAAGGGGAGGTCCGCTTTGTTCTTTGGTGTGGGTCTTTCAGGTATGCTTGCCAACGAACTGCATGGCAGGTCGACATATTTCTGGTCAAGCATGTGGTGCCCAAGCGGGTGATGTTATGGCCACGCGAGATACGCTTGAGACGTATGTTGCAAATAGCAACGGTGCGACCTGATGCACATGTCTCAAAAAAGCCCACACTAAACAACTTTTGCAGTAACGCTGAGACACAGCAGCAACCTGCACAGGCGTAGCTCTGCGATGTAATGCAGTTGGTGTGCTGCCCATAAGCTGTCCCCTGGAGGGCATCCTGCCTCTTTGAAGATGTGCCTGTGCTTCCTCCTTCTCCTCCTCCTCTCTCCTATCAGGCACCCACGTAGAGTTAGTGACCTCATCATCCCCTCCCTCCTCATCACTTTCGAAAACCTGGCAGCATGCTGCAGCTGGGGGAAACATGACTGCCAGATTGCTGTCCCTCTCGGGCACCCCATCTCTCTGGGCTCACATTACTGTCTTCCTCTATCTGTGTTCCATCATCGGAGCCTTCAAAACGCTGCGCATCTTCATGCAGCATGTACCCAACACTGTGTTGAAACAGTTCAGGGGACTCCTCAGGAGGACATGGTGGGACTAGGGAAGGAGTAAGTGATACCATTGAGATGAAAGAGGACGCCTTGGCAGCTAATTTCCCAGACAACACCTGGGTGAGAGAGGATGAGGAGGATGAGGATGGCTTGGTCATCCACTCTACCAATTTGTCTGCATGTTGAGGCTCAACAAGGCCAGCTCCCGAAAAAAAGGACGAGCGTGTGCACCGTATCCACCACCAGCCCTAGATGCAGATCCTGCTTGCCCTTGTGACTCTCTGCCTCTCTTTGTTGTCCTTCCAGACGTTATAATGGCCTGCAGAGGACAAAGTCAGTACACACACCTCGTAGCTTTAGGTGCAAAGTAATTAGCACACTTGCACTATAAACCAAGTGGGTTTAGGTGCAAAGTAATTAGCACACTTGCACTATAAACCAAGTGGGTTTAGGTGTAAAGTAATTAGCACACCTGCACTATAAACCAAGTGGGCTTAGGAGCACAGTAATTAGCACACTTGCACTATAAACCAAGAAGGCTTAGGTGCACAGTAATTAGCACACATGCACTATAAACCAAGTGGGCTTAGGTTCACAGTAATTAGCACACTTGCACTATAAACCAAGTGGGCTTAGGTGCACAGTAATTAGCACACTTGCACTATAAACCAAGTAGGCTTAGGTGCACAGTAAAGCACACCTGCACTATAAACCAAGTGGGCTTAGGTGCACAGTAATTAGCCCACTTGCACTATAAAACAAGTGGGCTTAGGTGCACAGTAATTATTAGCACACCTGCACTATAAACCAAGTGGGCTTGGGTGAAAAGGAATTAGCACACCTGCACTATAAATTAAGTGGGTTTAGGTGCAAAGTAATTAGCACACTTGCACTTTAAACCAAGTGTACAGTAATTAGCACACTTGCACTATAAACCAAGTGGGCTTAGGTGCCCAGTAATTAGCACACCTGCACTATAAACCAAGTGGGTTTAGGTGCACAGTAATTAGCACACTTGCACTATAAACTAAGTGGGCTTAGGTGCAAAGTAATTATCACACTTGCACTACAAACCAAGTGGGTTTAGGTGCAAAGTAATTAGCACACTTGCACTAAAAATCAAGTGGGTTTAGGTGGAAAGTAATTAGCACATCTGCACTTGCTCCTGTAAGTTGCGGCGGCGTAGTGTAAATAGCTTACGCTACGCTACGCTACGCTACGCCAGTATAAATATATGTACAACTCCTGGGATGTATATATATATATCCTCTACACACACATTTAACTGACTAGCCTGCCTGCTCTATCTAGCTAGAAAAAAAGACAATCTCTCTCTCTCTCTGGCTGATCTGTAACCAGCGCTGGAACACACTACACGAGGCCGCCCAGCAGGCGGCCTTTTATAGTGTGGGGCGTGTGCTAAAGCCCTGAGCCATAATTGGCCAAAGCCACCCTGTCTTTGGCCAAATTTGGCTCTCCGTTTTTTGCGTGCTGTGATTGGCCAAGCATGCGGGTCATAGTGCATGCTTGGCCAATCATCAGCTCGCAATGTCGCAGTGAATTATGGGCCGTGGCGCGTCACTCGAATTTGGTGCCAACGACCCGTTTTGTTTGTATTTCGACGAACAATCGAACAGTCAATGAACACGAAGCTCATCCCTATTCTCCAGTAAGTCCTTGAGGGTAGAGAGCTTTAGCCATTCCTACTGTGCCTTTGTTGTCCTGTGTCCTCTTATAGCTGTTCTTTTGGTGATGGTAATCATTCCACTGCTTGCCAACAGTTGTAATGTCAGGGGTTAACACCGTTTAAGATATTCCATTCCACCAACCCACAGCTTATCGACACTCCACAATCCAGCAGAAGAACACGACCCATAGGATTCCCCAGAAACGAGACACACACAGCTCTGTTCTCTGGTTCAAAACGAATAGATCCTTTAATGGTTAACTCAGGCTCTTTATATACAGTCAGCAACCAAATATGAACAATGAATGAATGAATGAATGAAAAACTTGTATAGCGCAACACATGCGAATTTAATCGCCTCTGGGCGCTTGTTGTTCCTTTCTCTTTTGAAATCAAAAGAGATGAGTCTTGATCTTTCTCCTGAATGCGAGGTGGTTCTCCTCCAACCGAATACTGGTCGGTAAAGCGTTCCATAGTCTGGGACCTTGGAGCGCGAATCTTCTTTCTCCTTTGGACTTAAAGTTGGCTTTCGGAATCTGGAGCAGATTTTGATTGGTGGATCGCAGAACGCGATTGGGATTGTGAGCTTTTATTTTTTCACATAGATAATGGGGGGCATTCCCATGAATACATCTATGCGTTAGGCAGAGAGTTTTAAAAACAATTCTGTCTTTTACTGGCAACCAGTGAAGGGATCTCAGTGAAGGTGAGATTGATTCCCATGGTTTTTTTTCCAGTCACAAGTCTAGCGGCCGTATTTTGCACGACTTGAAGACGAGCGATTTGGTACTTGGGGAGTCCGAGGTAAAGAGCATTTGCATAGTCTAATCTAGAATTCACAATTGCTCCCACCACGACTGGTACGTCTTCTTTGGGGATGAAAGGAGTAAGTCTGCGTAGTAGGCGTAGCAGATGGTGAGATCCGCTGACTACAGACCCTATTTGTGCATCCATTGTCATGTAGGAGTCAAAGATGACCCCAAGACTTTTGACTTTGGTGCTAGGGGTGATGATTTTGCCCAAAATGGGCGGGGGTATCCAAGTTGTCCCCGGGTGATTCGTGCGCTTGGCGTGAAACAGTAGAAGTTCTGTTTTTGCTCCGTTGAGTTTTAGGTAACTCTTTGTCATCCAGTTCTCTATCAAAGAGAGACATGTCTCTAGATTGAGGTGATGATCCTTTTTATTGCATATGCGGAAATACAGTTGCGTATCGTCTGCATATGAGTGATAAAGCAGTTTTTGTCTGCTAATTATTTCAAAAAGGGGACGAAGATAGATGTTGAATAACACCGGCGACAGAGGCGATCCTTGGGGGACTCCGCACGATACTGTGCGTTTCTCGGAAGTGAAAGATCCCAACTTCACAGTTTGCGATCGGTTTTCCAAAAAAGAGGAGAACCAAGGTAAGTCGCTTTCTGCGACTCTGGCTACTTCGACTAGTCGAGTCAGTAATAGCTTATGGTCTACAGTATCGAAGGCTGCGCTTAGGTCCAACAGGACCAGGAGACAGGATTCGCCTTCGTCTGCGGCCTCGAGGGCGTCGTCCCATATTTTGAGCAGTGCTGTTTCCGTCCCGTGTCCAGGACGGAAGCCAGATTGGTATGGATCTAGTAGGTTGTGGGTATCTAGATGCTGTTGCAGCTGTTGTACCACTACTTTCTCCATTACCTTTGAGAGGACATTTAGGCCTGTTATGGGACGGCGGTGAGTTGGGTCCTTGGGGTCAAGGGTATGTTTTTTCAGAATGGGTTGAATTATGCCCTCTTTCAACTGGGAGGGCACTATGCCTTCCTTGAAGGATTGATTTATAAGCTGCGTGATCGGAGGTGCCAGGATGTCGGCGCATTCCTTCAGCAGTTTAGTGGGGATGATATCATTTGGCGCTGTGCCGTTACGCAAAGAATCAATGATAATCTTTGTGGCCTGCATAGTAATGGGTTCCAGGGTGAACTTACCTGATTGTGGCGAAATATTGATGGTGCTGTGTGAAAAATTACGGGAGGGATTGGGGGGGGTTTGGTTCTGCTGAATGCTTTCCCGGATTGCCTCAATTTTATTAATGAAGTAATCCGACAATTCATCGCAAAATTCTTGGGTGTCAGAGTTGGGGGCTTCTAGACATCTTGGATTCATGGTCTGATTGACCAATCTGAAGAGCTCGCGGGGGCGATTTAGGGCGCTGTTGATAGCCTCGGAAAAATAATTTTTCTTGGCTTTGAAAATTTCTTTGTGGTATTTCCTGGTTGATGCCTTGTAGATGGAGAGGTTCGCCTCTGAAGAGCTTCTCTTCCAGGCGGCTTCCGCCCTTCTACGCTCTTGTTTTAATAACGCCAATTGGTTGTTGAACCAGCTGGAGGTATTTTTTCGGATGCAGGTTTTATGTTTCGGCGCTATTAAGTCAGCTGACTGTAATAGGGCTGTGTTTATGGCATCCAGTGTTTCTACAGCCGTTTGGTTCGGCTGAATTGTTTTTATTTTATTCCTTAACGTGGTTTTGAAGAGTTCCGAATGGAGCTTCTTCTGACATCTAGTCCAGTGTGTTGTCACTGGTTTTGATGTTTTTGTTAAGGGAGGGAAATCGGAAATAATGAATTTAATTGCATGGTGGTCTGTCCATGGCAATAGTTCCTTTTCCAAGATTTTTATTTCCAGATTTTGCCTGAAAATAAGATCGAGGGTGTGACCTGAAGTATGTGTGGGCCCACATACTAATTGCTGTAGCCCTAATCCTCCTAGATGTTCAATGCAGGCGTCGGCAATGGGGTCTTGTGATGAATTGGCCCAAAGATTAAAATCCCCGAGCAGCAAAAGGTGTTTGCTGTTAAGGGTATAGGTAGAGATGAAGTCCGTCAATGATAGTAAAAGCTGCGATTTTGGGCCGGGTGGTCTATAGCAGAGCAAAATCTGTACGGTCTCCTGGGAGTTTATTTCCAGCTTCAGCGTAAGGGTTTCCATGAATGGAAGAGGGTTTTGAAGGACTGGTTTAATGATCGTAAGATGGGACTTGTGGATCACCGCCAGTCCTCCTCCTCTTTGCCCTATTCTGTTTTCCGTTATAATACGGTAGGTTTCTGGCACCATTTCTCCTAAAATGGTGTTACAGTCGGCTGTGAGCCAGCTCTCTGTAATAAAGAGGCAGTCTAAATCGTATTGTAGAATGAAATCATGGATTTCTAATCGATGTTTTACTGCCGATCTGGTGTTGATCAACGCACATGATATGTGCTTAGGCTGGGGTAGGCGGCTGTGATGTTTGATAGTCGATCTCCGATCGTTTCTCAAAAGGCGCAGAATTTTTAGTTTTTTTTTGGTAATGGCTGGTAAAAATGCGGCATATTGCTTCAAGTTCCAAATGGTCTCTGCCGTGTATTGCAGATTGACCATGGTCGCCATATACCGGGGGGGGGGGGGAGTGGAGGATTTTCAAGAAGTGACTGAATCCTCCACCCAGGCTTGGTCCAGAGGAAGGCAAAAAACCCTGGCCTTGCAATGCCAATGTGCTACGGCGGGGAAAAAATTCCTTCCTGACCCCTTAAGAGGCGATCGGCGAACCCTGGATCAAGTCCTAATAGTGTTAAGGAAAGGGGATTGGGGCTGGGTGTACCAAGATGGCCGCCGACCAGGCAGCAGGATCCAGGCTGGGGTCCACCTAATTAAGTGGATCGGTGCTGCCTGGGGGGCCGGGAAGAATAGCTGGGAGGAGAGGGGGGGTTTGCTGGGGTAGGAGGAGGCTTTCTGGGCCGTTGAGGTGATTTGCTGCCGATTGCCGGGCGTGAGGAGCGGTGCGCCGCTAGGCCGCAGGTTAAGCCGCGGCCTTTCCTAAATCGCGGCTGCCGCGAATCCTCACAGGCCGGCGCGGAAGTGTAAAAAAACGCCCGAATGGCGTGGAATTGCGGGGATAGCACTGGGGGGGTAGCGCTGAGTGGGGGGGTAGTATGGGGGTACGGATGAAAGAGGGAGAGCTGTGGGGGGGTTGGAAAAGCTGCCTCAGCTTGTCCTGAAAAGGACAGCTGTGTGTGGCTTACCTGCTTGGCTCCCTGGCGAAGGGATGAAGGAGGGAGCCAGCGGGGATCAAGCAAGTCAGGGGAAGCCTAGTAAGTCCCTGGAGGGGTGGAGGGAGCCTGCCTGACTGTCTGGCTGACTGGTCCCTGGCGAGAGCGACTCGTGCGGGAGGCCGGAGCGTCCTACTCTCCCACTGTCACTGACTGACTGACTGAGCTCAACTCCACCCACAACATTATACAATGCTTCCTAACGAGCCTCCAATACACATCTTGGGTAGACTTTCTGGCACCAGGTTTGACACAATCCACATGAGCTCATTAGCTACAGCTGACAAGTCAGACATTGTGACTCCAGCTCTTCTCATCTGCTATACAATACACATTTATCATCAATAGAAATTCACACAATACAGTGTGAATTAGCATCACACAATGAAAAGGTCTTTAGAAGCCAGACTAAGGTTAGTTTACATGACAGTAGCAGACTTTACCCCCTTAACAGTCTGTGTTCCCACATGAATGAGTCACTCTTCTATTGACCTGTTGGGTTCAGAATCAACAACCTGTAATTGGTTCTTGCAGTCATTCTTGAATAGATTGTGGATTACAGACCCCTGTTAAAACAATCCAACATATGTCCCTTCCTGGCCCAATCTGTGTAAGAGATTCTGGGTCCCACGACCCTCCCGTTACAATGTCTTTCCTGGTTTTTACCACTGGAGGGTTAAAAGTGCAACCTGGTGTTTCCTTACATAGCCTTCCAAGACATGCTCAGTGAAGTTGGTCAAATACAAGCACCACTTACCTCCTTCCGCTGCAGGCTCTGCCACAAACACATACAGGGATCCACAAAGATGCCCCCCAATAATCTCTTCTCCCTCTTCCTCGTCTCTCCTGGGTGCCGCCGTGACAGCAGCGCATGTGCACGCGCGTTCACATTTTTACTGTCATACAGAGACATGGATGAAACACATACAAATTCCATGTGGTATAAAACAAATATTAAACAAATGCAGCCAGCACACCTTAAACCTCATCATGTCATTGATGTGAAAAGGAGACTGTGGCTCCCATTGGTGGCTGAATTGAACAATATTAATATGCATTATTTGATAATTACCTGAATAAAAAAGGATACATTTTTTTTCAACCCATTTTAAATAAAGGGAATTCATGTATTAGTAAATAGAGTCCGCCCCTGCACAAGAGGGAGGAGTCTAGAATGGCGCGAGCCTCACTCCACGGCGGTTAGGGAAGGAACCCCTGGGAAGGATCCGCAACGCGGAGATGGCTGATCAACTAGCCGTCCACCTAGCTGCCTGTCTGCCGAATCTCATGCGCCCCGTTTGATTGTGCCCTTCGCTCTCTCTCCCCCCAGGTTCTCTCAAGCTCTCTCAGAACACGCTTACCGCGTTGCGCGGCTCCCGTCCCGGCCGCTCTGCCGCTCTGTCGGTTCTCCTGCTGTCTGGCTTCGGGCGCCTCCGTGGGCGCATTCGTGGATCCACCTTCCTCCGCCCGCGGGTTTGTGGTTTGCTGGTGCTGGGAGTGGTGGAGGTTGCTGGCGCCGGCCCGTCAGCGGTGTCCTCGTTACGGCGGCATCCCCCGTCGGGCTCTCTGTGCCTCACCGCGGTGCTGTCTCCGGGCTGCGTGGCCGCGCGGTGCGGTGAGTGCTCCGGCCCGTGTGCTTTGAAGTGCAGGTGTCCGTGGGGAGGTTTCGGGAGGTGTCGGGCGCAGACGGGGGGGACTGCTGGAGGTGGAGGCGGAGGGGGCGAAGGAAGCCCCAACCTTTCAGTACCCCGGCCCAAGGGGTCTATGTAAACAATAGACCACAGGGGACTGGCAATAAAGTAACGTCTGTAGCAGACATGCAAATTCTCTCAGACCTGCAAACCATTGGACCGGACATTTTGGTACCGTCAACACTCAAGCCTGCTGCCTAGTACTAATCCTCATAATGCAGCCACAACCAAACTGCAAAACTGCAAAACAACAAAACAGTAAGTACTAAACCCAAAGAAACTTGGAATTAAGAAGCTGGACCAGGATATGGGGAAGGTGATCTGCAGGACTGTGAGTAAGACATTACTTAATCTACTTTTTTCTATTTTTGTGTATACTTTTTACTGAACTTTATAGTATATAAAAAATGAGAGCCTGCTGAGAGTAGTAGAGGAGGCTGAATATGAGATCAAGATAAGGTGTTCATACACCTTTAAAGCGAATTCATTAATCTTCTCTTCCTGCCTCATTACATAAAAAATATACCGCTACTTTTTGGCGGCGAATACAATCCATTATTATTCACCAACTAAAACTTTATAGCAGATTTTATGTACACAACTACTACACTTTAACAAAAATCCATCATTTTACGGTGACATATGGTGATATGTGGACTGGATTGTGAGAACTGTGCTTTGTAGGATACCCGGTCTGCGAACAAGATACTACTTGACAACAATCATATGGGTGAGATTTAGTGATGAGAGTGTCATATGGTGATATCTCCGAACATTGAACATTGTCGCCATAATTGGCGGTAAATATAAGATTGGGAGGAAAGAGAGAACCACATCACTCTGTAATACGCTAAGTACTAAGTCCCTGTTACTTCGTGAAACAAATAGTGGAACACGGGATATTATTTCGAAAGGGCCTGTCCCCTCTCTTCCTTTCCTTCAATAATTTCTATTTTTTAGCAACACAGATTTTTACGGTCTCTTAAGTGGAGGAGAACTGATACTTATTCATTCATAAATAAAGGGAGAAAGGAAAAGAGAGGAAAAAAATAAAAAATCCCCGTAAATTAAACCTACTCCCTCACATTCTAATAATCCCTCCTAAGTATACAACAATTTTTCCCGACGGGATGCAGTCAGTACTAAACTAATTTTGTCTCCAGTTGAGCTAACCTTTAGATATGAGTACTAGGGCGAGGGGTGCCAGGGGGGGCTCCTCTTCGACCCCCCGTCTGAGCCAAAATCCAGGGCCAATGAGCAAATATGTAACGCAGGGAACGAATGGGAGGGAGAGGGAGAAAAAAAAAGACAAGACAAAACCAGCCCTAATCAATCCAAACAGCTCAGCTAACCCAGAATCTCAATTAGAGTCAGCGACAGACTGCGATTATGAAACAGCTACAATACTTGACGTAGAAGACCAACTAACAGTCTTGGCATTACCAACAAAAACTGAAATGCAGGAAATGTTTGCTGCCTTAGAAAAAGTGCTGTCAACACAAATGGAGAGAATGGAGAGAAATATGGGATTTATGCTAGAAAGATTGGAGGAAGTTGAAAAAAAAAACAGACCACAATTTTAATACTATCAGAAAATTGGAAGTGGAGCTAACAGAAATAAAAAAAGAGCAAAGGGAATACGCATATAAAGCAGAAGACCAGGAAAACAGAGACAGACGAAAAAACATCAGGATACGCGGAGTCCCAGACTCTTTGCAGTCAGAAAATCTCCCAGAAATTATACGGAAAATTTGCAATCCAATACTTGACAGAGAAACAACACTCCCATTAAAAATAGAACGTGCTCATAGGATAAGGAGGCCGCGTGAAATCCCTCAGGGAAAACCTTGAGACATTATAATACGATTTGAAAGTTGGGAGGAAAAAAAACAACTATGGAAAAACCTGAGAGGGAAAGCCCCAATTAAATTCGAGGAACACACTATTCAAATATATCAAGACCTGTCACAGGAGACACTTAGAAGAAGAAGGAACCTGAAGCCATTATTACGGGTGTTACAAGAACTAGAAATACAGTATAACTGGGGATTCCCGGCATGCCTGATAGCTAGAAAAGAGGGGGTCACGGCGAAGCTAAGATTTCTGGATGAAATACCTGAGTTTTGTCAAAGGTTGGGAATCCCACCTCCAAGTAATTAACAATGTAGAGATGAACCATAACCGTGGGGGGAGAGAGAGGGAGGGAGGGGAGGGTAACAAATTATAGATACCCAAATAGGAATTATGTCTTAGGGCTGCTGGGTACAGCGTTGTGGAGACACCGGGGTCCAGGAGTCCTTTACCACCTGAGGAAATTTCCCTGAGTTCAGGGGAACAGAAGAGGCGTCAAATTGTACTCCGCCTTAACACAGAGGGAGCACCCTTGCACAAGAAGTGTAAGAGAAGATGCTCCGAAATATGACCTTAGGGTTAAGATTCCACCATCATGGGAAAGGGGGGAGGGGAAGAACGGGGGTGGGGAGGGGCAGAAGGGGTGGGGGAAGGAGGGAGAGGGTTCAGGGGAGGATGAGGGGGGGAGTGGGAAGTAGGGAAATGGGGTCCAGGGGAGGAGAGGGAGGGGGGCGAGAGGGATATGAGAAGAAGGAATATTGGCTCGGGTGATCATCAGAACACAACGAGAAGACGAAATAGTGAGGGGAAAAATATAAGAGAACAGAAATATACACATGTCTAAGGTAAACTTAATTACCTATAATGTAATGGGGCCTTAGTTCTCCGCGTAAAAGACACATGACCCTAAAAGAGATCGAGAGATATTCCGCTGACATAGTTTTCCTCCAGGAGACACATATAACCCTCGATTCAAGGGTGAGGCTAAATTCTCGGGCAGTCCCATCATGGTACTATGGCGACTCCCCGCAGAGAGGATCTAGAGGAGTCGCCATAGGGACAGGGAAAAATTTAAGTTTTGTAGTTGAAGACAGGATAGTGGATCCTGAAGGCCGATAAATGTTCCTAAGAGGTATCTTACAAGGTAAACGATATACGCTGGCCAATGTTTACTGCCCAAATAAACTCCCTCAGAAGTACTTAACAACGATCCTGAACAAACTTATGGAATTTAAACAAGGAAATGTGGTCCTAGCCGGGGACTTTAACTTTACCCTAGATTTACAACTGGATAGAATATCGACAGTTATCATAGGGAATACTAAGCAACAACAAATAGTGAAAAAAAAATCTTTTTTTGAGTCAGTTAATAGACCCCTGGAGGGTTTTCAACCCAACTAAAAAGGATTACACATTTTACTCTACAGTACACAATATGTACTCGAGATTAGATTACATAATGGTCGATCATGAAACCTTAGAGTATGTAGACAATGCCGCAATAGGGGTCGCGACAATTTCAGATCACGCCCCGGTTATGGTGAGCATATACTTCCCCGAAATTGAAGAGAGAAGGGGATCCTGGAGATTATATGAGGAGTTATTAGAAGATATAGAAGTCTTCGATATAATAAGGATAGACATAGATGAATATTTTAAGCTCAACAACACCCCCGACGTAAGTACAGCAACTATTTGGGAAGCTCATAAGGCTAGTATCCGAGGAAAATTAATTTCCTTAGGAGCAAAAAAAAAAGGAAAGAGATACAAATAGAAACAGGATAATTAAAGAGCTACAAGATCTAGAAACAAAACATAAAAATCAAAAAAATAACAAAAAAGTTTATCAGGAAATGTTAATAAAGAGGACTCAATTAAGAGACCAAATGAAGAGTGAAACCAGGAATACATTTAAAAATGTTATGAAAGAAAGGTATCTCTGGGGGAACAAACCAGGGAAGTACCTGGCCAGGATCTCAAAAGAAAAGAGAAATTTAAACTACATAGAAAAAATAAAAGACCAGGAAGGACAGATGCGGTTTAGGACGTCCGAGATCGCCGAAGCTTTTCGGATGTTCTATGCTTCACTATACTCTATCAGGAAAGGGGAGACACAAGAGGAAAAGGCAAATAGAGAGGAAAAAATGAGAGAATACCTACGTGAGGCCAATTTACTAAAACTAACGCAGGAAATAGCAGAAACCCTAGAAGAGCCAATTACACAAACAGAAATTAGTCAAGCGATCCAAGGAACTCCAGGGGGGAAAAGCCCAGGTCCAGACGGACTGCCAATAAAATATTATAAAAAATATAAAGAGTTATTAATCCCAGAAATGTGCACTTATTTTAATAAACTAGGGGGAATAGAAGAAGCAAGGAAAGAATCCCTTCTTGCTAATATCGCTATCATAGCCAAACCAGGAAAAGATAAGACCCTTTGTTCTAATTATCGTCCAATCGCATTGTTAAATGCTGATATAAAAATCTTCGCAAAGATATTGGCAACAAGGATAAAACCGTATATGCCTGACCTAATAAGTTCAGATCAGACGGGATTTGTAAGAGGCAGAGAAGGGAGGGACAACAGTTTAAGAACACTCTTAATGCTACAAGACGATAAAAGGGATGGACCCCCAGCCGTACTCATGTCATTAGATGCTGAAAAAGCGTTTGACAGAGTCGACTGGGGGTTCATGATGGAGTCTATAAGAAACATAGGATTGGGCCCTAGATTCATGAAATGGGTAGGAAATCTATATAAGTCCCCTACAGCAAAAGTAAAGGTAAATGGGAGGGATTCTTTGGTGATAGACATGATGAATGGCACAAGGCAGGGATGCCCGCTCTCCCCCCTCCTATATGTAATAGCTTTGGAACCACTGTTGTGCATGATTAGGAATTACCCAGATATAGGGGGGTGAGAGTAGGAGAAGAGGAACAGAAGCTGGCAGCATATGCCGATGATGTCCTCTTGTATGTGACTAAGCCCAAAATATCAATCCCTAATATATTGGAAGAAATAGGAAGATATGGTAGACTTTCAAATTTCAAAATAAACCCAGTAAAAACTGTAATTATGAATATAGGGATTGAACAAAAGGAAGAGGAGACTCTACGTAGAGCATTTCCCTTTACGTGGGAACAAAAATCACTCACTTACCTGGGGATAAAAATAACCCCCAAAGTAGCAGGCCTCTTCGAGGCAAATTATATCCCCCTACTCAACGAAATAAGACGAGATGTAAAAAACCTCTCTTAAAAGCAGATTTCCTGGATGGGGAGGATTAATTTATTTAAAATGACAGTTTTACCAAAGATAATTTATAAATTCCAAATGCTTCCAATAAACGTCCCACAACGTTTTTTTAAGGTAATAAAAAATATAATTTCAAAATTCATATGGCAAGATAAAAAACCTAGAATAAGCTATGCAACCCTAACCCGGGGGAAAAAAAGAGGGGGACTGGCACTCCCAGACATAAAAAGATACTATCAAGCTGTAATCTTAGCGAGACTAGTCGAATGGACAAATAAGAATTCATTAAAAAAATGGGCCCACTTGGAAAATGTGATAAGTAAACAGCTAGTGGGTTTTGTGTCTTATGTTTAAAATTAAAATTAAATTTAAATAAAAATTTGTGTTCTTCCATATTTGAATCACCAGTCAGCTTCCTATTCACACCATCACACATTACATACTATGTACAGTATAATTTTTCTTACAACTTACGTTATATTGTTTTTCTTATTTTCTTGATTTATATTTGTTTTTATTTATTTTTTACCATCAGGTTCGATAGATAAATGTGTCTCCACATACCTAGATGGAGACAAATATATTGAATTTTTTGCCTCTCAGTGGTTGTACCCCGTTTTAGCAAAATAGATTTTGTATGTGTTAATATGTTGTGTTGGTGTTTCTGTTTAATATTGGGAATAGTTATGGCGGGGTTTGAAGTTAGACATCACATAGGAAACAACATTTAGTCTATCCACAGGGACTCCTATTGACAATCCTTACAACAATGAGGGATGGCCGTGCGCCGATAGCACATAAAGGAGCGACGTACGTCCCTCCCTCCACGTCCAGACGAAGCTTACGCACTAACGTTGCGAAACGCGTTGACGTAATACGGCACCGGACGCCACGCCACCCCCACAATCCCCAGCGGGATCGGGACCTCTCTGAGGAGACTTTCACGCCGGAAAAGGTTTGACACTAAAGCAGCTGCACAGCCTTACCGAAGAGTTCGGACTTGTACTATTGTCTAAAGGATAGGGTACCTCACTGAGCATTGCCTAGCAAAAGTGAGTCCCACGACGGCATACCCGGCCAGGCTACTCGCTGCACATGCAGTCTGATCTTGACAGCCCTGATGATATCAGTTACGGCCAGCAGCATTTTCATCACTTATGAGCTCGGAGCCAACCACTGCCGTGCACTATCAGTCCACTCTCTCAAGAGCCTGGTAAGACTGTTCCTTTTATCATACTGACGATTGTTAGGACTGTTTGTACCCGAAAGACTCGGTGATTATTCTACCTCTATGACAGTGTCAATCAGGGTGCGCTCCAATATGTCTATTGATGAACTTTGTCATTGCCACAACCAATGACATTTACACTGGAATGACAGGAAAATATTAAAAGGCGTGCAGTCCCCTCATCTGTGGCTGCAACTCATATAGAATTGTTTATACTGTGTTCCTATTGGCCAGCACTAATCAACTGATCAGTGTATTAACGGTTCACAACGACTACTTAACTGGATGCAGATATACTCCTATCACATAATATTTTTTAGTTGCAACCACATCCTTTTCCCGCGGGGGTACTCCTGCTGGACATTCCACACATTATATATTTTCAATTTTGAATGTCCTTTTCGCGGTAATTACCGCATGGAATTTCCAGCAGCAGTGACCTATTAGGCGTCCGGATCGCCTCAGTTATATGTTTTTTATGTTTGTTATATGTTTGTGTCCTATTTGTGTTGCATTGTCGCATGTTACATGAACTAGATTCATGCGTGCAGCACCGGCCGGCTGCTGTAAGTAGGCATATTTGTGAATATTTATAATATACATCCTGTATTCTCAACTTTTTGTAAACATTTCTTATCCCGAATTTTTGTACCTTTACATGATTAATAAATAATTTTATCTATATTACTGCCCATCTCTGCCTTGGTAGCCTCTTGGTTGCCCATTGGGGATACTCAGTCTTAGTTTCCCCATAGTGCAACTTCTTTTTTTCTTTATATGCATTGTTTTGGCTACGGCAGCTGACCCCGACAATACGGGGAGTGACAGCTTATAGATCTTTCGGGATAAGCACATGCAAGCTTGTAGAGGTAGTGAGTTCAACTTCAGTTTTTGTTTGATAAGTAAACAGCACCTAAACACAAATATATGGATTCCACCTACATTTAGAATAATTAATTTAAACACACACAGTATTACAAAACAGGTTTATAAGATATGGGATTTGACACATAAGAGGGAAAAATGGGAATATAATTCCCCATTAATCCCATTAGTAAACACAAATTTATTTGCACCGGGTAATAGGACTAAATTTGGAAAAAAATTAGGTAGCAAAAGACTGGGGGATATAGTAGCACAAGGGAAAATAAAAAATAAAGAAGAGATTCACGTAGCAGAAGGGGCACAACAGATAACTGATTGGGAATATTTACAATTAAAGCACTTTGTAATCACACTTCCAGCACCAATAAGAGAAGATACAGCACAAAACCCAATAGAAAAACTCTGTACCAGGGGAGAATCACTATCACATGGAATTGCGACGATTTACAAAATTCTTACAGAAATAGGGACAAAAGATAAATTACAAAGTATAGAGGCCTGGGAGAAAGACATCGGAGAAAGAATAGAAGAAGCGCATTTGACCAGAGCGACATTCACCTACGCAAAAGACATAACAACAGTTGAAGCTAATTATAAATGCATGATGAGATGGCACTTGACACCCATTAGACTTAATAAAATATCTTCAGCTAACTCCCCCCTCTGTTGGAGGAAGTGTAATCAAGAAGGGACTGCCCTGCATATATGGTGGGACTGCCCGAGAATCCGGGAATTCTGGATCGAGATCCTCAAATTAATTGAGGAAATCTCCGGAGAAAATAAATATACATAGATAGAGACCCAGGGAGGATGGTGTTGTGGGGAGAAACAAGAGCTTATAAGCCCCTTAGAGTCAAACAACAGGAATATGCGTAGTCACCTGTAACTTTATCTTTGTTTTCACAATATTAAAAAAAAAAAAAAAGTGATAAAATAACCATAATACATTGAATCATCCACAAATGATGCAAATCCGAGGTGGAAAGATGAAGGGTGGAACAATGATGAACCCCTCTAACACCTCAAAACCCTAGGTTAAGTCTGATGTGAAAAAAAAAAAGTAAATAGAGTCCAACTTTGTGTAATTTAATCTCACTATAAATACAGCTGTTCTGTGAAGCCCTCAGAGGTTCGTTAGAGAACCTTAGTGAACAAACAACATCATAAAGGCCAATAAACACACTAGACAGGTCAGGGATGAAGTTGTGGAGAAGTTTAAAGCAGTGTTAGGTTATTTAAAAAAAATCCCAAGCTTTAAACATTTTATGGAGCACTGTTCAATCCATCAGGGACAGCCTGTCCATTAAGGATGCATGTGCGCCACCCCCCAGTCCATAGCCACCCCCCGTCCATGTGTCTGACCTCTTTCAGGACACCGGCGCATGGATTGCAATGCAGGGGAGATGTTTTTTTGAAGCACTGATAACAGTCAAAGGCTCTAATAAGCTTCAATATAGGATGGGTGAGCTTGGGTGGCAGGGAGTGTGCTCAGATCGCACCCAGGTGTGTTAAAACAGAGAATGAATATTTGCTGTTGTAACACTGATCCTCCTCCTGGCCAATCAGGAAGCCAGTTTTGACACCGATCATCCGGCTAAAAGGACAGGCGATCCTATTGGATGCCTAGGAGGAGGAGGGAAGGAGCTGAAACTCGCCATGGAGGAGAGAACACGGACCATGCTGCTTGTCACCCGCTACCGCGGATTGGTTAAGTGTTGGGCTCACTGGCAAACAGCATGAGGGTGAGTGCCACTTGGAGGGTTGTTTACGCCCCCCCCCCACAAAAAAAAAAACACCAGCCATCACGGCAACCTATCATCCAAAAATGGAAAGAGTATAGCACAACTGCAAACCTACCAAGACGTGGCAGCCAAGAGCCCCATGATAACTCTGAAGGAGCTGCAGAGAGCCACAGCTCAAGTGGTAGAATCTGTCCACAGGACAACTATTATTCATTCACTCACAAATCTGGCCTTTATGGAAGAGTGGTAAGAAGAAAGCCATCGTTTAAAGAAAGCCATGAGCATCCCAAGTTATATCCCTACCGTCCCTACTGACGGAAATAAGAAAGTATGGGAATCTGTCCAACTTTAAAGTCAACTACGGGAAAACAGAAGCTCTAGGTATAGATTTAAAGATGGAAGCTACGGAGCAGAAAACACAATTCGACTTTAGGTGGACAGACTCCCACATACATTATCTAGGAACAAAGATCACAAGGAACTTAAATAAATTATTTGAATTCAACTATGTACCATTGGCAAGGTGAATAAAATTAGACCTAGATAGATGGGATAAAGGAATAGTTGAATGTGCTCCCAAAAATGTTGTATTTAATACAAGCCTTACCAATCAAGATCCCAAAAAGTTTTCTGAAATTTATATGGGCAGGGAAACCAGCAAGGAGGATAAGTAGGGCTATTCTATCATTACCTAAGGGGGGAGGAGGGATCGGATTTCCAGATCTGATAAAATATCAGGAAGCATCCCACTTAGCAAAAGTGGTGGAATGGGGTGGGCGGAGCAAAAAACCCTGGATAAAAATGGAACAAGCGACAGTTGAAGTACCATTAGAAGGCCTCGTCTGGATCCCAGAGAGCGAAATGATAGCAGAAGTAAAGAAACATCCAATGATAGGCGCTACTATACGTGTAACTAGAAAGATTTTTGAAAAAACAAATGTGTCTAAATAACCAAGCCCGCTAACTCCGATCTTGGGTACTAAGGCTTTTCAAGCAGGCATGACAGATCCAGGGTTTATAGCTATGCGACAGAGGGGTATCAGTAGGATCATTCACTTCTCAAAAGATAACCGTTTAAAAACAAGAAGCGAGATAGAAAAAGAAGTTATACCAGAATTACATTTCCTTAGGCTGCTACAATTAGAAGCATTCCTTCGGAAAAAGGCAAACACCTATCCAATAGTCAGAAAACTATCTAAATTCGAGCAGATATGTCTAGAGGGGGACACAATAAGACATTCATTGTCCTATTTTTATGCAATATTAACTAACACAGACATACCACAAGAATTTAAGTTTATACAAGCGTGGGAGAGAGATCTGGGGTTAATATTTACCCAAGACTAAAGGATAGGATTCTGCGGTTTACACACAAGGCATCTATAGCAAGTAAATATGAAGAGGGAGGATATAAAATACTAACAAGATGGTACAGAACACCAACAATATTACACCGCATATATCCTCAGACGTCAGATGTCTGTTGGAGATGTAATGAAGCAGAAGGATCATTAATACATATTTTTTGGGAATGTGGGAAAATACAGGAATTTTGGAAAATGGTAACGGAGACAATCAATAAAATTACAGGAATACATTTAGAAAATAGACCATCAGCGGTTTTAATACTAGATATTCCAATGTCAGTGGAAAAATACAAAAACTCACTGATAAGACATCTGATTTTAGCCGCGAGGGTGTGTATCCCTGCCCTGCGGAAACAAGATACCCCACCATCTAGAGCACAGTGGCTCGCAAGAGTTGCAGAGATACAACAAATGGAAAATTTAACAATGGCAATGAAGGGGGGAGGAGATGGCCCACTGGAGGGGGGAGGGAGGAAAGAGATAGGAAGAGAATATATAATTACATTTTGAAAAACGACACAAAAAATTCAAGCATGTTCGAATTTTTTTTTGGTCGTTTTTTTGATGACATAAAACGACGTTTTGCCCACACACGATCATTTTAAATGACGTTTTTGAAAACGTTGGTTTTTTTTCATCACAAAAAGTGATCGTGTGTATGCGGCATTACAGTTGAATTAAAATTAAGAAAAAATTATAGATATTCATGGAGAGGGATCTCCCCCTCTTCCCTCCCTCTCCCCCTGCTTTACTGTTTATGCAAAACTTTCCTTTGATCCCACTTGTCATCCTCCAATCCCTCCCAAACCCCCCCTCCAAAAAAAAAATATATAAAAAAAAAACAAACAAACAAACAAAAATGATATTTTTGTGTCATAAAAAGTGATGGTGTGTGGGCAAAACGACGTTTAAAACAACGTTTTTAAACCCGCGCATGCTCAGAAGCAAGTTATGAGACGAAGCTTCAATGGAACAGAGTGCCGTCGAACGTGGTGTACGTCACCACGCTTTGCTAGAGCTTTTTGAAAAAACGATGGTGTGTATGCAATGTCGTTTTGGAAAATGAAGTTTGAAAAACGTTGTTTTGTTTCGTCACATAAAACGTAGTTTTTTTTTATCACAAAAAGTGATCGTGTGTATGCGGCATAAGATGTGAAATGTGATAATCTGTAAACGCAAATCTTAAAATAAAAAAAGAAAGCCATGAGAATCACATTTCCAGTTTGTCAGCAGCCATGTTTGGGACACAGCAAACATGTGGAAGATGGTGCTGTGGTCAGATGAGACCAAAAGTTAACTTTTTGGCCTAAGACCAAAAGACTATGGGCCAGATTCAGCAAGACTTGCGCTGGAGTATTTCGATATGCGCCGCGTAACTGAGAATATGCGCCGTTGTATCTATGTGGCCGTACCCACCAAACTAGATGCGACAGAAAACGGGCCATTTCCGATCGGCTTAACTTTCCGACGCCAGAGTCTCGTCAGCGCATAATTTCGCTTGGCGCATCAGTCGCGCCTATTGATTTCCCATGCAAATATGCAAATGAGGGAGATTTCCCGATTCGCGAACGGATTAGCACCATACGCTGGCTACATGCGCCGCACGTATCTCGTCCGTCCGGCGCAAAGTTATTTCTACAAATAGCTGCTTTATCTTTACTCCAGACGGCCTCAGGTCAGCAGGAGAGCAGCTACAGCAGCAGCGTTACCGACGAAACTAGCAAGCTGAACAACCACACGTGCAAGGACAACACCTCTGTGTGCCAACATGCCAGGGGCAGACGCGGTCCTAGCACTAGTACTGGGTCCCCAGGTACGGAGGAGGCGGGCACGTGAGAGGATATACCGCACGCGCATGAGCCTCTTTGGAATGGGGGATGAGGAGGTGTATCGCCTCTTCAGATTCAGCCCAGATGCAATACTTGAACTAACCACAACCCTGCAGGATGACATCACCAGCAAGACACACCGCTCACAAGCAGTGCAGCCACTGGTGAAGGTACTGGCAACACTTCATTTCCTTGCAAGTGGATCATTCCAGCGTACAAGTGGAGTGGTGGCTGGGATGTCACAGTCCTCCATGAGCAGATGTGTGCACCAGGTTGTCCCTGCAATCCTCAGACGCATGTCCAACCAGTTCATCAGACCAACCACTGAGGAGCTGCGGCTGAAGGCAATGACAGATTTCTACAGCATTGCCAGACTCCCACGCACTGTGGGGGCCATTGATTGCACACATGTGGCCCTTCACCCCCCCAGTGCCACAGAGCACATATACCGCAATCGGAAGCATTGGCATTCCATCAACCTACAGGTGATAGCCGATGCCCAACGCCTCATATGGCACGTCCGTGCCAAACACCCCGGGTCCAGCCATGACAGCTTCATATACAATCAGAGCCCCATCCCAGCAGAATTCGAGCAGAACATGTATGGGGACAGCTGGCTGGTTGGTGAGTGACATGGGAGTCAGGCATGACTATCCCCTCCCATGATGCACACCTCACAAGTGGCACATGCATGACTAACATCCTCCTGTCTTTTCCCGTCCAGGTGACTCTGCATATGCACTGGGACCCCATCTAATGACTCCTTTCCGGAACCCCCAAACCAGAGGAGAGAGAAAATACAATGAAGCACACATCAAAACCCGTGCAGTGGTGGAGCAAACATTTGGGCTCCTGAAGTCCCGTTTCCGATGCCTGGATAAGTCTGGGGGGGCCTTATTGTATTCCCCTACCTTCGTGTGTCAGATCATCGGTGCATGTTGCATTCTGCACAACTTTGCCATGAGAAAAGGCCTGCAGATTGACATGCGTGATGACCTGACCCCCCAACCAGACCATCCCCCCCTGCCAGAGGAGAACCAGTCTGCTGATGGAAGAGCAGTCAGGAGGGTCCTCGCCGTAGGCATCTTTGGACACTAAACCAAAACATTGATCACACGGACAATGCATGCATGCACACCACTGATGTCCCTAGATCACACACACCACATCCACATCACATTGGATTAGCCCAAGTCCAGCATGTAGGACTTGGGAGCAGCAACGCCAGCGTCAAGGCCCCAATGATGTCGCTGTCCATTCATACACCTTTCACGCATCATTCATACAGCCGTGGGGTTAACTTCACCACCACGGCCGAGGGTGACACCCCTTACTGGCAGGAGTGCCACCCCCTCACATTCACACACCATTCACACTGCAACGTGTGCAGTATCGAAAAAAAATATCTCATATCCAGAGCATAATCACAAATAAAATAACTCATAACCTGAGCATTAAGAATAAAATAAAAATCTCATAACCTGAGCATTAAGAAGAAATAAAATACAAAACTTGTGTCCTGAGCATCAATCAAAAAAACAAAAAATAAATTATCTGGGATGTCGGGGGCTTCTTCTGGCGGCCCCTCTCTGGCTCCTCAGCTGCCTGGATGGAGTGGGTGGGGGTGGGGGGGCATCTGGAGGTGGCTGATCCCCGGGTGGGCCACTCCTGGCAGGTGTGGCCTGCCTGCCCTCCAAGGCCATGGCTATCCGGCCGAGGTAACTGTTTGTCTGGGCCTGCATCCTGAGCTGCCGGGTGACCTGGTAATGCTGGGCCCGCCGACTCTGCCTCCCCTGGTCCCGGATGGCAGCACTGTTTGCCTGGATGGCAGCAGTGTTTGCCTGGACGGCAGCAGTGTGGTGCCTTATGTCACCCTGCACCTCCCCCAGACTGGTCACCACTGCAGCGCAGTTGCAGCTGACATCCTGCACTGCAGAAGAAATCTGGGCCACGGAGCACAGGCTGTCAGCCACTCTGTCCAGGTGCCCAACTATGTCCCCCATTTGCTGGGTCTGCCTGGCGTGATCCCTCGCCACCTGGTCCTGGACCAGATCAGAGCCCCCCCCTGGTCTTACGGGTGGCCTTCCTGGGGCCAGTAGATGGTTGTCCCCAGGGGATGGAGTCGCCCTTGAGGAGCTTCCAAGGATGGGGGAGGGTATTCCAGACGGCCCTGCAGAAGAGGAGGACTCGTCCAAAAATAAAATAATGTCCTGCTCTGCCCCAACAGGCTCCTCCTCAACGACCTCTGCAGGTGAGGTGTGGGCACTCTCCTCCTCCACCTCGGTGTCTTCACCACCCAGGGGCACGGGCACTGGATGCCGTTGGGGGGATGGGGTGGACTGGCCGCCGACAGATGATGGCCCAGCTCCGTCATCTGTGGATGACACAAAGCAGACACATGTTGGTTGTCCCACACACTTGGCACATGTACCCTCCCCCCCCCACATGCAACACACCAAATAGGGGTTAAAAATCACTTACCTGTCCTGGAGCCTTCCTCCATGGAGTCATATCCAGGGACCCCCTCCAACTGCTCCCTCTCCAGGCAGCGGGCGACCACCTCCTCCTCCGTGGTCAGGCTGACCGCACATGGGGGTCCACCACCCGTTCCACTCTCATGCCTCCTAATGGTGACCACCTTGCCCCGAACCTTGCGCCGTAGATCGTTGATCTTCTTGGCAATATCGCCAGCAGTCCGGGTGGAGTACCCCAAAATATTAACCCTGGCAGCAATGCTTGCCAGGATGGCCTGCTTCCTCTCCCGGGTGGTCTTTCGGCTTTTCCTGCCATGGAGGACATCGTTGTGGGTCTCCATAGCCGAAATAACAATAGAGACCTCTTGAGGATTGAAATTGAGGTTCCTCCTCTCTTTGGGGGTAGCGGGAGCAGCCATCTCTTTGCAAAAGTAACTTCCCTGGGGTGGGGGGAAACGGAAATACTTTTGCGCCGGAATGGCCCTTCCGCTGGCGCTTTTATACGCGCAACGGAACACATTGCACTGACGTTTCCCGTGAAGTGGTGCCGACGGAAGTTGTGAGCATGCGCACAAGGGGGCGAGTGGAGCCTCACTCACTGCGCATGCTCCGTGGTTGATGCGGTGAACGTAAGCCTCTGCGCTGGGCTCCGCCCATCATTTACATATGATCACACCCACTTCCACTTGCGTCGGGTTACGCCAGCGCATTTTCGTTACTCCGGCGCAAGTTTAGGAGCAAGTGCTATGTGAATAACAGTACTTGCGCCGAAAGTGTCGGCGGAGTAACGTAAATGAGAAACGTTACTCCAAAGTAAAGAAGCGCCCATCTACCTGAATCTGGCCCTATGTGTGGCAGAAAACTAACACTGCATATCACCACACCATTTCCACAGTGACACATGGTGATGGCAGCATTATGTTGTGGAGATGCTTTTCTTCCGCAGGGACAGGGAAGGTGGATGGAGCCAAATACAGGGCAGTCTTAAGGCCCATACACACGATCAGACTTTTTGACAACATCGGACAATCCGACCGTGTGTATGCTCCATCGGACAATTGTTTTTGGTTTTTCATCGGACAAATGTTCGCTGTGAATGCTCTCAAACTTTCTGGCAACAAATGTACAATGGGGGATCATCCAATTGTGTGTATACAAATCCATCAGACTAAAGTCCAAAGTACAAACACGCATGCTCAGAATCAATGCTAAAGATCAGACAACAATAGAAGAAGTTGCCCAAAGGGTGGCGGTAAAGAGCTGAAAAAACTGATGGAAGAGCAGTCAGGAGGGTCCTCGCCGTAGGCATCTTTGGACACTAAACCAAAACATTGATCACACGGACAATGCATGCATGCACACCACTGATGTCCCTAGATCACACACACCACATCCACATCACATTGGATTAGCCCAAGTCCAGCATGTAGGACTTGGGAGCAGCAACGCCAGCGTCAAGGCCCCAATGATGTCGCTGTCCATTCATACACCTTTCACGCATCATTCATACAGCCGTGGGGTTAACTTCACCACCACGGCCGAGGGTGACACCCCTTACTGGCAGGAGTGCCACCCCCTCACATTCACACACCATTCACACTGCAACGTGTGCAGTATCGAAAAAAAAATATCTCATATCCAGAGCATAATCACAAATAAAATAACTCATAACCTGAGCATTAAGAATAAAATAAAAATCTCATAACCTGAGCATTAAGAAGAAATAAAATACAAAACTTGTGTCCTGAGCATCAATCAAAAAAACAAAAAATAAATCATCTGGGATGTCGGGGGCTTCTTCTGGCGGCCCCTCTCTGGCTCCTCAGCTGCCTGGATGGAGTGGGTGGGGGTGGGGGGGGCATCTGGAGGTGGCTGATCCCCGGGTGGGCCACTCCTGGCAGGTGTGGCCTGCCTGCCCTCCAAGGCCATGGCTATCCGGCCGAGGTAACTGTTTGTCTGGGCCTGCATCCTGAGCTGCCGGGTGACCTGGTAATGCTGGGCCCGCCGACTCTGCCTCCCCTGGTCCCGGATGGCAGCACTGTTTGCCTGGATGGCAGCAGTGTTTGCCTGGACGGCAGGAGTGTGGTGCCTTATGTCACCCTGCACCTCCCCCAGACTGGTCACCACTGCAGCACAGTTGCAGCTGACATCCTGCACTGCAGAAGAAATCTGGGCCACGGAGCACAGGCTGTCAGCCACTCTGTCCAGGTGCCCAACTATGTCCCCCATTTGCTGGGTCTGCCTGGCGTGATCCCTCGCCACCTGGTCCTGGACCAGATCAGAGCCCCCCCCTGGTCTTACGGGTGGCCTTCCTGGGGCCAGTAGATGGTTGTCCCCAGGGGATGGAGTCGCCCTTGAGGAGCTTCCAAGGATGGGGGAGGGTATTCCAGACGGCCCTGCAGAAGAGGAGGACTCGTCCAAAAATAAAATAATGTCCTGCTCTGCCCCAACAGGCTCCTCCTCAACGACCTCTGCAGGTGAGGTGTGGGCACTCTCCTCCTCCACCTCGGTGTCTTCACCACCCAGGGGCACGGGCACTGGATGCCGTTGGGGGGATGGGGTGGACTGGCCGCCGACAGATGATGGCCCAGCTCCGTCATCTGTGGATGACACAAAGCAGACACATGTTGGTTGTCCCACACACTTGGCACATGTACCCTCCCCCCCCCACATGCAACACACCAAATAGGGGTTAAAAATCACTTACCTGTCCTGGAGCCTTCCTCCATGGAGTCATATCCAGGGACCCCCTCCAACTGCTCCCTCTCCAGGCAGCGGGCGACCACCTCCTCCTCCGTGGTCAGGCTGACCGCACATGGGGGTCCACCACCCGTTCCACTCTCATGCCTCCTAATGGTGACCACCTTGCCCCGAACCTTGCGCCGTAGATCGTTGATCTTCTTGGCAATATCGCCAGCAGTCCGGGTGGAGTACCCCAAAATATTAACCCTGGCAGCAATGCTTGCCAGGATGGCCTGCTTCCTCTCCCGGGTGGTCTTTCGGCTTTTCCTGCCATGGAGGACATCGTTGTGGGTCTCCATAGCCGAAATAACAATAGAGACCTCTTGAGGATTGAAATTGAGGTTCCTCCTCTCTTTGGGGTAGCGGGAGCAGCCATCTCTTTGCAAAAGTAACTTCCCTGGGGTGGGGGGAAACGGAAATACTTTTGCGCCGGAATGGCCCTTCCGCTGGCGCTTTTATACGCGCAACGGAACACATTGCACTGACGTTTCCCGTGAAGTGGTGCCGACGGAAGTTGTGAGCATGCGCACAAGGGGGCGAGTGGAGCCTCACTCACTGCGCATGCTCCGTGGTTGATGCGGTGAACGTAAGCCTCTGCGCTGGGCTCCGCCCATCATTTACATATGATCACACCCACTTCCACTTGCGTCGGGTTACGCCAGCGCATTTTCGTTACTCCGGCGCAAGTTTAGGAGCAAGTGCTATGTGAATAACAGTACTTGCGCCGAAAGTGTCGGCGGAGTAACGTAAATGAGAAACGTTACTCCAAAGTAAAGAAGCGCCCATCTACCTGAATCTGGCCCTATGTGTGGCAGAAAACTAACACTGCATATCACCACACCATTTCCACAGTGACACATGGTGGTGGCAGCATTATGTTGTGGAGATGCTTTTCTTCCGCAGATACAGGGAAGGTGGATGGAGCCAAATACAGGGCAGTCTTAAGGCCCATACACACGATCAGACTTTTTGACAACATCGGACAATCCGACCGTGTGTATGCTCCATCGGACAATTGTTTTTGGTTTTTCATCGGACAAATGTTCGCTGTGAATGCTCTCAAACTTTCTGGCAACAAATGTACAATGGGGGATCATCCGATTGTGTGTATACAAATCCATCAGACTAAAGTCCAAAGTACAAACACGCATGCTCAGAATCAATGCTAAAGATCAGACAACAATAGAAGAAGTTGCCCAAAGGGTGGCGGTAAAGAGCTGAAAAAACACATGATTTGGTGAAAGTTGGCTGAAAATGTTCTGCCGTGTGTATGCACGGCCAATGCCCATTCGGAGCAAAATCCAGGAAAAAGTCAGTTGGAAGTACGATCGTGTGTATGAGGCTTTTGAAGAAAACTTGTTGGCAAACGACTTGAGACTGGGGCGGAGGTTCTCCTTCCAGCAGGAAAATGACCCAAAACATACAGCCAGAGCTACAATGGATGGTTTCGATCAAAGCATATACATGTGTTAAAATTCCAGACCTAAAAGTCCAGGTCTAAATCTAATCCAATTGAGACTTGAAAATTGCTGTTTACAAATGCTCTCCATCCAGACAGAGCTTGAGCTATTTAGCAAAGAATGGGCAAAAATGTCACTCTCTAGATGTGCAAAGCTGGTAGAGACATCCCCAAAAAGACTTGCAGCTGTAATTCAGTGTTGCCAACCTACCAGATTGAATTTTACTGACACGACAACCATATTTTACTGGCACAGGCATGTTTTTACTGGCAGTTACAAAAGTTACAAAATCACAGTTTTAGAAGCAAATTCCAGTATTTATTCTACAAATGAGTACATTTTGCAATTAGCAATGTGATTTAAGGTAGATATTAAGGCAAAAATAATAATAATAATTTCTTATTTTATTTTCGATATAGTAAGTAAGTAGCTTAGGGACAAGATTTAGGAGGGCAATACATTAGAATGGGCAATGCACTCATGAAATTGACACTCACAGTGACACTGACAGTAGTGTGCAGCAGCACAGATGATACTGACACCTCACCGACATAACATGTCCCCTCCTGAGTCACAGTGAAAGTCTCTCTCCATGCCAGGTAGTCCCTTCAGTCCCCTGCGGTCCAAAGAGCATTGACAGTTCCGCTCCTGGCTTGCCTTGCTCCCGTCCTGCAGACCTGCACACGAGGCTCCAGCCACTCCGCTCAACTCCCTTGCACTATGACATCACATGACACGCTCAGACACCGCCTCCACCAGACCCGCCGGCACTGCCCGAAAACACTGTAGCAGGCACTCAGATGGTCTCAGCCAGCTTCAGACCTGAGCTGCATATGCACAGTTCCGAGGTGAGTGCTGCAGCCCTATTTTTACTGGCAATCTTTTCCTCTTAGGCGGCGTACACACGACCGAGCTTCTCGGCAGAATCCAGCGAGAAGCTCGCTGGGAGACATATTCTGGCGAGAAGCTCGATCGTGTGTACAAGCTTTTCCGACCACTCATCGGGAACCTCGTCGGGCGGAACGATGAGGTTCTCGGACGTGTGTACGGGGCCTTACTGGCATTTACTGGCAGGAGAAAAAGTACCCATTTTTTACTGGCTGCCAGTAAAAATACTGGCGGTTGGCAACACTGCTGTAATTGCAGTGAAAGGTGAATCAAAAAGATTGGGAAGGGGTTTGGAAGGGGAAGGGGAAGAAAAGAAAAGTAGGAAAAGGGGAAGAAGAAAAAGGGAAGAAGGGGGATCTATCGCCTCCGGGCAAATTATTTTCCAGGTCTGAATGAAGCTATCAGCTTCAAACCTTTTTTAAATATCTAATTCAACGATATAATTTTACTAGATCATAGCCCCTCCCTCTCTCTACCTCCTTTATGGACTCTATGTCCCTCCCTTCTTCGAAGGTTGGCCATAGATGTGATAGTCTGTCCCATGATGAGTTGAACAGTGTGACAAAATCAAGGACTAAACCCACCAGCAAGACACATGACCCATAGGAGATCTATAAATAATGGTTGACTTATTCAGAAACATATATATATATATATATTTGTTTTGTTTACGATCATTTTTTCTTTTGTACTATACCATCCCTATATTGGTTTAATGCTAATTAGGAAGTATTTTAATTTATTTTGCATGTAGATACTCTATTTTATATCGTTTGGGAGGTTGGATGTATTTTATTTATACACTGTGTAAATGTGGCAAAGCATCCTTTAGCAAAATCATGCTCATCTATCTAATCTCATTTTTCTTTCTTTTTGCTCCGACTTGGCTATGGAGCAAATGTATATTCTTTCTGGAATGTGTTATCTGCCGATTTACCCCCCATTTGTGGTGCTTGATGGTCATTCTCGTGACCTCTGAAAACGTGTTGCATGTGTGTTGCACTGAGAATAGGAGTTCACTGCAGATTATAATATTAGAACCTGCGGTGAACAGACCACACGGCTATATACTCTGACATATCCCTTTGATTTATTTTGAAGTTCTTTAAGAATATCTCTTGCTGTGCCATTGGCTGTTCTGATGCCTCTTCTCTTTGTTTTGTGCTGCGGACGTGGAGCAGTTTCTGACTGGCTACCGTGCTCACGTAGGGTGATGCCGAGATGCGATGTCATTCCATCCGCTCAGGCTGACATGCCCCCCCAACCAATTGGAGACGCGGAGGGGCGGTCATGTCGGGTCTGGCTTGCCAGCTATGAGCGCGTTAATGTCGGCCGTTTTGCTCTGTTTGGGCCTTCACGCTGCTGTGTGGTGTCATCATGGTTGTTCAGTGGCCCAGTGTTTGTCTGGGCGAACATAGACACACCCCTCGGGCCAATCGGAGACGCGGAGGGGCGGTCAGACTGGATCCGACCCGCCCACTGCAGCATACGTCGATGTCAACCATCCTTTGTTTATGCGCCGCCGTGAACGTGACGCACGAAGATGACGTCATCATGTCAAATATCGCGGCCTATTTAAACCCAGCTGCTATGATCTGCAATGTACACAACGCTTGTTGTGACCCTGGGGCACACACAGACCAAACATCTATATGGTAAGCATACTCTCTTGTACTTGAACTGAAGGATTCATTGCGTGATGTGATAATGATGCGGTTCTTATCATTTTTACTTTTGCTCTCCCAGCACCACTGAGGTTGCTGTAGATCACACTGTTGATAAAAAGCGTTTGTCCAGAATTTACTTTGGAGCTTTTACTTGCTTGGATGCTTGATTGTGCATAAGAAGCGGCCCCAGCTCTAGGTCCATCTTAGGATTTTCCAGGTATTTTTTTGATCTGACTTTTCAACACATTAGAAGAGTTAGATAGATGGACAGGCTATTTATTCATTTTATATTTACCTACAGACAAGGAACTATTGTTTACTGGATGTTATAACACAGTTTCTGGTACCTATTGAAATGGTGTGCTGTACCATACTGTAGAATTCCTGATATTCGGGGACCTTTGTTAGTATTTACTTCACTACATGGATCACTGGTATGTTTATTGAAAACTTCTGTCACACTATCTTTATCAATTCTCTTCCTATGTACGAACCTATGTAGCTCTCTCCTATAGTTTACTTTATAGCCTTGTTGGTAAAAATATACTTTATCTTCATTAGACATTTTCAAGACGCCTTAATAGATGACAATACCTATATTTGAACACCCTGGCACCTTTGATGCCTGAATTCGGTGGATGAATATACTTATCGTGTTCCACTAGGTGATGTAGCCACTCTATGCATATGTGTATATATATACATGCAACTTCCTTACCCTACGATTTTTTTTTATGTAATTTCAATTTTGCATTTTCTACCTATGTTTCATTTGTTTAAATTAAAGTTTCTAGAATGTACTAATACTGTATATGTTGTTTCAGACTACACGACTGTATTACATTCTTCCCCTTCCCTAAAATCCTCTCTGTCTCGCCCTGAAGAAGCCCAACGGCGAAACGCGTAGGCGACTTCAAGGGATTTGCTCCAGTACTCTTGTAACCTATAGGGTTACATTTTACCTATGTCAAGTATATTCTTTATATATTGTAAAATTGTATAATCCTTCATTTTTATTTTTGTATTAAAATATATTTTTTAACATACTTCCGCACTGCCTCAAAGTCCGCCATTCTTTCACTTTGTGATTGGATATTTTTCTTTGCATATATGCAGTGAAAGGTGGTTCTACAAAGTATTGACTGAGGGGGGCTGAATAGAAATGCACGTCACACTTTTCACATATTTATTTGTAAAAAAAAAAAAAAAATTGAAAGCCATTTATCTTCCACTTTATCACAATTATGTGCCACCTTGTGTTGGTCTATCACATAAAATCCCAATAAAATACATTTACATTTTTGATTGTAACATGGCAAAAAGTGGAAAATTTCAAGGGGTATAAATACTTTTTCAAGGCACTATTTTACAGCTTATTCTTCTACCTCTAAGGAGCATTTAACTGCAAGCATTTTTTTTTTTTTTAAATACCCCAGAGTTCAGCTATAAGTTCATCTTGGGATTTTTACCCCTCTGCTCATATCACTGCTGCCTGTCAGAATTTGGTGTCAGCTTCACTGACTTGATTGGGGGACAATTGCCAAACTCCCAAAATAGACACAGTGTAAAACAAATGCATGAAAAAAATTAATCCTTAGATATTATTTCTATTTATCCCATCATCTTGATAATGTCATTATTGATATACTTTACTGATATAGAGCTCAAATAACCCCCCTGTTAATTACCTTAATGGTGTAACCAAACCGGAAATTAAAAATAAATGGTAAAATTTAAGATTCTCCCCATTACATCACGCTCTGCTCTTTAAAGCAAACTCTGCAGATGGGAATATTCTAATATATAAGGAGAGCCCAAGGCTTAGACTTCTCAAGGGAGACATGGTTAATTTAGACTGAACTTTCAAATACCCTACAGGTATAGGTTAGAACCTTACATAATCTGTTCAGAGTCTCTGCCTGTGATTATTTCCTTTATTTTACAGATTTGTATGCTGCACTGTAATAAAAATTAAAACATTAAAACTTGTCGGTCATTGTCGCCTGACCCCAAAGGGAAACATTCCTTCTCCTGCATTTTAATACCTTAAATGTACACTCAAAAAGGCTATTTAGTAATGTTTTTAATTCGCTAAACATTTGCTAATTTGCGAATGGTCATAAAAAATGACCATTAAAAGAAAAAATAATCACCTTTTTTTATCCTTTGTTGCATGTGGGTGCTGCTGATTGACTGATTGTATTCTCCTCGCAGCCTCTTCATCTCTGCATGCATGAACAACAGAGATGGGTATGTGGCATTTTTTTAAGGCAGATTCCCTGATGGTGAAAAGAGTAAATGATGCCTGCATAACATCTTCATTGGAAGCCACTAAATAGGTGACAATTCAGAAGCATGCAGGTGGGATGCAGAGCGCTGCAGCAGCAATAACACACACAGTCCAAGTGCCATAAAATAACTTGTATTGAAACTATACAAACACAGTTAAACACAAAATAAACCCAGGGGGAGGACAGCCCCAACCGGGAACACTCAGTGGTCCATCAGCATGCAAAGAGCAGCCAAACTGACAGCGCCCATTAGGAGGGGCAGAATGCAGCCTGGCCTTCTTCTGCCCAAGCAGTAAGATGTTCAGAGAAGTTGCGAACCCTATGCTTTCCCTCCTCATCAGGAACCTTCCCCTGTTCCCTGCCATTTTACTCTAACTACTTGCAAAATGTGGGTCAAGCCTGATAGCCAGGGCCTTAACTAGGCTCTGCCTGACCAAAGATGGCTGCTGAATTCACATGGGGTGGCAGCATCCAATTGAATAGCTCCCCTAGTGATCCAGAAAACTGAAACCATCAAAGAAACATGTTCCTCTTGACTTTCCCTCCAACTGCAATGCCGCTGCGCTGCCACCTACAATGAAGAAAGTAGACTGCACCTGCCTACAAGCATGATGGGAGAAAAATAAGTTTTTTTGAGTGACAGGCATTATGCTACAGGTGCAAACAGGGGCCATTGAAATGAATGGGATTTTGCTTGTTGAGTGCCCAGGAGCTTTGAGCTACAATAGGCTAAGGTATGAATGGGGTCTTGGTGAAAACAGAAATCTCAGTTGCAGTAATAAAGTAATAAAATGGCCAATTATTTTAATTGTTTTAAATCAATTGCCGCCATGTTTTGTGAAAAGTGTGAAAGCATGTTCCAATGTATTTGACATGTGAATGTGCTTGTATGAAGCTGGCTTGTTCTTGTGTGTGGGGCCCCTGTGTGTGTGTCTTTGTGTGTGTAACTGTTTGGTGGTGTGTGAATTACATATATATCACAAACTACAAGTATTTGTAAACCCAAGCACTAAATTTGCATATGAGCTTTACTATGTTATTTCAAAATGATTGAATTTTTTTCTAAATATGTAGTTCCCATTAAAAAAATACCTGGTAATTCTGACATGAAGGTCCTTGTCCAGGTACTTCTGGGTATAGGGTGAAAATGCTCTGTCTTTTAGGCAGATTGGGGTGGTTTTGCCCCATTGACTTCAATGGGAATGCCTGAAAAACTCACTACATGAGAGTTTTACGAGAGTTTTGTTTCTCATTTTCTGGCCAAACAGGAGCTCTCAACTCATAATCCCCTGCCCCTAGTGCTTTGTGCTGACTAAAAAAAAAAAAAAAACCCTGAAGCTTGAATACACATGTAAAATGTTTGTAATAAACTTCTAAAACACTCATATACACTTGAAAATCTCTCAAATAAAACTGCCTGAAAATCGCTCTGCTCAGGTGTGAATGCAGCCTAGAAAGTACAGAGTGGGCATGATTGAAAATAACTGATCTGCATATAAACTTGGGTGAGCTATTAATGTTCTATAACACCATTTCCATCAACTAAGACATTTTAAAGGAAAATTTTACTTAAAAAATATATATATTTATTATTAGGAGCATTGTAAAGCATTGCATGCATCATCAGCAGATCGTGGGTGCAATCTTAGGTACCCACAGACTGTCAGTGTAGCCGTCTGCCATTACCTTGTAGGGGCAGGCAGTTACTAAATGACAGGAAGATTAAATTACCTATCTAGTGTGCTCATCTGTGTTCTGGTAGTTCATTGAGAAGTACAAGCCATCAGCCGTAATAGCTGTTGGCAGTTGTAGTTTTCAAATTCAGAATGATGCAAATCCCTGGCCCGCTTTCACAATTGGGGATCAGGAGGTGCAGGGGCTGCTAGTTCAATAACATGTTACATATTACATACTAAATATGGATGTAACATGTTAGTAAATGTGAACTTATCCTTTAAGCCAGTGTTTTTCAACTCCAGTCCTCAAGGTACACCAACAGGTCATGTTTTCAGGCTTTCCATTATTTTGTACAGGTGATTTGATCAGTTTCACTGCCTTAGTAATCACCACAGCCATTTCATCTGAGGGAAATCCTGAAAACGTGACCTGTTGGTGTGCCTTGAGGACTGGAGTTGAAAAACACTGCTTTAAGCAATTGGTGCCTTGTTTTACTGCAGGAGTGCCAAACGTAAAACAGAAGTAGGCTAGTGAGGCTATGGAGGTTATTTACGAAAGGCAAATCCACTTTGCACTACAAGTGCACTTTCAGCGCACCTGGAAGTGCAGTCACTGTAGATCTGAGGGGAAGATCTGAAATGAGGGGAAGCACTGCTGATTTTATCATCCAATCATGTGCAAGCTAAAATGCTGTTGTTTTTTATTGTCCCTGGATGTCCCCCTCGGATATACAGCGACTGCATTTCCAAGTGCACTCTCAAGTGCACTTGTAGTGCAAAGTGGATTTGCCTTTAGTAAATAACACCCTATGTATCTTGTACATGTGTGAAATATTTACATATTCCTAACTTGAACTTTAAAGCAAGCCCTCACTGACTTCTGTAGCTGCAGCCACTCTGGATCAATTCATCTTTAAAGTTCAACCTGCTCCTTCTCCCAGCTGTGGCTCAGCAGTCTTCCAACTTAGTTCACAATGTAAACACAGAGGAAACGTTCTGAGAGAAGAAGCAGGATGGGAGCAGTCAGCTTCAGAGAGAAGAATCTGGACACAGTCATTGCTTCTACTTCTAAATAGCTTCTGAAATTTGAGGATGCATTAGTTGACAGCAACTACAAAAGGTCATTAAGGGCTTGTTTTAGAACTCATTTACTTAAGAATATGTAAATGTTCATAGCATAGCCAATGGTTTACATTAATTGCAATCTGTCATTGAAGATGCACTTGCTGATCTCTCATACTAAAATGCCAATTTTCCTTCTTTTGGCTTTAATATTTGCAGTCTTTCACCGGGAGCAATTAAGCAGATAAGAACTTCTGGCTTTCTCTCGGATTCGTTAACCAGTGTTATGGTCTAGCGACCCAAGACCCCAAAACCATTTTTAGGGGGAGGTAAGCAATAACAGTGGCTATATAATATGGTCTCTAATAGGGGGTTGACTGAATTGTGGTTGAACTGGATGGATTTGTCTCTTTTTTCAAACTAACTATGATTTTCCAGTTTTGACCAAAGTGTTCCCTTAAATGATTATATCCTTCCAAATTTGAATTCTTACATCAGAGATTGAGATGACCATGCTTGCGTCATGTTTACATCTCTGAAAATCCTTGCTTACTGACCTATTAAATATATAATTGTCTTTGACAACTCTACACCTCTCCAGAAACAATCCCGCCACTGGAATCCTCTGCAACTTCAAAAAATTGGCAGTGAGGTTAATGTAAATGTATTCTTGTGCCTGGAATTGGCAGCTGGGATAATATAGATTTAATTTGTTCCAAGAAGATGTATTCTGGAAGGAGTTCTCTCATATTCTGTGTCAGACATTTTATTGTTTCTTGCTGTCTCCGGGCATAATTCATCTTCTCTTCTAATGTAGAGAGATTTTACCACTTAATTAATAAACAAACAACAAGGAATGCAGAGCAAATATAATGTTGCTTTGCAGTGTTCCTCTCACTTTTATTGAAAGAGCAACTTTAATAATGAGCAACCCAAGACAACAGCTAACACTGTGTACATGCATGTGTACAACATTAGAAAGTCCACCAAATCTAAGTTTAGAGTGAATTTCATATGTGTCAATAATACCTTAGAGTTAGAACAATTTCCACAGTGCTTTTGGGTGTTATTGTAGCATCTGTAGTAGGACAAGTGGTCCTGAGTGGAGATACTTTACCACTAAATTACTAACAGACATATCAGACTGGATATCACATCATTAAAAACGATCACGTGTGGGCTTCAGGGCATTTTTCGGGTTCTGAAAAATGGGCAAAACAACGTTTTTTAAACGTTGTCGTTTTTTGGGTTGTAAAAAATGGTCGTGTGTGGGCTTTAACGATGTGAAAAATCCAAGCATGTTCAGAAGCAAATTATGAGACGGGGGCGCTTGTTCTGGTAAAACTACCGTTCATAATGGAGTAAGCACATTGATCACGCTGTAACAGACAGAAAAGCGCAAATCGTCTTTTACTAACACAAAATCAGCTAAAGCAGCCCAAAGGGTGGCATCATTCGAATGGAACTTCCCATTAATAGTGCCGTTGTACGTGTTGTACGTCACCACGCTTTGCTAGAGCATTTTTTTTCACGATTGTGTGTAGGCAATGCCGTTTTAATGATCGAGTTGAAAAAAAACGTTGTTTTTTCTAGAGCCTGAAAAACATAATTTTTTACAACCCGAAAAATGATCGTGTGTACACGGCATTAATCTACCCAAAACTAAACTCATAATATTTCCTCTTCCAGACTCCCACTTGTCCCTTCCTCTGACTTCTCTGTCATGATTGATGGCTCAACTATCAACCCATCCGTGCGTACCAAGCTGCTAGGTGTAATCCTGTACAAAGCCTGCCACCTCAACCTCCGTAAAATCTCTAAAATACACCACTTCCTTAACCAATGATACCACAAAGCTCTGAGTCCACTCCCTGGTCATCTCTCGCCATGACTACTGCAAGTTCCTCCTCACTGGCTTACACTTACATAGGCTATTCCGCCTTCAGTCCATCATGAATGCTGCTGCCAGGCTCACTCTAACTGCTCAGTGTATGCTTCCCCTCTCTGAAAATCCCTCTATTGTCTTCCGCTCACCCAACAAATTAAATTCAAAATACTAACAACTTACAAAGTCATCCATAACTTTGCCCCCAGCTACATCACTAACCTAGTCTCAAAATACCAACCAAATCGTTTTCTGCGTTCCTCCGAAGACCTTGTGATCTCTAGCTCCTTTGTCACTTCCTCCCATGCTCGCCTCTAGGACTTCCCTCGAGGCTCTCCCATCCTCTGGAAACACAATATGTCCGACTATCTCCTACTCTATCCACTTTTAGACAATCCCTGAAATCCCTTCTCTTTACAGAAGGCTAGCCTGTCAGAGGCTCTAATAAGCTTCAAAATAGCGTGGGCTCAGGGCGCTGAGAATATTCCCTATTCTCACACTGAATCGCCTCTCCGCCAATCAGGAATCGTGGGTCTGAGACCCATTTACCGATTTGCCGAAAGGAGAAGCGTTCTGATTGGCCACCAAGGAAGAGGGAGGAGACGGCAGTCGGCGAGCAGTGGAAGGAGAAGCTCCCCATGGAGGAGAGCTGGGGAATTGTCCACCATGGATGGGGTAAGTGCACCAACATGGGGAAGAGGGAGGAGTGGGCGGGTGTACTGTTTGGCCACATTCCAAAATGTGTGCAGACAGCCATGGATGTGAATTCATGCGGTTCAGACGTGATTCTTATGTCTCTCCCCTATAGCAAATAAAAATGGAACTGATGAACAAAGCCTAGGCCTTGTACGAAAACGTACTGGAATCATTTTACTTTAGGACAGATAAGCGATCTTCATGTAGTTTCCCTTTAAAGGGTCACTAAAGGAAAAATAATTTTTACTTTAAAATAACAAACATGTTATACTTACCTCCACTGTGCAGTTCGTTTTGCACAGAGTAGCCCCGATCCACGTCTTCTGGGGTCCCTCGGTGGCTGTCTCTGTCCTCCCCACAATTACTCACCACAATCATGCGAGAGGTCGCATGGTGGTCAGTAATTGTGGGTGCGCTCTCGTGATACAGCCAGCGGCCATAGCCACTCACTGTATCATTCGGCCCTGCCCCTCGGCGCGCCTCGTCACTGGATGTGATTGACAGCAGTGCCAGGCAATGGCTGCGCTGCTCTCAATCCATCCGCTCTAGCCAATCAGCGGCCAGGCTGAGCGGCGAAGAGAATATCTGGATCGTGCGGGACTTTCGACGGGTCAGGTAAGTAAAACGGGGGCTCGGGGGGGGGGGGGGCACGACAACAGGTGGTTTTTCACCTTAATGCATAGATTGCATTAAGGGAAAAAAATGTTTTATTTACAACTCCTTTAAGTCTAAGGAGTTGAAAATCACAAGGGACCACACCAAACTTGCACAGAACCTTTTTTTTTTTTAAATGCATCAGGGCTCCCAGTTGATGGTGCTGGCTTACATGTGATTTTTTAAACAGAAGTGTGATTTTTAAACACAAGTGGGAAGAGTTAAAAAACAGGAGTTTGCTTTTAACTGTTTCTGCTTGCAAGTGTCATTTGTTTCTGACACTTTTTAAACAGGTTTTTTCTTTCTCTCTGCTAAGGGGAGTGTTTAATTGTGATCAGGTGAACAGGTTATTTTTTTTCTCTGCTAATCAAGGGGAGTGTTTTATTGTGAACAGGTGAGTATAAAGTCTCTGTCAAGCTCCCATAAGGAGCTGGCTCCCAGTTGATGGTGCTGGCTTACATGTGATTTTTTAAACAGAAGTGTGATTTTTAAACACAAGTGGGAAGAGTTAAAAAACAGGAGTTTGCTTTTAACTGTTTCTGCTTGCAAGTGTCTTTTGTTTCTGACACTTTTTAAACAGGTTTTTTATTTCTCTCTGCTAAGGGGAGTGTTTAATTGTGATCAGGTGAACAGGTTATTTTTTTTCTCTGCTAATCAAGGGGAGTGTTTTATTGTGAACAGGTGAGTATAAAGTCTCTGTCAAGCTCCCATAAGGAGCTGGCTCCCAGTTGATGGTGCTGGCTTACATGTGATTTTTTAAACAGAAGTGGAAAGAGTTAAAAAACAGGAGTTGAAAACAGGAGTTAAGACAGGAGTCTTCTAAACTGTAAGTAACATCTTAAACTTTATACAAGTAATTATATTGTAACTGGGAAATGTGTGCTAGCAGGGTTGAAGATTTTGCTCAGTGCACAGTGTGTCACATGTATGCAAAATTGGTGCAACAGCTCCAGGATGGATACCGCTGTGACAGATGTGAGCAGGTTGCCCTTCTGGAAGCTTGCATTAGAGATCTGGAGGAGCAAGTTGCAACACTGGGCAGAAAGGGCAACCTTGAAAGGGGTCCTCTGCTTGCTGAGCAGGTGGTCAGTAGGGTTAATGTCGAGGGTGGAGGGGCAAGTCAGAATTATCAGATAGGAAGATGGGTTAATGTAGTTAGAGGGAGTGGAAGGGGCTTGCAGACAAGGAAGCCCAATCCTGTATTTGTGCATCAAAACAAATTTGCCAAGTTGGGTAAAGATGTGGAGGTGGCTAACACAGAGGTGGCAGCACTAGATGTTACTGCTACCCCTAACAGCCAGGAGAGCAACCCATCTAGTAGAAGTGGTGAGGGCAGTGCAGGTAGGCCTAGACAGTTGGTGGTAATAGGGGATTCTATAATCAGAAGGACTGATAGAATAATTTGTCGCCAGGATCGCCTCAACCGAATGGTTTGCTGTCTCCCTGGTGCCAGGGTTCGGCATGTGGTGGACCGGTGGATAAATTACTGGGAGGGGCTGGGCATGACCCAGCTGTCTTGGTCCATGTTGGAACCAATGACAGTATACATGGAAGGTGGAGGCTCCTTAAGAATCAATTTAAAGAACTAGGCTGCAAGATGAAGGGAAGGACCTCCAAGGTGATATTCTCTGAAATATTGCCTGTGCCATGCGCAACACAGGAAAGGCAGGGGGAGATTAGAGAGCTGAATGCATGGCTAAAGACCTGGTGTAGGAAGGAGGGATTTGGGTTTCTAGAGCACTGGGATGACTTTTCATTGGGGTGCAACCTATATGCTAAAGATGGTTTGCACTTGAATGGAAGGGGGTCTGCTGTGCTGGGGGAGAGGTTTAGGGGAATGCTGGATGAGTATTTAAACTAGACTTGAGGGGGGAGGGTGAACTAGAATTACATCGGGCACACAGGTCAGTTAGGGGTCAGACATTAATGGAGAGTGGAATGGGGATAGATGGAGGTGGGGTTATGGCAGGTGACAAGAAAGTTCCCATGTTGCAAACAGCCATTGGAAATTATAGTTCCATTTGCACAACTAAAAATTATATGAAAAACACCAGCAAAAAATGTAACAATACATTTAAGTGTTTGTTCACCAATGCCAGAAGCCTTCCAAGCAAAACAGGTGAGTTGGAAGCTCTGGTGCATGAGGAGAGCTATGATGTAATCGGTATTGCTGAAACTTGGCTTCAATCCTCATATGACTGGGCTATTAATATTCCTGGCTATGCTCTCTTTCGGAAAGACAGGGTAAAAAGGAAAGGTGGAGGCGTCTGCCTCTATGTGAGAAGTGACCTCAAAGCAAGCGTGAAAGAGGACCTGGTTGATGTCGAGTGTGATGAAGTTGAAGCATTATGGGTGGAACTGCATACAGATGTGCGTAGTTCAAAGTTAATCATTGGAGTTTGTTATAGACCACCCAATATTAATGAGGAGGTGGAGACTCGGCTCCTTGCACAGATGGAAAGGGCTGCAAGGCTGGGACGGTGATAATAATGGGGGATTTTAACTACCAGAAATTGACTGGAATAATGGAATTTCTGGGACAGTTAAAGGACAAAAATTTAAAAACCTATTGCAGGACAATTTTATGGTCCAGTTTATTGAGGCCCCAACTAGGAATGATGCTCTGTTGGACTTGGTAATCTCAAACCATGCAGAGCTTATTACTAATGTTCAGATAAAGGAACACCTGGGTAGCAGTGATCATAACATAATTTCATTTAATATTAACTATAAGCAAGAAATACATACAGGAAAGATAAAAACACTTAATTTCAAGAGAGCAAATTTTCAAAGCATGAGGACTGCTCTCCGGGGCTTGGACTGGGAGGGAATATTGGCACAGATGATCACAGAACAGAAATGGAAATTCTTCAAAAAGACTCTTTGGAACCTCATTGCAAAGTATATTCCCATGGGCAATAAGTTTAAAAGGCTAAAGATAAAACCTATGTGGCTCACGGTCAAAGTTAAAAAAGCTATAAACAATAAGAAAATAGCTTTTAAAAAATATAAAAATTAAGGAACACTAGTGTCATTTAAATGTTACAAAGAATATAATAGAATATGTAAAAAGGAAATCAAGGATGCAAAAATTCAAAATGAACGACAGATTGCAAAAGATAGTAGGACAAACCCCCAAAAAAATCTTTAAATATATTAATAGTAATAAGATCAAGTCTGAGCATGTAGGCCCTTTACAAAATAATCTAGAGTGGGTGACTGAGGACATAGAGAAGGCAATTTTATTAAATGCTTTCTTCAGCTCTGTGTATACAATGGAGTATGGGGGAGCTCATGTCCATAATGGGGGTGGGAGTGACACAGCCCCAAATCCACAATGACTCAAAAGTGATATGGTCCAGAAATATTTAGACAGAATAAAGGTGGATAAAGCACCTGGACCAGATGGCATCCACCCCCGTATCCTAAAAGAATTGAGCTCTGAAATTTCAAAGCCACTGTATCTAATATTTAGGGACTCATTAATGACAGGAATAATACCACTGGATTGGCATAGAGCCAATGTGGTGCCCATATCTAAAAAGGGAACAAAGTCTTTACCAAGTAACTATAGACCTGTTAGTTTAACTTCTATAGTTGGGAAGATACTGGAACGTTTAATAAAAGACCACATGGATGAGTTCTTACTGGAAACAAACTATTTAAGCAGCAGACAGCATGGATTCATGAAAGACAGAAGTTGTCAGACAAACCCGATTTCCTTTTATGAAGTCGTAGGTAAAACCCTGGACAGAGGCGTGGCAGTGGACGTGGTATACTTGGATTTTGCAAAAGCGTTCGATACAGTTCCCCACACACGGCTCATGTGTAAGGTAAGGTCTACAGCAGGGGTGTCAAACTCCATTTTATCGAGGGCCGCATCAGCATTACAATTGCCCTCAAAAGGGCCGGTTGTATCTGTAAGGTTAGATGTCCAGCGCATGCCCTCCCCTTATATTAGATGTTAAATGCCACCCCACCATCAGACGTTGAGTCCCACACTCTCCCTTACATCACAGTGTACCCTCCTTTCCTTAAGCTGCTGCTGGGAAGAAACTAAATGCATTGCTTGAAAGCAGAAAGTAAGGATCTTGAGGACCAGAGGAGGGCGAGGGCCACATGGAATGGCTTGGAGGGTCGGCTTCGGCCCACGGGCCTTGTGTTTGACACCCCTGGTCTACAGGATTAGATATATCAGTTTGTAAATGGATAGAAAACTGGCTGAAAGACAGGATTCAGAGAGTTGTGGTTAATGATTCTTACTCTGAATGGTCCAAGGTTATCAGTGGTGTACCCCAAGGTTCAGTGTTGGGTCCCTTACTTTTCAATATATTTATAAATGATATTGGGTCTGAGATCAAAAGTAACATTTCTGTTTTTTGCAGATGACACCAAGCTATGCAGTGGAATAACGTCCTTGCAGGATGTCTCCAATTTACAAGCCGACCTCAATGCTCTGTCTAATTGGGCGACTATGTGGAAAATGAGGTTTAATGTTGATAAATGTAAAGTTATGCACTTGGGGGCTAAGAATATGCATGCATCATACATGCTAGGGGGAGTTCAACTGGGGGGATCTGTAGTGGAGAAGGATCTGGGGGTTTTAGTTGATCATAAGCTCAATAATGGCATGCAATGCCAACCTGCGGTTTCCAAAGCGAGCAAAGTCCTTTCTTGTATTAAGAGAGGTATGGACTCCAGAGATAGAGATATAATTTTGCCCCAGTACAAATCATTAGTAAGACCTCATCTGGAATATGCAGTCCAGTTTTGGGCACCAGTTCTCAAAAAGGATATCGGAGAACTGGAGAAAGTGCAGAGAAGGGCAACTAAACTGATAAGAGGCATGGAGGAGCTCAGCTATGAGGAAAGATAAGAAAAACTGAATTTATTCACTCTTGAGAAGAGGAGAATAAGGGGGGATATGATCAACATGTACAAATATATAAGAGGTCCATATAGTGAACTTGGTGTTGACAGTGAGGACAAGGGGGCACTCTTTACGTCTGGAGGAAAAGAGATTTCACCTCCAAATACGGAAAGGTTTCTTCACAGTAAGAGCTGTGAAAATGTGGAACAGACTCCCTCCAGAGGTGGTTCTGGCCAGCTCAGTAGATTGCTTTAAGAAGGGCCTGGAACTTCCGGTTCCGGAGCCGCATGGAGTAGCTGTGTGTCCCCTCAGCTCCCGCACACAGGCTCCTAAAATCTGCATATAAAAACCTGCAGACCCGCCACCGACCCCTGGGAGACCCATCCGCCATCCCCCCAGACGAGGATGGACAGATATCTGGAAAAAACGGCACGTGATCGTACGCCGCCGCAGCGCGGACGGGGCATCCGCAAATCGAGGCCCCGGCTTCGGCCTACACGGACCCGGTCGTGGATCCGATCGCAGAAACGGCGCCTGCTATGGAGGTGAGCACAACACCAGCCCCTCCATCCACCCCTCAGACTGTCCACATCTCCTCACCTCCCCCACAAACGGGGGATATGCATAACATTGAACTGATGGCCCAGGCCGTGGCAGCTCTATTATCCCCCATGATAGCAACTTCAGTTGAAAAGGCCATCAATGCAGGGATTCAGAAAATCCAAGCTCAACTAGGGGAGCATGCATCCTGGCTGAACGAAGCTGAACACCGTATCGGTCACATGGAAGAGGAACTATACCAGGCCCAATCCTTTGAACATGCGTAGGACAAGACGAACAAATATATTCTCGACAAACTGGACGACCTTGAGAATAGATCCAGGAGGAGCAATCTGCGCTTTATTGGCGTCCCCGAATCGCTGCAACCCCAGGCACTTTCGGATCTCTGCTCACGACGCATCCCCAAGGCCTTGGGCCTGCCCGGCCCCTGCGCGGTTGAGCGCGCCCACCGCATGGGCCTCTTCAACTCTGAACGCAAATCACCACGTCCAGTGATCGCCAAGTATCTCAACTATTCGGATAAGTCCCTCATCCTGCAGAAGTTCAGGCAGTCCAGGACCCTCCAGATAGACGGCATGAATATCTTGGTCTTTGCGGACTACTCAGTGGACGTTTCCAAGAGAAGGAAGGCTTTCCAGCAGGTCTGCTCGGAGCTCCACCGAATGCAAATCAAGTTTACTCTGGCCTTCCCGGCCGTGCTTCGACACAGGGCACCTAACGGGGATCAGCTTTCCTTCCATGACCCATCCGAAGCTGAGGCCTTCCTGAGGTCCCACCGCCCAGGCCCCCACCACAACCTGTCTCCCAGAGCTGCACCCTCCAACCGGGCCCTGGAACACGGGAGCCCGCGCAAGGACTCTCCTAAAAGATTCAAGGCTTCTGGATCCGACCGACAACAACAAACCTCCTCCTCTTGAACCCCTTTTTTTTTCTTCTTTTTTTTCTTCTTTTTTTTCTTCTTTTTTTCCCTTTTTGGATGGCCGCACCATCTTGGGGTAACTTTGCTGCGCCTTGATCGTCCTAGACCCCCTTCTGGGTCCTTCTCCTCCCTCATGCCCCCCCCCCTCACCCGGGGGGGCCACGGTAGGCCCAATGCTACTATGCCGTTATGTTGTTTTGTTTTGCTCTATAATGCTTTCTTACTTCACATTGTTTAATGTTCTTCATGCACGATTGGTAATAGTTGTTCTAGCATTTTACTTGTGTCGCTGCGGGAGACCATGCCATCATCACTTTGGACGCGGAGAAGGCTTTCGATAACGTCAGTTTCGAATGGCTCTCCATGGTCATGTCCAAAATGGGCTTCTCGGGCCCCACACGCACCTCATAGAGTCAATGTACACTGCCCCTGCCGCGAGATTAGTCGCTGCGGGCCTCCTCTCTGAGGAATTCAGGCTGCACAAAGGCACGAGGCAAGGCTGCCCGCTCTCCCCGCTCCTTTTCAACATAGCGCTTGAACCCCTGTCCCGCCACCTAACCCAGATCGCCCCCCTTAATGGCATTCGTGTCGGAGATCACGACCTTTGCACGTCACTATTTGCCGACGACGTCCTTATTTTCACATCCAGCCCTTCACTTGACATGTCCACGATCAAGACCACTTTTGACGAATTCAGGCAATGCTCTGGGCTTCGTATTAACTATAATAAGAGCGAAATACTCTCCATAGGTTCCCTATCTATCCCCTCTTGGTCCCAGAGCTCGCTATTCACTGTTGCGAAATCTCATATCACTTACCTGGGAATAAAAATAGGTAAACTGCCCTCCTCCCTATACCATCTCAACTACCCCCCCCCCCCCCTGTTCACCAAAATATCCCAAGAACTGGCGAACTGGATGGACCTGCCTCTCTCACTGCTGGGAAGATGCCACCTGGTCAAGATGGTCAGTTTTGCACGCCTATTGTACCCACTGCAAACCATCCCACTACTTCTGCGCCACAAAGACATCAAATCCATGAACTCTGCCATTTCCAAGTTCCTCTGGCGTGGCAGGCGGGCGCGCATAGCATTTGCCAAACTGCATCTTCCCAGGCGAGAGGGGGGCATTGCCCTTCCCAACATCAGGCTATATAACCTGGCATGTCTATTGAGAACAGGTATGGATTGGATCTCCCAGTCCTCCAGATGCTCGAACTACCCCCTTGAATCGGCGATGGTCCACCCCTTCTCCCTTATGGCCCTTCTCCATTGTCACTGGAAATCTGCCCCCCCTCCCCTCCAACACAATCTCCTTCTCCGGGATACGGTCATTGCCTGGAGAGAGGTCAGGAAAGCCCTCAATATCCCATCCTCTATCTCACGATACCTCCCAATCCTGGGTAACCCAAGCTTCCAACCAGGCCTAGATAACCAGCCTTACTTCGACTGGGAGGATAAGGGTATCAAATTTTTTTATTCATTGTGTGACCCACTTTCAGGCCGCCCCATGGGCTTTAGAGCCCTGGCGGAAAAATTCTCTCTCCCTTCATCACACGTATTCCAGTATATTCAATGCATCAGTTTTCTGAAAAACGCCTGTCGGGATGATAGAAAAAGGTTCCAGAGCTCCTTCACCGACACCCTTACCTCCCGGGCCTCATACAAAATTTTAGACATTTATCGTCCCCTCCTCCTGCACAACACCCCCCCCCCCCTGGCATCAACGTCAGCGGCCAACTGGTCGGAGGACTTCCCTGACCCTGAGCTGGTGGGGAAGCTCCTTCATGGCCTCACCACCGTCCATAAACTTATCCCTAACGAGATATGGAGAGAGACGCAGATCAAAATTGTTCACCGAGCCCACATCCCCTACAGCCGAGCCCATGCCACCCCACAATGCCCCCTCTGTAAACAACCCAAACCTAACCTGGCTCACAGGTTCTGGTCTTGCTTCCTCATAGCCAGATTCTGGGACCAAGTCATCCAATACATTTTCGATGTCACCCTGTTGCGCATACCCAAGGACCCGCTACTACTTATCTTTGGCTATTGGGACCCCCTACTGCTCCCTTGGTCTTCCCCTACCACTCCCCTGAGCAGGGACTGGACCCTGATATGCCTCTTGCTCGCCCGGAGAGCCATCCTCCAGAAGTGGATATCTGCTGACTGCCCAACCACTGCTCAAGTTAAAAAGGAACTGCTGCAGCTCTTATACAAAGACAGGCTCAACACGGACCTGACCGACGAACGGAGCAAGAACCGCTTCTATCACCTATGGAATCCCTTTCTGTTGCACACTTTCACTCCCACGGAGAGATTGAACTTCGAGAAAATGTCCTTTCTTTACCAGGATCCCTCGCGGGACTGACGATCTCTAACCATCCCTCCCTCCTCCCCTACCCCCCCCCCTCTTGTTTTGGAAGGACTATTACACCTACCCCATGTACCACTAAGCCTATGCCCTCCCCTAATTTTTTTCTTTGAGTACCTCTCCATATACTGTTCTTCTACTATGAATGTCCTCAAAAATGTTTATGTGTCCTGTTTTGTATTTAATCTGATGTGTAACTTCCTCAATAAAAAACATATAAAAAAAAAAAAAAAAAAAGAAGGGCCTGGATTCTTTCCTAAATACACATAATATAACTGAGTACTAAGTTCTGTAGGTAAAGTTGATCCGGGGTAAATTCGATTGCCTCTCGGGGGATCAGGAAGGAATTTTTTCCCCTCCGGTAGCAAATTGGATCATGCTCTGCTGGGGTTTTTTGCCTTCCTCTGGATCAACTGTGGGTATGGAGTTGGGTGTATGAGATATACTGTGTTTTATTTTGTTTGTTTATTTTTTTACATTTTTTTTATGGTTGAACTGGATGGACTTGTGTCTTTTTTCAACCTGACTAACTATGTAACTATGTAATTTCCATTGCACATACTGTATTTGAACTGCCTCCAAAGAAACTCATGTTATTTCACTTGTCATGAGATTCCATGCGTTCTGAAAGGCATCAGAAATCGCTTCAGTGTGAACCAAGGTTTAGGGACATATGATCTCACCTGGAAGTATTTCCTGGCTGCAGATTTTCACAAGATATTTGCCACACCATATGCAATTTTGTCGTGTGAATGAGGCCTAATATTTTGAGTCACTGGCCCACAATAGACATGCAGATCTGGAAAGGACAGAGTGAAGTCTACTCTTAATATGCATACTAGTTCAAGGTAAAGTGTCTCCAAAAGTATTAAATCCAATATGTCATCAACCTTGCTATATGGAATACATGCATGAAGAAAAGTGCAAGACATATATATATATAGCTTTCAGAGGGTTGTCCCACACACTAAGTCGGCGTACACACGACCGAGTTTCTCGGCAGAATCCAGCGAGAACCTCGATGGGAGGCGTATTCTGCCGAGAAAACTGGTCGTGTGTACACTTTTCGCCGAGCAACCCGTCGGGAAGCTCGTCGAGCCAAAAAGAGAGCATGCTCTCTATTTCCTTGTTGTTCTATGGGGAAATTTGGCTCGACAAGCTTTTCGACAGCTGAAAGGGAAACTCGATGGGTGGAACGATGAGTTTAGCCCGACGAGTTTCTCGGTCGTGTGTATGCCGCCTCATTGCAGTTGGATTAGCCAATTTTGTAACCACTGTCACTAGGAATACAAGGTAACATTTTCAGGTAATGCATGATGGTGGGCTTAAAGTAGGAGTGGAGTTGACTATTTCTGACAAATGTAACAATCTTTTTCACTTTAATGAATAGCAAAAAAAAAAAAAAAGCAAATTGACAAAAGTCAAGAAATAGTAGAGACAGAAGGCAAGTGGTGAATGTTCCACAGTTCTTTCCTTCTGCTGGGTACAACAAAGTGGGATAGGGACAGTTGTATACTGTAAGAAATATCAACACAACGTTATTATTGAAGATTCAATGCTCTAGATTCCCCCTCGTATTATTTGTTCTAATGCACATAGATTTTTTTCCTGAGTTAAAAATAAATAAAATGTAATGCCTCGTACACACGATCAGTTTTTCCGACGGGAAAACTGCCATGTTTGCTTTTGGTCGGGAAAACCGGCTGTGTGTATGCTCCATAGCAGTTTTCCCGAGCAAAAAATTAGAACTTTTTTTCCCGCCGCGATTCTCATAGTTTTTTTTCTCTGCAGCTTTCCTATGCATACACACCAAAGCTGTCATGGCAGTTTTCCTGTCGGGAAAACCGGCCATGTGTATACAGGGAAAAGCAACCAAGCAGGTTCCTCGGTTTTCCCGGCAGACATTTGACTTCTTGGGTTGACTGAGGCCCCGTACACACGGCCGAGGTTCTCGGCAGAAACCAGCGAGAACCTCGCTGGGAGCCGCATTCTGCCGAGAACCTCGGCCGTGTGTACGCTCTCGGCGAGCCCCGCCCGTCGGGAAACCCGTCGAGCAAATAGAGAACAGGTTCTCTATTTGCTCGACGGCCCGTTGGGATGAATGGCTGGTTGCCTTTCCCGACGGGCGGGTCGCCGAATCTGACGATGTGTTCCGCCCGTCGAGTTTCTCTGCCGTGTGTACGGGGCTTGAGTCTTTTATATAAAGAATGTCTCTTTTCACTGGTTTAATAAATAAGCCTGCATAGATTTCTAAAATCCAGATGTCTAAAATAAAAACAATTACAATTTATTTTTTGTTTGTGTTACAAATGTATATTTCAAACATTTTCAACATCAGCATCAAACAAGTGCATGTACTAATAAATTATAAAATATATATTTTTATATCACGGGGCATTTTCCTCAACTAAAAGTGTTTGAATTTTCTATTGAAGTAAGCATTGTGTGCCGGTGACATTAATCCCCTGCAATGACATTTGGATAAAATGCAGAAAAAAATTAGGTTACACTCTGCTGGTTATATAACAAGATGAAAGATTCATGAGCTGGCATTTTGCTGAACACATATCAGCTTTAGTATCAGGTATTGATAAGGCCAGGAGATCATTTTCAAGCATTCTGTGACTGAAATACAATATGGAAGTATGCAAGAATCACAGATATAAAAAGGAAGCGTATATTGGTGGCCTTATAAAATATAACCTAAACAATGCTCAAGAGGCTATTGTGTATCTATGTTTTTTTTTTTTTATATATATATATATATATATATATATATTTGGCGTGAAATTGAGTGGTTGGTAGAAACCCATAAGAACCAAAAGATGTTTTATGATTAATATATTTGATTTATAAGGTATCTTTAAATGTCGCAGGATAGAATCTGTCACATGCAGGTTGCATATGTAAGTGGAGTCCACAATGCAACCATTTTGAACTGATGGTGATTTAGAACAGCCATTCTCAACCATGGTTCCATGGACTTCCTCCAAAGGTTGTTAGGGGTTCCCTGAGCTGTGGATGGCTGACCTCCAATCTGAAGGCACCTGCATAATTCCAGGTCTAATGCTATTTGGATCCAACAGCATGACACAAATAAATGTCCCATCCTCTGGAACTCACTACCCCAATTCTGTCTGCTTATTTTCTTCTCTGTCCACTTTTAGGTGATCCCTGAAAACTCATCTCTTAAGGGAGGCCTATCCTTCCTTTAGCTAACAATGGAATCTTCTACTTCTCTCATCATTTCATCCCTCACAATTACTACTTTTTGTTTCACCAGCCCCTCACTATTAGATTGTAAGCTCGCAGCTGCAGGGCCTTCCTAATCCTCTTGTATTGAATTGTATTGTTGCTGTATTGTCTCCCTTAATATTATAAATATAACATTTATGTTTTAATATAATAAATGTTTTAGATGTCTGTTAGGCCTCGTACACACGATAGGATAGCCAGAGGACAACAGTCTGATGGACCGTTTTCATCGGTCAAAACCGATCGTGTGTGGGCCCCACAGGTTATTTAACCTTAGGTTAAAAAAAAGCTTACTTGCTTTAAAATTAACCTATGGACTCGTAACCGATAGGTCACAACCGATCATTAGTAGGCACGACAATCTGTTATAAATCCACACATGCTCAGAATAAAGTTGACGCATGCTTGGAAGCATTGAACTTCATTTTTTTCAGCACGTCGTTGTGTTTTACGTCACCGCGTTCTGACACAATCGTTTTTTTAACTGATGGTGTGTAGGCACATCAGACACATCAGTCAGCTTCATCGGTTAACCTATGACAACAGTCCTTCGGACCGTTCTCATCGGATGGACTGATCGTGTGTACAAGGCTTTAGTGTAATTCTGACCACAATAGTACAGGATATTCTTCTCATTGAATAACATCGTAAGGAACATTTTTCTCACTAACCAACCATCAATGAATTGGTTTTGACAAGGGTTCCCATACATCTGAAAATTATTTCAGAGGTTCATTTGGGGCAAAAAGTTTGGGAAAGGCAGATTCAGAACTTTCTTGGCTGCATCAGTTTCAGGCAAGCACTGGGCTGTAAATGTTGTGGATATTTACTGATAATTGTTATCTCTCGTTGTCAGCATCTCTAGTGCTTATTGGCTTTGTATGCAGATCTTGAATTCGGTTGCCCTTTCCGCATACATATTTGTTATTCATTCTTACAACACCTTGGGAGAAGGCAGCAGTTGAGATCTCCCTACTTGTTGCAGCAACTTATAAACTCAAATAATCATTGGTTTTGTTATAGAAAGTGTATTCCTATATGCAGTGCAGGCAAAAGGTTCCCAGATGAACAAAGCAAAGTATGTCACCGGTCCCCAAGCTAAGATATATTGTACATCCACATGTACAGATTAGTGCAAGGTGCAAAGACGACAGCTGCTGTCCACTGGTCCTAGGGTTATTAACTTTTGAATTTCATAGTAAATTGAACAGGATGGGGAGGAGGTTGGCAGCATCACACAGATACTATGATTCAGTCCTAATAAGCATAGTGTAACAGAGCCAGAAGTTCATTACCATTGTGATATATTTGTTCTTCCATCTGGGTAGCAAAGATAGTTTATAACTCATCAAAAGTATTTTATTGTCCTTCATAAAGCTGTTAAATTATATTTCTGGTACAAATAATTTTTTAAAGCATAGCTACACAAATGAAGACAATTTAAGGGCCCAATCCTGTCCAGTCCATTGCGGCATGGTTATTTAGCACACGTTAATTCCCTGGGATTCATAAAGACTGGTGCAGTCTAGGGATGGGCTGAACACATGAACAAACAGAGTGTTCGGCATGAAGTTCACTCACCGATGAGCGCCCCATAATGCAGTGCGCTCTTGCAGTGCATTGAATGCATTGATGCATCTGACCTGTATGCTTTGGGCCCATACCATACCAGGCCCTTTGGCCAAAATTAAAAAAAAATTATGTGGGGTCCCTCCAAAATCCATACCAGACCTTTATCTGACCATGCATTAATAAACGCCCCCCCTCTCCTGAACTATACCAGGTCGCTTGCCCTCAAAGCACCTTGTCCCCATGTTGATGGGGACAAGGGCCTCTTCCCGACAACCCTGGGCTGTGGTTGTCAGGGTCTATGGGGGGGCTTATCGGAATCTGTAAGCCCCCTTTAACTGTTAACTTGTACCTCTACCCATTCACCAAAAAAGAGTCAAAATGTAATAACCACAGGAAACAGTTTTTGATAAGTCCTTTATTAAAAAAGAAAAAAAAAATAGTGTCCTTGAAGTAATCCATCGTCAATCATGATGCCCACCAGACCCAAAAATTGCAAACAAAAACGCTTCGCCTCCTGGTAGGCCACTGGCCGTCTGCCTCCATTCTGCTTTGACAGTTCTTATATAGGCAAGGGCGGGGCCACCTTGTTATGTCACCCGGTCGCACTACCCCCTTTGGACGTGATGCCATGTGATCTCATAAAGGGGAGGTGCCTCCAGGTGACCTAACTGGGTGGCCCCACCCTTTACCCATAAAAGAGCTGTCAAAGCAAAGAGAGAACATACAGCAGGTAGCCTCCAAGAAGGCGGAGCATTGATGATGGATTACATCAAGGGACATTTTTTTTTTTTTGTCAAAAACAAGTTTCCTGTGGTTCTTACTTTTTGACATCTTTAAGGTGAATAAGTAGGTGTACAATGTACCCGATACTTATTCACACAAAGGGGGATCTGAGGACCCCCTTGTCAAAGGGGGCTTCTAGATTCCAATAAGCCCCCCCGCAGACCCTGACAACCACAGCACAGGGTTGTCGGGAAGAGGCCCTTGTCTCCAACAACCTGGGGACAAGGTGCTTTAAAGGGGGGCCACAGAGCCCCTCTGACCCAAAGCACCCATCCCCCATGTTGAGGGCATGTGGTCTGGTATGATTCAGGAGGGGGGCGCTTGCTCCCCCCCCTTTTCCTGACCTGCCAGGCTGAACGCTCGGTTAAGGATCTGTTATGGTTTTTTTGGGGGGGAGACTCTCCGCTTTTTTTTTCTATTTTTTATCTGTATTGCAGGGAGCCAGCAATACATTACAGCCGCAAGCAAGTTTTTTTAATCAGTTTGAAAGCATACAAACATTCAACAGTAGGCCACAACTGTGGCTAACAACCACCGGCCATGACATGGTTGCCAGTGGATAATTGCAAACAAAAAAAAATACAATCCCCCCTCCACCCCTATAGCAACAAAACATTTGCCTAGACATATACAATCAATGTTGAACCTCTAACTGGAGGTAAGCACCTGATGACCCGGGCCCTGATACCAGAGAAAGTCAGGAGTATGGTCCCATACCCCCCAGCTGTAGAAATGGGTAATAGTAGGAAGAAAAGAATCAAACAATAAATAAAAGAATAGAACACCTCCTCCCAGAGTGACCAACCACCCTGTTGTAGGAGAACTTACAGTCCTCCAGTACCTCCATTATGTGCTTATCTTGGGTTAATCTGATACCCTATCCACAGAAGCCATCCAGTCCCCCCAAACCTTGTCAAATTTGGTTAGGGTCCCCCTGCTCAAGTAGATGGCCTTGTAAAATGGTACTGCCGTGTTAACCAAAGCTTTCCAGGATTCAGATATTGGAGCTGAGGAGCTTTTCCATGAAAGCATAATCAGTTTTTTAGTGTAGAACAACAATAGGGTAAGAAGAGTACTAATAGCCCTGGTGGTAGCGAGAATCGAGGTGAGGTGACTGATCTAATGCAATGTGTGACAGCTTGCCAGTATGGTTTGACCAGTGGGCATTCCCAAAATATGTGCATAAAGTTTGCGAGGGGTGTGTAGCACCTCCAGCATAAGGATGGTTGGTTCCCAAATATTCTGGCCAGTCTGGCTGGAGTCAGGTAAATTCTGTGGAGGAATTTATAGTGAATTAGTCTGTCTCTAGTAGAGACTAGACACTGAAATGCTGTTCCCCACACATCATCCCAGTCATCCCTATCCCACCCCGGGAATACAGTTTCCCAGGTCCGTTTCCAAGGTTCCAGTAATTTGGTAGTTTCATGGAAGAGATCCTTGTACAAGCTAGAGACCGGTTTAGCTAGTGATTCACTGCGTGTCAGTAGCTCCAGGCTACTGGGCTCAAGGTCAAGAGGCTCTCCGCCAAACTGGGCTTGAAAGGCATGTCTTAATTGAATGTATCTAAAAAATGTATCTAAAAAAATATGTATTTGGTAGGTCATATCGTTATTTCAGTGCATCAAATCTCATTAGAGTACCATTCGCTACAATGTGATTTAGGGTCTTAATTCCAAACTTAGCCCATACCATCGGGTCCGGGTAGTCAAAGGAGTGCAGTAAATTAGGGCTTCTCCACAGGGGGAGATTTGGGGAAAACTGGCCAGGACTAGGGGATCTCAGTCCTTGGACCATGCCCTAATCACTGAGCGCATGGAGGGCATCAGAGGGTAAGGGGCCTGCAGACCCCTGTAAACCAGATGCGACAGCGCCTCATATGAACCCACACACGCAGCCTCCAGCGACACTGCAGCGTCATCTGGAGAAGTGATCAACCACCAGTGTGCCACCATCAATTGCCCGGCTAGTAAATATTTGTGGAAGTGTGGTACTGCTAGACCCCCTCCCCCCACAGCTGTTGAAGGATGGCTAATTTAAGGCGGGGGATTCCTCCCTGCCACAAAAACGAGGAGATCATACTGTCTAAAGACTTAAAGATCGTCCGAGGGATCCACACTGGAGAGTTCCTGAGGGTATACAATAGTAAGGGTAGAATCTTCATTTTAATTAGATTTATTTTCCCAATGATGGACAAGGGCAGATTTTTCCCTGGAATTACATTTCTTAGATATAATGACTAGTAAGGGGGACACATTGATACTAATGAAATCCGACACCGAATTTCTAATTTGAAGACCTAGGTAATTAATTTGCATTACCCATTGGAGGGGACTGCCGGTGTCTACCTGTCCAGGTGCTTCATGGGAACGCAGTGGGAATATTTTGGACTTAGTCCAGTTGACCTTGAGACCAGAGACCTCAGTGAACCGTCCCAGCAGTGACAGTGCAGCTTGCAGAGAGAGTCCAGTGTCCCTAATGAATAGTCGTCTGCGTAAAGGGCTTTAGTTTCAATGAGAGTGTCCACCCTGATTCCCTGTATTTGCGAGGAGGAACACAGTGCATTTTCCAGGGGAGCAAGCAAGTTTAAATGGCATTGAATTAGTTCTGCAGCATGTTCTAAACATTGTACAGATGCGCCACTTTACAGGTAGACTAAGGGGATCCCCAGGCCGATATTTAACCACTTGCCGCTAGCCAATTGCAGATTGACGACGGCAAAGTGGTTTCAATATCCTGAGTGGATGTCATATGATGTCCTCAGGATATTGAGCCACTGCACGCCCCCGATTGTTGTTGCAGGGTGTCAATCTGACACCCCGCTACACCGATCTAGGTAAAGAGTCTCTGACAGAGACTCTTTACCACGTGATCAGCCGTGTCCAATCACGGCTGATCACGATGTAAACAGGAAAAGCCGGTAATCGGGCATCACTGATTGGCAGGCATTGTTTGGCACAGATTGGCATCCATTAGTACAACAGATACATTAGTGCAACATAAGTGCCCATCTATGCCCATCCATGCCGCCTATCCGTGCCCATCCGTGCCACCTATCCGTGCCCATCCGTGCCACCTAGCAGTGCCACATATTAGTGCCCATCATCAGTGCCCATCAATGGCACCTCATCGGTGCCCATCAGTGTCGCCTTATCAGTGCCCGTCAGTGCAGTACCATCAGTGCCCATCAGTAAAGGAGAAAACTTACTTATTTATGTTTTATAACAGAAACAAAAAAAAACATATTTTTTTTCTAAATTTTCTGTCATTTTCAGTCTGTCACTGGAGAGGATGTACCCTTGGACCCAAGCCGGGATCTTTCAGCTGCGACACTTGGTCCACCCAGTCACACAGGTTTTTATGCCATTTTCGGAACTCAAAACGAGACATGATCTCCCACCCTCCCTTCAATATTCACATCTACAATTTAAGCACTATTTTCTTTCCTCCTTCCCCTCGCTGTCGCTAGACAGACCCACAGATTTTGAACGCTTGTGTGTAGCTGGTCCCTATGAGCCCAAACAGATATCTTCCATATACAAGATTTTACATGAATCCCCCCCTCTGACTGATTCTATGCATAAATATATGACCAGATGGTCCTCCTTCTTGCAACGTCCGATCTCGTTGCTGGATTGGGGGAAAATATGGGCCAATATGTCGAAAATTTCTCGCTGTGTGGTGCAGCGTGAGACTGTTTTAAAATCTTAATGTTTTGGTATAGGACCCCAGACTTATTGCATGCTCGTGATCCTTCCCTTTCTAACCTTTGCTGGAGATGTCGAGAAAATGTAGGTTTCCTTTTTCAAATTTTTTGGGAATGCCCCCTCATTAGCCCTGTTTGGATTCAGATTCAGGAGCTTTTACAGAAGTTGTTATCCCATTCCATACCTTTATCACCTTTTCATTTCATTTTGGGTTTGCTCCTTGCAGATATATCTAAGTCATCGCAGAAACGTATGTCCTTTGTTCTTCTAGCTGCTAGGAGGACCATCCCTAGGTTATGGCTCTCCACTTCACCCCCCACCCTCCATCAAGTCCTCTTAATTTTAGCTGACACACATAGGATGGAACACTTAACTACTAAGATTGAAGACACTCTACCTCTTTTTGATAAAATTTGGAATTTATGGGATGATTCCGAATTCTCATTGGACTCTATGTCTGAACCTCTTCATGATCCTTGATCCCCATGGTACTTTTATATGTTTATATGTTCACTGGTCTAACTGCTAATTTGTTTATCTGTTTCTGTTTCTTTTTATCCTATACATGCTTATATCTTCCTAACCCATACGCAAAGCTGGCTATTCTCTACAGGTTGTGTTTGTATTGGATTATGGTTAGTTTATGGAGCTTTGATGTCTGCCGGTCTTACATGATTTAGCTTGATTGAGCCTATGTTCGCTGCTTTGTCTACGATATGGCTGGCTTTGTATAATTGATCATTGAACTTTTTATGTCTCACTGTTCATCGCTACTTTTTGTATTTTTGAAAATCTTTAATAAATAAACAATATAAAAAAAAAAACGGTCATTTTTTTATTTATTTTTTTGCAGTAAATAAAAATCCTAGAGGTGATCAAATACTACCAAAAGAAAGCTCTATTTGTGGGAACAAAATTATAAAAATTTAGTTTGGGTACAGTGTAGCATGACTGCGCAATTGTCATTCAAAATGCAACAGTGCTGAAAGTTGAAAATTGGTCTGGGCGGGAAGGTGTGTAAGTGCCCGGTATGGAAGTGGTTAAAGGAATTTTTTATTTTTTATTGTTTCACTTTAAGCATCATTAAAATCACTGCTCCTTTAAAAACAATTGTTTTAAAAACTTTGGCCCAGATTCACAGAGCAATTACGCCTGTCTAACTGGTGTTAGACAGGAGTAATTTCAAATTTTGCGCGCCGTATCACTAGTTTGAATCCTCAAACCATGATACGGCGGCTTCAGGCTTCGATCCGAGAGGCTTACGTCCTCGTAAGCCTTCGGATCTACACTGCGATATTTTTGCAGCCGCTGGGAGGAGTTTGCGTCGTTTTCATGCGTCGGGATATGCAAATGAGTTTTTACGGCGATCCACAAAGGTACGAGTGTCCCTTTGCAATCGCCTACGTCATTTTTTGGCTACGTAATGTTAGAGGAGCTTTTTGCTGGTCTAACAGTGCGTAACCCATGTAAAGTATGGCCGTCGTTCCCGCGTCGATTTGAAAATATTTTTATTTTTTTTAACGGAACTCGTTCGGGAATATGAATGTACGTAAACGACGCTACTACGACGTGACGACGTGTTTTCGCGCAATGCACCGCGGGAAATTTGCGAACGGAGCATGCGCAGTTCGATCGCCGCGGGAACGCGCCTATTTTAAATGCTTCACGCCCCCTTCTCGCGCAGATGGATTGCGACGGGAGAAATACATTACGCCGCCGTCATTTACTGGACAAAATCTACCTGGATTCCACGTAGAGCCAGGTAAAAAACGGCGGCGTAGTGTATTTCTGATACTCTACGAGAATCTAATTCTCTGTGAATCTGCCCCTTTGCATTTATACATGTACCCTAGGGCAGTACCCAGGTCCCCGTACACTTTTTATGGCAATAACTTACATATAAGCTTTATAAATTAGGGCTCTTGATTTTTCATGTTCGTGTCTCATAGACTTTAATAGGGTTCGCATGTTCACTAGAACTTTTGCCTGTTCGAGATGTTCTGGTGCGAACCAAACAGGGGGGTGTTCAGCCCTCCCCTTGTGCAGGCACATTTTGCAAAAATGTCTCTCATGCTTTATAAAAGGGGTGAAGAATGAGCCAAATTCATGTACCCTTCTAGAACTTGTATAACACAGTTCCAATTAAAATGAATGCTCCAAACACCAGTGATAAAATAAAAGTCCAATTGTGATGAAAAGCTTTTTTAGCAGTATCCACACCATCCACCACATTGTAGTGTGTGATCCTTCATCTGTCACCTCCACCATAAACAGCTTGCATGGACCTAAACCCAGCCAGTACCTTTACCTGTTTGAGGAACCTCTTTGGACATGTGGACCCACTATCCGGGGGCGGTATCGCATGAGATCCCCAAAATACAAAATGTCCGGAAGATGTTGGTTGGAGGCAACCAATTATTCAAGAACATACCCCTAGACTGGTTAATGAGTTAGGCGGCGTACACGCGACCAAGTTTCTCGGCAGAATCCAGCGAGAACCTCGATGGGAGACATATTCTGCCGAGAAAACCGGTCGTGTGTACACTTTTCGCCGAGCAACCCGTCGGGAAGCTCGTCGAGTCAAAAAGAGAGCAGGTTCTCTATTTCCTCGTTGTTCAATGGGAACATTTGGCTCGACAAGCTTTTTGACTAGGAACTCGACGAGCGGAACGATGAGTTTCGCCTGACAAGTTTCTCAGTCGTGTGTACGCCGCCTCAGAAGAGTACTGTAATTGGAATTGTGTGTCTGGCTGCGAGGCAGAAATTGGGAAAAGAACCCGGGGCATTTACTTAGTGGCTCCTATGTGGGTAACACTGCATAACATTTATGGAGGTCATTCATTTGAATACATTTCCAATGCACCATTATGGCAAATGGCACCACATTGTGGTAAAGTTAATGTTGTGTTACCGCAGTGCACCACAACTGGTAGGTGTGAATAGGCCCTAAGGAATTAAAACAGTAAAAATACCTTAACAAATGAAAAAGGACATTGATTATTTTTTCCAAACAAATTAGGTTTACAAAGGGTCAGGGGTGTATTTAGGTTTTGTGCTGCCCTAGGCCTCACTAAACTTGTGCACCCCCCAATTTAAATATGACCCACCCCCTCCTGTCAAGGCCACAACCCTTGCTGTTTAAGACCCAATCTGAAATTTTCAAGTGGGGACACTAGTTCTGATGGCGTGGGGGGGGGGGGGGTGGGAATGTATTCCCTTAATTTACATCGATTTCCTCTCACTTCCTTTTTTACTATGGGACAGGAAGTGAAGGGAAATCTCTGCAATGGAACAGGGATGGTAAAAAATTAGAAGCGACAACCCCCCCCCCCCCCAGTTGCAGAATCCTAACCGCCCACATACTGGAAGCAGTGTGCACGATTTATGGGGGCGCTAAACTAATTTGCCTAACAGTGTAGCGCAAGTCGGCAGGGACACTGTCCATGCTTCCCCCCTGCAAAGTGCTGCCCTAGGCCTGGGCCTTGTTGGCCTAGGCCAGGATACAGCATTGCAAAGGGTAACAAAAAAGGGGAACATTTAAAAAAAAAAAAAATAACACAAATGTATGAATTAAAGCCGCAACATTTTTAGAGCTCTCTAGTCAAGAAGCCATGGTACTACATAGTTGTTATGAATGACTATCGGACTAATGATCATCTGTTTTTTTCTAGTCTCCATATCAAAAACTAATAGGTTACTAAAGTATGACAATTCTCAAACGGCAGAATAAAAATTCGATAGTGATGTAATGTATTTGTACTGTATTTTTAGACAAAAACTGCACTGATTAAAGAGGAAGTAATCCCAAAAAAGATTTTCCTGTCAAAAAAAAAAAAAAAAACCTGCAAGAAAAAGGCATAATGAGCTAGTATACATAGCATACTAGCTCATTATGTGGCACTTACCTGAGATCAAAGCCCCCGAAGCGCTCCTCTTTACCCTCCGACGCAGCCGCCATGTCCCCTCGGAGCGTCTTCCTTGTATTGTATTGTATTGGAGTGATGACGTCGCTCCTGTGCATAGGCGTGGGATATCGCGATCCCCGCGCATGCGTGGGTTTCCGGCATTATCCCATTCAGAAAACCGGCACACTCAGTGCACCTGCGCTGTTGTCTATAGCGTGCACGCGCCGTAGACATCGGTGCAGTGTTTTCTGCAAATATATATATTTCTTGCACCTACAGGTAAGCCTTAATATAGGCTTACCTGTAGGTGGAAGTTGTCTGGTTGGGTTTACAACCACTTTAAATTATAATCGTACAATCTGGTATCATACAAGAATTTTGTTTGTGTTTGTTCCTACGTAAAATTTCAGATGACAGCTGTGTACTAATGATCAGATTATCGTATGATTGCATTGAAAGCAATATTTTTTGTACAATATTCTGCTTGTGTGTGCAGGAATACCTAAAGAAAAGGTTATGCAATCAGATTGTCATGTATGTGGCCAGGTGGCACAATCCCGCGAATCGCCATAGTAGTACATCGGGATGGGAACCTGCTATTGTGGGTGCCCATGCACTCCCATTGGCCAGCAGGGGAGCCAATCAATGGGTACGGTGGACTCGATGTCCACTGGACACCGCAGTGACAGAACAGGGATCTGCCTGTGTAAACTGGGCAGATCTCTGTTCTGACAGAGAAGATCACACAGATCCTGTGTTTCTGCTAAGCAGGAAGATGGATCTGTGTGTTTCCCCAGTCACACAGTGCCCCATACAGTTAGAAAACACAAATAGGATACAAATTTAACTCTTTGATCACCCCTGTTAACCCCTTCCCTGCCAGTGTCATTAGTACAATAAGGCCGCGTACGCATGATCGGTCCAAACCAATGAAAACGGCCCAAAGTTCAGTTTCATCAGTCCAAACCGACCGTAAGTACAGACCATCAGTCTTTTGTCCTTCGGACCAAAATGTTAAAACTTGCTTTAAAATCGACCCGATGGCCTGCTGACCGATCGGTCCAAACCGATGATTAGTACACAAAAGCATTGGTTCAAAACCCGCGCATGCTCAGAATCAAGTCGACGCATGCTTGGAAGCATTGAACTTCGTTTTTTTCAGCATGTCGTTGTGTTATACGTCACCGCGTTCTGACACGATCGGTTTTTGAACTGATGGTGTGTACACACATCAGACCACTTCAGCGGTGACCCGATGACAACGGTCCGTCGGATCATTATCATCGGATGGACCGATCGCGTGGACGCGCCCCGACAGTGCATATTTTACACAATACACAATTTTTTTTTTACAATACATATTGGGTCAGGTTCAGGTAGGAGAGCGGATCTTTATTTTGGAGTAACGTTTGTCATTTACGTTACTCCGCCGAAACTTTAGGAGCAAGTACTGTTATTCACATAGCACTTGCTCCTAAAGTTGCGGCGGCGTAGCGAAAATGAGCCGGCGGAATTCAAATTGGGCGGGTAGGGGGCGTGTATTATTTAAACTAGGCGCGATCCCGCGGCGAACGTACTGCGCATGCGTCGACTGTCAGTGCGCATGCTCCAAATTCTGTCAGTGAACGTCAATGACGTCAATCCCCATTCACGGACGTTTTACGCAAACGACGCTAAACGTTTTAAATTCGACGCGATGACGACGGCCATACTTAACATAGGACACTCCACCTAGGGGGCATGTTTTTCTTTACGCCACGTATTGCTTACGGAAACGTCGGAAAGTCACTGCGTCGGGCCCGTGTACGATCGTGAATTTCCGTCTCTCGCTGATTTACATATTCTTGGCGTAAATCAGCGAGAACGCCCCGAGCGGCCATTTTAAAATTGCAGTTCCGATACAACGGCGAAATACAATTACGCCGCTCGTATCTGAACTCAATCCCGGCGTATCTTGTTTTCTGACTACAGAAAACAGATAAGCCGGCTCAAAGTGTGAGTTATGCTGGCGAATCACTGATACTCCAGCGTAACTCTACCTGAATCTGGCCCATAGTCCTAAACTGACGAATACATTTGTTTTTTTTACATTTTATTTTTTTTGGAAATGTTTTATAGCAGAAAGTAAAAAAATATAAATATTTTTAAAATTTGTAGGTCTTTTTTTGTTTATAGCGCAAAAAATAAAAATTGCAGAGGTGATCAAATACCACGAAAAGAAAGTTCTATTTCTGGGAAAAAAGGACGTCAATTTTGTTTGGATAAAGTGTCGCACGACCTCGCAATTGTCAGTTATAGCGCCGCAGGGGCATATCGCAAAAAATGGCCTGGACAGGAAGCGGGTAAATCCTTTCGGGGTTGAATTTGTTAATAAAGAAGTTACTTTGCCTTGGCTTAGCAAAGTACAGGTTCACTTTAAGGATGTTGCAGTAGGAAGAAGAAAACATCTTGTCTTCATTTACACTCGTTATGCTGTTACTTGCTGATATATGTATCTCCTGCTCATCACCAAGATGAAAACTTTTTTGGGAAAAAAAAAAAAAGTTCCATAGCGCTATGTGCCATCCGAGATTTAAATGTGAAGATTAGATTCAGCATGGGAATCCAGACTCTTCGCACAACCCTGCCAGGTCTCTTGAGTGCTATAACCTCAGGCATTCTTCAGGCCACACTGTTTAATGGCTCCAATTATTTTCAATAGCACAGCCGCACTTAAAGCAACCGCCCAAAATAGGCAGTCACGTGCACCGCTATTATGATAATACTCTACTTATACAACAGAGATTTGTTATAAGTGCTTATAGACGAGCTCGAAGAGCATGCAACAAGACATGGAAATCTGGCAGAGTGCTCCAAAAGAGGCTTTCTTAAGTAAACTTTTTTTAATTTTTTTTTTTTTTTTTTTTTTTTAACTGAGTGACTGCATAAATCATAATGCATCACTTGGCGCTTGCAAACTTTTTGTACCGAAGTATGATTAATGTAGACTGTACTCATATTGTTGCACATGGATACGCTGTTCTAATAAGACATAAACAAACACAGCAGAGGGGGAAAAAAGGCGCTACAATGTATTCAATGTGAGACTGGCAGCAAGATCCATCATGTTGTGATTTTATGTGTCTGGCAAACAAACTTTACAAGGTGGACACAAAAAAACTGAAATGTTTCTTTTTATTTCATATTGCATTGACAAGAGGATTGTTACAAAAAAAAGAAGAAAACTATGTCCCCCCTCCCTCCCCGGTTATTTATTTAAAGCCGAGTTCCACCCAAAAATGGAACTTCCGCTTAATCCACTCCACACCCCCTTACATGCCACATTTGGCATGTCATTTTTTTGGGGGGGGAGTGGGGGCTTCAGGAGGAGTGGGACTTCCTGTCCCACTTCCTGCTTCCGCCGAGGGGCTGGTTAGGCGATTAAGCTTAATCGCCTACAGCAGCCCCTCCCTGTAGGCGATCGCATGGGACACATGACAGGTCCCATGCGATCGCCTGTCCAATCAGCGGCGAGCCACGCCACGCGCGCATGCGCAGTGCGGCTCGCGCATGCGCAGTGGGTGCCCGGCCGTGAAGCCAAAGGCTGTCACGGCTGGGTGCCCACAGTCAGAATGAAGACGCCGGCCGGGGAGGGGGGAGAGGAGCGGAGCCCCGGTTGGCGCATCGCTGGAACGCAGGAGCAGGTAAGTGAGTGTTTATTAAAAGCCAGCAGCTACACTTTTGTAGCTGCTGACTTTTAATAAACACAATTTTTGGCTGGAACTCCCCTTTAAACAATTGGTTAAGGCTGAACTCCAGGAAAGTGAAAAGTCCTCCCTTGCAGTGGGGCAGCTCCAGAGACGTGTGATGAGGTCAGTGGCTGGTGAGGCACTGGCTAGTAAAAGAGCGAGATACACACAGGTTACATACGCCACAAATGTTAGAGTGAGAGCAATAATTCTAGCACTAGACCCAATGCTGTATCCTGGCCTAGGCCAACAAGGCCCAGGCCTAGAGCAACACTTTGCAGGTGGGCAGCACAGAAAGAGGCCCCGCCGGCTTGTGCTACACTGTTGGTGTAATGCCAATCTTATGGGGTGCAAAAAATGTGAGGTTGCGCTGTGAGAAAATTAACAAATAAACAAATAAAAAATATTTTAAAAATAAATATGGGTGAACTGACTAGGAAAAAAAAGGTTGATATTAGGATACCAAGTCTGTTAAGGACTCAGTATATATGTGAAAAAAAAATTGTCTATGAAGATATACTGTAACAATGTAAACAATGAAGATAATTCGTTAATTCCACGAGGCAGATTAAATCAAGTCTTTAGTTAAATGGTGATTATGTGCAAAATGATCAGTGAAGTCCAAATAAGGAGAATAACACCCGTCACCAAGATTACACCAAAAATGGATGGAGGCTTACCAGAAGGCAAGCTCAATAGGCTTGCGGCTATAAACCCTAGCCCGGGCCTTTAAAGGATCCTCAGCAAGTGTAGAATAGTTGTAAGGAACTCCAAAATTAACAAACAGGAACAAAAGAAAAACTCACATGGTGAAGTATGTCTGCACAACTTAAATGTGACACTATTAACACCAGCTCTTTTGTTGTTATTATAGATATTTAGCGCGGTAATTTTTTCTTTTTTCTTTAATCTTATGGGGTGAACTGGGCAGAGAGGCAAACTAGTATAACGCCCCCCATAAAGCGGCTGCACTGCTTCAGGTATGTGGCCGGCTGGCATTCTGCAACTGTGTGGGGTGGGGGGGGGGCATGCTTTTAATTTTGACTGTTCTATCATCCTGGACCACAAGCCTTCCTCACTGTGCTATATGTTTTCTGCTGCGCCATTGGAATGGTTATATCTTTTTAGTCCTCTCCATAAAATTAGAAGATATTTGTGCTTAAAGTAGAACTATAGGCAACACTTTTTTTTCATTTTGGATAGAGTAAGGGACAGTGGCGGCATGTCCATAGGGTCACCCGGGTGCCCCCCCCCCCTCCTGTAGTGAAAAAAAAAAAAAACGGGCCCTTTAAGACATTTTATTTTGCTAAAATGTAATTTTTAGTTTTACCTGCAGTTCTGGCGGCCGTCAATAGAGGGCGCTGCAGCGCCACCCCCTATTGCATTGAATGGTGTTATCATTGTTGCCAGCTGCCGCTGGTTTATTCATATAACCGGACGTTTGGGGCGCCGGTTACCTGAATAGCGGCAGCTGATTGGCTGAGGGGAACTGTCTATCAGAGCTGCTAGCTCTAATAGGCTTTCCAAGTACAGCCCGCCGGCTCTCGGATGTCTATACTCGGAGCGCAGGCAACCTGCGTTCCTTGCATAAGACTGACGGCTGTTTCAGCCAATCAGGTTCCCGGATTCTGGTTATCAGGAACCTGATTGGCTGAAGCTTCACCACGGCGGCGGAAGACATCGAGGGAGGACATGGAAGCTTCAGGTAAGTGCTTTTTACAGGGAAAGGGGCATTATGGGGCACAGTGGCATCATGGGGCATCATGGGGCACAGTGGTGACAAAGGGCACAGAGGCGACAATGAGCACAGTGGCATGGGGCACAGTGGTGACAATGGGCACAGTGGCATCATGGGGCACAGTGATGACAATGGGAACAGTGGCACCATGGGGCACAGTGATGACAATGGGAACAGTGGCATTATGGGGTACATTGGTGACAATGGGCACAGTGGCATCATGGGGCACAGTGGTGACAATTAAAGCACAGTGACTGCATTTGATGGCATGGCACAGTGGTGAAAATTGATGGCACAGTTGCTGTGTTTGATGGCATGGCACAGTGGTGACAATTGATGGCACAGTTGCTGCATTTGATGGCATGGCACAGTGGTGAAAATTGATGGGCACAGTGAATGCATTTGATGGGCACAGTGGCTGCATTTGATGGCACAGTGGCTGCATGTGATGGGCACAGTGAGGTTGCAATTATTTTATTTTTTTCCATTTGCGCCTCCCCAAAAATTTGGAGCACCACCCGCCACTGGTAAGGGAGGGTAATAGCCCCTGTCAGTTTTTTTTTTACCATCCTTGTCCCATTGCAGAGATTTCTCTTTACTTCCTGCCTCATAGCCAAACAGGAAGTCAGAGGAAATCTATGCAAATTAAGGGACTCCATCCCCCCCAGACCCTCAGAACTAGTGCCCCTACTTGAAATTTTCAGGGTGGATTTTAAACAGCAAGGGGTGTGGCCTTCATAGGAAGAGGTGGGTCATATTTAAATTAGGGGGTGCACAAGTTTAGTCAGGCCTGGGGCAGCACAAAACCTAAATACATTACTGACTAGACCTTTTCTGTAACTCTAAACGTGTAACCTGTAAACATTTTTAAAGCGTCACCTATGGGGATTTTTAAGTACTGAAGTTTGGCACCATTCCACAAGTGTGCCCAATCTTAAAGCGTGACATGTTTGTTCTGTCCACCAGACTTGTATTCTGATTACAACAAGAACCTGGGGAATGCCCAGGGAATAACCAAGCCTACTTACCGACCAGCTAGCAGAACAACCAATTAACCTGTCTAACAATGTGCATTAAAAACAGGGGTTTTGTCCGCACGCATTTGCAAACGCATGCGTGAGCCACAGAGCCGCGCCAAGGCACCCCATAATTCTGTGGTCCTAACACTAACAGTGAGTGTCCTTACAATGGAGGCACATGCATTTTAATGCATAGATAGGGGCAGGTGGACTGAAGGGGAGCCACCCCTCCTTAAAGGTACAGAAGCACACCAAGCACCCAGCATATAGCACAATGGCTGCAAAGGTGTTGGTGCACTGCTGGACCAATATAAACACCACAGGTGAAACAAAAAGTATCCACCGCCCCCATCTATGGCTGGCAATCGCAGTAAGTAGCAATGGAAGGCTAAAACAGATAACAACAAGAACCTGGGGAATGCCCAAGGAATAACCAAGCCTACTTACCGACCAGCTAGCAGAACAACCAATTAACCACTTAAGGACCCCCGCACGCACATATACGGCCACAGAATGGCACGTACAGGCACAAGGGCGTAAATTTACGTCCCCGCCTAAGTGCGGTTCGGGGGTCCCATCGGGACCCCCTCCGCGGCGTGCGGGGGTCCCCCTTGCTTCGGGAGCGATCCGGGACGAGCGGGCGGATGTCGGCGTTTACCCGCCCCCCGCGATCGCTCCCAGCCAATGCGCGCGCTCCCAGTCTCCTGTCACTTCCTCCTCCTGTGTAAACACAGGAAGGGGGAAGTGATGTAATCTCCCATCGCAGCGGTATTTCCAACCGCTGCGATGGGAGAAACACCTAACAGTAAGTGTGCACCAACATTACACTGACACACACTCACATAGGCATACTTAACCCCTTGCGATCTGCCCCCCCCACCCCCTGTCACAGTGTCACTGAATGCAGTGATCTAATCACTGCATTTAGTGTCAGTGTGACAGGCAGTGTAAAATCAGTTAGTGTTAGTGTCAGGATAGCCCCCCCACCCCCCCTAATAAAGTTTTAACCCCCTGATCACCGCCCTAGTTAACCCTTTCACTCCCTATTGCCAGCGTCACTAAGCGATCATTTTTCTGATCGCTGTATTAGTGTCGCTGTTCCTGCCAGGTAGCTATTTTTTTTATCACAATTTTTTTTTTTTACTAAAGACATGTGGCTAAATAAATTTTGGCCTAAATGTTTGACTAAAATTTAGTTTATTTGATTTTTTTTTTAACAAAAAGTAAAAAATAGTGTTTTTTTTTCAAAAATGTCGCTCTATTTTTGTATATAGCGCAAAAAATAAAAATCGCAGAGGTGATCAAATACCACCAAAAGAAAGCTCTATTTGTGGGAAGAAAAGGACGCAAATTTTGTTTGGGAGCCACGTCGCACGACGGTGCAATTGTCAGTTAAAGCGACGCAGTGCCGAATCGCAAAAACACCTTGGGTCATTTACCAGCGTATTGGTCCGGGTCTTAAGTGGTTAACCTGTCTAACAATGTGCGTTAAAAACAGGGGTTTTGTCCGCACGCATTTGCAAACGCATGCGTGAGCCACAGAGCCGCGCCAAGGCACCCCATAATTCTGTGGTCCTAACACTAACAGTGAGTGTCCTTACAATGGAGGCACATGCATTTTAATGGATAGATAGGGGCAGGTGGACTGAAGGGGAGCCACCCCTCCTTAAAGGTACAGGAGCACACCAAGCACCCAGCATATAGCACAATGGCTGCAAAGGTGTTGGTGCACTGCTGGACCAATATAAACACCACAGGTGAAACAAAAAGTATCCACCGCCCCCATCTATGGCTGGCAATCGCAGTAAGTAGCAATGGAAGGCTAAAACAGATAACAACAAGAACCTGGGGAATGCCCAGGGAATAACCAAGCCTACTTACCGACCAGCTAGCAGAACAACCAATTAACCTGTCTAACAATGTGCGTTAAAAACAGGGGTTTTGTCTGCACGCATTTGCAAACGCATGCGTGAGCCACAGAGCCGCGCCAAGGCACCCCATAATTCTGTGGTCCTAACACTAACAGTGAGTGTCCTCACAATGGAGGCACATGCATTTTAATGGATAGATAGGGGCAGGTGGACTGAAGGCGAGCCACCCCTCCTTAAAGGAAATCTATGCAAATTAAGGGACTCCATCCCCCCCAGACCCTCAGAACTAGTGCCCCCACTTGAAATTTTCAGGGTGGATTTTAAACAGCAAGGGGTGTGGCCTTCATAGGAAGAGGTGGGTCATATTTAAATTAGGGGGTGCACAAGTTTAGTCAGGCCTGGGGCAGCACAAAACCTAAATACATTACTGACTAGACCTTTTCTGTAACTCTAAACGTGTAACCTGTAAACATTTTTAAAGCGTCACCTATGGGGATTTTTAAGTACTGAAGTTTGGCACCATTCCACAAGTGTGCCCAATCTTAAAGCGTGACATGTTTGTTCTGTCCACCAGACATGTATTCTGATTACCTGTATCTGTGTTGTTAAAAATAGGATCTAAGGTTTGTAATTTACATAAGACAATCATATGTGGAGTGCAGGTGCCATCTAGCTTCCGTTTTTGGTATTGCTGCAGTTCTCTTTATTTCATTCACCATGTGTGTAGTTAAGGAAGTTGTTAGTAAATAGGGAAGTCTGGGTAGAATCCTCACAGGAAGTGAAAACAGCCACCATGTTTGAGAAGACACTGCAGGAAGCAAGACATCACCATCACCCCTTAGACAACTTAAAAAGTATGTTTTTTCTATCTCATCTTGTATTGTATATCCTTGTTTCTGCTATGTATGCTGTATTGTATGCAATAGTGTACTTATTAAAGTCTATTTCTGTTATTTTGTAGTTTCACCTAGCTTGTTCTAATATAACTGAGATCAAAAAATATGGTATCTGAAGTTTATGGTACAAGAAGGTATAAAAAAGTATGTCTCTGTGAGGCATTAACAGCGCTATATGATATTATATTATATCAATTGAACTCAAAAGTTCAAACTCTGCTTATATGAGGGGCAAACATCAACCAGGACAAAAAATCCTTAAAATGATAACTATCCTCAAATAATAGAAAAACAATATTAAAAACCGATATTACACATAAAATAAAATGACATAATATTCCACTGGTGATAACACGTCCACTCCACCCTGCTGAGGAAGTGTTTTCACGCAACGCGTCCAGGGGTTTTGGAGCCTACACGTCGCTCGGTGTCATTCCTGGTGAACTCCGTGAGCTGTGTTACATATATGTACATGCCTGTTTACATCTGAAGAAATGTGAGTAGCCTGTCAAATGCCTATTTGATTAAAGCAGTGATCAAGCGGAAGCTCTTAGATGGTTGTTTTTTCTTCCATGTCCCCTTGCTCCGGTATCCATGCTGAGACCATCAATAGGAGACCTACTTCACATCCTGTTTTCCTAATGCTCTAATGACCATCTGCTAACCCAGTGGTCTTAACCTAAGATGGAGCAAGTTACACCCGGGACACATCAGTTAGAGACGGAGCGAAAACGCCAGGCTATCTGAGTGAGCAGTAACTTTGTAAACCGTTGAGCACACTACTGTTTTTATCTTGTAAGCATATCTTTTAAAGCGGGGGTATTTTTTTACAATAAAGACAGAATTACACTATGTCCTCTCCCTCTATGTTTATTTTCATATGACCGCTCATGCTGCACACACGCACCTAATCCCATCCATATCCACTGGGAGGAGAAAAACATTGCTGCTGAGCTGATCTGAATATCATGGAAGGGAGATTTAAAAACACCTGAAGGCATTTAACACCATGTCAATCTGGTGAGTACAAAACCTTGAGGGGGGACTACAAGTGAAGGAAATCCATGTCTTAGTTTATTGCACAATCAAAACTTCAAGACTTATTTACCCTAAGGAATGTTATAGACTGTGTTTTGTTTAAAACACCCACGTGTTATCACCAGTGGAATATTATGTCATTTTATTTTATGTGTAATATCGGTTTTTAATATTGTTTTTCTATTATTTGAGGATAGTTATCATTTTAAGGATTTTTTGTCCTGGTTGATGTTTGCACCTCATATAAGCAGAGTTTGAACTTTTGAGTTCAATTGATATAATATAATATCATATAGCGCTGTTAATGCCTCACAGAGACATACTTTTTTATACATTCTTTACTTTTATAATAGCTGCTTTTTCTGCATACAAATTCTTTTAATCTATTAAAATAGAGGATTAGTCCATTGAGCGCTAGGATCAGTTTCTATCTTAGGATATATTCTGGTATTTCTATGGTACAAGAAGGTTTAGCTGTCTGCGCTAGAGACAGAACAATGTTAGGTATCTATTTACTCGGCATAACATCATCTTTCATAATATACAAAGTAATTGGGCTAACTTTATTGTTTTTTTTTAACCACTTGAGGACCGGGTCACGCACTGTTATGTCACCAGAATGGCATGGACAGGCAAATCGACATAAATATACGTCACTTTAAATTTGCCGCCATGTGGGCGCACGTGCGCCCCTGTCACAAGCCCCGTGCCCACGGGACCCACGGACTCGATGTCCGCCGGTGTCCTGCGATCGTGTCACGGAGCTGCAGAACAGGGGATGCCTGTTTAAACAAGCATCTCCCTGTTCTGCCTAGTGACAGGACACCGATCATCTACTCCTCATCGGGAGCAGTGAAGAGTGTCGTGTCACACTATTTTTGTTGATGATCAAATACCACCAAAAGAAAGCTCTATTTGTGGGGAAAAAAAGGGCGGTCAATTTTGTTTGGGAGCCACGTCGCACGACCGCGCAATTGTCAGTTAAAGCGACGCAGTGCCAAATCACAAAAAAGTGCTCTGGTCTTTGGGCAGCCAAATGGTCCGGGGCTGAAGTGGTTAATCATGAAACAGTTTCTTTCCAAAAAAATGTGTTTGAAAAATTGGCATTTTTATAGCACTGATCGCTGTATGGTCCCAAAAATGTGTCAAAGGTGTCCAATGTGTCTGCCATAATGTCGCAGTCCCAATAAAAATCACAGATCGCCGCCATTACTAGTAAAAAATTATAATAATAATAATAACAATAAAAATGCTATAAATCTATCCCCTATTTTGTAGACACAAGGGCCCAGATTCACGTACATCTGCGCATTATTGGACCGGCGTAGCGCACCGCCTTTACGTTAGACTTGCGCAATGTAGCCGCGTAATCACCCTATTCTCGTAGCTTTTTCGCAGGAAATTGCGCAAGCGTAACGTTTTTTCCGAGGCGTAAGGAGGAGTAATACAAATTGGGAAGGACGTGGGCGTGTTACATTGAAATGAGCCGTGACCCCATGCAAATGAAGGGCCGGCCGGCTCGCGCATGCGCGCTTGAAGGAGACCATGGTCAGCTCCGCTGTGCGCATGCTCACAACTCGGGAGCGGCGCAATCAGTGAAATTGGAAATGGACTAGGGCAACTTTGTGAACTACGCAGACAGCATAAATAGACAGACACAAATGCACTTCCTTTGCAAAAGTACATCCCTTTGTATCCCTCCCTCTACAGCAAGGTGCTTTTGTTTGTTTGTGACGTGTCTTTGAGATATTTAGGGACTGTTTTGCAGAGTGATATTTGTCTTTTATGTGTTTTCTTTGTTGTTATTTTGTTTAAATTATATTTTTGCTGGGCTTTTTTTTTTTTTGCTCGGCATTTATTTAATTTTTTTGGTTCTGTTTGTGTATGATTTTGGAATGTGGGGGTGATATTCCTGCGGGAAAAGGGGTGTCACCCTCATTTGTGGTGGAGAAGTGATCCCCAGGTCTGTGTGAATGGTGTATGAATGTACAGTGACATAATTGGAGCCGTGGCATGGCGTTGCAGCTCACAAGTCCTGCATGGTGGACTGGTGCCAATCCAATGTGATGACGATGTGGTGTGTGTGTGCTAGGGACCACAGTGGTGTGCATGCATGCATTCTCATTGTGCCATGATTAATGTGTGTGTTTAACGTGCAAAGATGCATAATGTGAGCTGGCATGAGATGGGGTCATGAGATGGGGTACCAGTGCATATGCAGAGTCACCTTGAAGGGAAAAGACAGGAGGATGTTAGTCATGCATGTGCCACTTGTGAGGTGTGCATCACGGGAGGGGATAGTCATGCCTGCCACCCATGTCACTCACCAACCAGCCAGCTGTCCCCATACATGTTCTGTTCGAAATCTGTGGGGATGGGGCTCTGATTGTATATGTAGCTGTCATGGGTGGTGCCATGTGTTGGGCTGCTGATGTCCTCCTGCAAGGTTGTGGTAATTCCAGGATGGCATGAGGGGTGAATCTGAAGATGCGAGACACCTCAGAATCACTCATGCCAAAGATGTCTATGCGTGTGTGATATATCAAGTGAAGAGTGAGGGGCTTGTATCAGATAAGAATATTGTATTAGATTAGATTAAATTGTAAATTTTATATAAGCAAATAAAAAAAAAAAAAAACATCTCCCGTGCCCTCCTTAGTGCCATCCTCCGTGCCCTCCTCCTTCTTTGTTCATCTAAAGTCAGTAGTATAGCTATGCGCGACAATGCCCCTGGCATGTTGGCATACAAATTGTTGAGCAACACGTGTGACTGCTGAACTCCTCACTAACAGTGTTGCTTTATCTGACAATTAGACTTTTTTTCTTTTTTTAGACCAGCTTTTATCAGCTCTAATTTTAGACAGGACATTTTGCTGTTGCGCACACTGCGTCGCCTGCGCTGCCCCAACGTTGTTTTGTGGATCCCCGTAAGTCCCTCATTAGCATATTTGACTAGCAAATCAATGGTGTGTCTATCGCACTTTTGCGCGGACGGATGCGCCAGTCTAACGAAATTACGCGGGATTTTTTGCGTATCTCGTTCTGGGGATGCCGCGCAACGAAACGCACGCGCACATTTAGACTTACGCACACGCATCTCCTGTTGCGCAGGCGTAATCGCTCTGTGAATCTGGGCCTATAACTTTTGCGCAAACCAATGAATATACGATTATTGCGATTTTTTTTTTTCACCACAAATTTGTAGAAGAATACATATAGCCTAAACTGAGATTTTTTTTTTTTTTTTTTTTAATGGGGATATTTATTATAACAATAAGTACAAAATATTGTGTTTTTTAAAAAAAATTGACGCTCTTTTTTTGTTTTTATAACACAAAAAAAAAAAAAAAAAAAAGCAGAGATGATCAAATACCACCAAAATAGATCTCTATTTGTGGGAAAAAAAGGATGTAAATTTTGTTTAGGTACATTGTCGCACGACCGCCCAATTGTCAGTTAAAGCGACGCCGTGCCGAATCACAACAAAAATTGGCACGATCATTGGGCAGCCAAATCTGGGGCTGAAGTGGTTGATTAAATATTTTTATTGAATAGCAGTTTGTGCGCACATTCCATGAATAACTGTAGGTATCTTCAGTATAAGGAACAGTGACAATATGCAAAGTGTACAAATGTATGGCAACCCCTCAGACTTCATATTACTGGAAGCAGATCAGTGTAACAAAACTTTCCACATCCACGTTGCTGTTTTCTGTTATTGAATAGGCCCGTAGGTTTAAAAGGTTAATAGTATTATTATTTTTCCCTTGCAAAGATTTTCCTTACTGTATGTTATTTAAACGTCCTTTCAGAGCCATGATTAATGATTTCTACATCATTAAGGCTATGACCCTGGTCAGGAAAAAATATGTCCTGAAGGGTCGCAGTAATTTTCTTCCTTCTGACATAATGGTGTTGGCGTAGATTATTTTTGTACGTCATTGTCCACTTTCACCAATATAATACCCGCTGATGCACGTGTCACATTTGATGGGATGTATTGCACTGCTGGATGGGCAGTTGTTTGATGAGTAATCTTTCAATATGATGTATAACTGGGGGGTGAATAACTAAGACTATTAGAAAGTCATCACAGAGGTTCCTACCGTTGGTTGGCCATAGAAAAACTCATCAGTTTTCGCCGAAGGTGAGAGCTTTACGCGTTGTTGTTGCAAATTTTGTGCTGTCAGTTTTTCTGACTAAGGTGACCTAATTTTCACATAAATAAAAACAGTGATAAAATGGGTTTCCAGGATGCATGCAATTTATTTTTACTCAACTGGCAGCACTGGAGGCAGATTGAGTAAGAGCAGATTTTTATAGATGAAAGCCTTGAAAGATATACCACTCACAAGGTGGATCTTTCTGTTACTTTACAAGTCTCCATGAATAAATTCTTGGCATTTCCCAATATACAGTATGGGCTTATTCACATAGGTGATCAGGAAGCGGTAAAATCTGTTCGGTTCACAGCAGAACAGGCAAAAAATGTGTTCAAAACTTGAAAAATCAAAAGTGCTGATTTTAAAGATTAATAGTTGTCATAAAAAGTAGACATGTGCACAACAAAAAATTTCGCTTTCTTTTGTTCCGTTTCGTATCGTTCCGTAGGTTCGTACCGATTCGTAATTTCTTAAGACACACGTTTTCCTATTCGGACTCGTTCGTATTTCGTAAGACGCAATTTTTTCGTATACCGATCGTTTTGTATTTTGGTTACCGTTTTATTTTCGTACATGTGGGATGATTCGTAATTCTGTTTAATTTATTTTCGTTATTTGTTAGACAATAATTTTCGTAATTTTTGGCATTTTGTACTTTCGGAAATACATCGCGGGATTCGCAGCACTTTCAACATGCGGCTCATCCATATTAACTATTGTTAAGCCCCGTACACGCGGTCGGACTTTTTTGCCAACAAACATAATACGATCGTTTTCCGTTCGTTTTAAAAAAATCTGTTCGTTTGTAAGCTCCATCAGAAAACCATTTTCGGGTTCAAAAGTCTGGCCAACTGAACTCCCTTCAGACGAAAATCCACGGAAATCCACGGAAAAGTTTATTTTTTTTAAATCAATAGTTTTTCCATTTTACAGAGAAGAGAAAGTAAAATACAAAAATAACATAGAACTGATATACACAGCATCAGATACTGTATACCTTTTATCAATAAGTTGCAGGTGTTTAGGCCATATTGACCAACAATCATCAAACTTTTTGCATGTTAGTGAATTTATAACTAATAATCGTTCAAACATATAGTTCCTGTGAACTGCCTTTATGATGTCAGATATATTTAGGGCTTTGTCACTTTTCCAGTTACATAGAATCATTGAGCGCCTTTCCAAGAGTATATGAGATATAACCGGTCTGAAGTCATGGTGGAATTTGTCGACATTTAAGTGGAGTAATGCTAGTGCGGGGTCAGGTATGGTGAGTACACCTGTCAATGAGGAGATCAGTCGGAAGACCTGATTCCATAAACATTTGATACTTGGGCACTGCCAAAACATGTGTAGCAAGTTTCCTATTTGCCCACAGTTTCTCCAACAATTGGGAGACGTACCAGGGAAGTATGTCGCCATTCTAAATGGGATATAATGCCACCTGTTCGCTATTTTAATCCCCAACTCCCAGTGTTTTTTTTTTTTTAAATCAGAAAAATAATTTATTGTACCAAGACAATGAAACATGACATACAGACACATTATAAAGGTTCAAAAGAAGACAAAATGAAATATACACAGTCCATATGGTATATCATAGGAAGCGGTATGACAATCAAGGCACTTACATACATCAACTAGGATTAAACTTTACCGGGTAAGTAGGCGTAACCCCACCCCCCAGCACAACTACCTATGTGGCCAACGGGCCTCAACCAAAACTTTACCACCCACAGTCTACCTAGAGAATCCAAACCCGTTCCTACCCACCAACATACAGGGCCTAAGATACACATTGCAGTTAATATCTGGAACCCGCACAGACTATTCTTAACGCGGAGGTGCTTCCTATACCTGCAATAGCCTAGACATCACCAGTTGTGGGGGTGCTAGTCCCGGGGTGCCCAACCAGGGTCCCCAAATAGAATCAAATTTCCGGGCAGCATTTCTATGTTGATAGGTATAGTACTCTCTGATAAGGATAAAATTGACTTGTTCAATCCACTGTTTCCTGGTCGGGGCATGTGGAGACAACCAAAATCTAGCTATGAGTTTTCTGGCTATATATAGAAGTCTAATCACCGCAATATTAGCTGGAGGGGGGTAGACCTCTTCCTCCACTGCACCCAGTACACATATTAGGGCGTCCAACGGGACCCGAACTTGGAAAACAGAGGAAATAATCTCTGTAACAGTACCCCAGAACCGATGTAGTTTTGGACAGCGCCACATGAGGTGAACAAGTGAACCCTCCTCCCCACAACGTTTTGGACATAAGGAAGAATCCCTCCTACCCCAACAGAATAACTGGATAGGCGTGCGATATGCTCTATGTAGCAAAAATAAATGAGACAGCCTGTGAGACTGTGAGACTGACGTAAGAGGTCCTGCCTGTAGACATATGTCCCAAGTTTCCCCATTAATATCACCTAGGTCCTCCATCCATCCTCTCCTACACGGTAAAGTTGCTGAGTCTTGGATGGACAGCAGAAGGGTGGAGTATGCATAAGAGATCAGGCCTTTCCTGTCCTTGCCAAAGAATATATCCCTGACCAAGCGGTGGCTAGACAAGTGGAGCACAGAAATCCGGCCCTGGGCCTGTAAAGCGTGTCGGAGCTGCAGGTACCTATAGAACTGAGACCTAGGGAGATCAAATTCATCCTGTAAATTCTGAAAAGATTTGAGTACGTTTTGCTGATAAAGTTGAGCAATACGGTGAATACCAGCCTGTCTCCAGAGCAGAAAACCATCTAGTTTATATACTTCCGCCAAATTAGGATTGTCCCATAGAGGGGTTTCTGCCAGAAAACCTGCAATATTTAGAGTTGACCTCACCAGGGACCAGAGTTTTTTAAGGAGAATCACAGTAGGCGCTGTCCGTGGCAGGTGTGGAAATCCCGCCTCCAGACATGCCAAAACCGACGCATCCTGAGCTCCCATACGTAATAAAGTATCAATGGAATCACGTTCTTCGATTTGCCCCATCCCGCACAGATGCTGCAATTGAGAGGCTAAAAAATAGAATTTAGGGTTAGGAACTGCCGCTCCTCCCTGATCCTTGCTATACTGTAATGTGGAGAGTCGGATACGAGCAGATTTCTTCTTCCAAATTAATGATCTGAACAGAGTATCTATCCGAACAAACCATCTACGGGGGATCCATTGAGGAGAATTATGCATAATGTATAACAGTTGGGGGCCCCACACCATCTTAATTAAATTCATCCTACCTATAACGGACAATGGGAGTTTACACCAGGTGTTACAGGTTGTTTGCAATCTATGAAAAAGGGGTAAGAGATTGTCCTCTAAGTACGTCCGCGGGTTAGCTGCTACTTGAATTCCCAAATACTTAAAGGATGAGACCACTTTTAAAGATCCGGTGGCATCCGGCAACGAAACAAATGAGCCATCCACAGGTAGGAGGACAGATTTGTTCCAGTTTATTGAGAAGCCTGACAAGGAACCGAAAAGTTTAATCAGCCCCATAGCAGCCGGAAGAGACTTATCGACATCCCCCAGATATAACAATGTATCGTCCGCGTAAAGGGAAATCTTCTCCGCACATGTGCCTCTGTTAAAGCCAGTAACCGAAGGGGACAATCTAATGGCAGCCGCTAATGGCTCAAGGGCCAGGGCAAAAAGCAGGGGCGACAAAGGGCACCCCTGCCTCGTACCCCTAAACAGAGGAAAGGGATCCGTGAGATCCCCATTAACCCGGAGCCTGCCCGTGGGGGGCAGCATATAATAAGCGCACCCATCTGATAAAAGTGTCCCCAAGACCGAAACGACCCAGAACCTCCCATAAATAGGGCCACTCGACACTGTCGAAGGCCTTGGCGGCGTCCAATGAAAGAATCGCCCTCTGGCCCTCATTATCCGCCGGTAGCTGAAGGTTTAAAAAGAGACGTCTGATATTGAGTGCTGTCGACCGGGAGGGGATAAACCCAGACTGATCCCTGTGGACTAGCTTTTGTATAACCTTAGCCAGCCTAGTGGCCAATACCCTCGCCAGTATCTTAACGTCGGTTGTCAATAAAGATATTGGCCTATAAGAGTCTGGGGAGTGTGCTTCCTTACCTGGCTTTAACAATAACACTATTACTGCCTCGTTCATGGACCCAGGCAAAGTACCTTTCTCAAATGCGTCCAGAAACACCTCCCTCAAAAGAGGTAGGAGTACTCCAGAGTATCGCCTATATACCTCCACCGGTAAGCCATCCGAGCCCGGAGACTTACCGGGAGAGGAGAGCGCCAGCGCGTCCAACATCTCATCTGCTGTGAGCGGGGCATTCAACTGCTCCACATCCGCCGCCGACAGACGCGGGAGCTGACATTGGTCCAAGAAGGAGGAGATCTCACCCGCCGCAGGTGACACTTTAGAAGAGTATACGTCAGCATAAAAATCCCTGAATGTGGATAAAATGTCTGCATGAGATGTCGCCAAAGCTCCAGAGGGAGTAACGATCGCTTCAATATGAGTAGAGCCCCTTTGTGAACGCACCATCATAGCTAGCAGATGGCCCGTAGCTTCCCCTTCCTCAAAGTATTTTTGTTGAAGAAAAAAACGTTTATTTTCTGCTTTAGCCATAACAACCTGCTTAGCGATAGTTTGAGCTTCAGTCCATGCCCTCTCAGTCTGTACAGAAGGAGACTCGACAAACGCCGACTCCGCCTTCTCTACCTCCTGCAACACAAACCGCTCCCAGGACTTCGTTCCAGATTTAATTGAATTAATAGATCTAATGAACTGACCCCTCAAATAAGCTTTAAGAGCATCCCAAAAGATTCCTTTCCCTGTAGAGTGCTTATTGATTCTAATAAAATTAACCAGGTCAGTATGAATGGGGTCAGGAGTGGGGAACAGTAACAGCCAGAATGGATTAAGTCTCCAGCAGGTTCGCTTAGTAAGTCTGGAGGTCATTATTTCAATACATAAGGGGGAATGGTCTGATACAGTTCTCGCTTCATACCGTGAGGAAGATATTAAAGGGAGCATCTCATTATTGCCCAACCCAAGGTCGATCCTAGAAAGGCCCCTATGAGAAGCCGAATGGCATGAGTAACATTTCTCATGTGGGTGGCTGATCCTCCAAACATCCCTGAGCCCCAGCTCCTGTAAAATACGAGCAAAGGACGTCGGGCTCCCTGTTCGGGTACCCGCCGACACCCCAGGAGAAAATTTATCTAAATTTGCACACAAGAAATTATTAAAATCTCCCACAATAAGGGCAGGGACACCCGGGTGATGAGATAGGAAGGTGGCCAAAGTCTTAAGTACTTCCACAGAAAAAGGAGGCGGAATATATATATTAACTAGAACACAGTGCAAATCGTCCAGAGTACAAACTAGAAAAATATAACGCCCCCCCGGATCAATAAGGGAGGAGGTAAGTGTAAATGCAACATTAGTATTAATAAGTATACTAACTCCCCTGGCATAGGACGAGAAGGCAGAGTGAAACTGAGCACTGTATAGTCTGGTAGAGAACGGTGATACCTGACCAGGTAACATATGTGTCTCCTGTAGGCATACCACAGAAGAATCTAGTCGCCGGAGCATATGTCCCACCGCCAAGCGTTTCACTCTGTCTCCTAAACCCCTTACATTCCAGCTAGATACCACACGTCTTGTAGCCATAATGCCAAAAAGTAAAAATTCTTTGCAAACATAACAAATATACACAGTTGAAAATAAAAGGGAGCCAGAGCAATTTCCCCAAGCCAGCAGTGACTAAAAGGGTACAGTGTAAATGGGAAGCATTCCTTAATGTCAAAGTCCGGATGGTATGGGCGGACCCTGTAAAAGTAAAAGGTAAGTAGACTGCAGGTGGACGGTCCAGCAGGACAATTGTCTGACAAACAGAACCAAAACAAAACAACAAAAACAAGAAAAAAAGAAAAAAAGGAAAAACTGTACGGAGAACACCGTACTATCCACGAGGGACTCATCTCCGGGGGGCCAGAAACACTAGCCGGCATCAGAGAACCAGTAGGTAGCAGGTCCTTTATAGAGTAGAGAACAGAAAAGAAAAAAGGGGAGCAACAAAAGTCAGTGTAGACAGTTCCTGCGGTAATAGTCTTCCGCCTATAAAGGATTCTGGGACAATCAGGCCCTCCGATCCCACAGACCTGCAACATAGTATAGGACCAATTGGAACCGCATCAGTTACTCATTTCTTCGCCTTCTTCCCAGATCTTCGCGCAAGGAGCGTTCCTCTCTGTCCAGCCATTGCATGGCCTGCGTAGGTTTATCAAAGAAATGAACCTCATCCCTGGCCACCACCCTCAGACGGGCAGGATAAAGCATAGCATATTGTAATTCCAGAGAGCGTAGCCTTTTCTTAACATCATTAAATTGCGCACGCTGTTTCTGCACATCCGCGGAAAAATCAGGGAACAAAGAGATTCTCGAATTATCCATCACCAGAACATCTCCCAGGGACCGTGCCTTGAACAAAATAGCGTCTCTGTCCTTATAGTTGAGCATCTTAAACAGAAACGCTCTAGGGGGATTACCCGGCGGCAAGGGCCTTAAAGGAACACGATGTGCGCGCTCTACTGCAAACATAGGCGAAAAGGAGTCTTTACCAAACTTCTCTGTCAGCCACTGCTCAATGAAAGCGACAGGATTCTTTCCCTCCATCCTCTCTGGGATACCAATAGCTCTAACGTTATTGCGGCGCATTCTATTTTCGAGTTCATCGAGTTTTGCGGCATGTTTAGCGACCAACAATTGCTGTGCGTGAGATTCTCGTTGCATGGGGCCCATTTCATCCTCCAACACGCTAACTCGCCCCTCCACAGCAGAAGTGCGGTCCCGCAGCTTCTGCATATCCTGACGCATAAATGTCATTTCTGCCTTTACTCCCTTAATCTCTGCTGTCAGGTGTGTCACAGAGGCATTGCAAGTTGTGATGGCTCTAAATATGTCTCTTAAGGTGGGTTCAGGGTCGTCCGAGCCCGAGGCCCCATCCACCCCTTGTTCAGAAGGCCTTAGGATAGTACTTACTGCGTCCCATGGTAGTACAGGCGCCGAGGGATCCTCCAGAGGCATGGTGTCATCTGCCTCCGAGTGAGAGCCGCTGTGAGTCCCCTCACTGTCCCCAGCAACCTCCGGTATATCACGGGTGCCAAGCGGGGAGAAGAGCTTCGTAGCAGCCGCCCTGTATCGTTCCTTAGCCGCCTGCGAGGCTGCGGCGCCATCTTGGCTCACATGGTCTGGAGCAGCACGGGCTGCAGAATTCCGCCGGGACATCTCTTACAGGCAGAATCCGACCCCCAGATTACAGCCGAAGCAGTGGGGGACGAGGACACACTCCACGAGACCGGAACGGAACCAGCAGGGACCCGATGTCAGGATAAACGTACGGATAGTCGGCGGAGCTTCACAGGAACACGTCCGTCTACATTCCCAGCTAAGCCACGCCCCCAACTCCCAGTGTTTGACGCAATGTGAAGCTTTATGAATTTCCCTAAATGTTTGTTGCCATTGGTCCTCCAAGAAAGAGGATTCCAAATTCCTTTCCCATTTACACATCGCAATCATTTTGGAAAAATTCATTTCGTCCTGGAACATGTTGTAAAACAGTGAAATACCTTTCTTGTTCTGTGTAGCTGTTGTATAGAAGTGCCATGCCTTATTAGTCTACAATGTCTACACAGGGCGGTGGCGGGCGACTAGTGAGGTGTGAAATTTGCAGACATTTGAAAAGTTTTGTAGGCTGGAGTTTGTATTGTGTCATAAGAGTTTGTGCAGGTTTATGTCGCATACCCTCATACAAATCCGATAGGCGACATATACCCTGCTCTGTCAAGTCCTTGACCTTTAGTGTTGGGATTTTAGCTTCTAGTATCTGCAGGGGTAACTCGAGGCCTGTGGTGCGTGCGTTGTGTAGTGTTCATTCCAGAAAGATCCGCCATGTCAAGATGGATGTTTGCATTGAGGGTGACAGCCTATCCACCTCCCAACGAGCCCAACTATCCCCTAGGAGCAATAATTTTAGGTCAGTCATTGGGGCCATTTCTCTTTCTATTTCTACCCACAGTGGTATGTCCGTCTCCCTAAACCAGAATTTTAACTGGTCCAACCGTGTTGCCCATAGGTAGTCATGGATGTCGACCACACCCGCTCCACCTACCGTCTTGTGGGATATTACATTATTTCGAGAGCATCTGGGTTTTTTACCATTCCAGATATACTTCCACCCAATATCTGACAAACTCTTAATGTAGTGCTGAGGAATGTGGATTGTGAGGGTTCGGAACATATATAAAATTTGTGGTAGGATCATCATTTTGTAGGCAGAGATCCTGCCCATCCAAGATATTTATTTTTTGGCCATGTCCCTGAACTGGGCCTCCAGCTTGGCTATTAGAGGGGGTAAATTAGCTTTGGCAAGTGTGGCAATCCTGTTTGTGAGAACTATACCTAAGTAGGTAATGCCACCTTTACTCCATGTGTATGGGAGTTGCCTTTGCAGTGCTATTCTAGTATGTGTTTGAACTCCTAAATCGAGAGATTTAGAAAAATTAATCTTATAGTATGAGATCTCTCCAAATTCAGTAAGTACACTGTGTGCTGTATTTAGAGAAATTAGTGGGTTGGACAGGATTAGGATAACATCGTCTGCAAATAGGTTGATAGTATGTTTGTTAGAGCCAAACTGGAAGCCCGAGACCAGGGGGTGGGAGCGTATGGCTTCCGCTAGAGGTTCTATCATGAGATTAAAGATGGTCGGAGACAGAGGACATCCTTGTCTGGTGCCATTTGATATCGAGAATGGTGTTGATAAGAAACCTGCAGCATAGACCTGTGCGGAAGGGGAGGAGTAAAGGGCCAGGACAGCATTCAATATGTTTCCTTTGAAACCAAACTTATTCAAGACCTGAACCATGTATTTCCAGTGAACTCTGTCGAACGCCTTCTCTGCGTCTATTGAAAGCAGCAGAGAAGGCATTCGAGTCACCTCAGCATTATGAATCACATTGATGATGCGTCTCGTTGCATCAGAGGTTTGTCTCCCCCTCATGAACCCCATTTGGTCGCGTTGTATCAATGTAGGTACAATGTTAGTTAATCTTTTGGCCAACAGTTTTGCATAAATTTTGGTGTCTGTATTGAGAAGGGATATGGGCCTAAAGTTTGCTAGGATGACGGGGTCTTTACCCAGTTTTGGTAAGGTTACTATGTGAGCTTTCAACATCTCTTGTGGGAGGGCTGCTGTGTCCGCTGCTTTATTGAAAATAACTGACATGTGGGGCGAGAGTATAGATTTAAATATTTTGAATTATTTGTTGGAGAACCCGTCAGGGCCTGGTGACTTGCCATTCGGAAGGGAAAGAAAAATTTTCTCTACTTCTTGGAAAGTAATTGGTGCGTTAAGTGCACTGAGCTGTTGTTCCGATAGTGATGGAAGATGGACATTTTTTAGGAACTGTTGGATTTTATCCGCAGTTGGTTTGCGGCGTGGCTGGGTCTGAGTGCAGGTTGTACAAAGAACCATAGTATTCTGCAAATTGGTTAGCTATGTCTTGGGGATTCAAAATTTTTTGTTGCGTAGTGGGGTGCTTCAAAAGGACTATCCTTGCTTTGTTACAGGCAGCTTTAAGTCTGTTTGCTAGATATTTCCCTGCTCTATCGGAGTTAGAATAGGAAGTTCGTTTTAAATGGTTAAGATGCTTATCGTATTGTTGTGTTAACAGTTCCCTAAGGTTCTCTCTCAGAGAGCTTAGTTTATCGGCTAAGTCTGGCGATGGAGATTTTTTATTGCGAGATTCAAGATCCCTTAAGTCCAGAAGGATTTTATTGAGTTTTTGGGCCTTCCTTTTCTTTTCTGTAGCACCTAATTGAATTAGGATACCCCTCACATAGGCTTTGTGTGCATTCCATAAAATATATGGATCTGCAACTGAGGCTTTATTGTCTAAGAAGTAGTTTTGTACCTGTGGGGCAATATTTTGTAGGCAGTGTTGTTCTTTTTTTTTCATTGCAAAGGAGTTTTGTGTTGCAACGCCAAATGGGGGGTGAGGAAGAGACACCCCTTTCTGTTACTGACATGGATATAGCAGCGTGGTCGGACCACGTAATGTCATGGATTGTCACCTTTTCCACATTTTGCAAGAGCCATTTATAAGTTAAGAACATGTCAATACGGGAATACGATCCGTGTCTACTTGAGAAAAAAGTGTAATCACTTTCGGTAGAGTGGAGACACCTCCAGGCGACATACAGTTCCTCGGCATGTATCAGAGATTGAAGGGATGGCACCCTTTTAGGGGAACCCGAGGTGGTGTCCAACCTTGGGTCCGAAGTGATGTTGAAATCACCACATACCAGAAGATGACCATATTTCATAGTATTCACTTTGTGTAGAACTTTTTTTAGAAAGCGGATTTGTTGCGAATTGGGTGCGTACACATTGACGAGTGGAGTTTATATCCCCAGTGACAATAATGAACCTGCCTCCATCATCAATGAAAGAGTCTTTGGGTTGAAAGGAGATGGAGTTTTTGAATGCCAGCAGGACACCTCCTTTTTTTCCATCCGGTGTGCAGGCCGAGTATATAAACGGGAAGTTCCTGTGAGAGCACCGCAGGGATTTATGTAATTGGAAATGTGTTTCTTGAACACAGATAATGTCTGCTCCTTGTTTATTGGCTTCATTACACATAGAGAATCGTTTAGCGGGGTGGTTCAGGCCCCGGGCATTAAGAGATAAAAATGTAATCGTCATTATGTTTTAGGTGTGAACCTTGTTGTGTGGGTGTGGTGCTCTTTACTCACAGTTTCCAAGGGTCCCGTTTCTGTGTATAGATGTGTCTTGTTGGAACAGGAACTGGGTACAGCCAATTCGACATCAGTGGTGTTGGCATTGTCGCAGAGTCTGTGTATATCAAAAAAAATAAAAATAAAAACTGAACAAGAAAATGAGAACACAAAGAGAAAACATAGTCAATTGGAAACGGGTAAGAACTGGATCCAAAAACAGACCCTCGTGCAGACGTAGCTGCTATTAGTATAAGAGGGGTGAACAAGAGGTTCAAGCTGACACTCTCTCTTCCGGAGAACCGTAACAACAGTGGAATGTCAGTATCAAGCGTTACCACCATTTTTCTTCTTGGTGGATCGTTTGCGTGAGACCAGCTGCCAGTCGCTTTCCAGGAGATGCGGGCTCGAGTGGGTGGTTGTGGAGCAGGTTGGTCTGGGATGATGACCCATTGTTTCAAGACATTCAGACCCTCCTCCAGTTTGGATACGACACAGTGGAGCCATTATGGATAATGACAAGTGTAGCGGGATATTTCCACTTGTGGAGGATATTATGGTTCCTCAGCGCCTTGGTGATAGTCAGCAGGTTGCGGCGGCGTTGCAGCGTGTGCCTGGACAGATCTGGTAGCATTCTGATAGATGCGTATTGCTGAGGGAGACCCCCTGGTTTACGTGATGCTTGGAGGAGTTGGTCCTTAATATGATAAAAATGGACCCTCAGCAGTACATACCTGGGTGTATCGTCAGGGAGGAAGGATGGTTTAGGGACCCTATGGATCCTATCTACAAGAAAGTCTTGCGTCGTCGCTTCTGGCAGTAGGGTGGAGAACATAGCCTGGGCGTATTGCAGGAGCTGATTAGGAGGCACTGGTTCAGGAATACCTCTTAATTTGAGATTATTCCTCCTGGACCTGTCTTTGAGGTCAGAGATCTTATCCTTCAGCCATTCTATGTCTTCCCCTTGTGCTGTGTGTGCTTCTACCATGGTGTTATAGGAAGATGTGAAGTTCTCCATCTTAGATTCCACTCTGTGCACTCTTTGCCCCAGCCCATGCACTTCACTACGGCATTCATTCAGACCTTTGAGCAGGTCAGACTGCAGAGAGGATCTTAAGGAGAGCAGCATCTCCTTAAGCATTGTGTCGGATACTGGGCAGTCAGTGGTGGGGTATTCAGCTATGGGGTCTCCCCCCTGTCTGCCTGAGGTGGCTGAGGAAGCCTGAGGCCCGCTTACCTCCATGTTTGTTTCCGTTTGCGGCCGTGGCGGGGAGTCCCTGCGCTGCCTGGACTTGGCAGGGCTTCTAATAGTCGGGCTGGGAGACCTTGATGACGAGGCGCTGAATGGCGGGTCCGGGCGGGAGGCTACACGCGTCCCTTTGCGGCTGGTAAGCTGAGAGGTCTCCGTCCTGTTGTTTCCCGCGCTGCCGCCATTATACTGCTGAGTGCGTCCCTGAGGGAAGAAGAAGCCATCCAGCTTTTGAGGCTGCTGGGGCTTCTTTCTGTTCCGTCCCATGATCGATCGGTGCCGCGGATGGTCCCTGATCGATCGGTTGTGGGTATCGCTGCAGGTGGTGCCTGTGGGCGCTTTTGGAGGCTGTTTTCTCCGGCGTACGAGCGGAGCTCCAGGGCTAAGCGTCCATCTTAGAGTCCGGTCGCCGGAAAAGTTTATTTGAAGTCCGATTGTGTGTACGAGGCTTTACACTGTACTCGGCACAAAAGAGAGAAGCTGATTCACTAACTACACTCACTGCCCATTCAAAAAAAACGATACAAGTACACAAATTTACGAACAGACAAAAAGAACGGATTTACAAAACACACAAATGAAAATATGAACATACGACAGAAAATACGAACAGACAAAGGATTTAAAATACGGAATGCAAATCATTCGTTATAGATGTCATTTTCGTTCTTATGCCGTTTCCGTTTTGTCGTATTTTCGTAAGATTGTCGAATCGTTCGTTCGTATTTTCGCTTTTTCGTTCTTTGGCTCACTCGTAATCCCGTTGTTTTCGTATATTGGTTCTTTCAGTTTTTCGTATGTTCCGCGGGTACGAATATTAACAAATTTGTACGAAAATACATTTGTTACGAACAGGAACGCACATATCTAATAAAAAGTGTTTGGGGACCTGGGTCCTGCCCCAGGGGATATGTATCAATGCAAAAAAAGTAAAAAAATAATAAAAATCAATAAAAGTAAAATATTCCTTTAAATTTCATACCTGGGGGTGTCTATAGTATGCCTGTAAAGTGGTGCATTTATCTTGTGTTAACCACTTGACCACTGGGCACTTAAACCCCCTTAATAAACAGACCAATTTTCAAAATTGTGTGGAGAAAAACTGGGACGGCCGCACTCCAAAAAATGTTCCTTTATAATAAAACAGATCACAACATCAACATGTCACAGCAAAAAACAGAAAAGTGCTGACGCGTTTCACACCAAAATACAGTGCTTATTCATAGACCAATTTTCAGCTTTCGGTGCCCTTCAGCTCTCTCGCCCCCCCCCCTCTTTTCCTGCGGCCTGCCAGGTTGTGTGCTCGGATAAGGGTCTGGTATGAATTTTTGGGGGGAACCCTACGCCATTTTATTTTATTTTGGCGCGGGGTTCCCCTTAAAATCCATACCAGACCTGAAGGGCCTGGTATGGATTTTGAGGGGGACCCCTACGCATTTTTTTTTATTTGGCACAGGCTTCCCCTTAATATCCATACCAGACCTGAAGGGCCTGGTATGGAATTTGGGGAGACCCCCACACAATTTTTTTTTAAATTTCGGTTCGGGTTTCCCCTTAGTATTCATACCAGACCCAAAGGGCCTGGTAATGGACTTGGGGGGGGGGCCATGCCATTTTTCAGTGACTTTTTGCTGGGATCCGACAATTCATTATAGCCGCGAGTAGTACTATTTTTCCTTTAGGAATGTCATTTAGTGCAAGGACTGTTCTTAACACAAGAAAAATAAGCTACTTTACAGGCATACTATAGACACCCCCCAGGTACGAAATGTAAAGGAATATTTCACTTTTATTGTTTCACTTTAAGCATTATTAAAATCACTGCTCCCGAAAAAAACTTACATTTTAAAAACCCAGGTCCTCAAACACTTTTTATGACAATACCATGCATATAAGCCTTTAAAATTAGCACTTTTGATTTATACCATAGACTTTTAAAGGGTGTTCCGCGGCTTTCAAATTTGCCGCGAACACCCCAAATTGTTCGCTATTCGGCGAACAGGGGAACACACGGGGCCAGATTCAGGTAGAGTTACTCTGGAGTATCAGTGATACTCCAGCCTAACTCTCACTTTGAGCCGGCGTTTCTGTTTTCTGTAGTCAGAAAACAAGAAACGCCGGGTTGGAGTTCCTATACGAGCGACGTAATTGTATTTCGCCATCGTATCGGAACTGCAATTTTAAAAATGGCGCTGGGGGCGTTCCCGCTGATTAACGCCGAGAATATGTTAATCAGCGAGAATCGGCAATTCACAATCGTATTCGGGACCGACGCAGTGACTTTCCGATGTTCCTGTAAGAGATACGCGGCGTAAAGATAAAGCAGCCCCCTAGTGGAGTCAGTCAGTCAGTCAGTGTCAGTGGGAGAGTAGGACGCTCCATGCTTCCGCACGAGTCTGCCTTCGCCAGGGACCAGACAGACAGTCAGAGATCAGGCAGACTGCTAGGCAGGTTCTCTCTATCCCTCCAGAGACCAGAGACTCACCATCTGGCTTCCATCTGGCCTCCCCCCGACTTCACCAGATCCCCCCTGGCTCCCCTTCTTCACCCCCTCTCCAGGGGAACCAGCAGGTAAGCCATCCACTGTAGGTGCAGGCAGCCGTCCTTATCAGGACAAGCTGCTGCTACCTGCTCAATTCCTCGGCTCTTCCCCTCTCCATAACTCCCCTCCTGTACCCCCACGCCATCTCCCCTACTCTAGTTAACCATCCGCCACCCATCCGAAACCATTTTACGCCTTTTCGGGCGTCTCCCATTGCTCCGCGCCGGCCTGGAAGCATTTTCGGCAGCCGCAACTAGGAAAGGCCGCGGCTTCACCCGCGGCCTAGCGGCGCGCCGCTTCTCACCCCTGGCAACTGTCACCAAACACCTGATTCGGCCCAGAAACCCCCCCAGACCCCTGGAAAGTATCTTCCACCCCCTGTCCACCGATCCTGGCCCCCACAGCAGCACCGATCCACTTAATCTGGGTGCTCACCAGTCTGGATCCTGCTGCTGGATCAGTGGCCATCTTACTACACCCAGCCCTAATCTCCCCTTTCTCAAGCACCATTACAACTTGATCCAGGGTTCACCCGATCGCCTTTCAAGGGGTCAGGAAGGAATTTTTTTCCCTACCGCAGCATATTGGCGTAGCACGGTCAGGGTTTTTTTGCCTTCCTCTGGACCAAGTCAGGAAAGAGGATTCAGTTAATCCTTGAAAATCCCCCCCCCCCTCGGTGTTGGCGACTATGGTTAATCTGCAATACTCGGCAGAGACCATCTGGGGTCTGAGGCGATTTGCCGCAATACTACCAGCCATCACCAAAAAAGCCCTTCGAACTGAGCAACTTCTGAGAATCAATCGTCGATCGACTATCAAAAATCTCAGCCGTTTGCCCCAGCCTAAGCACATATCGTGTGCTTTGATTAACACTAGATCGGCAGTAAAACACCGACTAGAAATCCATGATTTCCTCCTACAATACGATGTAGACTGCCTCTTTATTACAGAGAGCTGGCTCACAGCCGACTGTCACACCATTCTAGGAGAAATGGTGCCAGAAAATTATCGGATTATAACGGAAAATAGAATAGGGCAAAGAGGAGGAGGACTGGCTGTGATCCATAAGACTCATCTTGCGATCACAAAACCAGTACTTCAAAACCCTCTTCCATTCATGGAAACCCTTACTCTACAACTGCAAGTAAACTCCCAGGAGACCGTCCGGATTCTACTCTGCTATAGGCCACCCGGCCCAAAATCGCAGTTTCTCCCTTCATGGACAGACTTTATCTCCACCTATACCCTGAACAGCAAACGCCTTCTGCTGCTCTGGGATTTCAACCTCTGGGCCAACTCCTCACAAGACCCCGTTGCTGACGCCTGCATCGACCACATGGAAGGATTAGGGCTACAACAATTAGTATGTGGGCCCACACATGCTTCAGGTCACACACTCGATCTCATTTTCAGACTAGATCTGGAAATAGAAATCTTGGGAAATGAACCATTGCCATGGACAGATCACCATGCAATCAAATTCATTATCCCCAATTTCCCCCCCCTAACAAAAACATCAAATCCATTGACAACTCACTGGACTAGATGTCAGAAGAAGCTCCACTCGGAATTCTTCAAAGCCACATTAAGGAAAAAAATAGAAACAATTCAGCCGCATCAAACGGCTGAAGAAACACTTGAGGCCATAAACACAGCCCTATCACAGGCAGCTGACTTAACAGCGCCAAAACGTAAAACCCACATCCGTAAAAAAAACTCCAGCTGGTTCAACAACCAACTGGCGTTATTGAAGCAAGAACGCAGAAGGGCTGAAGCCGCCTGGAAAAGAAACTCATCTGATGAGAATCTTTCCATCTACAAGGCAATAACAAGGACATATCATAAAGAAATCTTCAAAGCCAAGAAAGACTATTTTTCTGAGGCTATCAATAGCGCCCTGAATCGCCCCCGCGAACTCTTCAAGCTGGTTACTCAGACCATGAATCCAGGATGTCTTGAAGCCCCCAATTCCGACACACAAGAATTTTGCAATGAATTGTCGGATTACTTCATCAATAAAATTGAGGGTATCCGGCAAAGTATTCAGCAAAACAATTCCCCCCGTAGCCCCCCCCCCGTAATTATTTACACAACACCTGTAGTAATTCACCACAACCAGGTAAATTCAAGCTGGAACCCATCTCTACCCAAGCCACTAAAAATATCATCGGCACTCTGCGCAACAGCACTGCGCCGAACGATATTATCCCTACTAAGCTGCTGAAGGAATGCGCCGACATCCTGGCACCTCCTATCACGCAGCTTATTAACCAATCTTTCGTGGAGGGTATAGTACCCTCCCAGTTGAAGAAGGGCGTAATTAGACCCATCCTGAAGAAACCCACCCTGGATCCCAAGGATCCACTCCACCGCCGCCCCATAACAGGCTTAAGCGCTCTCTCTAAGGTCATGGAGAAAGTAGTGGTACAACAGCTGCAACAGCATCTAGATACCCACAACCTACTTGATCCATTTCAATCAGAATTCCGCCCCGGACACGGGACAGAAACAGCATTGCTCAAGATATGGGACGACGCTCTCGAGGCCGCAGACGAAGGAGAATCTTGTCTTCTGGTTTTGTTGGACCTAAGCGCAGCTTTCGACACTGTAGACCACAAGCTTCTATTGACTCGGCTAGCTGAAGTAGCCAAAGTCGCAGAAGGCGATCTATCTTGGTTCTCCTTTTTTGGAAAACCGGTCGCAAATAGTGACGCTAGGACCTTTCACTTCTGAAAAACGCACGGTGTCATGCGGAGTCCCTCAAGGATCCCTATTGTCGCCGGTGTTGTTCAACATTTATCTTCGTCCTCTTTTTGAAATTATTAGCAGTCAAAAACTGCTTTATCACTCATACGCAGACGACACGCAACTGTATTTCCGCATTTGCAATAAAAAGGATCACCACCTCAATCTAGAGACATGCCTCTCTTTGATAGAGGACTGGATGACTAAGAGTTATCTTAAACTCAACGGTGCGAAAACAGAACTTCTCCTGTTTCACGCCAAGCGTAAGAATCTACCTGCAACAACTTGGAGTCCCCCACCCATTCTAGGGAAAATCATCACCCCCTGTGCCAAAGTCAAAAGTCTCGGGGTCATTTTCGACTCCTACATGACAATGGACGCACAAATAGGGTCAGTTGTCAGCGGATCTCACCATCTGCTGCGCCTACTACGTAGACTCATCCCTTTTATTCCCAAAGAAGACATTGCGGTCGTGGTGGGAGCAATTGTGAACTCCAGATTGGACTATGCAAATGCCCTTTACCTCGGACTCCCTAAATACCAAATCGCTCGTCTACAAGTCGTTCAAAATACGGCCGCCAGACTTGTGACTGGGAAAAAACCCTGGGAATCAATCTCACCTTCACTGAGATCCCTTCACTGGCTGCCAGTAAAAGACAGAATCACTTTTAAAGCACTCTGTCTAACGCATAGATGTATTTATGGGAATGCTCCCCATTATTTATGCGAAAAAATAAAAGCCCATAATCCCAATCGCGTCCTGCGATCCACCAATCAAAATCTACTCCAGATACCGAAAGCCAACTATAGGTCCAAAGGAGATAGAAGATTCGCAGTCCAAGGTCCCAGACTATGGAACGCTTTACCAACCAGCATTCGGTTGGAGGAGAACCACTTAGCCTTCAGGAGAAAGATCAAGACTCATCTCTTTTGATACCAAAGGAGACAGGAACAACAAGCGCCCAGAGGCGATTTAGTTCGCATGTGCCGCGCTATATAAGTTTCATTCATTCATTCATTCATTCATTCCTATGTTAAGTATGGCCGTCGTCATTGCGTCAAAAAAAAAAATTAGAGTCGTTTGCGTAAAACGTCCGTGAATGGGGATTGACGTCATTGACGTTCCCTGACAGAATTTGGAGCATGCGCACTGACAGTCGACGCATGCGCAGTACGTTCGCCGCGGGATCGCGCCTAGTTATAATAATACACGCCCCCTACCCGCCCAATTTGAATTCCGCCGGCTCATTTTCGCTACGCTGCCGCAACTTTAGGAGCAAGTGCTATGTGAATAACAGTACTTGCTCCTAAAGATTCGGCGGAGTAACGTAAATGACTTACGTTACTCCAAAATAAAAAAAACGCTCTCCTACCTGAATCTGGCCCACGATGTTCAAGTCGAACTTACATTTAACTCCAACATCGGGGCTCATCCCTACTGTTTAACTGCCCCGATTGCCCACCTAGAGAAGGATATGCAGAAATTCAGGCCTAAGAATATGAAGAATAGGGCTCTCTGGATAACAATGAGACTTTAACCACTTGCTTACTGGGCACATATACCCCCTTCCTGCCCAGGTGAAATTTCAGCTTTCGGCACTGTCACGCTTTAAATGACAATTGCGCGGTCATGCGACGTGACTTCCAAACAAAATTGACATCCTTTTTTTTCCCACAAATAGAGCTTTCTTTTGGTGGTATTTGATCACCTCTGCGGTTTTTTATTTTTTGCGCTATAAACAAAAATAGAGCGTCAATTTTGAAAAAAAAATTAAAAATTTTACTTTTTGCTATAATAAATATCCAATTTGAAAAAAAATCTCAGTTTAGTCCGATACGTAGTCCTTCTACATATTTTTGGTAAAAATAAAAATCGCAATAAGCGTATAGTGATTGTATTGCGCAAACATTATAGCGTCTACAAAATAGGTGATAGAATTCTGACTTTTTTTTTGTATTATTATTATTTTTTTTTACTAGTAATGGCGGCGATCTGTGATTTTTGTCAGAACACATTTTTGGGACCATTCACATTTATACAGCGAACAATGATCTAAATATGCACTGATTACTGTATAAATGTGACTGGCAGGGAAGGGGTTAACACTAGGGTGGCGAGGAAGGGGTTAATGTATTCCCTAATTAGTGATTCTTACTGTGGGGGAGGGGGGTGACTGGGGGAGGTGACCGATGGTTGTCCCTATGTACAAGTCTCCATCAGTCTCCTCTCCCTGACAGGACGTAGAGCTCTGTGTTTACACACAGAGCTCCACGTCCCTGTCTCCGTGACTGACGATCACGGGTGCCTGGGAGACATCGCGGCTGCCAGGCACACGCATCGGCACCTGACTGACACGGCAGGCGTGTGCCGCTCGCGCGCCCCCCAGTGGCCTAGAGGCCGGAGGCCGTATATAGACGGCCTCCCGGCAATTCAGAGCCGCATTGTGGCCGTAAAAAGGGGTTAAAGTGATTGTAAAGTCTGTTTTTTTTTTCAATAAGAGAGAAGCCCAGATCTTCCTCTTCTTGGGTTTCTTTTCTGTGATCCTGGCCCCTCCCTACTGTTGAGTGCCCCCAAAGCAAGCAGTTTGCTATGGGGGCACCTGAGCCAAGTCACAGCTCCCTGTGTCCATTCAGATACAAAGCTGCGGCCCCGGTCCTGCCCCCTGTCTCTCCTGATGAGCTGACTGATTTTGATTGACAGCAGCGAGAGCCAATCAGGAGGGAGAGTCTTGGACAGCCGAGACACTTGTGGACATCGCTGGACAGGGATGGGGTTCAGGTAAGTATTAGGGGGGCTGAGGGGGCTGCTGAACACAAAAGGCTTTTTATCCCAATGCTGCGTACACACAATCATTTTTTGGCTTGTAAAAAACTATGTTTTTCAGCCTCTAGAAAAAACTATGTTTTTTCCAACTTCATCATTAAAACAATGTTGCCCACACATGTTTGTTAAAAAAAAAATGCTCTAGCAAAGCGTGGTGACGTACAACACGTACGACGGCACTATAAAGGGGAAGTTCCATGCGGATGACGCCACCCTTTGGGCTGCTTTAGCTGATTTTGTGTTAGTAAAAGACGATTTGCGCTTTTCTGTCTGTTACAGCGTGATGAATGTGCTTACTATATTATGAACTGTAGTTTTAGCAGAACGAGCGCTCCCGTCTCATAACTTGCTTCTGAGCATGCGCAGGTTTTTCACGTCATTGTTAAAAAATAGAGCATTTTCAGACCCCAAAAAATGATACGTCGGCGTAAGTGCTTTGTGAATCCGGGCCGAGGTGTGTTAATGGTTAGATCATAAGGTGAAAACAGAGGGGGGAAAGCCTAAAAAAAGAAAACGAATTCAGCCACCACATCTAATGATTGGTAAGCTGCAATATAGTAAAACTTTTGGTTTTGGGTTTAATACTACTTTAATTTTGGCAAATGTTACACCCTGGCATTACTGTAACTTGTAATGTAGGGCTATATTAGGGAGTAGTACTTGGTTAACTAAAGTTGTAGTATGAATTTGATTATATTTTGTAGCAGATTCGGATACTTCCCAGCCTGGCGATCTGTGTTGTGATAATAAAGTGATCTTCCTTTGATAAAAAGCACCGCGTTGGTCTGTAACCCAGAAATGTCTTCTACAGTTTAAGGACTTTACATCAACACTTTCCTGAGCTCATTGCTCTCTGGCAGTTATTAGATATTCAGCTTGATCCCGATTCCCGTTGGAGTGGAGCCTGACCTACCTAAAATTGATGCAACTTTTCTTGATCTGGTCAGTGGAGTTTTTCTGACCTAAAAGACCCGACAAACTTCCCAATTACAGCACCGCTGTTCTGTTCTGCATCTTCTCTGGAGAATAGAAAGTCAGTAGAATCTGCAGTGCCATTCTGTGTGCAAACAGTCTGCCAGGCTGAAAAACAAAACATTTAAAGGGAATGCACAACAACTTCTAACCCCACCAGCTTCTGGAGTGTATGCTAATGTTTGGCGGCCTGTGCTCTAGCCAAGGTATTGCACTCCCACTGGTTAGCCATTAGCATCTGTTCGGAAATGTCTACTCCTATTTAGGCCTCTTGCTTGAAAAAGCAATGTACAGCTTTTTTTTTCTTTTTTTTTTACTGAGCTAAAATACAACCCATTAATTGTAATGTGCCTATGCACACAGGCGCACAAACAAACACCATGCATTCTTCAATAAAATAAATAAATAGAAGAATCTGTTTTTTTTTAATCAGTAATTATATATCAGACAGGAGGCTCATATCTTATGCATTATCTTTCTTTATTAATGCACACAGCAGAAAACCAACTTTTCAGTGAGTTCAAAATAGAAAAACTTTTTTTAAAACTGAAAACAAAAGAAACTACAATACCCAGCAGCCCTCTGGCTGGACCTGCCAATCATAGAGCAGGTCAGCAGGTATATAAGGGGCTGCCTCCTTAGAATCCTCCTCTTTCTTTCTGCTCACAGCAGGACTCAGATAAGTACAACATTTTGTGTTTCTTTGCATTTTACTATCTCTGTACTTACAACTTTGTAATTTTCATTTCTTTTTCATTTTTGTCTGTACCTTCTATTTACCTATGGGTGTATACTTTCTCTGGTGCTGGGGATTTTTCCTCCCCGCTAGTACTCTCACAGATTCCGTTCCGTGACCCCCCCTTTTTTTTTCATTCCCCCTTTTTTCATGTCAACCTCCCGGTTGAATTCCGGTCAACGCGCGTCCCTCGGGCGCTCTGACCGGTTCCGATCGGACAGAAGGAGAGATTTCTCCTCACGTATTCTCGCAAGAGGCGGCACCATTTTGAGATTTCTGCGCCTGCCTTTCTCGTCTCGCGCCATCCTCCTGTCTCGGCGCGTCGTTCAGGGGGCGTGGCGGACCATTCGATATTGCATCCAATCACAGGGAGGCCCGTAGTCTCGCAAGACCACTCCCTCTGCCTCCTAACCCGCGCTCCTTCTACACCGCTACACCAGTGTACAACCAAATGGTGTGAGGTACGGAGCGCGGGTCCCTACAGGTCATTTCTTCCTATACTGGGCAATTGTTTAGTTCCCCCTTTACTATGGCTGAGGACAGGTCCCTTTCCCCTAGTGCTCCTGAGGGACTACTAGAACCAGACACTCCAGTCTTCCTGAGTGCAGCCCAAATTCAAGAGCTGCTTAGCAGGTCAGTCCAGGCTGCCATGGCGTCGGTTGTACAAACCCCGCCTGTACCCCAGCCTACACCCCCTGTACCCGGACCATCTGACAATGGCATGCCGCCCAGAAAAAGGGCAAAGCGTCACAAAAACGCCGCCACATTGATGTGGCTTACGACTCCCCGGCAGGGGAAGTAAAAATCATGCCTCAGACAGTACCCTCCCAGGACTGTCGACACACTACCTTCCCAGACTCCGATCGACCCCTGAGCCTCGGGGAGATGCATGTGCAGAGGCAACGATCCGCTAGGCGGACTAAACCGGACTCTTTTGTGGACTCCTCTCCAGAGTCATCCGCGGAGTCCGAGGCGACTGACGCCTTTGAGTCTGAGGGTGAGGATGATGAATGATGAGGCATATGAAGGCACAGTGGCAACATGGCAATCCAAGACGACGCCAACCCTGTACCCCAGGGTGAGACATTATTGGACTCTCGCGGAGAGCCCTTTTTCGATCCGGAAGCAATTAGCCACCCACGCTCCGGTGACTGGGCACCCCTGCCCGAGGTGGCCCAGTATATTGAATATTGGGCCCGAAGATCGGTTGATAAAGCAAACAGTAATAAGTTGAGGGCAGAATGCCCCCGTCCCTGCATCACCAAAAAAGTGGTTAACACTCCCGAGGTGGACCCCATACTTCTGAGGTATCTCACCAAACACGGGAAATACTCAAAAAAAGGGAATTGAGAGGTCCTTTAAAACCATTCAGGACAGGGTTTTGGACTTATTTGGCCCTATCACAAAAATTTTGAACCTTAGTGAGCAGGCTACCGCCTCTGGACAGCCAGTGGATCTATCCCAACTTAGAGGCTGGGCCCAACGAGCAGTGTGTCTCCTGGGCTGCGCGAACACTACGTGTTCAATAGAGCGCCGCAGTTCAATCCTAATGAGGCTCGACCCCCAGCTGTCCCACCTAGCCGAATCAGAACCTGGCCCGGCCGCAGACGGCTTGTTATTCGGGGACTCTCTCATTAAAGATATCAACAAAATGGTAGGGCTCTACTCCAGTTTGGACAAGGCCCAAACATCTTTGAAAAAGACTAATACCACTAGGGTTTTTCCCAAGGCCGGCAGATACAAGGGCCGCTCTGCCGGCCGTTACTTCTCTAACAGGCCATTCCACAGGGCCCCCGCTCAGTACCAGGCTCCGCAGCCCTACCCAGTACCAATGGCGCAACCGGCACCCTTCTTTCCTCCCCGCGGACGCCCCTGGAGAGGCCGAGGAGGGAGAGGCTACCCCCGCTCCCGACCTACCACCGGTGAGTACAACGCATCTCCATTTTTCTTGCATACCTATAGGGGGAAGACTGAGACATTTTATTCACGCCTGGTCTGCGATTACAGCAGACGCATGGATACTCAGTACAGTATCGGGCTATCAGATAGAGTTATTTTCACTGCCAGACATGGATCTGGCCCCTCATCCCATCCGGTTTTCAAACTTGAACACCGCTCTCATGGACAACGAGTTGCAGGACCTTCTGACCAAACAAGCGGTGGTAGAAGTGGACCCACTCTCTCCGGGTTTCCTCAGCAACCTATTCCTAGTCAGAAAAAAGGGTGGCGGTTACCGCCCAGGGATAAACTTGAGAAACCTCAATCAACATGTTGTTTACCGACATTTCAAAATGGAGGGAATCCACTGCCTGCGGGATCTCTTGCGTCCCGGGGACTGGTTAGTGAAGGTGGACTTAAAAGACGCCTATCTCACGGTTCCCATTCATCCAACCTCCCAACACTTGCTCCGCTTCCTGTGGAGAAAGAAAATGTGGCAGTTTACTTGCCTTCCTTTCGGTCTCTCCTCCGCCCCGTGGTGCTTCACCAAATTGCTGAAGCCGGTGACGGCGGCCCTGTGAATCAGAGGAGTGAGGTTGATCATTTACTTGGACGACCTACTCATAATGGCTCGTTCTTCCCACCAAGCAAACGAACATGCCTCCTGGGCAGTCGGATTGCTTCAGGACCTGGGTTTCCTCATAAACCACGAGAAATCCATTCTCTCTCCATCTCAGGAGATGGAGTTTTTGGGGTTCTTGGTGGACACCAACCGAGCGGTCCTCCGACTACCCAAATCAAAATTAATTACCATCGGCAGAGAGATCACTATCGTGCTGGACAAACAACGGGTGTCCTTACGCGGACTGGCTCGTCTAGTCGGCCTGTTATCGGCTTAGATCCAAGCCATTTTTCCAGCCCCTCTTCATTATCGAGCCCTCCAGGATCCTTGCGGATCTAGCGAAAGAAGTCTGGCACTTCTGCCTGGAACGCAACATCGTTCCGATCGCGGAATATATCCCGGGTGCTTCGAACATGGTGGCAGATTGGAATTCTCGCTACCTATCCGATTCCAGCGATTGGCGACTGGACCGATCAGTATTCCTGGCCCTCGATCACTTATGGGGCCCCCTCTCTATGGACCTGTTCGCCTCCCGTCTCAACCATCAGCTCCCACGCTTTTACAGCTGGAGACCGGATCCGGAGGCACACGCTGTAGACGCCCTCCGCCAGACCTGGCCGTAGGGGACACATTATGCGTTCCCGCCATTCTCTATGATTCTCAGGGTTCTCCTTCATATAGCGAACCTGGGAGCATCAGTTGTGCTGATCACTCCGTGGTGGCCGACACAACCATGGTTTCCCCACGGTGGACCTCCATAGACTACTTCCTCACTCCCCTCATCTCCTCACCAGTTCAAACGGAGATCTACATCCTCTAATCACGAACCACAACCTACCTCTCCTCGCATGGTTGGTCTCGGGGCGCCGATCGCAGACAGCGTCCTTTCAAGAACAGCTAGGGATCTTCTTGCCTTGGCCTGGGCCCCCGGGACTAGATCGGCATATCGATCGGCCTGGCGGCTCTGGGTTCGTTGGTGTGATCAACGACAGGTTGATCCCGTTCAAGCGCCTGTGTCTGTAGTGGTTAACTACCTGGCGGATTCTTTTGAATCCGGGAGGTCCTATAACTCTCTTAATGTCTATCGCTCGGCGATCTCAGCCTACCACTCCCCTATAGACTCGTTGCCGGTAGGTAGGCACCCATTGGTGTGTCGTCTTTTGAAGGGCGTTAGGTTTCAACGCCCCCCACCACCCAAGTATCAGCATACTTGGGACGTGACCAGGATCCTAACCATGTTCTCGGATTGGGGGGACTATGATACTCTGTCTTTGAAGTTATTGTCTTTCAAACTTACTGTCCACTTGTGTCTGATTTCTATCAAACGAGTGTCGGATGTCAGGGCTCTAGACATATCCAGACGTCAATTCTCGCCTCAGGGAGTTAGGTTTTCGGTCGTGCGTAGAACGAAGACGGACCTTCAATCGGTTTTCTACCCGTTCTTCCCGGCGCATCCACGCCTATGTGTGGTCCGCTGCCTACAGACTTATGAGTCTGAGACGGCTCTGTTGCGATCGTTACAATTCTCTCAACTTCTCATTTCTTACGTCAAACCTCATCTCCCGGTTTCCTCGACTACGCTAGCCAGATGGGTACGTTCAGTCATGGAAATGGCAGGGATTGACACAACCCTGTTTGGTGCCCACTCCTCCAGAGGGGCGATGGCTACTAAAGTCGTCACCTCGGGAGGCTCCCTCTCGGACTTACTGTTAGCGGCAGACTGGTCATCGGCGATCACCTTACGCCAATTCTACTTTAGACCGGAGGAACACATATCTATGTCGGTTTTGTAGATTATGTCAATTGTTATTTTTTCATGTATACATTGTTGTAGCTTTAAACTTGCATAAGATATGAGCCTCCTGTCTGATATATAATTCAAGATTTTCCTAGCTTGTGACGGAAAATAATAATTATATGAAGACAGGAGGCGAATGTCTTCCCTCCCAACCCATCCCTATCACGGTGTTGTCTCTTTTATTGTAGGCTATTGAAACACTCATCCTGCAAATCGGAGGCTGATACGTCCCGGAGGTTTCGTTTACACTATCCCCGTTGGGATTGCTGTTCCTGTTCAATCCTTGGATCTTTGATTCATCGCAGACCTGAAGTGGAGGTTCCAACTGCGTCCAGATCCAGAGTCCCGGTTACCGTCGGCTGACTACTGTGCCGGAGTTCCAGTTGTTCCAGGATTTCAATGTTTTGGACTGTTTTTCCAGTTTTCTGCTGATTCGCCTAAAGAAAGAGGAGGATTCTAAGGAGGCAGCCCCTTATATACCTGCTGACCTGCTCTATGATTGGCAGGTCCAGCCAGAGGGCTGCTAGGTATTGTAGTTTCTTTTGTTTTCAGTTTTTAAAAACGTTTTTCTATTTTGAACTCACTGAAAAGTTGGTTTTCTGCTGTGTGCATTAATAAAGAAAGATAATGCATAAGATATTCGCCTCCTGTCTTCATATAATTATTATTTTCCGTCACAAGCTAGGAAAATCTTGAATTTATGCCTCATGCCTGCAAAAGTGCAAAAATATGCAGTATCAGTGTGACGAAACGATCGTCAGGCGACACGCACACGCACACGCATTGGGCATGTGCGGCTTTTCTTCCCCATAGGCGGACTGACGTCAAGTGGAGGTACTTTGTTTTATCATCTCTCCCTGATTGTGAGAGTCTGTTTTTTTACAGCTATCAATAAATTGTTTTATTTATTTTTTTAAACGCCTGCACTATGGAACTCTTTTTTTGTTTCTTTTCCATTGCAGCATACTCATCCCCACTTTGAGTGTGTATCTCATTACTATATGCACACACCTGTGGCACTCCTGGGAGGACCTGTGAGCTGTGATTTGGAGCAATGTAAGGTGTGAGAGACGGAGGATCTTCTCAGCTGCACTGCAGGATAATCTCATCTTAGGCCGCGTACACACGAGGACCGCGGACCGTTTTCATTGGACATGTCTCCGGGGATCTTTTGATCTGATGGTGTGTACACACGATCAAACCAAAATCCCTGCGGACAGAAAGCGCGGTGACGTGGCGGTGACATTGACGCCGCGACGTCCGCAAACCAGGAAGTAAAATGCTCCCACGCATGGGTCGAATCCATTCGACGCTTGCGGGGGATTTCGGTCCGCTGGTTAGGTGTACTAACCAGCGGACATGTCCGACGGACAGGTTTCCAGCGGACATGTTTTAAAGCATGTTTTAAAACTTTTGTTCACTGGAAACCTGTCCGCTAGGCCGTACACACGATCGGATATGTCTGCTGAAACTGGTCTGCGGACCAGTTTCAGCGGACATGTTCGACCGTGTGTACGCGGCCCTACAGGCCTGTTTGACCCCCCTTAGAAGAGTGGTCACAGGCTTTTTGGTAAGTCTTTATTTTTACTATCAGGTGATGGGCTGGCTTCACGGTTTTCTGGAAATTCACTTGTCAGGACACTCTCTACTGTGCAGATAGAGAAAGGAGCTGTGTGTTAGTGGGCGTCCTGACACTCCTGCTCGCCCCCTCCCTCAAGAGGCTTTCTCCACACCAGGAAGAAAACCTTGCATTACGGTGTTGAGTTACAGACAGAAGAACAGGAAGTGAGGATTTCTCAGAAAAAATAAGGACATTTAAAAGCAAAATGGAAGGATGAATTAAGTGAAGGAGGACTGCACTAAGGGAAAGGAAGCTATTTAGGGAAAACCTTTTTTTCCTTTACAACCCCTTTAAATCAGGTGGTATATAAGGCCTTCTCACCACCTGTCAAATGCCCCCTAAAGAGTGATCCGAACACGGGCCAGAGGGCACTGCGAGTGCGAAAGAGCCTTTGTGTCCCCTGCCACAGAATAAGCCGCTCTTTTTTTGCAGATAGTTCTACTTGCCTTCCTTTTTTCCTAGGATGTAACTGAGAGAGATGGATGATCAAACTCTGGATTCAAGCTGGATGTTTGTCAGAGAGGACCACAGGAACCAATTCATTTTCAAAGATCCATTTACAATAAATGAAATGGTACAGCTTTAGTCAGGGGCAGACTGACAACTCATGGGGCCCCTGGGCAATAGAAGATTATGGGGCCCCCAGGCTTACAGATGGCCACCAAGCCAGGTGGCAGTACAGAGGCGGAGCAGCTAAAATCCCAGGATTTTCACATCAAAAGCATGTAGGTTTTGGACATATCAGGGACAGACGTTAAAAAAAACACAGATTTTTACATATTGTCCCTGGTTATAATAAGCCTGGCAACCCTGATGGGGCCCCCTAGTGGCATGGGGCCTTCGGGCAGTGCCCGAGTTCCTCAATGGTCAGTCCGCCCCTGGTTTTAGTTTTACTGGGAATATCTCTGGACACATCCAAAATAATAGAGATCAAACAAAACCTTGGTGTGAAGAACCTCACCAGGCTTTTCTAGCACGTTGCGGCGTTTCCAGCATCTCTCGGTCCATCAAAGCTTCCCTGATTTAGAACGTATTTGTATGCGGCCAGCTTGTAAACACACGATCGGTTTTCCCGGCAGTCAAAAGTTTGCCGGGAAAACCGAGAACCTGCTCGGTTGCTTTATCCCGTGTACACATGACAGGAAAACCGGCCGTGTGTATGCTTCCCTTCGCAGTGTTTCCCATAGGAAAACTGCCAAGCAAAAAAACGCTGAGAATCGCGGTGGGAAACAAGAGAACAAGCTCTAATTTTCTTGCTCGCAGTTTTCCTGTTGGCAAATTGCTATGGAGCATACACAGGGCCGGTTTTCCCGACCAAATGCAAACATGGCAGTTTTCCCGTCGGGAAGACAGGTCGTGTGTACGAGGCATGACTCTTCCACAAATACCTTGACTCCTCTCTCTCCTCTTACTACAACAATACCCTTCTCATATCTCTGCCCACTGCCTACTTTCATCTTAAATCCTCCTCTCTTATCTTTGGATGCCTCCTGTTTTGTGCCAGGATTCCTCACTGTCTGTATTCAAAGCAAAACTGTGAGCTCTAGAACGCAGTCAATGGCCTTATCTGTATAACCATAACATCTCGCTGTTATTATTCAAAGTACTAAACTGTGTTTGCACTGCCAGAAGTATTTTGCATAGTAAACATTGCCTGTTTTTCCTTTAATAATCCCGTATGTTAAGCACATTCATTTCGGCTAAAACAAACACACAATCCGCTCACCATCTCTGTCCTTCACAAGTTCCAGATCAGTTGTATGGAATGTCATAGAAATGTAATGGCTGGTCTAACATGGGAATCTGCTTCAGAACAAATCTCATTTACTGAAGGCTAATTATACTCATTGTTAGCTTAAACATACTACTCACACTTCCCTTTGTAATTTGTATTAATGGGGGTGACAGTCAGTAATGAGTTGGTATAATTTCTTCAAGGATATAAATTAAAACTACCTATTATAAAGCAATCAATGTGCTATGCCATGATAATACATATCCGTAGGGCTCCTTGAATGTACAAGGAGAATATTAAAGGAGGATTGGTACCAATGGACATATGATGATCCTACTACAATACCAACAAGATTGGAAGGACTGGGAAAATAATCTGGATATTCACTGGATAACAAAGACCCCAGCACATACAGTCCCTCAGCAGACCTTTGTGAAAGGAAATGCTTTTCAGCTGGGATAGATTATTTAGGTCCATTGAAAGCAAAATGGATCATTCGGTAGTTGGATCATCCATTCACAATCTTCTACATTATACTGGCAGATTGCTTGATTGGATTCTCCATATCTTTGTAAATGTAACATTTCTACATTTATTTTATTACTGACTATAATAAATGAACAAAATACATACAAAACACTATATTTAAATTGTCAAATTGTCAAATGCTGGATATCTATACTGATATAGACTGGGTAATGTGTTGGGAACGATAGGATGCCACATCGTTTGATGGAAATGAAAATTATCAACCTCGGGAGGGCGAAAATTTAAAGACACCCCCGAGGATCAAAGTGAAAACATGATGGAGCAGGCTAGTCCATTTTGCTAAAATTTCATTGCACCAACTCATAATGGTCCTCAGGAGTTTGTATGGCCCCCACGTGCTTGTATGCATGCCTGACAAAGTCAGAGCATGCTCCTAATGAGATGATGGATGATGTCCTGGGAAATTTTCTCCCGGATCAGGACCATAGCATCACTGAGCTCCTAAACAGACTGAGGTGCAACCTGGGGGCATCGGATGGACCGAAACATAATGTCCCAGAGGTGTTCTATTGGATTTAGGTCAGGTAAGCGTGGGGGCCATTCAAATGTATCAATTCATTCATCCTCCAGGAACTGGCTGCATACACTCACCACTTGAGGCCGGGCATTGTTGTGCACTAGGAGGAACCCAGGACCCACTGCACCAGCGTAAGGTCTAACAATGGGTCCAAGGATTTCAACCCAATACCTATTGGCAGTCAGGGTGCCATTTGGTAGCTTGTAGAGATCTGTGCATCACTCTCCAGACCATCACTGACCCACCACCAAACCGGTCATGTTTAAGAATGTTACAGGCATCATAACGTTCTCCACGACTTCTCCAGACTCTTTCACCTCTGTCACATGTTCTCAGGGTGAACCTGCTCTCATCTTTGAAAAGCACAGGGTGCTGGTGTCAGACCTGCCAATTCTGGTTTTCAATGGCAAACGCCAATTGAGCACCACAATGTCGGGCACTGAGCACAGGGCCCACTTGAGGAAGTAAGGTCCTCAGGCCACCTTCATGAAGTCTGTTTCTGATTATTTATTCAGAGACATTGATATTAGTGGCCTTCTGGAGGTCATTTTGTAGGGCTGGCAGTGCTCATCCTGTTCCTCCTTGCACAAAGGAGCATATACTGTACCAGTCCTGCTTCTACGGCCCTGTCCAGGCAGGTCTCCTAGAGTATTTGCCTTTCTCCTGGAATCTCCTTCATGTTCTTGAGACCTTCTGGCAATGCCGCGTATTGATGTGCCATCCTGGAGGAGTTGGACTGCCTGTGCAACCTTTATAAGGTTCAGGTATCGTGCTACCAGTAGTGACACTAACCCTAGCCAAATGCAAACAACTAAAAAACAGTCAGAAATGATGAGTAGAGAAAAAAAATGTCCACCTGTAAAACCATTCTTGTTTTAAAAGTTGTCTCATTGTTGCCCATCTAGTGCACCTGTTGTTAATTTAATTAACACCAAAGCAGCGGAAATGGATTAAAAACCCCTCTAAGGCTCCTTACACACGGAGCGGTCCATTTTTCGGTCGGCTCCGTGTGTCCGTCAGCTCAGCAGGGGGTCTCCGCTGAGCTGTCGGGCGGACAGGGCGGTCCCCGCACACTGTGCAGGGACCGCCCCGTCTCTCCTCCGATCTCCCCTATGGGGAGTCAGATGGAAACGGACCGTCTGTCCATTTGCATCCGATCCGTTTGGCCGGACGGAAGAAAAATAGGACATTCTTCCGTCCGCAAAAACGGATGCGGATCGAGCGGACGTTAGCGGATGCATCATCCGCTAACGGATCCGCTCCCATAGGGAAGCATTACAAGTCCGTTAACGGACTTGTAATTAGCGGACCGTTCGTCCGCTAGTGTGAAAGGGCCCTTATACTTAACTCACCAGATTATTATCCAAGATTTTCATTGACTTGATGCTATACTCTGATTAAAAAGTGTTCCTTTAATTTTTTTGCACAGTGTATATATACATATATACAGTATGTGTGTGTGTGTATATATATATATATACATATATATATATTTATATATATATATATATATATATATATATATAATATATATTGTCAAACGTTTTGGGACTCCTGCCTTTACACACACATGAACTTTAATGGCATCCCAGTCTTAGTCCGTAGGGTTCAAAATTGAGTTGGCCCGATTCTTCCAAAAGCGCATTTGTGAGGTCAGACACTGAAGTCCGTAGGGTACAATATTGAGTTGACCCACCCTTTGCAGCTATAACAGCTTCAGCTCTTCTGGAAAGGTTGTCCACAAGATTTAGGAGTGTGTCTATGGACATTTTTGACCATTTTTCCAGAAGCGCATTCGTGAGGTCAGGCACTGATGTTGGACGAGAAGGTCTGGCTCGCAGTCTCTGCTCTATTTCATCCCAAAGGTGTTCTATCAGGTTGAGACGCAGGCCAGTCAATTCCTCTGCCCCAAACTCGATCACCCATGTCTTTATGGACCTTGCTTTGTGCACTGTTCCAAATGGTATGAGGTTGTTTTTCAGGGGTTGAGCTTGGCCCCTTAGTCCGAGTGTCAGCATACCAAGACATTTTGGACAATTTCATGCTCCCAACTTTGTAAGGACAGTTTGGGAATGGCCCCTTTCTGTTCCACCATGACTGCACAACAGAGCACAAATTGAGGTCCATAAAGACATGGATGAGTGAGTTTGTGGTGGAGTCCTGACCCCAACCCAAATGAATTAGAGTGGAGACTGTGAGCCAGGCCAGACTAAGACTGGGATGCCAATAAAGTTAATGTGCGTGTATAGGTGGGTGACCCAATACTTTTGGAAATATAGTGTATGTGTGTGTATATAAATATATATATATATATATATATATATATATATATATATATATATACATCGCAAAGTGTCTTGTGTTATAATTATCAGGCCTAAAGGTCTATGAAACAAAGCAGGTCAATAACAGGATAGAGGATTTTTTTTATGCAAGAGATTAGCAAAATTGGTAGTGTGATATAAGCGGTCAAACTAAACTAGTTGTCATATTCTAGATTTTTTTTCACCGATGAAACCTGGTACAAATAGTCAAGTGCAATTTTTACTGAATTGTAGACCATGACATTTAGTAAGCCAAGTACATATTATGGTCATTTTGTAAGGAATTATGGTTGCTACCGAACAATACTCCCTTCTGTAACACAGAGAAAATTTCTACAAGTATTTATCACAAACATTGCTGTAACTGTCCGCTTGTCATTGTGGATCTTGTTCAGCACTTGCTTCTGGGTGGAACCTTTCTGCCTCCCTTTTAGTTCCCGGGGGGAATGTTTAACTAGCAGGATCACAAAAACCACTCCTTTCTTCCTGTCTTAGAAAGAAAGTCTTTTCCTGTATTAGAGGCCACATGTTAGCTTTATGCATAGGACTTCATGGAAAATGTTTGCAGAAAATCTCTAAAGCTTAAAGTTTTGTACCCCCCTTGGCAAGTGGATCGAGGTATGCAGAAAAGTGTGCATTGTTATAAAGATGTATATGTTCTAGATGTAAACCGTGTTCATGCTGTTTGGTTTTAAACACAATATAATCCAAAGCACCTTGCATGTAACCATGTTTCTTTGAATGTTCAATGTAATTAGATGTGTGTGCAGACAACTGCAATTAACCCTGTAACCCCCTTTTGTGGTGATAACTGTAAATAAGTGTGTTGTATGTCATTTACAGTTTTCACGGTGCAACAGTGCGATGGTGCTACGGTGCTTACGATATTCATGTTTACGGTGCTCAAGGAGATAAAGAGAACAATATTCAACCCTGCTGCGCACCTTTGTCGCAAAAGAATAAAACTACTGCACCCGTCAGAAGCTCTCCTCTTGTTATTTATTCGATGCCATAGGGGCCGTAACAGTGAAAACTCGTCGCTGCGGTGGAGACTCGTCGCTGCGGTGGAGACTCGACATCACCGGCTGCGTCGCTGTCCTCATCAAACCGTGAGTAAGGCTTCCCAACGCCTCGCAGGACACGTGCGGACGCCATCTTGGCGACAGAGACTTGACTGAAAAGAAAACTTGTCACGTGGACTTTTAAATATAGCGGGCTCTTTATATGTGATCCTAAAGCCGCCCTTGACTAGTATGCGAGCCAAATAGTTAATATTTTGCTAAATCAAGTTATTACATTCGTGTTTAGAGGCCTAGTGTCAGATTTAAAGCAATGCTATCTTCCAAGTTCCTAATCCACTAAACTGCAGTTAGTTACGCAAGGGTTAATTGTCTGGTTAGAAAGTGTCAGCAGTATATTCGTTTAAAACATTTTGTCATACTGTGTGCATTGGTTGCTAATCTTTAGTTACAAGGGTAAATGCCTGTTTTCTGTCGTAGCCCTTAGGAGCAAGTTTGAGCCAACACTCATTCAAGTTAGGTTTCAGGCACACACACTATTGAAAGGCACAGGCACACTAGAACAAAATGCTGTCACCTGCTGAAGAAACAGACAAACCCACAGAGTCACAACAGGTGCGATCCAGCTCCAGAGAGCGAATCCTAACAGAAAAAGGCAAAGAAATGCACGAAGGAACAGTTAAGAGAAATGAAAAGGCATTCAACAGGGTGTACAACTCCTGGAAGGAGATAGCAAAGGAATCTAGGACAAAGTTAAAGGATTTCTGCTCAACTGAAGACCTTAATACAAGATTGAAAGAGGTTAAAGCCAAAGAAGCGTTAGTACACCAACAGTATGAGTCTATGTGCCGAAATAATTCCACTACCCCGCACATTGTTAAGAGAATGGATGCATGCACCGCGTTAACGGCTGAAATCTGCAACCTCATCAGCAAGCGGCTAGAGAATGTAGATGAAATCTTTAACGATCAACTTGAGAAGGAAAAGGTGAGAATGGTGCTTAATAAAGAAGATCATGAGTCAGTCTTTGGAAACTCAGAAACAGAAACTGTCCTCTCAGAGTCATTACCAGACTCCAGCGCAAGCTCGAGAGCCACTTCCAGATCTAGCAAACGCGCAGACGCAGAAGCAGATCTTGCAGCCAAGATAGAACAGGCAAAGGCAATGCAACAGATGCGCGAGGAGCAAGCTAAGCTGAACAAACTAGAGGCAGAAATTAAACTGAAGTTGGATGAGGAAAAGACAAGACTACAACAGCTACAAGCAGAAAATGAAGTCAAGGTAGCTGCAGCTAGAGTGAAAGCCTACGACGCCTATGATAGTCTTGAATTTTACGAACAGGAGACAGACCACCAGGTGCAATACCTCTACCAAAATAATGAACCTAGAACCTCATTGAATCCAAAGGCTGTGCCATTTAAACCTTCAAATACACCACTTGAGGTGTCAAGACCAAAGGAAGAAATTAGTCTGACCCCAGAACTTGCAAGTCTGCTTATCTCCAACCGTCTCCCTATACCTGAACCGACTGTATTTACAGGTGATCCTTTGAAGTTCATAGATTGGAAGATATCCTTTATGGCGCTGATTGATCAGAAACCAATCCCTGTGTGCGAAAAAATGCTGTACCTGAAGAGATATCTCGGTGGTGAAGCTCAAAGGGCAGTGGAAGGGTTCTTCTACCGAAATTCAGAAGACGCCTATCTGGGTGCTTGGGGAATCCTACAGGACAGGTATGGAGGTCCATTCATAGTGCAAAGAGCCTTCAGAGAAAGGTTGGCTAAATGGCCAAAGATATCAGCAAATGACCCTGTAGCATTAAGAGAGTTTGCGGATTTCCTTCAAGGTTGTGTGGAGGCCATTCCTCATGTTAAAGGCCTAGCTATTCTAAATGATTGTGAAGAAAACCACAAGCTTCTCAAGAAACTGCCTGAATGGATCGTACGCAGATGGAGTCGCATCGTTGTGGACGAGCTTGACAAGTCTCAAGAATACCCAACCTTTGCTCGTTTCACAGAGTTCCTGCAAAGGGAAGCTAAGATTGCATGCAACCCCATTGCCTCTCCTTTCCTCCTCAGTACCAAGACTACAGATGAGAGAATCCCCAAGAGAGCCAAGGCGCTCAACACAAGCACTCAAATGAAGCCCTCTACCTTCAACGTTCCAAAGATTTCAGCTTCAAGACCAAAACCACCTTGCCTAGTCTGCAAAGACGAAACACACGGTGTCGCTAAATGTCTGACCTTTGCTGCAAAGACCATGGATGAAAAGAAGGCCTTTATTCACGAAAACCATCTCTGTTTTGGTTGCCTAAGAAAGGGCCACACTACAAAGGACTGCAAAGGAAGGCACACGTGTAGCATATGCAGTCGACGTCATCCAACCTGTTTGCACATACAGAGAAACACTGAGCCTGTCAAAACATCAAACGATGATCCAGTAGACATGGAAAGTAAAGCGAACGACAATGTTCCCAAAGTTATGTCCCATACCTTGACAAGACATACTTCTGCCACATCCTGCATTGTTCCAGTTCTGTTGTCAGCTACGACGGAGCCTCAGAGGGAAATCCTCACTTATGCCCTACTTGACACACAGAGTGATTCAACCTTTATTCTGGCAGACCTGGTATCGAAATTAAGTGTGAGCACCAAGCCATTACAGCTAAAGCTCAGCACAATGACAGCTGTTGACACAGTTATATCAAGCCAAATTGCTCACGGTCTGCAAGTGCGTGGCTTCAACTCTAAAGCTCAAGTCCAACTCCGTCAAGCCTATACAAGAGATTTCATTCCAGTAGATAAGTCTCACATCCCCACTAAGGAGACTGCACTCCAGTGGTCACACCTCAAACACTTGGCAAACAAGTTACAGCCACTTCAAGACTGTGAAGTAGGACTACTGATCGGTTATGACTGCCCATCAGCACTGGCTCCCTTGGAGGTTGTTATCGGCTCCGAAAATGAACCCTTCGCTCAAAGGACTATGCTCGGCTGGAGCATTATAGGATCAGCAAATCCACATCTTGATAGACAGGGTAGCCATAGCTTCGTACACAGAGTCGCAGTAAAGGAAATGCCAATGCCGACGGTCACTGATGTGTTAAAGGTTTTAGAAATGGACTTCATTGAAAGAAATTATGAAGATAAGTACGTGTCTCAAGACGATGTTCGCTTCTTGCAGTTTCTCTCGGAAACTATAATGAAAAGGAAAGATGGACACTACGAGATGCCATTACCCTTCAAAGACAACAGTCAACTGGCTCTACCAAACAATAAGAGGCTGGCCCTTATTCGACTTCATCATCTAAAGAAAAGACTAAAGGCAAATAGACAGTACCATGAACACTACACTGCATTCATGGAAGAAACAATCAGAAAGGGTGATGCAGAACCAGCCCCTTCATTATCAGAGGAAGAGACAGTGTGGTACATCCCACATCACGGGGTTTATCACCCCAAGAAGCCAGACAAGTTAAGAGTTGTCTTCGATTGTTCAGCAAAGTTCAAAGGCATCTCCCTAAACGATACCTTGTTGACAGGTCCTGACCTGATAAATTCTCTAGTGGGAGTCCTCTGTCGCTTCAGGAAGGAAGCAGTTGCTGTGATATGCGACATTGAAAAGATGTTCCATCAATTCTACATCCCCACAGAAATGCGCAATTACTTAAGGTTCCTTTGGTGGGAGAACGGTCAGTTGGAAACAGAACCAAAAGAATTCAGAATGGCAGTCCACCTTTTCGGTGCCAGTTCCTCTCCAGGATGTGCCAATTTCGGCCTTAAGTATCTTGCACGACAGTACAAGTCAGAATATCCCTCAGCATCAGCCTTCATCGAGAAGAACTTTTATGTCGATGACGGCCTAACCAGCGTTCCAACAGTCAGTGAAGCTTCGAATCTAATCCTTGAAACTCAAAGATTATGTAAAAATGCTGGCCTACGACTGCATAAGTTCAACTCTAATAGAAGGGACGTCCTGTCCTGTATAGCTCCGTCAGAAAGAGCAACAACTAGTGTACCTGTCAAACTTGACCCAGACTCAACAACAGAAGGACAAGTACTGGGCATTCAGTGGTCAATTGAAAACGACACCTTCAGTTTCAGTGTTGACATAAAGGATCAACCCTCAACTCGTCGTGGTATCCTGTCGGTCGTAGCTTCTCTCTATGATCCTCTAGGCTTCATAGCCCCCTTCATACTGAGTGGCAAGTGCATTCTCCAAGAGCTTTGCCGCAGGGGCATCAGTTGGGATGAACCACTTCCTGAGAGCTTATGTCCACGGTGGGAGGCTTGGATGAGTAGTCTGCAAGCTTTAAGGGAAATCAAGATACCCAGATGTTACCATCCCCAGACTTCGGTAACAGAATGAAAGTGGAACTACACCACTTTTCCGATGCCAGCAACATAGGATATGGTGCCTGTTCGTACCTTAGGTACAAGAATGACAGAGACCAAGTCCATTGCAGCCTCGTAATGGCTAAAGCGAGAGTCGCACCAACGAAGATTGTGAGCATCCCAAGGCTTGAACTCTCAGCTGCTGTCACCGCAGCAAGGTTGAGTGTCATGTTAAAGGCAGAACTTGAAATAGAAATTGACAAAGAATTCTTCTGGACAGATTCCCAAGTAGTCTTAGCCTATATCAATAATGAAGCAAGAAGGTTTCACGTGTTTGTAGCCAATCGTGTTCAACTCATAAGAGAGATTACAGACCCAACTCAGTGGCACTATGTGGATAAGACACAAAACCCAGCCGACCATGCATCCAGGGGTCTACATGTAGCAGATATCCCCCCCTCAAGCTGGTTATCTGGTCCTAGTTTCCTTTGGAAAACTGAAGTGCACGCATCTTCAAGATCTTCGGCAGAACTAATTGTAGGTGACCCTGAAGTCAAACCCATTACAACCCTTGCATCACAAGCCAGTGAACAAACTGATATTCTAAACCGTCTGAGCAGGTTCTCCAGTTGGTTAATGCTCATTAAGGTGATTGCAAGAATCAGGAGAATAAAAGGGAAGACGCATCACTGCAGCAACCTTGTGTCTGTGGAGGAACGTAAGAAGGCCGGGGAGGTAGTGATAGGTTTGGTTCAACAGCAAGCTTTCCCCCAAGAGCTAAAACTTCTTCAAAGAGGAGATAGTTTTCCAAGTTCAAGCCCTCTTAGCTGCCTTGATCCCATTCTGGTTCAAGGACTTCTTCGTGTTGGTGGAAGGCTGTCAAGATCAACTCTTAGTCAAGAAACGAAGCACCCAGTCATCCTCCCAAAAGAAGGGCACATTACTCAGTTAATCCTGTCCCACTATCATGCAGCCACCCATCACCAGGGCCGCAGCCAAACTCTAACAGAACTCAGAGCAAATGGATTTTGGGTGCTTGGCGGAAGCAAGTCAGTTGCTAAGTTAATACATAAATGTGTACAGTGTCGAAAGCTACGTCGTCCCACAGAGGAGCAGCGTATGTCAGAGCTCCCCGAAGAACGAGTAGAAGTTTCAGCTCCCTTTACATACTGCGGTATGGACTGTTTTGGTCCCTTTATCACCAAACAAGGTCGAAAGGAATACAAGAGGTATGGTCTCATCTTCACATGCTTCTCCTCACGTGCAGTCCATATCGAGATGCTTGAAGATTTATCTACAGATTCCTTCATCAATGCCTTAAGGTGCTTCATCAGTTTAAGAGGAGCCGTTTGCCAACTTCACTGTGACCAAGGCACAAACTTCATAGGAGCAAAGAACGAACTTAAAGAAGCCCTGAAGCAATGTGACACAAAGGCACTAGAAACTTTCCTAGCTGATAAACAGTGTGAGTTTATCTTCAACGCTCCTTCCGCAAGTCATGCAGGTGGAGTCTGGGAACGTCAAATTAAACTATTCGTAATGTGCTAAATGCTACAACAGTCCAATGTTCAAGTAGACTAGACGATGCTTCTCTTAGAACGCTATTTTATGAAGCTATGGCCATTGTTAACAGCCGTCCTTTAACTGTCGATGGAATCAATGACCCCAAGGCACCAGAACCTCTAACTCCAAACCACCTCATCCTGATGAAATCCAAGGTTGCATTACCTCCACCTGGGAAATTCGTAAAGGAAGACGTATATGCAGCTAAACGGTGGCGTAGAGTACAGTATTTAGCAGAACAATTCTGGAGTCGGTGGAAAAGAGAATACCTAATGAGCGTTTCCACAAGACAGAAATGGCACACACCTCGACGTAACCTCAAAGTAAATGACATTGTCATAATCAAAGAAGATATGTCTCCCAGATGCCAGTGGCAACTAGGACGTGTAATTGAAACTACAATAGAAAAGGATGGTCTAGTTCGTCGTGTCAAGGTGTTAGTAGGTGACAGAAGATTGCAAGATAAGAAACACTATGTATCAAAACCTTCACTTATTGAACGTCCTATTCAAAAGCTAGTAGTCCTCATAGAAAGCAAATAAGTTCAGTTTTAGTGATACACTAGCATACCACCACACAAGACGGTAGCCAGTTACAGAGGTACCTATAGGCTAAATTGTGTATGATGTACCATGTTTTATAGCGGCCTTAGTTATGTTCTGTAAATTATGTATGACTTTTAAGTTATATTCATCATAACATAATTTGGTGGGAGTGTAACTGTCCGCTTGTCATTGTGGATCTTGTTCAGCACTTGCTTCTGGGTGGAACCTTTCTGCCTCCCTTTTAGTTCCCGGGGGGAATGTTTAACTAGCAGGATCACAAAAACCACTCCTTTCTTCCTGTCTTAGAAAGAAAGTCTTTTCCTGTATTAGAGGCCACATGTTAGCTTTATGCATAGGACTTCATGGAAAATGTTTGCAGAAAATCTCTAAAGCTTAAAGTTTTGTACCCCCCTTGGCAAGTGGATCGAGGTATGCAGAAAAGTGTGCATTGTTATAAAGATGTATATGTTCTAGATGTAAACCGTGTTCATGCTGTTTGGTTTTAAACACAATATAATCCAAAGCACCTTGCATGTAACCATGTTTCTTTGAATGTTCAATGTAATTAGATGTGTGTGCAGACAACTGCAATTAACCCTGTAACCCCCTTTTGTGGTGATAACTGTAAATAAGTGTGTTGTATGTCATTTACAGTTTTCACGGTGCAACAGTGCGATGGTGCTACGGTGCTTACGATATTCATGTTTACGGTGCTCAAGGAGATAAAGAGAACAATATTCAACCCTGCTGCGCACCTTTGTCGCAAAAGAATAAAACTACTGCACCCGTCAGAAGCTCTCCTCTTGTTATTTATTCGATGCCATAGGGGCCGTAACAATTGCCATTGCCAAATACAGTTGGCAAAGTATATGGGTTGTGTTAAGACGAGTTATCTGAACCATCTGCATACCAGAGTGCAACCACCTGGACCAAAAAATTCCTTTTTTGACAATGTGCCACATAATGTTGAAATTTATGTTTTGTAAAAACACAGTGGTGTATAATGGGCCAAATGGCAATTACTCAAGAACACAACAAAGTAGGATGTACAGATAAAAGATCTTACTCCCTATTTGAAAGGAGAAGTTTGCTGCACTGCACTTGACCTTAAAGTGATATTTAACGTACCATGTTTACTTACCTGCTCTGTGTAATGGTTTTGCAAGTTATCGTCATAAAAAGTGTTTAAAGACCCGGGTCCTGCCCCAGGAGACATGGTATCAATGCAAAAAAAAAACTTTTTTCTGGAGCAGTGATTTTTATAATGCTTAAAGTTAAAAAATAAAAGTGAAATATTCCTTTAACCACTTCAGTCCTTGACCATATTGCTGGTCAAAGACCAGGCCACTTTTTGTGATTCGGCACTGCGTCGCTTTAACTGACAATTGCGTGGTCGTGCGACGTGGCTCCCAAACAAAATTGGCGTCCTTTTTTTCCCACAAATAGAGATTTCTTTTGGTGGTATTTGATCACCTCTGCGATTTTTAGTTTTTGCGCTATAAACAAAAATAGAGCGTCAATTTAAAAAAAATATATATTTTTTACTTTTTGCTATAATAAATATTCCCCAAAAAAATATATATAAAAAAACATTTTTTTTCCTCATTTTAGGCCGATACATATTCTTCTACATATTTTTCGTAAAAAAAAAAAAAAATCGCAAAAAGAGTTTATTGATTGGTTTGTGCAAAAGTTAGAGTGTTTTACAAAATAGGGGGTAGTTTTATGGCATTTTTATTTTTTTATTTTTTTTACTAGTAATGGCGGCGATCGGCAATTTTTATCGGTACTGCAACATTATAGAGGACACTTCACACACTTTTGACACATTTTTGGGACCATTGGCATTTTTATAGCGATCAGTGAATTGATTGCTATAAAAATGCCACTGGCAGGGAAGGGGTTAACACTAGGGGGCGAGGAAGGGGTTAAGTACGTTCCCTGGGTGTGTTCTAACTGTGTGTTCTAACTGAAGGGGGTGTGACAGACTTGGGGAAATGACTGATCGCTGTTCATACAATGTATGAACAGACAATCAGGCATTTCTCCCCCTGACAGGACCGGGAGCTGTGTGTTTACACACACAGCTCCCAGTTCTCGCTTTTTTTTTAAAATTTGGTTTTTTTAGGGAAAAATTATTGACTCTTACAGGAGCGAATTTCCCTTCCTAGGGGTAGATTTCCTCAAACTTCCTGTTGTCTCCCTCCGTTTGGAGTCGTTTGTAAGTCGGATGTTTTAAAGTAGGGGACCGCCTGTATATACTTTACGGCCTGCCCTATTGACTCTGCAGAAAATTGGGCCTTAGGTGTTGGTAGTAACAGAACACTGTAAGCCCTCATGGTTAGTCTTGGTGGGCACTGGAATGGGCCCTGCTGTGAAATATTATATCAAGAATTGTAATTACATGCCACTGTTAAACAGGGGCAGAAAAATTGGGCCTTGGGCAGTGGTGGCGGCAGAACACTGTAAAGCCTTACAGTTACTCTTGGTGGGTGCAGGAACGGACACTGCTGTGAAATATTAAATTAGATTTTTTAATTACGCGCCCCTGTTAAACAGGGCCTGAAAAATTGGGCCTTAGGCGGTGGTGGTGACCCAACACTGTAAAGCCTCTCAGATACTCTTGTTGAGCGCAGGAACGCTATGAAATATTACAGCAAAAATTTGCAATTGCACGCCCCAGTTAAACAGGGGCAAAAAAATTGGGCCTTAGGCAGTGGTGGTGGTACCACAAGACTGCAACCCTTCACAGATACTCTAGTAGAGCGCAGGAACGAGCCCTGCTGTGAAATATTACTGTAAAAAAATTAATCACACGCCCATGTTAAACAGGGGCAGAAAAATTGGGCCTTAAGCAGTGGTGGTGGTGCTATTCTTAGAAGCTAGTATCATCAAGATTGAGGAGGAATAGGATAGTCACTCAGCATAATAGATGTTTCATCCTCTGCTCCCTATGTTAAGGCTGGATTAGTTCTGCAACCTTACCCAGCCAGTAATGATCCCTCTCCTTGATACCACAAATTCTAGGGTCCTTTCACAAGCTTTGCAGGATCAGGGAGGCCATGCAGCGTAGGTTTGCTGAGGCATTCGATCTGGAGTTCTCTGGGTCACTGAGGATCACATGATCTGCAGACACCTCCTCCCAGTCCATGTGTTTCTGGGGACTGAAAACAATCCCTTGAAAACTGCTGCTGATGCTGAGTGCTAGGCTCCACCTCCACATGGACACAATCCTCCTCCTGCCTCCTCCACCTCTTCCTGTGTGTTCGGCGGGCCCGCATGAATACTATATGGATAAAAGGGGGCATTGAGAGGTAAGGAAGTCCTCCTCTTCCTCCCGCAGTTCTGCCTCAAGTGCCCTGTCCATAATTCCCCCGAAGCGTGTGCTCCAACAGGTAGACAATAGGGACAGTATCAATGATGCATGCACTGTCACTGCTCACTATCCTCGTGGCCTCCTCTAATGGTGACAGGACAGTGCATGCATCCTTGGTCAGTAGCCACTGGCGTGGTAAAAAAAATCCAAGCTCCCCTAACCCTGTCCTGGTGCCATACTCACACAGGTACTCATTGATGCCCCTCTGCTGTGTGTGCAGCCATTGCAGCATTGCTAACGTTGAGTTCCAACTGGTGGGCATGTCACAAATGAGGCGGTTCTTGGCAGGTTGCATTCCTTTTAAAGGTCAGCCAGCCGAGCACTGGCATTATATGACCGGCGGAAATGACCACAGCCTTTCCTGGCCTGCCTCAGGAGATCATGTAAGCCCGGGTACCTGCCCAAGAACCGTTGCACCACCAAATTTAGGGCATGAGCCAAACGGGGAACATGGTTCAAGTGTCCGTGTTGGAGGGCGAAAAGGAGGTTGGTGCCATTGTCGCATACAACCATTCCTGGCTGAAGCTTGCATGGCATCAACCACCTCTGAGTCTGCCCCTGCCAGTGTGGCTCCTGTCCCCTAAGCAGAACAACTCAAGCACTGCATGGCATCTTTTTGCCTGAGTGCTTGCATAGCCCCTTGAATACAAGAGAGAGATGCGCCAAACTAAGTGCAGTATGTAGTTTTTAATCAGTAGTAAATCAATACAATAAAGTAACTACTCACAAACATGGAGTAATACAGGCATTGGTGTGGCTAAGAGGCCAGGGTCATCATGAGAAGTTCCTCCGAATAAGGTTTCTTCGTCCAAGGCTTGTGAGCCGCAAGTGTGGTATAGTAGACGCAGGAGACCAGAAAGAGCCGTCTGATGTGGCGTACGTTCCACCGTGGAGCGCGGCGTATCGTCGTCGCCCCCGGAAAGTGACGCGAGGGGCCCGGCCAGCCAATCGGATTACGCGTTTCACAGCGTCAGCTGACGCTGTGAAACGCGTAATCCGATTGGCTGGCCGGGCCTCTTGCTCCACGGTGGAACGCACGCCACATCAGACGGCTCTTCTTGGTCTCCTGCGTCTACTATACCACACTTGCGGCTCACAAGCCTTGGACGAAGAAACCTTATTCGGAGGAACTTCTCATGATGATCCTGGCCTCTTAGCCACACCAATGCCTGTATTACTCCATGTTTGTGAGTAGTTACTTTATTGTATTGATTTACTACTAATTAAAAACGACATACTGCACTTAGTTTGGCGCATCTCTCTCTTGTATTTTTGACTCTTCCAGAGGCTCGCTTCTGCTTCAGGTGCTGCCGCTAAGTCCCCTCATTTATTTAACTTTTGAAACTGGACTGTCCGGAGTATATTGTTACCATATGGACTTTAGGCATGTGCATTTCGTTTCGTTCCGAATCGAAATTCGGACGAATTTTCCATTATTCGGACATTCGGATGCATACGAATTTCCGAATTGCTATAATAACGAAAAATTTCGACCGTTTTCCGAATTCGTTCATTTTCGACCGAATTTCGAAAAAAAAAAAAAAGTCGAAATCAAATTTTTTTTTTCGAATTCCGAATCGAATACCCGCGGACTAAATTCGATCGGAATTCGAAAAAAGAAAAAAAAAAAAAAAAAATTCGAATTTAATTCGAAAAAAATTCTATTAGAAAAGAGACTATTTGTTTTCTAATCTGGTTGAAATATTTTCGATTTCGACCGATTTTTTCGAAATTCGGTCGAAAACGAACGAAGTCGAAAAACGGTCGAAATATTTTCGATTTCGACCGTATTTTTCGAAATTCGGTCGAAAACGAACGAATTCCGAAAACGAATTCAACACATGTAACGAACCTAACTTAACGAAATTTATTAAATGACGAATTGAAACGAAACGAAACAAAACGAATTTTTCACTTTTGCACATGCCTAATGGACTTATGTTGATTTATGTTTATTTTAGCTTTAATTTTAGACTAGGTTGCTTGCTTAAACTGATTGTGCGCCACAAATCTATTTTTTCTATAGCCCCTTGAATGCCTACGGAGAACCGCTGGTTCCGAGGACAAATCTGCAGAGGAAGAGGCCATAGAGGAAGAAGACGAGGAGGGGATGGAGGAGAGAGCTGTAGCAGAATCACCATTACTAGAATTTTGGAGGCGTGGTGGCAGAACAAGCTCCAACAATACTGCACCCTGTCCTGCATTCTTCTCAGCTGCCAGCAGAGTTACCCAGTGCAAGAAAGGTAACGTCCCTGTCCATGCCTGCTGGACCATGAGTCAGCGGTAATATGCACCTTACCACTGAGTGCCCTGTCTAAGGAGGCCCAGACATTGCCTTCCACATGCATGCCGGTAGAGAGCCGGAATGGCCTTACGTGAAAAAAATGGCATTTGGGAACCTGCCACTGAGGTACCGAACATTCCACAAATTTGCAAAAGGGGGCAGAGTCTACCAGCTGAAAATGTAGCAGTTGGAGTGCTAGCAATTTAGGCAAACTAGCATTCAGATGCTAAACATGTGGATAGCTGTAACCAAATTTCTTTTTTGACAGTTTAGCAACAGGGGTAGGGAAATTTGCCTGCTACAATCGGATTTAGGTATACCACTAGCAGATTGCCTGCAAGTGCTTGGGACACCTAATTCTACACCTTCATTCCTTTCAGTGCAGGTTTCTGAGAGGACTGAAGGTATAGTGGGGTTGGAGATACCAGCTGACGAAGAGCAAGGAGAGGTCCTTTTAAGTACTGTTGCCAATGGACTGCATGGGACCTCAACAGTGCAATCTGCTGCACACGTGTCAGTGTAGCTCTGCAGTTTGATGCAGTCCGGTGGCTGCCCTTAAGCTGGCTACTGGAGGGCATCCTGCCTCATTGGAGACTTGACTCCTCCTTCTCTCTTCTATCAGGCACCCATGTAGAGTCAGTGACCTCATCATCCCCTCCCTCCTCATCACTGAAGCAAACTTGGCAGTATGCTGCAGCTGGGGGAACATGACTGCCAGTTTCTTGTCCTTCTTGGGCACCCCCTCTCTCTGGGCTCACGTTACTGCCTTCAACCTCAATCTGGGTACCATCATCGGAGCCTTCAAAATGCTGCACATCCACCTGCAGTATGTACCCGACACTGTGGTCAAACAGTTTGGGGGGCTCCGCAGGGCATGAGGGTGGGGCTAGGGAAGGAGTGACTGATGACATTGAGCCGATGGAATAGGACGCTTTGGCAGCTGCATTGCCAGGCAAAGTACTCTGAGCTTGGGTTACAGAGGATGTGGAGGATGAGGATGGCTTTGTTATCCACGCCACCAACTCTTCTGCATGCTGTGGCTCAGTAACACGGCCATCTGCAGAAAAAAAGGACAAGCGTGCCCCACAGCCACATGCTGAGGATGCACCGTGTCCACGTCCAGCACTGTTGGCTGTAGACACAGAGTCTGCTTGCCCTTCTTTAGTGGCCTGTGAGCGTTTGCCTCTCTTTGGTGGCCTTCCAGATATGCTGTAAAGTTTGATTTGCAAAACACCGCCTGAAGTTTACTAGAAAAAGTGGCCTGCAGTCAGATATAGGCTTGACGAGACTCAATGCTGTGGATATATATATGTAGGAAACTGTATATATATTTAATGCACTGCAGCTCACTGAATCATCTGCCTGCCTGAAGGTATATTTGAAAACGTACACCAGGAATGGCCTGCAGTCAGATATAGGCCTGACGAGACTCGATGCAGTGAATATACTGTATATATGTAGGAGACTGTATATATATTTAATGCACGGCAGATCACTGGATCTAGCTACACTGGATACAGTATATATATATATATATATATATATATATATATATATATATATATATATATACGGTATATATATATATATACAGGGGTCAAAATTTCAAGCCCTGAGCTACTAGCCAGACCTCAAGGGTTACTCCCCACCAGTTGTCCCACCCAGCCTGCCCCTAATCCCGCCCCTAATCACACTCATAAAATGACACTCAAATGTATTATTCAGAATTAAGTTATTAAAATAAATATTAACAACAACTGTATCCGTGCCCACCAATGCAGGCTGTGTGTGTCCACCATGCAGCCTTGTGCCCACCACTTCAGCCTTGTGCCTAGTGCCCACCAATGCAGCCTTGTGCCCACCAATGCAGCCTTGTGTCTAGTGCCCACCAATGCAGCCTTGTGCCCACCAATGCAGCCTTGTGCCCACCAATTCAGCCTTGAGCCTAATGCCCACCAATGAAGCCGTGTGCCCACCAATGCAGCCATGTGCCCACCAATGCAGCCGTGTGCCCACCATGCAGCCATGTGCCCAGTGGCCACCTTGCAGCCTTGTGCCCACCAATGCAGTCTTGTGCCCACCATGCGCCCAGTGCCCACCATTGCAGTCTTGTGTCCACCTTGCACCCGTGTGCCCAGTGCCCACCATGGAGCCTTGTGTCCACCTTGCAGCCTACCTGTGCATCCGAAGAGAGGAACAGGAGAGCCGCCCAGGTGATCAAAGTGCAGCGGGGGAACACAGTGGTTTCCTGCAGTATATTTTAGTGTGTTACTGCACATTTACCGCAGTATATTGCATTGCATTAGTGCACACTTAATACAGTATATTTCAGTGCATTGGTGCATGTTTACCACAGTATATTGCACTGCGATAGTGTACGTTTAACGCAGTATATTTCCGTGCATTATTGCACATTTACAGCAGTATACTGCAGTGTATTAGTGCATGTTTAACGCAATATATTTCAGTGCGTTAATGCATGTTTACCGCAATATATTTCAGTCCTTTGGTGCCCGTTTAATGCAGTATATTTCAGTGCAGTATATTTCAGTGCATTAGTGCACATTTACAGCAGTATATTGCAGTGCGTCAGTGCAGCCTTACTGCCATATATTGTAGTGTGTCAGTGGAGTGTGTCTGTGAAGTGAGTACTCAAGTTAAAGTGCACCAAACACCACTTTACATTGATTAAAGTGCATACACCTACACATTTCCCCATTTTTAAAAACAATATTTTGTATTATTTTGCTATAAAACATATCCAATAAAAAAAAAAATCATCAATTTAGGCCAATAGAGTATGTATTCTTCTACATATTTTTGGTTATAAAAAAAACAATAAACATATATTGATTGGTTTGCGCAAAGGTTATAGCGTCTACAAAATAGGGGATATATTTACGGCATTTTTATTATTTCTTTTTTTTTTACTAGTAATGGCAGAGATTAGTGATTTTTAGCGGGACTGCGACATTGCGGTGGACAGATCAGACTCCTAACTGAAATTTGACACTTTTTTGGGGAACCAGTGACATTATTACAGTGACCGGTGCTAAAAATATGCGATTGGGTGTGTTTACTAACTCTATGGGGGATGGGCTGCCTGGGATAACACAGAGATCCGTCTTCCTGCATAGCAGAAAGACAGGATCTCAGTGTAATCCCCTGTCAGAACGGAGATCTGCCTTGTTTACTTCAGCAAATCCCCATTCTGTTTCTGAAGGGAACAATCGTGGGTGGCCGACTCCCCCGCTGGTCAATCGGCACACCCACACACAGTAAAATTGACAGCGTTAAAATTCTGGTGTTAAGTTGTTTAGAGTAAAGTGTTAATATTATGGTGTTGAATTACAGGGAATTAATACTATTAGTGTAAAAAATCCTCTATCTGGTGAAAATACAGAGTTGAACAACTTTTATAAGTGTTAATTTAACATTGAACAGTGTGGATTATATAAACACCAATAAAGTGTTCATATAATCCAACAGAGTTAAAATAACACTCCCATGTTACTGTGCAGAAGCTAATGCACGAACTGCCGTATCAGTAAGGCGATTCGCACAGCCGAGCCACCTTGCCGCAGTATACAACTGTGGCGGCTGGTCGGCAAGTGGTTAAAATGTTTTTAATTTTTATTGTTATTTCTCATTTTGATTGTTTCTTTTCAAACATCAATAAATCACTGCTCATTAAAAAATTATGTTTTTTATAAACTTTTTTTCATGTCCTCCAGTGAAGGACATGGACGATTGTATGCCCAATTACTTGCTGATAAGCCTTCCAAATGGGCATTTTTTTTTTTTTAAGTTCGGGTCCAATAGACTTTAATGTGGTTCGTTATTCGGTTCCGAACTTTTGCGAAAATTCTGCCGCAAACCAAACAGGGGGTCGTTCGGCCCAATGTCTATTATCTAGTCGCAGGCTGAGGGGGGCCCAGGGCGATCGGGCTCAGAGGTAGTGGCTTGAATGATGTTGGCCATCAGATTGAGGACAAGAAATACTGTGAGAAGCAGCTCTGGATTGAAGATTAATATTTCAGCAAGCACTGTTCTTTTATATATTTTTTGGTTGGAGCTTTAAAAAAAGATAAGTAAAATTACTACAAGTACTTGGCAACAGTAGCGGTGTGCCCATAAGGGCGCATGGGTGCCGGCCCCTCTCTCCGGTCATCCCCTCTATGACCAGCACAGCATGAATCTATCCATGGCCGCCACTGCCACCCCTATTCAGGTGCCTGGCCCCTTTTCAGGAGCCGGGCACCTAAATTACAGCGCGGGGGGGGGGGGGGGGATTGTTTTTGAAGAATCTGATTAGAGCCACATTGGCAGCATTTGATGAGCACTGATTGAAATAAATAAATGTAGTGCATTGTATATAAACCTATTAATAATAAACTAAAAGTGCATATATCTAATAATCTTAAAGCGGTCTTTCACTCGTTTTTTTTTTTTTAAAGTTTTAGGCTCCTCTTACCTTAATTCAATAGCAGCCCGTGTGTCCCGAATTATTCGCCCCCAGGATGCGATTCTACTGCCAAACGATAAGTTATATTTCTGTCTTCAGGCAGTTTCCATCTTCATCCCTGGCACGCTGGGCACGTTGAAGTCCAGCCCTAATCATTTCCGGGATACGGCGGTGAATGCGTCCCAGCATGCACCGCTGTATCCCGCGCATGTCCTTTGCTGTGCTGTGTTGACGGCGAACGGCGCCGTCAACACAGCACAGTTACCATGACAACGGCCGGCGTCAATATGACCCGCTTGCCGAGTCACGTGACCGCGGTAATATCGCGGGATTTTAAGAGAGATCGTCTCCTGGGAACATCACATCGAATTCCCAGGAGGCTCTGCGCATCGGGGGATAAGGAAGGCACGCCCAATAATCCGTGGGGAGAGGTGAGTGACAGGCCACATTAGAGAAAAGATAAAGGTAAGCCTTTAGAAAAAAAAAAAAAAAAAACACTGTTTAGTAATGCTTACTGGGAGACAGTAAGGCTACAAGAGAGGTAAATAAAAGGGTGAACTACCGCTTTAAATCATGACATTGATGATAAATAGTCCATAAATAAATAAATAAACATTATTTGTATGGTCAGTGTTTTAACGCTATTCCACCACTGTGATTGTTCGTCCTCAGAAGGAGTGCACACTACCACCAATAAAAATGAGCGCTCACCTCCCTGATGAGTTAAAACTCATGAATAGATCTTACACAATCTCCTCCTTTAAACGATCAATGGTAGGTAATCAAGCTGGCTCCTTTCTTTTTGGCAACTCAGCACACTAGCATCCAGGGAAACAAACCACCTCTTTGCTCAAGATTCCAGGAATTCAGGGCATATAAATGATAAATAGAGAGACCATAGTGTTCTCTGTATACAAGATTTATTAAGAACCCCCAAAAACAAGTTACACTTACAGGATAAAAACTTTAAAACCACATATAAAAGCTCCACAGTGGAAGCATATGATGGGCACAGTGGCTGAAATTGATGGGCACAGTGGTGGCATTTGATGGCACAGTGGCTGCATGTGATGGGCACAGTAGCTGTGTTTGACTGCACAGTGGCTGCATTTGATGGCACAGTGGCTGCAATTGATGGGCACAGTGGCTGTGTTTGATTTTTTTTTTTTTTACAGAATTTTTCTGTTTGTTTGCGCCCCCCAAACATTTTGAGCACCAGCTGCCACTGCTTGAGAAAGGAGGGGGTGCTTACAATCTTTAGAAGCAGGTTTACAAAATTGTTGGTTTAGAGAATATGTTAATATCTTTTGATAATTGATGAAAGCTATATCTTCTGTCCTGCTTTAAGAAGGAGCAGTAATGCCCTGTACACACGACAGGATCGGTCCATCAGATGAAAACGGTCTGATGGATTTTTCCATCAGTTATCCGATGAAGCTGACTGATGATCAGTGGTGCCTATCAGCCACACCATCAGTTAAAAAAACAATCATGTCAGAATCGTGCTTGAGAAAGGAGGGGGTGCTTACAACCTTTAGAAGCAGGTTTACAAAATTGTTGGTTTAGAGAATATGTTAATATCTTTTGATAATTGATGAAAGCTAGATCTTCTGTCCTGCTTTAACCACTTCAGCCCCGGACCATATTGCTGTCCAAAGACCAGAGCACTTTTTGCGATTCGGCACTGCGTCGCTTTAACTGACAATTGCGCGGTCGTGCGACGTGGCTCCCAAACAAAATTGGCGTCCTTTTTCTCCCACAAATAGAGCTTTCTTTTGGTGGTATTTGATCATCTCTGCGGTTTTTATTTTTTGCGCTATAAACAAAAACAGAGCGACTATTTTGAAAAAAATGCAATATTTTTTACTTCTATAATAAATATCCCCCAAAAATATATAAAAAAAAATATTTTTTCCTCAGTTTAGGCCGATACGTATTCTTCTACATATTTTTCGTAAAAAAAATCGCAATTAGCGTTTATTGATTGGTTTGCGCAAAAGTTATAGCGTTTACAAAATAGGGGGTAGTTTTATGGCATTTTTATTATTATTTTTTTTTTACTAGTAATGCCGGCGATCAGCGTTTTTTTTCGGTACTGCGATATTATGGCGGACACTTCGGACACTTTTGACACATTTTTGGGACCATTGGCATTTTTTAGCGATCAATGCTATAAAAATGCATTGGATTACTATAAAAATGCCATTGGCAGTGAAGGGGTTAACACTAGGGGGCGGGGAAGGGGTTAAGTGTGTTCCTATTTGTGTTCTAACTGTATGTGCCGGCGGCGATCGTGCCCGCCGGGCACACGCACGGGACTCGGGGGCGAGCGGGGGGCGCGCGCGCGGGCCGCTGGCGGCGCGCACGCGCCCCCTAGTGGCCACGAAAGGCGCGACGTAGAGCTACGGGCTCTCGCGCAGCAGTGCCGACCTGCCGCCGTATTACTGCGGCGGCTGGTCGGCAAGTGGTTAAAAAGAAGCAGTAATGCCCTGTACACAAGACAGGATCGGTCCATCCGATGAAAACGGTCTGATGGATTTTTCCATCAGTTATCCGATGAAGCTGACTGATGATCAGTAAAAAAACAATCGTGTCAGAACGCGGTGACGTAAAACACTACAACGTGCTGAAAAAAATGAAGTTCAATGCTTCCAAGCATGCGTCGACTTGATTTTTAACCAATGGATGTGCCTACAGACGATCGTTTTTTCTATAGGTTTTTTATCCATCAGATAATTTTAAAACAAGTTCCTAATTTTTTAACCAATGGAATATAGTTGCATAGTCAGCATTTTTTTTGCATTATTTAGTGGCTGATATCCAACATGGAAAGAGACTTTTACAGAGCAACTTTCAGGTATGCAGACACATTTATTCAGCATTCTACAGTTGCAGCAATAATTATGGTTTAAAGTCCAGAGATCATCTTTTAAATGAATGAGAACTGAATTTGTTCATGATAGGTTCTCTTCCTTTGTTTAAAAGTATTGTAAATGTTCTTGTGTTACACAGATAGATAAAAATGAAATGTTACTGCGCTGGTCTAATTATCCAAATGTGCAATGACATAAAATGCTTGTTAACTCCTAGACTAAATTAGTGCAAAAAAAAAAACATATATATAAGGTGCTATATCAAGTGCGGTAACATACGTGATATGCTAAAAAATATATATAAGCATATGTAACAATATCCTGTCTCTCAAGCTCATAGGAATATCAAATTACATATAAAGTGCTAAGGCAGTGGGCTAAAAAATATATAATACAATCCTAAAAGGTATATGAATTGTGCAAAAATAGCATAAATTGTGCAAAAATAGCATGTAAAAGTTTATATAAGAGTTCAGATGTTGAAGCAGAAAAAACGACAAGAACTTTGCAGTTGGATAATGGATTCCAATGAGGAAATACTGGGAAATTCAATTCTGGTGGTGCTTCTCATGCAAATTAGGGTATTTAGTGCAGCTGTTTCTTCCACCCAAAACCATGTGCCGCCATCACCAACGGCTAAAATTAACACTCACCAGACCCCCGAATATTAAAAGGCCCCAAACTATTTCTCTTTCAGCCACTGGGTGTATTCTACTCTTTCCTCTTGCAAGAATTTCCTCAATTCAAGACAAGTGACTCTGACCGGCACTTAGTATCCTTGGCAGTGTCGAGCATTAACAGCAGCTCACCAGTGTTACTTTAGAGATGCATTTCCCTGCTTCTGTTTCGCTGTAGTCTCGACAAGTTGTGGTGCACCCCCTCTGTACGTGTATCCAATCAGCTTCTACGCATTTCACAATACTTGCGTCATCAGGAAAGCTCAGATAGATAGTCAGAACATGAATTTCTTAGATTGGGACTTTAAAACAGGCCACAAACAGTTTGATAGTAAAAAAAAAGTATTAAAAATGTATTGTACATTGATAATATATAACAAAATGAACATGGGGATATACGCAACAAACACACATTTTGGGAAGAGAAATGGAAACCAGCTGCAAGGAGAAGCCCAGAATGTCCAATACGTTTTGGAAAACAAAATGCAGATCTTCTTCAGGGACAGAGGGCTTGCGGGTTCCAGATCTGTGGCTTATATCCCAAATATTGATGCTCCACCCATAAAGACAAAGAACATAACGCAAAAATAAAAAGAAAGCTATGTCCGTCAGAGCAGCACACAAGCAACAGAAAACATGAATGACATTAGCCAGAGGTCCATATAATGTGAAATGGTCTTATTGTGTAACTTAGTGGTATAACTCTATATAAACCATAGCTATAGAGGAGAGGTAGCATAGTACTTTACCCTCGATACAGGTCTGGTTGATAGAGACTGTATCAAAAATTAAATCATCCCGAACATCATGGGTTAAAGATGGTTGTATTCATCAGCCAGATATCCGGACGTGACTTATGGATCTTAAAGTTGGGATCACAATAATGTGGCTGGTGGTGTCTGGCAAGGTAGAGCAGAGATAAAGCATTTGTATTTACTTCCAATGATAGGCAGTCATTCCATAATAGCAAAAACTCAGCAATGTTCGACTCTTCGCATCTGCTGTAAAATGATCTCCCAGAAAGCAACAGAATAAATAAATGCTAATAAGGGAACTTAGTATTTGAATCCAGATGTTGTCAGCTTGAAATCCCTGCATATGTGACAATTATATATACTGTAAATAGACTTTCCTCAGTTCCAGCAGTAAATAAAATAACAGACACATTACAGTCTTTAGTTTTTACCATTTGGTACATCTTTTAAAGTCTGACCAGAGAAGGGCAAATGTTTTACTAAGAACTAAGGTTGGTGAGACAGTTGCCTTTTTTTTTAAGCTGCACTCTTTTCAAAATTGATAACCAAACCTCAATATAACTATAAGGAGCACTGCTTACCTATTCAGTATGAATAAGAGAGGAGTATGGAGGGTATACAAGTTGGCATGATGTGTAGTAGAGGAGTGCAGAGGGTATGAGAGCAGACAGTATGTGCAGTAGAGGATCACACAGATTATGAAAGTGGGCAGTGAGTGCAGAGGCTATGAGAGTGGCCAGTATGTACAAGAGTGTAAGGCCGCGTACAAACAAGGAGATTTATCCAATGAAAACGGTCTGACAGACCATTTTCATCAGACATGTCTGCTGGGCTATTTTGGTTTGATCTGTGTACACACGATCAAACCAAAATCCCCGCGGACAGACAGCGCGGTGATGTGGCAGGGACATTGACGCCGCCACGTCACCGAACCGGGAAGTAAAATACTTCCACGCATGCGTCAAATCCATTCGACGCATGCGGGGGATTTTTGTCTGCTGGTTAGGCGTACTAACCAGCGGACATGTCAGACAGACGGGTTTCCAGCAGACAAGTTTTAAAGCATGCTTTAAAACTTTTGTCTGCTGGAAACCTGTCTGCTAGCCCGTACAGTTTCAGCAGATATATTTGATCGTGTGTATGCGGCCTATGAGAGCAATTATAGTATGTGCAGGAGAGGAGTGCAGGGGCCATGAGAGTGGCCAGTATGTGCAGAAGAGCATCACAGAGTGTATGAAAGTGGGCAGGAGTGCAGAGGCTATGAGAGCGGCCAGTATGTGCAAGAAATGAGTGCAGAGTGTATAAGAGTGTGATGGAGCTAAATAAAATATCTTTCTATTTTATCCACTCAAATATTATTTTCTTTCTTTTATTATTTTTATTACTTCTTTCCTTTCATGTTGCAAGAGGTATATATAGATATATATATGTGTGTGTGTGTGTTTTGATGATCACGTGAGAAACATTAGTATTATTATTTTCCTTGAATGAAAATTATGACAGAGTTATTCATCCCAGAGTGAAGATGAGAAACAGATGTCTTTCCACTCCTCCCCCCTCCCACCGAGCAAAGGGAAAATGGCCCCCATATCCTGGAATGGGAATGCCTCGTGTCCAGGAACAGATGTAACAAGAGAAAGACCATATGAATGAGCCAATTAGATGCACCCATATGTGATGACGTTTGCTTATGTCACTTTGGCTATAAAGAGCTGTAACCTGAATAAAGGGTTTCCTGTTGAGAAGGAGCTTTGTACTAACCAGTGTGTGCAGTGTGATCTCTTATACATGCATGTATGCTCTTACATCATAGATTTGGATCAGCGGCAAGACTACAAAATTAGTATCCTGGGCCCATGGCCTGTTAAACACATCGAGTGCGGATTTTGTACCCCCGGGTATACTTAAATGGGAGGTGGAACTTAACTGTACTTTCAATCTGGCCAAACAGCGCATTCTGAGGTTTGCGCACAAGTCCTCCATCTGCGCCTAAACTCAGGAGATCAACTACAAAATTCTGTCGTGTTGGTATAGAACCCCAGAGCTGCTCCACAAGTTCTTCCCGGCGACGTCTGACCTTTGTTGCCGATGCAGGGCCGACAAGGGAACGCTGCTTCACATTTTTTGATCTTGCCCTGACCTGAGTTGCTTCTGGCGAGTGATTCGAGAGGTGGATCAGAAATTTACAGTCCTCGATGTCCCAGTGGACCCCACCTTCTTTCTCCTGCATGCATCTAACATTCCGGAGAAAGCTTACAAACAATCCGTGCTTAGGCACCTTTTCGATGCAGCCAAGGCCTGCATTCCTTTCCATTGGAAGGCTACACTGCCGCCGACAATCCCCCAGTGGATTGCGAAGGTGGAAGAAATACAACGCATGGAGAACCTTATCCTCACTGCGCAAAACAGACAGGAAACATTCACTAATACCTAGAGACTGTGGAATATCTTCATATACTCGGCCGAGGGCCAGGAACTGAGGGAGCCCGCGGCTGATGTGTGAATGTATATTTCTCCGCATGATCCCGCACACCCCAGACCGTTCCCACAATGGTGAATGACACCACAAAATAAGGGAACCCTCCCCCCATCGGGGAATCTGCATACAGGGGGTTTTACCCCCAAGAGTCAACCCCCCCTCCCCCCTCTGCTCTCCTTGACCGCTTTTTTCTTCTTATTCTTTATCTCTAGTTCTGTCTTTCTATCCTTTCAAAGAGTTCACACCCCGCTTAGGGGGTTATTCTTGATATAAAGAGAACATTTGGGGGCCAGTTGCGTGGTCCGGACATCTTGTTATTAATAGTCATGGTTGTTACTGCTTATTGTTGTATATCTATTCTATTACGTGTACTGTGTGTATTGTTTTATCCTGTCGGCCTGCGCGGCCTTGTTCCTGATACAAAAGTGAGCATTATGTGCAGGAAAGAAAATGCAGAGGCTATAACAGAAAGAGGTATGTGTAGTAGAGGAATGCAATGTACTATATGTGCAAGAATGGTGGCTCAGTGGTTGGTAAGAGTGGAGTCCTCTGTTTGGATCCCAGCCAAGACACTCTATCAGCATGGATTTGGCATGCTCTTCTTGTGTTTGTATTGGTTCTCTTTGGGATATCTGGCTTCTTCCTACACTTAAAAGATATGCTGGTAGGCTTATTGGCCCCTTTCTAAATTGCCACTAGTATGTGAATGTACTTTATGTATGTAACCTTAGCAATGGTCTTCAATGATCCCAAGTTCAACTAAAAATCCCTTTAAAACTAAATATTTCTCAAAATAATAAAATGTGTCTTAGAACTGGGAATTTTGTATTTTATTTTTTATTTTTTCCCAGCTATTGTATGCTTTTCAAGTGGTTAACATACCTTTCCCCACAAAGAGCAGTGTGGAGCAATCACTTTTCATTTTAAATATGTGAAGTGTAATATGCGCATTATAATACCATACCAAACATATATCATAAATGACTATGTCACAAGAAGCATTCTGTAGATTTCAAATCTTAAAAGTAATTGTTTTGACTGAGAGAGCTACTATTCATGTCATTACAGATGAGCTGATAAACTACAACACAGTAGCGATGTTATGGGAGAGGGATCAATGCAACTTCAGCGCACTCATAAATCAAACAAGGTCCATAATTGAAGACAAATTTGGAGGACAGAGATGGGGAAATACGAGTTTCCAAGAGTATGGATCTTGGATTGTTAATCACTAACCTGAGTTAGTCCACCAAGTCACTATATTCAGTTTTATATATATATTTTTTTTCAATTGTATTACAAATAAACATGCATGGAGTAAATAAGTAATCTATTTGATTATTGTAATATAAAGATACACAAAAATGTTGATCTGTCCATCAGGAGGAAAAAACATATTGGGGTTTATTTACAAAAACTGAAGTGCAGCTCTGCATAGAAACCAATCAGCTTCCAGGTTTTATTGTCAAAGCTTAATTGAACAAGCTGAAGTTAGAAGCTGATTGGCTACCATTATGAGCTGCACCAGATTTTGCACTCTGCAGTTTTAGTTAATCAAATCCCTTGTGTTATTTTTGACAGTTGTTGTTCATTGCTTTTCAAATTGAAAAGACCGATTTACAGGGGCCCATTTTGCAAAAACCTGGGAGTTTTTTCCCCAAAAATCGATTCACATAGGGGCCATGTTGTCTGTACCAACTCTTTGCAACCCTTCCATTTTGGCACACGGCCGCACACGGACCGCCACCACGTGATCCTATTTGTAATCTCTCAGGTGACCTATCTGAATTATCACATGTTTGTATCCTAATTGTCAAAATAGTGAGAAATTGGTGAATATTCATATGATATATGATGATCTGATTTGCATTACTGATTTATATCTTATGCTTCTATTTATCTATAGTGGCACGTTGTACAGTACTTTACAAGTCTCCTAAGGAAGCCAGTGATTGGTAAAACATGTTGAGCTGAAGTTATTTCACCTACATTATGGCCACATGGATTTTCTATGATGTTTTTAGGAATATGACTGCATTTTGTACACTACAATAAAACTTTGATGATTTTATGAATATATTGTGTTATGTGAATTGTGGCACCTTAAATATCCTGTGTTTTTTTTTTTTTTTATATATATATACATTTTCACAAATTATTTGGTGGGATGAGGTGCCTTGATCCTCGGATACCCAGGCTAACTATTATTTTAAAAACCGCTTGCCAACCACTGCACGGCTATTTATGTCGGCAGAATGGCACGGCTGCGCATATGGACATACATATACGTCCCCTTTAAATCGCGGCATTGCGACTGATGTGTCACTTGTAACCCAGCCCCCCCACAGTTAGAATCACTCCCTAGGACACACTTAACCCCTTCCTCGTCCCCTAGTGGTTAACCCCTTCCCTGCCAGTGTCATTTATACAGTAATTAGTGCATTTTTATAAAATGCCATAAACTATCCACTATTTTGTAGATGCTATAACTTTTGCTCAAACCAATCAATATACACTTATTGCATTTTTTTTTTTTACTAAAAATATGTAGAAGAATACGCATCGGCCTAAACTGAGGAAAAAATTGTTTTTTTTATATATTTTTTTGAGGATATCTATTATAGCAAAAAGTAAAAAATATTGCTTTTTTATCAAAATTGTCACTCTATTTTTGTTTATAGCACAAAAAATAAAAAAGGCAGAGGTGATCAAATACCACCAAAAGAAAGCTCTATTTGTGTGAAAAGAAGGACATCAATTTTGTTTGGGTGCAACGTCGCATGACAATTGTCAGTTAAAACTACGCAGTGCCGAATGGCAAAAAAGTGCTCTGGTCAGGAAGGGGGTAAATTCTTCCAGGGCTGAAGTGGTTTAATATAAATCATCATAACCCCAATGCACAATATGAGTATAATACATTGCTCATTATTATTTGGTGGAATTACAGGAAAAGGTGATTTCTATTTTACTTAGGACTAGAACTTTTCTAGAGAGTTTTGATTTCACTGGAAATGCATAAAACCTCCTTTATACTCATATAACTCTCCTTTGCCTAAATTCAAAATAGTTCAAAGATTTTTTACACATACTGCAAGACTGTTTTTTTTATCTTCATTACATTTTTTATTGAGAAAAAAAAAAGATTTTTGGAATACACCTGTTGATATTTGATAAAAGCGTCAATCATAAATCACTGGATTTTTTTTTCCAAAACAATGTATAAATAAAATATGGTGGTTCTTCAATATGACAAATTTTCACAAACAAAAATGCATTATAAATTACTGTACTTACTACCATATGCACATTCAATTGATTTTTTTATGTTTTAAAAATGAAAGCATCAAAAGTTTTCTTTTATTTTCAAACTTTAATAGGAAATGTTCAATTAAACATTGATTAATAGCATTTTGTTAATGGTATTGTAAATAGTAAGATTGTTAAATTTGGACTTTGTTGCTAAACGAAAAGAAAAAAATGAACAAGCTTTATAAATAAATTAAAATTCTGACCAAAAAGCTAATTACAAGGGTATTTATTTTGTTTGAGATAAGACACATCTATTATCATAAAGATAATTAACTCAGTCTGACAGATCCAATAAAGGGATAAGTTTGTCATTGGCTAAGCCAAAAGCCCAAGGCAAGCAATTTTTATAATTACTAGTTATAACAAGTGGGCTTGAAGAAAATAGTATGTGATATTAACATTAAAGTGGATTTGCATTTGGAGGCAGACCTTTTTTTCAAGAGATGATCTATTTACTTGCTATAACAACAAATAAACTCACACAACTAAACCATGTTTAAATTACATCCTGGGCGCTTGCACATGTACTTCTGTCAGTATTATTAATGTCCTTGCAAGGTGTAATATACATGAATGCATGCATCAGCCTTGAGATTAGCCTTCACAGAAATTGCATTTGAAGTAGCAAGCAAGCATGCATTTTTTTTTTCCTTACGTCTAATGCTCAATCAAATGTGTATGACGCAGACGGCACATGAGATTGTGCTGGCATTTCTATCTTGGTTAACTTTTTTCTAAATTGTAACAGAATAGTTTATAACACACTGGAGAAAAGGATATCATTTTTATTTGTATTCTTGATTTAGATATTTTAAAGCAGGGGTGCTCAACCAGTCGTGGGCCACAATGAAAAGAAATGGTTCCAAATTTTGAATTCTTTATTTTGAATAGCACAATGAACATTTTCATCCTGCAACTGTTGAAACCCGGCAGGAGAGAGAGGAGGAGAAGCCGGTATTCAATGGTTGCAGGAGGGAAATGAAGAGGATGTGTTTCTGTATATGCCGCCTCCACAGCTCCTCCTGTCCAAGTATAAAAAAAAGGGACATATTGTATAGCTCACCATTACGCCTTGGACGCTAGACCAGTGTTTGAGGGGGGGGGGGGGGGTTAAAATCATGTCATGGGAATTTACCACCCACGAAACTGCAAATGTAAATGAGCGCATGCTTTTATGACACGTCTAAAAGGCTGCATTTACACTTATTCGCTATGGTTTACCCACGCCAAGGGTGCAGCACAGTACACATGTGGCTTTCCTGTGGGTTAGCTGCACTTTGCCATAGATTTCTATTATATCTTGTGGGTGCGGTGTACATTCTGAAAGCACACCAAGACTTTTGCACACGTTTAGAAAGTGCACGAACCCTACAGGAAAAAAACAGAAGTGCTCTTTCCTAGTTTTAGGGCCACAGGTTGGGCACCCCAGTTTAAAAGTGGCTATATTGTTGAAAACAAATGTAAAACAAAATGCTCCTGTAGTTTCAATATTTCTTTATTAACGTTTTCAAAGAAGGTAAACAAAAGAATATGCATTACAACATATCAGAAGTTCCGACTGGAGTAAATGGAACCAATAGAGAAAAAACTAGCATAGATGAGACATAGTTAGTTTTACAAAGTGAACAACAAAAATAAATCATCAAATGCATAAAGTGTATACAACATCGTCAGCTCCAGTCGGTGGGGGTTTAGGGAAGAAGAAAGGAGAGGAAGCACCAGCCAGGTGTACATATGTGCTGTGTTGTAGTCTGAGGACGGGTAGAGAATGAGAGAGAAATTAATGGAAGGATACGGAAATCGGAAGGAAGTATGGCAAAAATAGATCATCAGGAAATAACGGTACATTTGGAATGTGTGAGCCAGGATGCCCACTTGCACAGGAATGTTTTCATGTTTAAGTTTTTCCTAGCAATCAATCTCTCCATTTCACACTGGAGGTTCAAATCTGCAATCGTGGTAGAGACGGATGGGGAATCTGAAGTTTTCCAGAGTTTGGTGATGTTCAGCTTTGCTGCAAGTAATAAGTGTACTATGGTAACCCGTGATCCAGGGGGGAATTTTTCAATTCCGAAGTGTAATAATGCTAATGAGGGGTTAGGGGCGGTCGGGATCTGTGAAATGGAGGATATTAGAGCAAATATTTGTTTCCAGAAGGAGCTTATGGACTTGCAGAACCATAAAATGTGTGCTATGGTTCCAGCACTGCCACATGACCTCCAACAGGTAGAGGGATGACCCGAGAAGAATTTGGACAGACGGTAGGGTGTGAGGTACCATCTGTGCACTGTCTTTTGGTATGATTCCCAGTGATTGGAGCAGTGGGAGGCTGTAAAAGTGTGCTTAAAGGCCCGCGTCCACATATCAGGGGCAACAGTAATATTAAGTTCATCCGTCCATTTCGAGAGGGATGCAATTTGGGAATAGGGCCGGTTGTCGCTAAGTGCAGAGTACATTGTTGAGATTCCATGTTTTGGGTATGTTGTGTGATTGTAGAAGTTATGGATTGGTTCAGGTACTTTAGCCACAGAGGTTATTTTAGATCTCCGGAGGAGGTGTGAAATTCTAGTATATGTAAAGGCTTCAGAATGAGGGAGACCATATTCAGTATGGAGGTCTGGTAGGGCTTTTAACGTGACTGTGTTGTAGAGGTCTGATAAATTATTGATTTTATGTTTATGCCAGTTGTGCAGGTTAAGGTCTTGCAGGTGCGCCCTCAGCGCTCTAAGAGGAATTGGCAGTACGTGGGAAGGGTGTATCTTGGATGGCTCTTGGGTCATTTTTTTCCAGACTGCTAGTGAGGTTGCAATAGACGGGGGACTATTTGATGTAGAGGGCGGAAGCCCAGCTGAAGTGATCAGCAGCATTTCACGCAAAGTGTTAGGTTTGCAGAAAGACGATTCTAAAATCGACCAGGCCTTATTGGGATTTGGGTGCCACCAATAGTATAGTTGGTCCAGAACAGAGGCATAATAATAGGTTTGTATGTGGGGAAGGCTAATACCTCCTTTTTTATGGTGTCTGGTAAGGATGTACTGCGCGCATCTAGGTGGTTTCGTTTCCCATATATAGTTTGAGATGTGTTTTTGTATGGAGGTAAAGAAAGATTGGGGAATAGGCAAGATTACAGTGCGAAATAGGTAGAGCAGTTTGGGAAGGATTAGCATTTTAAAGGAGGCGTTCCTACCTAGTTTAGAAAGACCTGTTGTGCGTAGCTGGCTTAGTAAGTGGGGAAGTCGTGTTTGGAAGGTACGGTAGTTAAGGTCGTATAGCTGGGGCAATGATGGGGCTAAGTTTATACCAAGATATGGAATAGACTGATTTGACCACGAATAAGGAAGGGATCCTTTCAGGAGTGACACCTCACAATCAGTGAGGTTGATCGGGAGTATTAGGGACTTGGATGAATTTATTTTATAAAAAGAGGCCGAACTGAATTGGGTAAGGATATCCTGGATCGCAGGCAAGGATTGAATCGGGTTTGTAACCATAAGGATGACATCATCGGCAAAGAGACTTATTTTGTGGTTCGTGCCATCATGAATGATGCCTGAGATGCGCCTGTCTCCTCTAATCCTCGCTGCCAGAGGCTCCATAAGTAGAGCAAAGATGAGAGGAGAGAGCGGGCACCCTTGGCGAGTGCCATTGGTAATCACAAATGGTCTGGAAAGGATTCCATCAGTCAATACACTAGCTGAGGGGTTTGAGTAAAGTGAGAGCACCGCAGACTGAAACCAGCCTGCAATTCCAAATTTATCCAGCACTGCTTTTAAAAAACCCCAATGTGCTCTGTCGAACGCCTTCTCCGCATCTAAGGAAAGAAGCAGAGAAGGCGTTCGAGACTGGGAAACCTGATGCATCAGATCAACGACTCTTCTTGTAGCGTCCGGTGCTTGTCTCTCTGGCATAAAGCCAACTTGGTCCGAGTGCACCAGCGAGGGGAGACACTTAAGTAATCTAGCCGCCAGGACCTTGGCGTATATTTTTACGTCTGTATTGAGGAGCGATATAGGCCTATAGTTTGATGTGGCTGTCGGATCTTTATCCGGTTTAGGGATGGTTGTAATAAGCGAGCGTAGCATATCAACAGGTAAAGAACCAGAGGTGGCAGCATAGTTGAAGAGGGCAGTGAGGTGAGGGGTAACGAGAGTGGCGAAGGTCTTGTAGTATTCATTTGTGTAACCATCTTCACCAGGCGATTTATGGAGAGGGAGGGCATGAATGGCATTTAGAACTTCCCCATCCGAAAAGGGCTGGGAGAGTTCCGCTAACTGGGCAGAGGTTATAGATGGTAGATCAATTAAGGAGAGAAAGTTTTGTATGGTTTGGCCTGTCGGTTGGGGGGTATTTCCGTCCGATGCCAAGTTATAAAGAGAGGAATAGTAGTCACTGAAGGCATTAGCTATATCTTGTGGGTTCGTAAGAAGTGCCTTGGTGGCTGGGTGGTGAAGGGAAGGTATTTTGCACTTAACACGTTGAGCCTTGACCTGTCGGGCTAGCAGGGCACCAGCCTTATTACCCAGGGCATAGTACTTGGCTTTAGTTAATTTAAGGTTGTTTTCAAATTTGTAGAGCAATAGTGAGCGGAGTTTTTGTCGACGTTCTAGTAACTCACTGGTTATGTTTTGTGAGGGGGCAAGTTTGTTTTGATTCTCCAGGGAAGTGATTTGGGATAGGACCTCATCAATTTGCTTAGACCTCTGGTTCTTAATAGTACTGTGCAGTTTAATTAATAGACCTCGCATGTAGGCTTTATACGCTGACCAAAGAACAAACCTATTAGTGTCCGGCAGATCATTTGATTCAAAAAAGGAGTGGTGTTCAGTAGTGAGTTTATGGACATTTTTGGGGTCCGAAATGAGAGAGGCGTCTAACCTCCATAGTCGAGTTGTTCTGGGTCTGGAGTTTCCCACAATGATAGAGATAGGAGCATGGTCCGACCATGTGATGGATCCATTCTCAGAGTTCGTTACATCTTGGAGGGTAATCTTGTCAACCAGGAAGAAGTCTATACGAGAGTATGAGAGCTGGGAGGAGGAGAAATAAGAATAGTCTCGCTCGTTGCCATGTAGGCACCTCCATGGGTCAAATAGGCCGTTCGCTTGGAGAAAGGAGTTAAGTATGGGCCGACGATTGGTAGGTGAGGAAGTAGTGTCCAGAGTTGGGTTCCCAATTATATTGAAGTCACCTCCAATAATAAGTCTCCCCTGTCGAATTTGTGATACTTTTTTGTGTAGTCGCCTGTGAAAATACAATTGTTGCTTGTTCGGTCCATAGACGTTGACTAGGGTGTAGGTGACTTGGTTAATGTCACATATAAGGATCAGGAAACGTCCTTGGGGGTCTGTTATGGATTGGTGCAGCTTGAATTGTAGTGAATCTCGTATGGCAGTGAGGACTCCACATTTCTTTTTCTGGCCCGAGGCCAGAAAAACTTGGTTGTAGTTTTTCAGAGTGAACCTGGGAATCTTAGTAGAGGCAAAGTGCGTCTCTTGCGCTAAGAGGATATCAGCCTTCTGACTGTTGGCTTCCCTAAGGAGTGCAGATCTTTTTTGCGGAGAATTAAGGCCTCTGGTGTTGATAGAGACTATTTTGAACGCCATTTCCAGAATCGGGAGGGCAGGATAGAGTGTCCTACAGATAGGAGAAGCAATTGGTAGATATAGGGTAGGTCGTTGTTCCGTCACTACGGCAATCGATCAGAGTGATCAGTTGCTAGCCCGGGGAAGCAGAGGATCAGGGATATGTAGACGTTTCGTCGGTAGGATTTGGCTGGTACTGGGTCCAGGCGGGGAACTGGGGATAAAAAAAGAGAGCCGTGAACCAAAAGGTACCCGGGCTCAATGTGCAGAGAAAACTGCAAACAATTGGCGTGTGTAGTGGTTCGCTGTCCACTATAAAGGACAGAGATCACTAAATAGGCAGGAATCAAATAGGATCACTGTAGTTTTCCGGCCATGTAGTATGTGCAGAGAAGAGAATGCACTAGTAGTATCAGATAGCAGGAGGAGCACCTCCAATCTCCATGTGTGTCTGAGCAAGATCAGAAGGATTCGGTGTATCTTCTGGGATTATGCGCCAGGTTCTCAAGAGTTTCAGTCCCGATGAGAGGGTTCGCACTACGTGAGTTTTGTTTTGGTGCGTTATAAGTAGTTTAGTAGGAAAGCCCCACTTATATGGTAATTTATGGTTCTGAAGTGCTTTAGTTATAGTCGCCAGCTGCCTGCGATTCTCCATGGTTGCTTTGGAGAGATCGGCATAGAGAGCGATGGTGGCGAAGGGGTCAGGCATTCACGGTGCTCGCTTTGCAGCATACATGACCTTTTCTTTCACTGTGAAGAAGTGGATACGGGCTAAAACATCCCTGGGCGTAGAGGGCGGAAGGTGAGGTGGTTTAGGGAGTCTCTGTGCTCTGTCGATTTCCATGTCATGGATTGTTAGGTCAGGTAATAGTGTCTGCATCAGAGATTGCAGGAATTTAACTAGGTCAGATGGTTGGACCGATTCTGGCACATTGCGGAATTTAATATTGTTTCACCTGGAGCGATCCTCTAATTCTGCGAGCTTTAGATTGATCAGTTGGAGTTCATCCTCATGATCTGCGAATCCATCCACTAACTCGTTATGAGCTGAGAACAGGTCTCCCATTTTAGCCTCAATATGTGTGATTTTCTGGTCATGAGTATGAACAGCTGTGGACAGTGTGGAGACAGCGGTGGATAGGTCAGCATACAGCGTTTGCCGCAGTGAGAGGAGCATATTCTTCATGGTGCTCTCAGACAATGGCTGGTCTGAGGCAGGGAAGGCATCTAGCACTGATGCTTGCTGAGGCGGGGGGAGAGAGACAAGGCAGGGAGCTGTGACAGGCTGCACTCGCTGGGGTTCTTCTATCCTGATCCTGGTCTTAGCAGGGCTGGCAGTAGTGGGTGAGTTCGGAGGGGAACACTCACCCTGAGTTTCAGAGGCAGAGAGACACGGAGGCAGCGGGGTGCCGAGACCGCAGTGTGAGGAGGAAAGCCGCGCTGTCACATCGCGGCTTTCGCCGGCGCCATCTTGGCCACTCGTCAGGTCTGGAAGGGGAAAGTAGTCAGTGAGCCTCCTCGGTATTTTTGAATCCTTTCGGCGCTTCGACATGGTTCTCCCGCTGTCCTGGAGTGTCTGAGCTGTCAGTCGGTATCGCAATTTCTTCTCTTCCGTCGCTCAGTCGGTCGCTCAAGCCGGCAGTACTACAGAGCTAGGGAGTTAGGCAGCCATTCACATGAGCCGTCAAGCCACGCCCCCCCAAAATGCTCCTGTAAAGTAAGAACGATATACAAACCTGGGCTGGTGCCTGTTTGTGAAATCTTTGCTCCATTGCCTAAAAAAATTGCCTGAAGAATCTTCAAACTGGACACACTTACTGGCATGGCAGATGCTCCAGTCTCCTGGCCCCAAGTCCCTACTGTGTCTTAAGTCCCTCCCACCAGATCCCAATGTTGGGCTGGAGGGAGAAACCATAGAACATGGTAGGGGACCCAGACATACAACAGATTTGGAAGTGTGTTGAATGCAAGAATTCAGTCTTTTTATCACAATATAACTCTTTCACCAGATCTCCTAACAAAACCATATCAGGAAAAAGGAGGGTGAAATGTTTATGCACATGTTTTAAGACCCCTTTCAAACTGAGGGCATATCACAGGCGCTATAGCATTAACAATAGTGCCTACAATCTGCCCTAAAAGTGCTGCTCTATTGTCCCCAGTGTGAAAGCCCAAAGGGGTTTCACACTGGAGCGTTGTGCTAGCAGGACAGTAAAAAAGTCCTGCTAGACGCATTTTTGGAGCGGTGAAGGAGCGGTGTGTTTACCGCTCCTCCACCCATGTTTCCCATTGAAATCAAAGGGACAGCGCGGCTATACTGCCCGCAATGCGCTGCTCCAGTTTTAACCCTTTCTCGGCCGGGGTTAAATGCACAAAAATAGTGGCATTTGCTTTGGACCGGGTCACGGGAGCGCGCCGTGGGTGCGCGCCTGTGACCCACGGCTGGGTACTAGAAACCAACGTATATATACGTTGATGTGCCCAGCCGTGCCATTCTGCCGACGTAAATGTGCAGGAGGCGGTCCTTAAGTGGTTAAAAGTGCAACATGTCCTTATGTTTACTTAAAAGTGAGATGCGTGGGTGGCACGGTGGTATAGTGGATAGCACTTTCGCCTAACAGTAAAAAGGGTCACTGGTTCAAATCCCACCACAACACTATCTGCCTGGAGTTTGCATGTTCTTCCTGTGCCTATGTGGGTTTCCTCCCACACTCCAAAGACATGCTGGTAGGTTATTGGTTAATTGACCTTCGTATAAAAAAAAAAAAAAAAAAAAAGATAAAAAGTGAGATGTGTACTCATTTAGCAGAAATATTCCTCCTCCGACATGCCCCATCCCTAATGCTGTTATTTTTTTGTGTCGCAGGGGTTAATGGAACTTAGGGAGCTGTGAGAGGCACTTTTCAAGCGTGCCCCAATATGTCTCCCTTTGCACTTAGCCATTCCATTCATAGTAGCTGGTACAACAGCTTCATACAGCAGCACAGAAGGTAAGTAACATCCCTTGCGCTTAGTCTTTATATATTTTTTTACTAAACTTAGGTTTTAAATGTAACTAAATGTACTTTCTAAATATTGCATGAGAATGTCTCCCTAAGTATGAATAATAAGCCAATATGGGAAGCCGTCATATGCATTACAAAAGATTGATTCTTCGGTCCAAGCGTTTTGATTTTGGTGGGGAAAAAATACAATACTGCCAAAGGATTTTATGAGAGCTTTTGCTTTGTAGATACTGGTTGGATTCCATGTAGTCTTCAACTCCAAACCTTTGACTAGCAGCTTCTCCCCTCTCTGCCCACCATCAGGGCAAGCTGACTCAAATGCCTTTATCCATTGTCAATGATAAGTTTCACTTGCTTTTTACCACCCTCTCCATCTATGATCAGATCTTGTTGCCTATTTCCTCATTCCCCGTCTAGTTATGCTAGAAAATGTATGTTCTAAGTATCCAAGCCAATGTCTTTTCTTTAAACACAAAGGGCCAGATTCACGAACACTTGCGCTGGAGTATTTGGATATGCGCCGCGTAACTGTGATGATGCGCCGTCGTTTCTATGTGCCCGTACCCACCAAACTAGATGCGCCCAATAACGGGTCATTTGCGACCGGCGGAACGTTCCGACGCCAGAGTATCGTCAGCGCTTATTTTCGCTGGGCGCATCAGTCGCGCCCATTGATTTCCCCTGCAAATATGCAAATGAGGGATTTTTCCCAATTCACGAACGGATTAGCACCATACGCTGGCTACATGCGCCGCGCGTATCTCGTCCGTCCGGCGCAAAGTTATTTCTACAAAAGGCTGCTTTATCTTTACTCCAGATGGCCACAGGTCAGCAGGAGAGCAGCTACAGCAGCGTTACCGACGATAAGAGCTAGCTGAGCACCCCCACTTGCAGGACAACACCTCTGTCCATGCTTGTCTGTCAAATTTTACAGCCATGGAGGAAGACATCATAGGTCTCCATAGCCGAGATGATGGCTGACAGCTCCTGGCCATTAAAGTTCAGCTTTCTCCTGTGTGTTTGCGGGGAACGGGAGCAGCCATCTCAGAACAAAAGTAACATCACTGCGGGGAGGGGGAGCAGGATATACTTTAGTGCCGGAATGGCGCTTCTACGGGCGCATTTAAACGCCCAACGGAAGGCATTGCGCTGACGTTTCCCGTGCAGTGGTGCCGACGGAAGTTGTGAGCATGCGCACAAAGGGGGCAAGTGGAGCCTCACTCACTGCGCATGCTCCGTGGTTGATGCGCTGAACGTAAGCCTCTGCGCTGGGCTCCGCCCATCATTTACATATGATCACACCCACTTCCACTTGCGTCGGGTTACGCCAGCGCATTATCGTTACTCTGGCGCAAGTTTACGCGCAACTGCTATGTGAATTACAGGACTTGCGCTGAAAGGGTCTTCAGAGTAACGTAAATGAGAAGCGTTACTCCAGAGGAAAGATACTCTCATCTACCTGAATCTGGCCCAAAGAGGTTGATTTACGAAAACTGGAGAGTGCAAAATCTGGTGCAGCTCTACATATAAACCGATCAGCTTCCAGGTCTATTTATTAAAGGGGTTGTAAACCCTTGTGGTTTTCGACCTTATTGCATCCTATGCATTAAGGTGAAAAAACACCTTGCAGTGTCCGGCCCCCCAGCCCCCCATTTTACTTACCTGAGCCCTGAATTTTTGTGGGTGCAATCCCACGTCGCTCTCTCCGTGGCTTCTCGGCTCTTCATTGGATAGATTGATAGCAGCGCAGCCATTGGCTCAGATTCATGCACTCGGCGTCTATGAACGCTGAGTGTATGACACAGGAATGCGCCCACAAGGTAACCCCCTTTGGGAGAAAGCTTCCCAGAGGGGGTTATCTAATGAGGAGAGAAGCCGTGAGAGCCGCTGTGGGACCCCAGAGGACGATCTGGGCCACTCTGTGCAAAACTAATTGCACATTGGAGGTAAGTATGATATGCTTGTTATTTAACCACTACAGATCCGCGCTATGGACAAAAGACGTCCACAGCGTGGACCTGAGGTCCCGGGATCACGTCTTTGGACGTCATGTTGTTGTAATTTCCCATGCACGCCACTGGGTGGCGCGCAGCGGGGGAAAACAGTGCGTCGCATCACTGAGGATTCGATGCGTGTACCCGGCGGCCGTGGTGTCCGCCAGGTACATGCAATCGGCGGTGACAGAACAGGGACGTGGAGCTCTGTGTGTAAACACAGAGCTCCACGTCCTGTCAGGGAGAGGAGACAGATGCTGTTTCCCTTGTACATAGGGACACAGCATCGGTCACCTCCCCCAGTCACCCCCCTCCCCCCACACAGTTAGAACACACCCAGGATACACATTTAACCCCTTCCTCACCCCCTAGTGTTAAACCCTTCAATGACAGTCACATTTATACAGTAATTGGTGCATATTTATAGCACTGGTTGCTGTATAAATGTGAATGGTCCCAATGTCCGATGTGTCCGCCGTAATGTCGCAGTCCCAATAAAAATTGCAGATCACCGCCATTACTAGTAAAAAAAAAATAGTAAAAAAAAAATCATAATTCTGTCCCCTATATTGTAGGCGCTATAACTTTTGCGCAAAGCAGTCGCTTATTGCTTTTTTTTTTTTTTTTTACAAAAATACGTAGAAGAATACGTATTGGCCTTAACTGAGAAAATTTTTAAATTGGGATATTTATTATAGCAACAAGTAAAAAATATATGAATATTTTTAAATTGTCGCTCTTTTTTTGTTTATAGCGCAAAAAATAAAAACCGCAGAGGTGATCAAATACCACCAAAAGAAAGCTCTATTTGTGGGGAAAAAAAAGGACACCAATTTTGTTTGGAAGTCACGTCGCACGACCGCGCAATTGTCAGTTAAAGCGACGCAGTGCCGGTAGCTGAAATTTCGCCTGGGCACAAAGGGGGTTTATGTGCCCAGTAAGCAAGTGATTGAAAAAAAAAAAAAACTTTAAAGCTTTATTGAACAAGTTAAAGTTAAAAGTTGATTGGCTACCATGCACAGCTGCATCAGATTTTGCACTCTCCAGTTTTAGTAAATCCACCCAATATTGTCAAATGTGATACGTATGATGATTTGATGGCTGAACACAGATTTTAGGTTTAGATCAAGCCTAAAGTATTGTTACCCCCTTTAATAGGATTTCCAAGGTTGTAATCTTTGGGCTGCCATCTTACATGATGGATATTGTTAATAGTTCCTTTTATAAAAGCACATCAAGTCTTGCTGATCACTGATAGCAGATACAAATATTTCCACAAGCTTTAATCAGTGGATTCAATCTGTAACCTGGCCTATGATTTGCATAGATTTGTTCTGAACTTAGCATATGCTGATTATTTCTAATGATAGGTTTGAAAGCTCTTATGATATTAAGACCATTATTCTAGGATTTTTTTTCCTGTGAACTCCTATTTTTATCATGTACTTTGTTTTCTGTTATGTATGGCTATGAATACCTTATGACCAATGTTTTTCAGGGTTATTTGGTTAACTAGCAGCGGTTGTTTATTTTATACTGAATGATATGTTTATAAAATCTAATATATGATCATGTGGTTGTATTTGAATTTAGGCATTAAACATAATGCTTTAGTAGCTAGTAAAAATGTGCCCATTAGGTCAAATACACCTAATGTGTATTTGTAGGGATGCCTGATCCCTGTAGGGATCAGGCATCTATCTAAATCTGTCACACATAACATAGAATATCATTATGAAGTCCACTGCAAAGCAAATGCGGCTATGTAAATCAGCACAGGCACACTCAGAGAGGAGGAGAGAACCGTCTGCACTAAAAAGTGGATTATTAGCCCTCCTTGTCACTGCGGTTTATATCTCTACCAGTAAAGAGTAACTGTGTGAGATGTATAAGAGAATGTACTGGGGAGCAAGATGTTATTAATTTGGGGCTTATGACGTAATAATTTGCATTGCAAGAATATACACATGACATGGGAAGCTTTTACAGTAAAACCTTGGTTTGCAAGCATAATTAGTTCCAGAAACATGCTTGTAATCCAAAGCACTTATATACGTATAAAAAAGAAGAGAGGCACATCTCAGGCCCCGTACACACGACCGAGCTTCTCGGCAGAATCCAGCGAGAAGCTCGCTGGGATCCATATTCTGCCAGGAAGCTCGATCGTGTGTACGTTTTCGCCGAGCAAACTGATGAGCGAGGCGTCGAGCCAAAATAGAGAGCATCGTTCCGCCCGAAAAAGGCGAAAAAGGCGTTGAGCCATTAGTCCCGATGGCCCATCGAGGAAATAGAGAACCTGCTCTCTATTTTGGCTCGACGCCTCGCTCGTCAGTTTAGTCCTTGATCACCCCCTACTGTTTAACCCCTACCCTGCCAGTGTCATTTACACAGTAATCAGTGTATTTTTATAGCACTGATCGCTATATAAATGTCACTGGTCCCAAAATAGTGTCAAAAGTGTCCGATGTGTCCGTTACAGTGTCACAGTCACGATAAAAAACGCAGCTCGCCGCCATTACTAATAAAAAAAATTTAAGTAATTATAAAAATTGCTATAACTTTCGCAGAAACCAATCAATATTCATTTTTTTTTACCAAAAATATGTAGAGGAATGGATAACGGCCTAAACTGAGGAAGAAATTCGTTTTTTTATATATTTTGTGGGGGGGGGGGGGATATTTATTATAACAAAAAGTAAAAAAAATAGCTGTTTTTTCAAAATTGACGCTCTTTTTTATTGTTTATAGCGCAAAAAATAAAAACCGCAGAGGTGATCAAATACCACCAAAAGAAAGCTCTATTTGTGGGGAAAAAAGGACATCAATGTTGTTTGGGTGCAACGTTGCACGACCGCGCAATTGTCAGTTAAAGCGACGCAGTGCCGTATCACAAAAAGTGTTTTGATCAGGAAGGGGGTAAATCCTTCCAGGGGCTGAAGTGGTTAAGTAATATTCTGGTGTCTTCCATGTGAATTATAGAACAGTACTGGGCATTCAATTTGCCAGATATCTTTGACAGTCATGAAAAAAGATGGTCCGCAACTACTTGCTTGCTCTTTAAAATCTTCGAAATGTATTGATTCTCCATAAAAGACGCAGACAGCAGATGTAAACGCGTTTCAGCCTTGCAGGCCTTGTTCACTAGTGAACAAGTGTAGTGAACAAGGCCCAACAGCAACTTAGACATTTTTTTAACCGCTTGCCGACCAAGTCCTGTACATTTAGGTTGGCAGAATGGCACGGCTGCGCAAAGTAACGTATATATATGTCATGGAGCCCCTTCCGCGAGCTCCATGACCGTGCACACGGGACCCATAGAATTGATGTCCGCCGGTGTCCTACGATCGTGTCACAGAGTGGCAGAACGGGGAGAGACCAGTGTAAACAAGGCATCTCCCTGTTCTGCCTTGTAACAGGACACTGATCGTCTGCTCCCTCTCATCGGGAGCAGTGTTCAGTTTCATGTCACAGTAAGCCCCGCCCCACACAGTTAGAATCACTCCCTAGGACACACTAAACCCCATTCTTAGCCCCCTAGTGGTTAACACCTTCCCTGCCAGTCACATTTATACAGCAATCAGTGCGTTTTTATAGCACTGATCGCTGTATAAATGTGAATGGTCCCAAAATACCGTCACAATTTTTCGATGTGTCCGCCATAATGTCGCAGTCACGATAAAAATCGATGATTGCTGCCTTTACTAGTAAAATAAAAGTATTATTAAAAATGCCATAAAACGATCTCCTATTTCGTAGACGCTATAGGTTTTGCGCTAACCAATTAATAAACGCCTATTGCCATTTTTTTAACAAAAATATATAGAAGAATACGTATCGACCTAAACTAAAAAAAAAAGTTTTTTTACATTTGGGATATTTATTATAGCAAAAAGTACAAAATATTGCTCTATTTTTGTTAATAGCGCAAAAAAATTAAACTGCAGAGGTGATCAAATACCCCCAAAAGAAAGCTCTATTTGTGGGAAAAAGGATGTCAATTTTGTTTGGGAGCCACGTCGCACGACCGCGCAATTGTCAGTTAAAGCGACGCAGTGCCGAATCGCAAAAAAGTGGCCCGGTCATTTGGCAGCCAAATCCTTCGGCCATGATGATGTGTACAAAGTGCAGTAAAACAAAGCAGCCAATCACATTTCATCTTATTGTTTCAGGAATGTAGGTAATGATGCATTTTTCAAATTGCTCCTTATTAAATTTGCCCATTTTTTCAGTCGTTCCGCATGTTAACCAGCATGAATTATCTCACTAAAATAAGTTTGATTGCATCCACACTGTAACACTTTGTTTAAAAAAAAGCCACATACTGTATGAAGCCCATTGTAATTTTCCTGAGCCATTTTCTGCATACAGACTTCAGCAAATGTAAGAAATACTTGGAGGTAATACTCTTTATTCTAAGTAAATCATAATGCTTATAAAGCTTTTTACTTTAAACGTTCTTTTTAAATTGATTACATGGAAATTGCAATCTTTGTATGAAGCAATTCTTTTAAAACATGAAGTCAGCATTTTGAGACAGGTGGTCTGTAGAACACTAGAGTAAGCAAATTAATAACACAGAGCGGTCAATTGGTGCTTAGTGCAGGGTGCTGCTGACTAGTGCTCAAAATTTTTATATAAAACTTATGCTCGGTAGCCTAAAAATAAAGGGGAAACTTTCAAACTGAAATTATGAAATGCTAAATAGGGCATTTGAGGCATTCTAAGCACTAAAATGAAAGCAAAAATGACACAATAACTAATCTCAATGCATCATATGGTAGGTTACAGTTCTTAGATGTGGTAGTTGCCTTCGTCTTCCTTTTTTTTTAAAGCTAAGAACATTTTCAGCAAATACAGAAAATACCTGTTGCTCCTGCCAGAAATGCAGTACTCTTTTCACCAGAGCTTTTTGAGGCAGGAACTCAACCACAACCCCGTTCAGATTTCACAAACAGTAGAAGGATCTTAAAGAGGCATTGAATACCAGGTTTGCATTACATACAGAGTGCAGAGTTTAGGGGGGTTACACACAGAGTGCAGAGCTGTCACCTGTAAACACAGAAAACAGACTTCTGTGTTTACAAGTGATTGTGGTGCGCAGGCACCAACTGGTCTGAGCCAGAGGTGGTGAAACTGAGTTCCCCCAAGTTCCCCCTGAAAAAAAGCCCTGCTTTTCACTTCTCGTAAGTGACACAGAAGAATATCTTTCTTCCTAGCTATCCTAGCTGTTCTACATATTGCCCTACTCCTCATGTAATGTAAATGAACAATGGACTTGTTTGTAGTCTATTTCAAGAAAGTAGGGTGACAACCATGGCTCCCTCCATAGATACACTTTATTACCAAAAGTGTTGGGATAACTGCCTTTGCACACACTTGGACTTTAGTGGCATTCCAGTCTTAGTCCATAGGGTTCAATATTGAGTTGGCACACCCTTTTGCAGCTATAATAGCTTCAACTATTGCTGTCCACAATGTTTGGGAGTGTGTCTATGGGAATGTTTGATCATTCTTCCAGAACCGCATTTGTGAGGTCAGGTACTGATGTTGGATGAGAAGACATGGCTCGCAGTCTCCGCTCTAATTCATCCCAAAGGTGTTCTATTGGTTGCAGGCCAGTCAAGTTCCTCCACTCCAAACTCGCTCACCCATGTCTTTATGGACCTTGCTTTGTGCACTGGTGCGCAGTCATGTTGGAACAGGAAGGGACTATTCCCAAACTGTTCCTACAAAGTTGGGAGCATGAAATTGTCTAAAATGTCTTGGTATGCTGACACCATAAGAGTTCCCTTCACTGGAGCTAAGTGGCCAAGCCCAACCCCCTGATAAATAACACTACACCATAATTCCCCCTCCACCAAATGATTTGGACCAATGCACAAAGCAAGGTCCATAAAGACATGGATGAGTGAGTTTGGGGTGGAGATATTTAACTTTACAAGCACATGAACTTTAAAAGAGAAGTACGTTTTTGTTTGGATGAATTAGAGCAGAGACTGAGAGCCAGGCCTTCTTGTCCACATCAGTGCCTGACCTCACATATGCACTTCTGGAAGAATGGTCAAACATTCCCATAGACACACTCCTAAACCTTGTGGACAGCCTTCCCAGAAAAGTCTAAACTGTTATAGCTACTAAGGGTGGGCCAACTCAATATCGAACCCTATGGACTAAGACTGGGATACCATTAAAGGAGAAGTCCAGCCTGAGCTTTTTAGGCTTGGCTTCTTCTATGGGTCACCAGAGTGAAATTCGTTTTGCACTCCTGTGACCCATTTTCAGTGGAGAGCGGTCTGAAGTCTGCTCTCTGCTGACGTCACTGCTAAGAGTCGAGGCAGCGCATGATCCCAAATTCTGAAGTCTGGATCCACCAGCTGCCTTGACTTATGGCAGTCTCTGCATCTCAGCGAGCCGCTGAGATGCAGAGACGGCCACTCCCCTCCCCTCCACAGCTCAGCGCTGCAATGAGCGTGGAGGAGCAGAGCAGGAGCGATGCTGTCTCACAGTCAGCATCGCTCTGCTCGGGGAGGAGCCATTGGCGGTGTTCAGTAGCTCGGTTCTCAGTGCAGTGACGGCAGGGGACAGCTGCAACATCGATCTGATGCTGCATCCACCTAGGTACCGTATATACTCGAGTATAAGCCGACCCGAATATAAGCCGAGGCACCTCATTTTACCACAAAAAAATGGGAAAACGTATTGACTCTAGTATAAGCCTAGGGTGCCCATCTGCATGCCTCACTGTGTCCATGTGCATGCCTCACTGTGCCCATGCCTCACTGTGCCCATGCCTCACGGTGTCAATGACTAGACTTACGTTTAACATGGGAATATATAGAAGGGGTGCCCGGCTTTGAAAAATCGGTGCTCCCGGCTGTAGGTCCCCCAGACAGCAAACTTTGCACACTTGTAGATGAGAACTGGGGCTAATGTGTGCCCAGTTTGGGGTCCAGGGGACCTATGGCCGGCCAGGACCAGGTCCCCAAATCCGGAAAATTAGGCGCAAATAGGTGACTTGAGTATAAGCCAAGGGGGGGCATTTTCAGAACAAAAAAAATTGCTGAAAAACTCGGCTTATACTCAAGTATACATGGTAAGTATGATCATCCAAAAAAAAACATACTTCTCTTTTAAAGTCCATGTGCTTGTAAAGGCAGGTGTTCCGATACGTCTGGTAATATCGTACATTGGAGGAGAGACATAGCCACGCAGGGGCAGGAAGTGTGTTATTTGCAGGATTACCAAGTAAAAATAATACAAAAGAAGCTTGGAAAAAAAAATGTAGCCATTACACCTAGGACTTATAATCTGCAATATATTACTTTATTGGTTTTGGGGTGAGATGTAGCTCCAGCCAAATAAGTAAGCATATAATTGAACTCCATATAGCAAGTTTTATGCCTGCAAAATATTTGCACAATAAGGCCTCGTACACACGATCGGAATTTACGATGGAAAAAGTCAGACGGACTTTTTCCATCGGAAATTCCGACCATGTGTATGCCCCATCGGAGAAATTCCATCTGAAATTCCGATGAATTTCATCAGAGATTACATAGAGACAGGGGCGGACTGACAACTCATGGGGCCCCCGGGCAATAGACGATTATGGGGCCCCTGGGCTTACAGATGGCCACCTCGCCAGGAGGCAGTGCTGAGGAAGGGCAGATAAAATCAACATAGATTTTTACATACTGTCCCTGGTTTTACTGAGCCTGGCAACCCTGATGGGGCCCCCTAGTAGCATGGGGCCCTCGGGCAGTGCCCGAGTGACTCAATGGTCAGTCCGGCCCTGCATAGAGAACATGTCCTCTTGTCTTCCGATGAAATTCCGATGTGAATTTGGTCTAACAAAGGTCCGATCATGTGTACAGGGCATAAAGCACAGGCTTTAGTTATCCTCCCACTTCTAAAACAGTATATGGCTGGTAGTAAAATGACGGTGCCAACAGTTTTCAGATTCTACAGAGCTGCTGCTACTGACAGCCTATTGTTTTTTTTTAGATCACTGAGGAACATCTTCATGCTGGCATTGGCCACAGCAAGGTCTCCCCATCTTATAGGCCTGCAGAAAAAGGCTAGAGTCACTCTGGAGAAACAAAATCTAAATCAGAGACATTTACAATTCATTAATAAAGGGGACTACCAAGGACTAACAACAGTCTGTGTGTGCAAACATATAATAGAAAAACTATCCTTCATCACCTCAAATGAAGAACCTGCTCAAGATGTACAGATAGCAAACATTGCTTTATTATTAAAATGCAACATTAAAACCACTGATTACTCATGGAAACACAAAACCATAGGGGATGATAACATAATATTGCAATTAATATCCCGTCTGTCAGCATATCATTATAGTGCACTATATTGGATATACCGTAAGTTCACTATATCTCTCAGTGACTCCTAATACAGTGTAAGCAGACCATACTGTACATTCACCGTCCAAAACAATCAATGGACCTCAGTGGATAAATATGCTGCATAAACAAATCTTGCAAAAACATAGTAGTGAGATCACAAACACCCCAATTTTATTGACATCCGTTATACTCAGTTTAAACTTACAATACAGGTACAAATAATCAGCATTCTATTTATTTTAAGATGTTTGTACCTTAGGTAAATTGGTATATTTTGTCCAACTTTACATCTATAGTGCATTCGAATAATTTAACATAATAGATATTAGCATTCAGTTCAATTCAAGGGCTTATTGAAAAAAAAAATCAGATATTAACCACTCGATCTCCAGAAGATTTAACCCCCTTCATAACCAGGCCATGTTTTGCAATACAGCACAGCTTTATATTTAACTGACAACTGCACGGACGTCTGACAATGTACAAATAAAATGTATGTTTTTTTCCCCCACAAATAGAGCTTTCTTTTGGTGGTATTTGATCATCTTTGCATTAATTATTTATTGTGCTCTAAACAAAAAAAGGCTGACAATTTTTTAAAAATATATACCGTATTTTCCGGCGTATAAGGCCCTGTGCACACGATCAGACATGTCCGAGGATACATGTCCGACGGACCATTTTCATCGGACCAGGCTGAAGTGGTCTGTTGGTCTGATGTGCGAACACACCATCGGACCAAAATCCCCTCGGACCAGAACGCGGTGACGTAGAACACAACGACGTGATGAAAAAACGAAGCTCAATGCTTCCAAGCATGCGCCGACTTGATTCTGAGCATGCGCAGGATTTTGGTCCGATGATTTTGTGTACTAACCATCGAACATTTCCGACGGACAGGTTTCCAGCGGACAGGTTTCTAAGCATGTTTGGAAACTTTTGTCCACTGGAAAACGGTCCGATAGGCCGTACACACGATCGAACATGTCCACAGACCAGTTTCAGCGGACATGTTTGATTGTGTGTACGCGGCCTTAGACGACCTTTTGGATGCAAATATATGCATCCAAAGTCGGGGGTCGTCTTATACGCGGGGTCTGACTCTGGTCAGGCTGCGGGCACGATCTTCCTACCTTATTTCTGGATTCCAGGCTGCGGGGATCCATAAATCAAAAGCCGCGCCTCCTCCCCAGATTGTTCCGTGATAGGCGGAAGACAAATTTTCCCAGCAGGGCCTCTGTTCTGTGTTCCACCTATCACAGATGCCTTCTCATCCTCAGACGAGAGGACATCCGTGATAGGCGGAACACTGAACAGAGGCCCTGCTGGGAAAAGTTGTGTTCCGCCTATCACGGAACAATCTGAGGAGAAGCGTGGCTTTTGATTTATGGATGCCCGCAGCCTGGAAGCCAGAAATAAGGTAGGAAGGTCGTCTTGGCCGGCACAGTGGGGGCAAGTGATGGCACAGTTGGGGCAAGTGATGGCACAGTAGGGGCAAGTGATGGCACAGTGGGGGCAAATAATGTTATGGCATAGTGGGGCATGTAATGTAATTGCACAGTGAGATTTGAAAAAAAGCCTGTTTCTGTCAGCGGTTGTTCCTGTCAGTTGTTGTTCTTGCTACCCCTCAGCTTCCAGAAAGATTAGTAGGAAGGGGGTAGTCTTATATGGCGAGTATATCCCAAAACCAACATTTTTCCTGGAAAAATAGAGGGTCGTCTTATACGCCGGCAAATACGGTATATATTTTTTATAGAGATGTGGATGCGCTAATATTAACTTATAAGTGAATAACGTACAACCAGGGCCGGACTGGGAATGAAAACCAGCCCTGGAAAAAAATTCGTACCAGCCCCATAACATTTTTATACCAGCCATAACATAATGCGCTTTGCCGGCGGTATAGCTGCAGTGACCATTCATTTTAATGGGCAGGAGCGGTGGAGGAGTGTGAGGAGCGGCTCTTTCATGGCGATTTGCATGCGCTATCTTTAGCCTAATAGTGCCTGCAAAGTGTCTCAGTGTGAAAGGGGTCGAACTTTGATAGAAAGGGGGGCACTGGTGACCAGATACCCCACTTATATCAGAGTCTACTGCATTCCCCTTTACATCAGAGTGCCCCCTGCACTGTAAGGTTGAATCCTGCAGACTATGATGTAAAGGGGAACTCTGGGAATGTGGGGAGGACTCTGGTGACCAGAGACCACCTAACGCAGAAAGTGAACACTAAGGTAAGTGGGTTTACTTATATAAGGGGGAAACCTTTAGATCAGTGCCCCCTTACAATATTGTATTGACCCCTCCTAAGACTGGCCTGGCGGTGCTGTCACTGACCTCCTCTCAGGTGCACCGTGCGGGGCTCAGTCAGTCTCCTCCAGCTTGGTGTCTCTGGTTTTATCCCATAGTTTCCTCTCCACCGTCCATACATGTCTGACTTCTCCCATGACCCTTATCCTGACAGCACTCCCACTCTTGACTCCTCTCCAGACCTGATATAAGAAAAGAGATGGTCAGAGGCTGCGGACGGTAGAGGGGGAGGTCAGAGGCTGCGGACGGTAGAGGGGGAGGTCAGAGGCTGCGGACGGTACAGGGGGAGGTCAGAGGCTGCGGACGGTACAGGGGGAGGTCAGAGGCTGTGGACGGTACAGGGGGAGGTCAGAGGCTGCGGACGGGGGACAGGAGGTCAGAGGCTGCGGACGGGGGACAAGAGGTCAGAGGCTGCGGGTTGGGGGACAGGAGGTCAGAGGCTGCGGATGGGGGACAGGAGGTCAGAGGCTGCGGATGGGGGACAGGAGGTCAGAGGCTGCGGATGGGGGACAGGAGGTCAGAGGCTGTGGAGGTCAGAGGCTGCGGAGGGGGAGCAGGAGGTCAGAGGCTTCTAAGGAGAGGACAGGAGGTCAGAGGCTGCGGATGGGGGACAGGAGGTCAGAGGCTGCGGATGGGGGACAGGAGGTCAGAGGCTGCGGATGGGGGACAGGAGGTCAGAGGCTGTGGAGGTCAGAGGCTGCGGAGGGGGAGCAGGAGGTCAGAGGCTTCTGAGGAGGGGACAGGAGGTCAGAGGCTTCTGAGGAGGGGACAGGAGGTCAGAGGCTTCTGAGGAGGGGACAGGAGGTCAGAGACTTCTGAGGAGGGGACAGGAGGTCAGAGACTTCTGAGGAGGGGACAGGAGGTCAGAGGCTGCAGAGAGGGGGACAGGAGGCCAGAGGCTGCAGAGATCAGAGGCTATAGAGGGGGCAGGAGGTCAGAGGCTGCGAAGGGGGGAACAGGAGGTCAGAGGCTGCAGAGGTCAGAGGCTGAGGAAGGGGGGACAGGAGGTCAGAGGCTGCAGAGGGGGGACAGGAGGTCAGAGGCTGCAGAGGGGGGGACAGGAGGTCAGAGGCTGCAGAGGGGGAGACAGGAGGTCAGAGGCTGCAGAGGGGGGACAGGAGGTCAGAGGCTGCGGAGGGGGGGGACAAGAGGTCAGAGGCTTTTGAAGGGGGGACAGGAGGTCAGAGGCTGTGGAGGGGGGACAGGAGGTCAGAGGCTTTTGAGGGGGGACAGGAGGTCAGGGGCTGCAGAGATCAGAGGCTATAGAGGGGGGCAGGAGGTCAGAGGCTATAGAGGGGGGCAGGAGGTCAGAGGCTGCGAAGGGGGGAACAGGAGGTCAGAGGCTGCAGAGGTCAGAGGCTGAAGAGGGGGGGGACAGGAGGTCAGAGGCTGCAGAGGGGGGACAGGAGGTCAGAGGCTTCTGAGGAGGGGACAGGAGGTCAGAGGCTTCTGAGGAGGGGACAGGAGGTCAGAGGCTGCAGAGGGGGGGACAGGAGGTCAGAGGCTTCTGAGGAGGGGACAGGAGGTCAGAGGCTTCTGAGGAGGGGACAGGAGGTCAGAGGCTTCTGAGAAGGGGACAGGAGGTCAGAGGCTGCAGAGAGGGGGACAGGAGGTCAGAGGCTGCAGAGAGGGGGACAGGAGGTTAGAGGCTGCAGAGATCAGAGGCTATAGATGGGGGCAGGAGGTCAGAGGCTGCAAAGGGGGGAACAGGAGGTCAGAGGCTGCAGAGGTCAGAGGCTGAGGAGGGGGGGACAGGAGGTCAGAGGCTGCGGAGGGGGGGGGACAGGAGGTCAGAGGCTTTTGAGGGGGGGACAGGTGGTCAGAGGCTGTGGAGGGGGGGACAGGAGGTCAGAGGCTTTTGAGGGGGGGACAGGAGGTCAGAGGCTTTTGAGGGGGGGACAGAAGGTCAGAGGCTTTTGAGGGGGGTACAGAAGGTCAGAGGCTGTGGAGGGGGGGACAGAAGGTCAGAGGCTGTGGAGGGGGGGACAGGAGGTCAGAGGCTGTAGAGGGGGGGACAGGAGGTCAGAGGCTGCGGAGGGGGGGACAGGAGGTCAGAGGCTGCAGAGAGGGGGACAGGAGGTCAGAGGCTGCAGAGAGGGGGACAGGAGGTCAGAGGCTGCAGAGATCAGAGGCTATAGAGGGGGGCAGGAGGTCAGAGGCTGTGAAGGGGGGAACAGGAGGTCAGAGGCTGCAGAGGTCAGAGGCTGAGGAGGGGGGGACAGGAGGTCAGAGGCTGCAGAGGGGGGACAGGAGGTCAGAGGCTTCTGAGGAGGGGACAGGAGGTCAGAGGCTTCTGAGGAGGGGACAGGAGGTCAGAGGCTGCAGAGGGGGGGACAGGAGGTCAGAGGCTTCTGAGGAGGGGACAGGAGGTCAGAGGCTTCTGAGAAGGGGACAGGAGGTCAGAGGCTGCAGAGAGGGGGACAGGAGGTCAGAGGCTGCAGAGAGGGGGACAGGAGGTTAAAGGCTGCAGAGATCAGAGGCTATAGATGGGGGCAGGAGGTCAGAGGCTGCGAAGGGGGGAACAGGAGGTCAGAGGCTGCAGAGGTCAGAGGCTGAGGAGGGGGGGACAGGAGGTCAGAGGCTGCAGAGGGGGGACAGGAGGTCAGAGGCTGCAGAGGGGGGGACAGGAGGTCAGAGTGTGCAGAGGGGGGACAGGAGGTCAGAGGCTGCAGAGGGGGGGGGGGCAGGAGGTTAGAGGCTGCAGAGGGGGGAGGGGACAGGAGGTCAGAGGCTGCAGAGGGGGGGGGGGCAGGAGGTCAGAAGCTGCAGAGGGGGGGGACAGGAGGTCAGAGGCTGCAGAGGGGGGACAGGAGGTCAGAGTTTGCAGAGGGGGGACAGGAGGTCAGAGGCTGCAGAGGGGGGGGGCAGGAGGTCAGAGGCTGCAGAGGGGGGAGGGGACAGGAGGTCAGAGACTGCAGAGGGGAGGGGACAGGAGGTCAGAGGCTGCAGAGGGGGGGACAGGAGGTCAGAGTGTGCAGAGGGGGGACAGGAGGTCAGAGGCTGCAGAGGGGGGGGACAGGAGGTCAGAGGCTGCAGAGGGGGGGGGGACAGGAGGTCAGAGGCTGCAGAGGGGGGGGACAGGAGGTCAGAGGCTGCAGAGGGGGGAGGGGACAGGAGGTCAGAGGCTGCAGAGGGGGGGGGCAGGAGGTCAGAAGCTGCAGAGGGGGGGGACAGGAGGTCAGAGGCTGCAGAGGGGGGACAGGAGGTCAGAGTTTGCAGAGGGGGGACAGGAGGTCAGAGGCTGCAGAGGGGGGGCAGGAGGTCAGAGGCTGCAGAGGGGGGAGGGAACAGGAGGTCAGAGACTGCAGAGGGGAGGGGACAGGAGGTCAGAGGCTGCAGAGGGGGGGCAGGAGGTCAGAGGCTGCAGAGGGGGGGACAGGAGGTCAGAGGCTGCAGAGGGGGGACAGGAGGTCAGAGTTTGCAGAGGGGGGGACAGGAGGTCAGAGGCTGCAGAGGAGGGGGGCAGGAGGTCAGAGGCTGCGGAGGGGGGGTCAGGAGGTCAGAGGCTGCAGAGAGGGGGACAGGAGGTCAGAGGCTGCAGAGAGGGGGACAGGAGTTCAGAGGCTGCAGAGATAAGAGGCTATAGAGGGGGGCAGGAGGTCAGAGGCTGCGAAGGGGGGAACAGGAGGTCAGAGGCTGTAGAGGTCAGAGGCTGAGGAGGGGGACAGGAGGTCAGAGGCTGCAGAGGGGGGGACAGGTGGTCAGAGGCTGCAGGGGGGGGACAGGAGGTCAGAGGCTGCAGAGGGGGGGGACAGGAGGTCAGAGGCTGTAGAGGGGGGGGGACAGGAGGTCAGAGGCTGCAGAGGGGGGGGGACAGGAGGTCAGAGGCTGCAGAGGGGGGGACAGGAGGTCAGAGGCTGCAGAGGGGGGGGGCAGGAGGTCAGAGGCTGCAGAGGGGGGGGACAGGAGGTCAGAGGCTGCGGAGGGGGGGGGGGGACAGGAGGTCAGAGGCTGCGGAGGGGGGGGGACAGGAGGTCAGAGGCTGTGGAGGGGGGGGTAGGAGGTCAGAAGCTGTGGAGGGGGGGGACAGGAGGTCAGAGGCTGCGGAGGGGGGGGACAGGAGGTCAGAGGCTGTGGAGGGGGGGGACAGGAGGTCAGAGGCTGCGGAGGGGGGGACAGGAGGTCAGAGGCTGCGGAGGGGGGGGACAGGAGGTCAGAGGCTGCAGACACGGGGACAGGAGGTCAGAGGCTGCAGAGATCAGAGGCTATAGAGGGGGGCAGGAGGTCAGAGGCTGCGAAGGGGGGAACAGGAGGTCATAGGCTGTAGAGGTCAGAGGCTGAGGAGGGGGGGACAGGAGGTCAGAGGCTGCAGAGGGGGGGACAGGAGGTCAGAGGCTGCAGGGGGGGACAGGAGGTCAGAGGCTGCAGGGGGGGGGGACAGGAGGTCAGAGGCTGCAGGGGGGGGACAGGAGGTCAGAGGCTGCAGAGGGGGGGACAGGAGGTCAGAGGCTGCAGAGGGGGGGGACAGGAGGTCAGAGGCTGCAGAGGGGGGGGACAGGAGGTCAGAGGCTGCAGAGGGGGGGGGCAGGAGGTCAGAGGCTGCAGAGGAGGGGACAGGAGGTCAGAGGCTGCGGAGGGGGGGGACAGGAGGTCAGAGGCTGCGGAGGGGGGGGACAGGAGGTCAGAGGCTGTGGAGGGGGGGACAGGAGGTCAGAGGCTGTGGAGGGGGGGACAGGAGGTCAGAGGCTGTGGAGGGGGGGGCAGGAGGTCAGAGGCTGCGGAGGGGGGGCAGGGGGTCAGAGGTTGCTGAAGTCAGTGGCATCGGAGGGGGGGGGGCAGGAGGTCAGAGGCTACATGATGGAGGGGACACGCCCACATATATAGCAACAATATGCATAAAAAAACACCCATGATAGGCCATCCTAGCTGCAAAAGCAGCTGTATGCAATCACTAACCAAAACCCAACCCCCCCCCCACCGCATTGCGAATCACGCATTCCCAGCGCGATCCGCAATCAGAGATTCAGGGGAGCAAAGGTATGTATCAAAAAAGGCCAGCACACTCACCTGCGGAGGGGAAATGGATCCTTCCGGGGTGACCAATAGACAGACGCGCGTGCATGCGCACTGCCGCAAGCAGGGCTGGGTAGGAACTAGTGTGCGCCAGCCGCAAACTCGGGGACACAAAACGGCGGCGCACACAGGAAATTACACAGACACATAGGAGGGGCCAGGCTAAGAGAACAGAAATCAAAACATACATTTGTATGTCGGCCGGCCCGGCCGCAGCCATGTTTTTTTTGGGCGCCGCTGCCCTCACACCGGCCTCCGGGAGCAGCCAGGCAGCCGGCCCACCAGGATTTTTCCCGGTCTCCCGCTGGGCCAGTCCGGCCCTGCGTACAACCTATTCAGGGAGAGACTCCAAAACTGTGAATAAGTGTAATACTGAACACACATAGGGCCAGATTCAGGTAGTCCAGAGCATCTTTGCTCTGGAGTAACGCTACTCATTTGCGTTGCGCTGGAGAAATTTTAGGAGCAAGTGCTGTCATTCACGAAGCACTTGCTCCTAAAGTTGCGGCAGCGCATCGCAAATGAGCCGGCGGAATTCAAATTTGGCGGGTACGGGGCGTGTAGTATGCTAACTACGCGCGATCCCGCCGCCAACGTACTGCGCATGCGTCGAGTGTCAAAACATCCCCGTGCGCATGCTCCAAAATCTGTGAATGAACGTCAATGACGTCACATTCCCATTCATGACCGTTTTACGCAAGCGACGTTTTTTTTTTTTTTTTCCCGACGCGATGACGACGCCTATACCTAACATAGGATACTCCAACCCCATGTAGGTATATCTATGCGCCGCGTATCCCGTCCGGAAACGTCGTATCGTCATTGCGTCGCGCCGGAATTCGATCGTGAATTGCCGATTTCGCTCATTAACATATTTTTTGAGCGTAAATCGGCGGGAACGCCCCCGGCGCCATTTTTAAGTTGAAGTAACGATGCGATGGCGAAACTCAGTTACGCTGCTCGCATCGGAACTTCAACCCGGCGTTTCTTGTTTTCTGGTTACAGAAAACAGAAACGCCGGCTCAAAGTCACAGTTAGGCTGGCGGATCACGCGATCCGCCAGCCTAACTGTTCGTGAATCTGGCCCATAATTAACATGTGATAGGTCCTTGGCCATGTGCACAGTGATTAGCCAAAGCAAAAAGTCCCAATGAGGAAAAAACATACGATGCCTTCCTTCACTATGATTGCAGATCCCAGCACTTCACCGATGCAGTCCGGTGAACAGGCACTCACAGGCAGATATGTATATGAAAGGACAAAAGAAAAAAGCCTCATTGCACAGACATCAATATCAAGTGGATAATGCGATCCAATACATCAGCAAATGCACTCACGAATCCCCGCTTTGTTAAAGCATGAAACGCCGCTCAGTGTGCAGTCTCCTCAATTCGATCCGATGGGCTCGGATTCGATCGTAGGCTCCTCCCTACGCGTTACATCACGGGCACGCGACTTAATCATGGGTTACTACGTGATTGAGGATAGCTTGTGCTTAAATAGCCACCTCGCCGTCAGCGTGTCATTAGAGTGAGCAACAGGGAAAAAACAAACATCATTGAGGCAACAAAGCTTACACACATAGCAGAATTCTATGTGGGCATAAATGCAGATACATGGATATACATAAGTTTAATATATATACTTACTAAAAGACCATAAAATTGATTAAAAAACATATTAGATCATATTTTATATTGAGCTGAATACACCCTCTAGTGGCTAGATACCAAACTGAACGGATGGTATCATACAGGACCATCCGCCCTACTGGGTGTATTATGAACGAGAAAAAAACTATAGTTAAAACGTTAAAAAGTTAAAACAATACATGTTAATCTGCACTGATAATAACTATAAAAACATCAATATATAAACCAGAGGAGATTCATTAGAATATTTAAAATTTAGAATACAATGTTGATAATAAATTAGAGGGGAAAAAACTTAGAAATCAGAAATGAAACAATTTAAATCAAATTCAATATTCAGGCCATTGGGAGATAATGTCTGCATCTCATGTATCCAGCGAGACTCAGATTTACTCAATTCCCTTATTTTATGACTGCCTCTCCAATGTGGAGTATATTTGGCAATGGCCCAAAATTTCATTTCCTTGGGGTTATTATGATGACACAAATCAAAATGTTGCGACACATTATGTTTAGGGAAGGCCTTCTGGATATTTTCGACGTGTTCCCTAATGCGCTTCCACATAGGTCGCTTAGTGCGTCCGACATACTGAAGCGAACAGGAACACTCCAAAACATAAACTACCCCCTCAGTCCTACAGGTGATGAGATCCTTTATGTTATATTCCTTCTTTGTCGCTGTGGATATGAATTTGGAGCATTTTTGTCCATTGAAGTTTGTTTGCCTACATGCAAAACACCGTTTGCTCGGAAAGAATCTTTTTCCTTGATAGAAGGTGAGTAGATTATTTCTCATCGGTGGGTCAGGAATATTTTTTGCTACCAAATACCTTAATGTTGGAGCTCTCCTGTACACCACCCTTGGATAACTAGGTAGGATTCCCTGTAGTTGCCTATCCGCTTTCAATATTGGCCAATGCTTTTTTATAATGGCTTCAAGTTGCTTATGTTGAGTACTATAATTTAGAATTATTGGTAATTCATTTTCCAGCCTATTTTGCTTTACTATGTCTTGTATTAAAGAGGTGCGCGGGATTTCATACACCTTAGATATTTGTTCCTGCATGAAATTCTTATTGTAACCTTTATCAATAAATTTTGTTCCAATCATTTTGGCCTGATCCAGGAATACCTGAGGCTCTGAGCAATTTCTTTGAATTCTTAACATTTGTCCCTTAGGTATATATTTTTTACTTTCTGATATAAAACATATTCAGGAAAACAAATTTCTTCAAAAATGTAAGTCAATGTCTATTCTGCTACATATTTTTGGTAACAAAAATCCCATTAAGCGTATATTGATTTGTTTGTGCAAAAGTTATAGTGTTTACAAACTATGGGATATTTTTTTTTTTTACTAGTAATGACGGCAATCAGCAAACTATAGCAGGACTTCCATATTGTGGCGGACAAAATTAATACTAACTGACACTTTTGACACTTTTTTGGGGACCAGTGCCAGAAAGGGCCGGTTTACACTAGTGCGATGCGAAAACCTGCAGTGCGAGTTCCCGCATTGCACTTGAATCGCACAGTGGATGTCAGTGTGAACCACTGTGCGATTCAGGTGCAATGCGGGAACACGGAGATATTGCGAACCAGGAGGGGTGATTTGGGGGGAGGTTGTGCTAGAAGGACAGATTTGGGAGGATTGTGCTTGGCGGGAGGACATGGAGGGGATTGTGCCAGGAGGGGAGATCTGGGAGCAGGGGGTTTGTGCTAGGGAGTAGTGTTGAGCGGAATACGCCATATTCGATTTCGCGATATTGCGCGAATATATAGAAGAATATTCGCGAATATTCGCTAATATCGAATATTCGTGATATTTTATCCAAAAAAATTTTGCGAAATTTCGCTAATGCGAAAATGATTGCGAAATTCTCATAAACGGAGATCATTTCCTGTATTACTAAACTAATATGCACTAAACACTAACTCTACACTAACTCTACTTAAAAGAAAGGAGAATAAGGGGGCAAAAGAAGGGCGGAGAAGATGATCGCGCAATATTCCTATTGCGCGATTTTCTTCTCCACCTTCTTTTGCATCAGAGCCAATCAGAATAACTTGAATATTCGGCAAAAGGAATATCGCGCAATATTCCTTTTGCCGAATATTCAAGTTATTCTGATTGGCTCTGATGCAAAAGAAGGGCGGAGAAGTAAATCGCGCAATATTCCTTTTGCCGAATATTCAAGTTATTCTGATTGGCTCTGATGCAAAAGTAGGGCGGAGAAGATAATCGCGCAATATTCCTTTTGCCGAATATTCGAGTTATTCAGATTGGCTCTGATGCAAAAGAAGGGCCGAGTAGCTGATGCGATTCTTTTATGTTGCCGAAAATTCGCAATGCGAATTTTCGGCAACATAAAAGAGTCGCATCAGCTACTCGGCCCAGGGTCTCTCTCTAATCATACCAGCAATGCTTTTAGACGTCGATGGAGATCACTAGGATGTGATCTGTTTTAAAAATAAATTTGAAAAAATACGAATATTCGCAATAGCGAATATTCGCCGCAATATTCGAGTTATTCGCGAATACTCGAATATGCAATATTCGTAGCGAATATTCGCAATGCGAATATTCGTGAGCAACACTACTAGGGAGGGGGGATTGAGGGGGGAGGTTGTGCTAGGAGGACAGATTTGGGAGGATTGTGCTTGGCAGGAGGACATGGAAGGGATTGTGCCAGGAGGGGAGATTTGGGTGCGGGGGTTGTGCTAGGAGGGGGAATTTGGTGGGGTAGTTCTGCCTCACAGACTAAATTTTAGGGATTGTTCACACCAGGTGCAGTGATGCAGTACATGCAAAATTGCACATTTTCAGACCACACACAAAAATGTGCTACCTTTTGGAGATGCGCACAGGTGCAACTAATTCTTAATGGAACTACCACACATTTATCAAACGTGTGTACATTCTTGCCTGCTAAAACACATGGGAGCAGTACCATGTGTTTTGGTGCGGAATAATTATAAAACCAATTTCCTAATTACAATAGTAACCAAATTAAAACCAATCTGAAATAACAAAATGAAATTTGGCCAAAATTTGAATCAAATTTGAAAACAAAATTGAACTTGAAATCAAATTTGAAAACAAGAGCAGAATAAAATAGAAAATAATAGAATATAACAGATTGGAATATAATTTAATAGAATAATGTAAAACAGAATAGAAAATAAATAAATAGATCATAAAATAATAGAATAGAGTAAAACAAAACAGAATAGAATATAAAATAAAAGATTAGAATAGAAAAACAAATAGTAGAATGGAAAAGAATAGAAAAGAATTATATAGAATATGAAATAAAAGAATAGAATATAAAAAAACAATAGAATAAAATAGTAAAATAGAAACTTGAATATAATAGAAAAGAATAGATTTGAAAATAAAAGAATATAAAAGAAAAAAATAGAACAAAATAAAAAGAATATAAAAAAGAATATAACCGTCTTCCGGAATTTTAATTTAGAATAGAATAGATTACAATAAAATAGAAAAGAATAGAATAGAATAGAAAGAATATAACCATTTTCCAAAATTATAATTTCAGAAAGAATAAATTTGAATATAAATCGAAAACAATCGAAAAGAAAAGAATGGAAAAAATATTAGAATAGAAAAAATATTAGAATAGAATAAAAATAGAAAGGCTATAACTAGGGTTGTCCCAATACCGATACTAGTATCGGTATCGGGACCGATACCGAGCATTTCCTAGAGTACTTGTACTCGGGGGAAATGCTCCGATGCCTCACCCGATACCTGGGCAGGCAGGGGAGTTGCAAGTCTTCTCCCCCGTGCTCCGTGCAGTCTTCTCCCCTGTGCTCTGTGCAGTCTTTTCCCCCGCTCCGTGCAGTCTTCTCTCCCCCGTCAGTGCCGCTCTTCTCTTCCCCCGTCCGTGCCGCTATTCTCCCCCCGTCAGTGCCGCTATTCTCCATGTCCGTGCTGCTCTTCTCTCCCCCTGTCCGTGCCGCTATTCTCCCCCCGTCAGTGCCGCACTTCTCTCCCCCCGTCCATGCCGCTATTCCCCCCCGTCAGTGACGCTTTTCTCTTCACCCGTCCGTGCCGATATTCTCCCCCCCGTCCGTGCCGCTATTCCCCCCATCAGTGCCGCTCTTCTCTTATCCCTGTCCGTGCCGCTCTTCTCTTATCCCTGTCCCTGCCGCTATTCCCCCCCCCGTCAGTGCCGATATTCTCCCTGTCCGTGCTGCTCTTCTCTCCCCCTGTCCGTGCCACTATTCTCCCCCGTCAGTGCCGCACTTCTCTCCCCCCGTCCGTGCCGCTATTTCCCCCCCTGTCAATGACGCTCTTCTCTATACCCGTCCGTGCCGATATTCTCCCCCCCGTCCGTGCCGCTATTCCCCCCGTCAGTGCCGCTCTTCTCTTATCCCTGTCCGTGCCGCTCTTCTCTTATCCCTGTCACTGCCGCTATTCTCCCCCCGTCAGTGCCGCTATTCTCCCCCTTCTGTGCTGCGCTCCTCCCCCCCTCGTCCGTGCCGCTCTCCCCCATCAATTTGTGAGGGTGGAGAGCGGAGGTAGGAGCCGCTAAACCCGGCTCCTACCTTTTCCGAATGGACAGAACCAGTGATCACTGACTCTGTTAATTCATGTAACTGAAAAATCGTAACCTGTGATTACGATGCTTCAGTTTATGAATGGAGAGGAGCTTCTTTCCATTCTTAGCTGAGGCTGCAGAGAAAGGGACTGGGGAATCTGTGTCCCTAGTCCCTTTTCTCTGTCTTAAAGTGGAGATTTCAGAGGTCTGTTAAGACCCCTGATATCTCACCAAAGACCCCCAACAGGGCTGATAAAAAAAAAATTGCAATAAATATTTTTTTTCAAAAAAATAAAATAAAATGTAAATAAATAAAAAAAACACACTGATAATTTACTCCCTCCCCCCCCCCAAAAAAAAACAACAACAAAAAAACAAACAAAAAATCACTGTAAACAAAAAATAGTAAAAAAAATTGTTAAAAAAATAAAATAAAATACTTCCACTGTCACATGACATTAAAAAAAAGTATCGGTATTCGGTATCGACGAGTACTTGAAAAAAAGTATCGATACTTGTACTCGGTCTCAAAAAAGTGGTATCGGGACAACCCTAGTTATAACTATCTTCTGAAATTCAAATTTTAAATGGAGTAAATTTGAATCCAAATGCTGATTCTAACTTTCCGAATTTGGTTGAATTGAATTCATTTTGACTGAATTTGGAAAATTCGAATCGCATTTGAAAACGAATAAATGAAACAAATACCAAAAATGAATTAAAGGAATTTAACAAATTTAACGAAACAAAATAATTTAAATAACGAAAAGAAACTAAACATTTTTTTTATTATTATTCTACACATGTCTACTCACACTAATCCTTACCTTAATCTCTGTAACTCTAAAGCCGGCCATACTGTACAATGATCGAAATTCGGCCAGTTCAGCAGAAACTGCCCGAATTTCGATCCATGTTTGACAGGCTGGTTGTACAGAAGTCACTATTCAGTAACACTGATTAGTGTGTTGTGATGGTGGGGAAGGCTACATGCTGACAGAACCCAATAGCACAGTGGGAGTGAGAACCCCCACCCACTATGAATTTGTAGATGGGGGAATCAGATCTCTTTTTTTTCCAACCCGCTGGTTGAGCAAAAAATATGATTAATGCATGACCAGCCTAACACTAACCCTTACACTATCTCTCCTTGAAACTGTCCTGCTAATCCTCAGCCTAACTGTAACCCTAAGGCTCTCTTGCTGGCGGAGTGTACACACTGACCTTTTGAAAAGAACCATGGTTCTCTTGAAAGGCAAGAACGTGGTGACGTCATCGCATATGACGAGCATGCGCTCGTCTCATTCTATGCCGTCGCTGCCATCTTGATTCACCCTACCTATGCCGTGGAAGCTACCGAGCATGCGTCAAAGTCATTTCGAGCATGCGCAGATTTCCACAGCGACAGGTAAGTATACACACTCTCGGGTTTCTCGTCGGGAAACAGGCCGAAAAGAATCTCAACGAGAAAAAAGAGCGAAGGTTCTTTTTTTTTCTCGTTGAGATTCTGGCCATATTTCCTGACGAGAAACCTGGAAGCCTCGTACACACAAACAGTAATCTCGGCAAGAAGCAGTTTTCTTGCTGGTTTTTGCAGAGAAAACCGGTCATGTGTACGAGGTCTAACACTAACCAGCACACTATTCCTTACATTAATCCTCAGTCTAACCTTCTAACTCCTTTATGTAAACTTAACCTTGTGTTAGCATACTCACCTCTCCTTTTATGGAATAATCTTCTTGAATTTATTAAATACAATATTAAATTTTTTAAACAACATGCCCAATTAGGATGCAAAAGGGTCAATTCACTAATGTTTACTGGATGCGATAAGGGTATAATTTTACTAATTAAATTAAGTCCAATTTAAAAAAAAAAGATTATGCGATTCACAAAGGTACCAGAGAGTTATGCCTTGTACACACGGTCTGACTTTACCATGCAAAATTCCGCCGTGAGTCCGTTGGAAGTCTGACGGAAAGAAAGAGAACAGGTTCTCTATCTAATGCCACGTACACATGACCGTTTTTAATGTCATGGAAAAAACACATTTTTCTTGATGTGATTCTTATCAAGCCTGCATACACACGATCGTGAAAAAAAATGCTCGAGCAAAGTGCGGTGACGTTAAACACGTACAATGGCACTATAAAGGGAAAGTTCCATTCGGATGGCACCACCCTTTGGGCTGCTTTTGCTAATTTCGTGTTAGTAAAAGTTTGGTGGGGGGCGATTCACGCTTTTCAGTCTTCTTGCTTTTCAGTCTGTTACAGCGTGACGAATGTGCTATCTCCATTACAAATGCTAGTTTTACCAGAACGATTGCTCCCGTCGCATAACTTGCTTCTGAGCATAGGCATTTTTTCCCGTCGTTAAAGCTTACACACGACCGCTTTTCACAACGTGAAAATGGCAATTTTTCACGACGAGAAAAATGCTCTGGAGCCTAAACACGGTCCTTTTTAATGACCAATTTAAAAATGCTATTTTCTCGTGTGTACGCAGCATAAGGTCCGTTGGACTTCCGGAAAAAAAGTCCAATGAAGGCTATACAAGGCTGGACTTTCCTAGAAAATCGGGCCGTGTGTACGAGGCATAAAAAAGCATGCAAAAATGACTCTCAGGCCGCGTACACACGATCAAATCTATCTGCTGGAAAAGGTCGGCCTGACCGTCCCAGCAGACAGATTCGACCGTGTGTACGGGCGAGCCGACGGATTTGGCCACCCGACAGATTTCAAAGCATGCTTTGAAATCTGTCGGCTGGTAACCTGTCCGCCCGTCATGTCTGCTGGTTAGTACGCTAACTAGCAGACATGTCTTCTCGCACACGCGCCGAATGGTTTCGACGCATGCGCGGAAGTGTTTTACTTCCTGGTGCGGTGACGTGGCGGCGTCAACGTCACCGCCACGTCACCGAGCCGTCTGGCGGCGGGGATTTTGCTTTGATCGTGTGTACACAATCAAACCAATACGTCCCCAGCAGACAGATTTGTTCAAATCGGTCGGCCCGACCGATTTGAACAAATCTGTCTGCTCGTGTGTACGCGGCCTCAGAGTTTTGCTGGCGGTTCACGTGTGTTATTTGTCCAAAAAAAAAATTGAGAGTCAGAGGCTTCCCCACTGACAGCTGATTGTAAAAGAAAAAGCAGACAATTTAAAAGTATAAAAAAAACAGCCTGAGCCTTTGGGTCTGATATGGATTTTAAGGCAAACCCCATGCCAAAATGTAAAGAAAAAATGCACAGTGTCACCAACAAAGTCCATACCAGACCCTTATTCAAGCATGCAGCCCAGCAGGCCAGGGAAGGGGGGGCATGCCATGTTCTCTCAACATGGGGGGGTGCTTTGGGGCGGGAGGGCTCAGCTCCCCCACCCCAATGCACCTTGGCCGGTGGCAGTGGGGGTCTGTGGACGAGGGGATTAATTGGAATCTTAAAGCCCCCTCTATCTAAAGCATACACCAGTCCATGACGCCACAAGAACCGAAGGGTTTGGACTGGGGGGCACGCTGTTTTTTCATACCTTTTAATTGTCCGCTTTACTTTTTCTTACAATCAGCTGTGGTAAAATCAGCTGTGGGAAAATCCGCTGACAGCTGATGAGTCATCAGTTGTTGAGGACGTGGCGGCCAGCTTCCCGGCCTACTTATTAGCAACCAGATCAATGCGGTAAACTACTGCATTAACTAATGTAGTAATTACCGCAAATCCAAACAAATACTGCATTTGGTATTTAACCACATTTTCTTAGTGAATTGAACACTTGCACAATTGTTAACGCGTGTGGTATTTTTCTGCATAAAATTTGCCATTATTTAACGCTTATTGAATTGACCCCAAAATGACTTGGGTAAATATTATATATAAATAATAAAAATTATTTTCTGGTCAAATTTTTAATGTATCATGTAAAATGTGCACTTGCACATGCATTGATTTCCTTTCATGCTACCCTGTGAAATATTCCCGACAGCCATCACAGAAGAAGAACAATGGCTATGGCATATACGTATCAAACCCAGCTCTCTGACTAATGAAGAAATACGAGACGGTAATTTTCTGTAATATGAAATATTTACTGCGTTTGGCAAGCAACAAAAATATAGAGACTACAACAGCGTATGTCAATGTATAAAAGGCACTTTGAATAAATTACCCGCCTTTTTTCTTAAACATTTTGTTTTTTTATGGACATAAATAATGCATGAGTGGTACATGTGACATTTTGACTATGTTTTTAATCAGTCATCAGTCATTTTTCATACATACTACAACCCTTTAACTACATTAGTTCACATTGCATATTGTATTAGTTCACCCTATTTAAACAAATGCTGTAATATTCCAAATGTTTTCTTATTTTTAGTTAGTACATAAAAAAATGATATCATTCAAATTAATGGATCATATATAGAATAACAAATCATTTGTTGAAAATATTATTAGGTGAGACTTTTAAAGAGTAATGCCGCGTACACACGATCAGGCTTTTGCCCGGCCAAATCACATCGGAATTCCATAGGAAAAAAGTAGAACATGTTCTATATCTAAACTCCCATGGAATTCATCTAAATTTCCAATGAAAAAACTCAGATGGGGCTACACACGATCAGAAAATCCGATGGAAAAAGTCCATCGGAAATTTCGGATCGATAGGGTAAGTGCAGGGCTGGTGGGGGGCGGACGAGTGAGTGACCGATGGACGAATCAACCAGGCGGGTTGGCGAACGGGGTCTTGTTTGCTGCTCCCCCAAAATATACATCACCAGCCTCAAGAGCTATTTCACCTTTTTTACTTACCTAAATGAATTTTGAAAGAATTAGCAAAGTTTTGCAAATCTTAAAATTTTCACAATAAGTTCAGGGAAATTAAAAACTTTCAGTTTCAATCATCCCAAGTCCTGATAGTACATTGTGTTATTTGTACAAAGTAAATGACAAACCCCCAGTGACTCCATTTGAGCAACATTATTCCATCTGATTCCTTTGGTATGAATTAGAGCAGAGACTGTGAGCCAGGCTTTCTTGTCCAACATCAGGACCTGACCTCAGAAATGCGCTTTTGGAAGAATGGTCAAAAATTTCCATAGACACACTCCTAAACCTTGTGGACAGCCTTCCCCGAAAAGTTAAAGCTGGTATAGCTGCAAAGGGTGGGCCAAATTAATATTAAACCCTAGGGACTAATGCCGCGTACACACGGTCGTTTTTTGCGATGAAAAAAAACGTTGTTTTTTAAAACGTCATTTAAATTGATCGTGTGTGGGCAAAACGTCGTTTTTTGTCTTAAAAAAAACGACAAAAAAAAAATTCCAACATGCTTGAATTTTTTGTGTCGTTTTTCAAAACGTTGTTTTTTGTTTCACAAAAAGTCACCGTGTGTAGCAAAAACGTCGTTTAAAACGACGTTTTTCAACCCGCACATGCCCAGAAGCTAGTTATGAAGCGAGCTTCAATGGAAAAGTGTGGTGAACGTAACCTTGTTTTTTGTGAAAAAAACGATGGTGTGTATGCAACATCGTCTTTGAAAGTGACGTTTCAAAAACGTCGTTTTTTACTTCACAAAAAACTTCGTTTTTTTTCATCGCAAAAAACGACCGTGTGTACGCGGCATAAGACTGGGATACCATCAAAGTCCATGTGTGTGTAAAGGCAGGTGTCCCAATACTTTTGACAATATAGTGTAGGCTAGGAAAACAATGCATTTCTGGTGCAAACTATAGCAAGTAAACCAAATTATACCCACAATTGCTCAGGATACAAGATTGTAAAAACTACACAAAGCTCCTATAACCACATTCTAGGCATGGGGTTCAGGTTTGCGTCTAAAATGGGTTTGAGGAAAATACAGCATGCTTGTTTGCTGTTCCCCTTAATATTCCAATCAGACCTTTCAGGTATCCAGGCATGCAGCCCCGGTGGCCAGGAATAGGAAGGCAGATAGTGTGTGCTGTACTTTCAGTATCAGACCAGGCCACGTACTTTTTAATATCGAAAGGGATTGCAATGAGGTGTAGCAAAGCCCCCCTTCCCCTTACACATTATGCACCAAAAAGAAGGTGGAGTAATATGGAGGAGAGACTAACAGTAGAATTTGGACCCCCCTTAAAAAAAAGTTTGATTAACTTTATATAATTTATAGACAGATTACAGTGTAGAGGAAAGGCGAATCCTAAATATGGACTGACATTCCAATATTATGCCGTTGAGAGCTGTGCTCCCCTTTAGGCCGCGTACACACGATCGAACATGTCCGCTGAAACTGGTCCGCAGACCAGTTTCAGCAGACATGTTTGATCGTGTGTACGGCCTATTGGACTGTTTTCCAGCAGACAAAAGTTCTCAGGCTTGCTTTGAAATCTGTCCGCTGGAAACCTGTCCGGACAGGTTCAATGGTTAGTACACAAACCATCGAACCAAAATCCACCGCATGCGCAGAATCAAGTCGACGCATGCTTGGAAGCATTGAACTTCGTTTTTTTATCACGTCATTGTGTTCTACGTCACCACGTTCTGGTCCGAGGGGATTTTGGTCCGAGGGTGTGTACGCACATCAGACCAACAGACAATTCAGCGTGGTCCGATGAAAACGGTCCGTCGGACATGTTTCCTCGGACATGTCTGATCGTGTGTACAGGGCCTTAAGGAGAAAAGCATCTTCTCTGACAGCATAATGAGTATGAATGCACCCATCCCATGAGACATGGCAGTACTACACATGACACCATGATATCTGTTGTCATTCTAAGCATATGGTATTACAAGGAAACTTGTGATATTTTATTTTGGGAGAAATCCATTCTATATGAACACAAATACTTTGTGTCAATATTCTAATGAAAAATGAACCACAATAATTCCAGTAAATCCAACATGTATACATTTCACATCGTGTTTGTCTTTTTTACAAATTGTCTACAATGTTTTCATCTCATCAATTAAGTCAATTGTTCCCTTAGTACTTAGTCCTTATCATTTTTCAAGTTCAACATTAACAGGAAATATGGTGTTGCATATACAAACTAAACATTGCACATACTGAAACCCTCATACATACCTGTCAACTGACAGAACACATCAAGTTATTGAAGCGGTAGTAAACCTGCTGCTTTTTTTTTTTTTACATACCAGAAAAGGCAAAAGCCATAATGAGCTAGTATGCACCACATACTAGCTCATTATGGAATACTTACCTTAGAACGAGGCGTCGGTAACTTACCTGGTTCACGCCGAGGGAGATGTCATCTTGCCTCGGTGTGTCTTCCAGGTATCGCCGCTCCAGCGATGTGAGTGGCTGGAGCGGCGATGTCGTAACTCCCTTCCGGCAAGGTCCGGTGGCTGCTGGGCCTTAAGCCGAGAATCCCCGCTGCGCATGCACCGCTGTAGTCAGCCGCTCATTACACGGGGAATATCTCCTAAACCGTACGTATAGGCTTACCTGTAGGTAAAAGTGGTAGTACAGAGTTTACTACCACTTTAAACTAAATGAAGCCAACTTTTAGCCTAGCAGCTATTGCCTATAATGTACTGGAAACTAACAATATTCTCCAAGCAATGTTACTGGTTGTTTACAGTGCCTTGAAAAAGTATTCATACCCCTTGAAATGTTTCAAATTTTGTCATGTCACAACCAAAAACGTAAATGTAGTTTATTGGGATTTTATGTGATAGACCAACACAAAGTGACACATACTTGTGAAGTGGAAGGAAAATGATAAATGGTTTTCAATTTTTTTTATAAAAAAATATCTGAAAAGTTTGGCGTGCATTTATATTTATTAAAAAAAAAAAAAAAAGTTTTGAAAATCTCACGGAGCACTGTTCTATCCATCAATCTGAAAATGGAAAGAGTATGGCACAACTGCAAAGCTACCAAGACATGGTCGTCTACCTAAACTAACTGGCAAGGAGAGCATTAATCAGAGAAGCAGCCAAGAGGCCAATGGTAACTATGGAGGAGCTGCAGAGAGCTACAGCCCATGTGGGGGAATCTGTCCACAGGACAACTATTAGTTGTGCACTCCACAAATCTGGCCTTTATGGAAGAGTGTCAAGAAGAAAGCCATTGTTGAAAAAAGCCATACGAAGTCCTGTTTTCAGTTTGTGGGAAGCCATGTTGGGGGACACATCAAACATGTGGTAGACGGTGCTCTAGTCAAATAAGTTTAAAATTGTACTTTTTGACCAAAAAGCAAAATGCTATGTGTGGCAGAAAACTAACACTACACATCCCCCTGAACACACCATCCTCACTGTGAAATGTGGTGGTGGCAGCATCATGTTGTGGGAATGCAGAAACAGAAAAGCTTATCAGATTTGATGGGAAGATGGATGGAGCCAACTACAGGGCAATCTTAGAAGAGAACCTGTTAGAGTCTGCAAAAGACTTGAGACTGGGGCGGAGGTTCCCTTCCAGCAGGACAACAACCCTAAACATACAGCCAGAGCCACGATAGAATGGTTTCGATCAAAGCATATTTATGTGTTAGAATGTCACTCTGTATGTGCAAAGCTGGTAGAGACATCCCCAAAAATATTTACAGCTCTAATTGCAGCGGTTAATGTGGTTTTACAAAGTATTGATTCAGCGGGCATGAATACATGCCACACTTTTCACATATTTATTTGTAAAAAAAAAATGAAAACCATTTAGCATTTTCCTTTCACTTCAATATTATGTGCCACTTTGTGTTGATCTATCACATAAAATCCCAATAAAATACATTACATCTTTTTGGTTGTACCATGACAACATTTGGACATTTTCAAGGGGTGTAAAGAGTATCTAGTGTGAAGCCTTACTCAGTTTGTCCTCAACTGTTGGTACCTCAGTGTAAGGTACTTTCACCAAGAAAAGCATTCAAGCAAAAGCAGATTGCAACTTCCAATGTGTACTACAGCTCATAAGTACTGTGAAGTAAGATTTTCCTAGCCCATAAAAGGAAACTAGTCTGTAGTGAAATTACCAGAGCAGGAGGTGCTGCCAGTTTCCAGTCAACTTTTACTTAAAAAAAAATCTATATTAACACTTTTACTAGGCCACATTTTCTGAGTAAGAGACCGGCCAGGTTTTAATAAACAAATCCAAATTACAATGTATTAGTTCAAAGAAAATAATTCCATAAAATGTACAGACTCAATGCACACTATGTAAATAGATTTAGTAGGCCACATTTTCAAAGGAACAGATCACACATGTTTATCAAGAAATAAATGTTAGAGTATAAAATGAAAGCTATGGTACCCAATATTTCATAAGCTCCACTGTTTAATTTGAATAATGAATCATAAGGTATCATAAAGGCCTTATATTACAAAAAGTATAACCTAAAACATGTAAGCAGGGATTAGTATCCCTTATAGTAAGGTTCCTCCCCAGAGTGGCTGGTTGGTAGAGTCAATAACAACTTTATAGTGAGTAGTCAGATGGGAGTACAGGAACAGTTCACCAATGACTTACAATATGTAGATTTGTGACCTGGACAGGAGAGGGCCCTTCGGGCTGGGCTGACAGGAGCCTTTGGATTGGACCCACAGTAGGGTGACTCACAGTGGAGGCAGAGAGGTTGATTTATTAAAGGGAAAAATACTGTGCACTTTGCAAAGTGCAGTTGCTCCAGAACTTAGTAAATGAACAGAAACTCTGCCAACTTACATAACTTCAATCACGTGCCAGCAAAAATGCTGTTTTTTTCCCTTGCTCTTGATTGGGTACTCTTTGCAAAGTGAAGCCTTACCTCATTTACTAAGCCCTGGTGCAACTGCACTTACAGAAGGCAACTACAGTCTATTTGTCTTTAGTAAATCAACCCCACAAAGTGGGAGAGATAGCTGTACTTTTCAAGTGCAAAGTTACCTGCACTGAATTAAACTGTACTGATGGCCTAAAGTGTAACTTTGGAGAAGCGGCTGTACAGAGTGTTGTGTGTGTGACCTGAATGTGAACTGCAAGCTGCAATATCACTAGGACTAGCAAGCTGCTGCTGTGGGGATTTACTATCTGCTTCTAGAGAGAGAGGCTGAACTGTTTAGGAACTGACCATACAGCCAGTCTAGTAGCCTTATTGCCGACTGCAAGCTTTACTGGCTGTATTTTAATGTGCACCAATGGTACAATTGGGCCCTGACGCTAGCTGGCTTAAGAGTTAGGACTAAATACTATCCCTTTACAGCTGCTACACAGAGAACTTCACCTATTGCTTATTCTAAGAGGTACATCTCAGGGGACATTTTACCATATCCTAGCCATTCTCCTAGAGTAAATTCTAGATTAGTTATAGTAATATTATTTACATTGCAGTTAATGTTTACATGCACTGTTTATTGCTGACTTTGCTGATCCATGTGTTAATTCCAGCCTAGTGGTACAGAATTATAATCTAAGTTACTCTGGCATAGTGAATATACTGTCTAGCAGACTTTGCCTGGACCTATCTTGGGTATGCTCATTTATACAGAAAGCACCATTCGTTCTAACCCATAGCAATAAGAGTTAATTTACCACTAAACGGTTTTGAGTCTACTTTCTGATACTAATTTACAATATGGTTAAGGGTATCCACACTTGTTTTGCTATTAAATGTATGCAGTAACTTTCACACAACCAGGTGTGCCAGAGGGACTGAGGATGTTCCTTTGGTCGAGGCACAGAACAGAGAACGCAGTATACCAAGCAGCCCCTTCTGGGGTTGCGTTACACTATCTCTAAGCAAAAAACAGACCTCTATACCTATTTACTCTACATGTCCCCAATACACACGCTGGGCCAGATTCTCAAAAGAGATATGACGGTGTATCTCAGATACACCGTCGTATCGCAGTTTTTTTCAATGGGTATCTATGCAAGTGATTCTTAGAAGCACTTACGCATAGATACACTAAAGATCTGACAGGTGTAAAGCAATTACACCGTTGGATCTTAGATGTAATGACAACGCCGGCCGCTAGGTGGCCTTTACGTTGTTTTCTCATTTGCATAGGCAAATGAGCCTAATACGCCGATTCCCGAATGTTTTTACGCCGCCCCGTCGTCATTTACGTAGGTTGCGTACGCGTAAGCTTACCCCTGCTGTATGGGGGGTATGTTTCCGAAGTGCCGTAGTATGCCATGTTAAGTATGGCGTCGGGTCAGCGTCGTCTTTTTCCATCGGTTACGTCGTTTTACTAAGTCGTTCGCGAATAGGGAATTGCGTAAGTGACGATCACGTCGTTTTGACGTCGGTTTCAACGACGCTTTCCGACGTGAGCTGGAGCATGCGCACTGGGCTTTTTTCCCGGCCGGCGCATGCGCACTTCGTTTGACGCGACTTAATTTAAATACAGCACGCCCCCTCCTTCAACATTTGAATTACGCGGCCTTACGACGCCGCATTTACGCTACGCCGCCGAAAATTACAGAGCAAGTGCGTTGAGAATACGGCACTTGCTCCAGTAATTTGCGTAGACGTAGTGTAACTGCGATACGATACGCAATGCCGCCAGATAAGCCATTTTTTGAGAATCTGGCCCGCTGTCTGTAAATATAGGACATTTCAGCTGGATGGCCAAAACTTATTTTTTCCCTGCAAAGACTCTAAAATCTATCCCTACTTGTTTCAGATCTGTCCAACACAAAGGGAAGATGTATACGATTACGTTTAAATATAGCAGTGTTTAGTAATCTTCAGTAACGGCTTATTCTCCCTTGAATCCACTCTGTGATCTGTGCTATAGAGAGGGGGCTGGCACATAAGAAAACTCCCATGATTGGCTCTTCTAAGCCATCTAACTACAGTTCAGAGGCCAAGAAGTGTATTGTTTGGTTGCTACAAACATTAAGGGCTGCATTAGTTTTCTTGAACTGCAAAAAAATAGTTTTCAGGCCAAACTCATGTTCAACCCAAACTCAAAGCTTATCCCTATTTCTTATTGGAGGTGGCTCCAATATGGTCATATGCTGTAAATGACTCACAGTTTTACCTATATCATATTTTGCCAGCACAATCCTAAGTATGGCCACTTATCATCTGGGCCCACTGACATCTAAAAAAGTAATATGTCTATTTGTGACTGAGACAAAAACTGAGATATTCACAGTGCTTCTATAAAATGTTAAATTAGAACTTGCCCTAATAGCGAAGAGGACAGTGATGTATTAATATGTATTCACAGATCTCTGTGAACTTTTTAAAAGTCAAAGATTCTCTTGTTACTTACAAAGCCTTGTAATTATAAAGACAAATATTTGACTCTGACTAAAATGTTGACTTATGGCAGTTATTTGGCACCACTGAAATGTCTTACTATTTTTGTATTTATCTCTACAGAGAGCACATACTTACACATCACAGACATTGCCTTTTCTTGAGGACAACTGCAACAAAATAGATTTACTAAAGATAAAACAATCAGAGCAACTTAAAAATGTCTAAGCATGCACATTTTCTTCATGAAAGGAGCTGTGTAAAGTTTATTTTTTATATAATCTCTTTTTAGTAAGGAAAAATTAAAACATTTCAATACAATTGAATAAAAAAAACAGTACATAGAAAATAATGTGTCCATTACTCCAATCACAATTTTTCCATCAACCTACAACCATGTATACCATGAAGAAACATGCAAGTTACATTACAGAAGAATAACAGTGAGGTAGAAATGATGTTCCTGTGCAAATCCAGTAGGTGCCAGCGGTGTGATTGAGTTACAGTGCTATAAATGTAACAGATTACAAAATAGTTAATGTGTGATACCAAAGCATGGACACAGCAAGACAGAAAAAAATAATAATATTGCAGTAACCTATAAAAAGGGGGAAAACAACAACTATGGTTGCCCCATAGACAAATAATACCATTGGCATAATGTGAAAAATATATAAAAGGCCAAAGGTCTATACACACTCAGGTGTAAAATAACAGTGTTGCATTTAATATGTATTAAAGGGGTTGTAAAGGTAAATGTTTTTTCTATGCATTAAGGTGAAAAAACATCCGACAATCAATACCGCCCCACTGATTAGTTACCTGACCCCTCGAAAGTCCCGCGCCGTGAATGAGCAGGCTTCTCGGCTCATTCATTGGTTTATTGAAAGCAGTGCAGCCATTGGTTTGTGCTGCTGTCCATCACATTCAATGATGCAGCGCTCCGGGGGGCGGGGCCGAGTGATACAGTGAGTGGCTATGGCCGCCGGCTGTATCAGGGGAGCGCGCCCGCAAGCACTCAACACCCTGCAAGCTCGCTCGCATGCAGGTGTTAAGTCCTTGCGGGAGGAGCCGAGACAGCTGCCAAGGGACCCCAGAAGACCAGGTTCGGGGCCACTCTGTGCAAAATGAGCTGCACAGTGGAGGCAAGTATAACATGTTTGTTATTTAGTGAACCTTTATCAGGAAGCTGTTATCATTAAGAGTAAATAGCAGAGACAAAAAAAAAATGATCCAGCAATCAGGGGTCAGTTCAATCTGGACCTTTAAGTTCCAAACAATAGTACATCCAGCTAGATCAGATATGGATACATTTTTCAAAGTTATTTTCAACAGTGTAAACCCATCTCACTGCCACCATTAAGCCCTATACTCACTATCAGTTTCCCTGCAGGTTTTTCTCTTCAGGTTTACCAAAACCATCTAATATGAGGTCAAACCTTAAGGCCGCGTACACGCGATCAAATCTATCTGCTGACAGATTCGATCGTGTCTACGGGCGGACAGACAGATTTGGCCAGCCGACAGATTTTAAAGCATGCTTTAAAATCTGTCTGCCAGACCGATTTGAACAGATGTATTTGGTCGTGTGTACGGGGCCTTATGCCGCGTACACACGGTCGTTTTTTGCGATGAAAAAAAACGACGTTTTTTAAAACGTCATTTAAATTGATCGTGTGTGGGCAAAACGTTGTTTTTTGTCTTCAAAAAAACGACCAAAAAAAAAATTCCAACATGCTTGAATTTTTTGTGTCGTTTTTCAAAACGTCGTTTTTTGTTTCACAAAAAGTCACCGTGTGTAGCAAAAACGTCGTTCAAAACGACGTTTTTCAACCCGCGCATGCCCAGAAGCTAGTTATGAAGCGAGCTTTAATGGAAAAGAGTGGTGAACGTAACCTCGGTTTTTGTGAAAAAACGATGGTGTATATGCAAAATTGTCTTTGAAAAGTGACGTTTCAAAAACGTCGTTTTTTACTTCACAGAAAACTTCGTTTTTTTTCATCGCAAAAAACGACCGTGTGTACGCGGCATTAGAGTTTCAATTTGTATGCAATCGGGCAGGCCCTTGCACTACGTGGTTTTGGTAAACCTGAAGAGAAAAACCTGCAGAAAAACTGATAGTATGTATGGGGCTTTACTCCACTTTCCACTTTCAGTATTGTAAAGTGAGGCAATAAGTTTGTTTCCAAAATGTTGGCATAAGGCCACATTCAAAAGGTGTAGGGTGACACTATGTTTGTAGGACTTAAGGGTGGAAGGGGAGGCGTGAAACCGGTAGTGAAGGGGAGTACATTATATTGGCAGTTTTTTGGACCCAGAGCAAGATGTCTGTCCAAAATTTTGGGGAAGTGCCACAACAAGTGTATGAACCCCCCCCCCGGGCACAACCTCTCCAACAGTTTAAGTCTGTGCATGGGAATATCCTAGCTACTTGTGAAGGCATTTACAAGTGGGATATAAATATATAACATGATTCTTGGGTATTAGTGCTAATTGAGAACACATGAGATAGTTGAAAGGATAAGTTTACCTTTTTTGAAAAATAATAAATGCACATTTTTCCCTAAGGATACTGGAAAGCATTGCACCCATAATCAGTGGGTCAGGGATGCAATGCCAGACTCCTGCTATTGCAACCAAGCCCTGCAGCTTTCAGCCCGTATCTGTATACGAGCGAGCTGTTTACAAGCTGCAGGGCCTGTGAATGAACTATGAGACCACTCATCAGTGAGCCCACAATCCATTTTGAACTACAAGCCGTCCGCCACAAAGGCTGATCATACTTGTAGTGGGTGGAGTATCTGCTTTGAGTATGTCTGCAGTTTGATTGGTGTTGGGCGGACAGTTCTTCGGGTCTGAAGTTGTCTCCATTGTTTCTGGGTGATAACTGAAACTGCTGCTCCTGTGTCTACATCCATCTTGAGTTTCTTTCCCTCAATGGTTACATCTACAGTCATTGCGGAGGGTGCTGCATGCATATGATGTATGTCTAACCTGTGGACCACTTCTTCATCCTCTGACTCAGATGATGATGTATATCTTCCCACCATATATGTCTTTGTCTTGGGGTTCAGAGGTTGTTTATCTCGCACCTTTTTGCAACGGCAAACTCGTTTCAGATGGCCGGTCCTACCGCAATTATGACAGGTCTGATCCTTAAACCGGCAGACTTTGGTCATGGTCTGTATTCCCACAACGGTAACAAGCTGACTCCCGGGTTGGTGGGGGTCGGTATTTCCATTTTGCGGTAGTTGGCTTGACTGCTGTTCTGAAAACGTCCTGCTTCACCTCTTCCCTTCTGCTCTGGGGGTTCAATTGCTCTGTATCTTTCACAGCCATTTCCATCACTGAAGCTATCTCAATTGCCTTTGTAAGGGTAAGGTCTTTCTCTGTTAACAGTCTCTTTTGTATTGACTCACAATTCAGTCCCATGACAAACTTATCCCTCAGTGCAGTAGGTAGGTAGTCCCCAAAAGAACAGGTAGAGGCTAGTCTGCGAAGGGCAAGCACATAAGCTTTAATCTCTTCACCTGTCTGCTGCTGCCTCTGATAGAAGCGAAATCTTTCTGCTATTTCTAGTGGTTTGGGCTGGAAGTGATCCTCTAGCAGTGTCAGCAGCTCTGCCAATGTCTTTGCTGAAGGTTTTACAGGGGAAAGCAGATCTCTAAGGCCTCGTACACACGAGGGGATATGTCCGCTGAAAACGGTCCGATGGACCGTTTCAGCAGACATCTCCGCTCGTGTGTATGGGCTAGCGGACAGATTTCTCCACCCGACAGATTTCAAAGCAAGCTTTGAAATCTATCCGGTGGGAATCTGTCCGCCCGACATGTCTGCTGGTTAGTACACTTACCAGCAGACATGTCGTCCCGCACCGCCGCCGCTGCCGAATGGATTCGGCGCATGCGCGGAAGTGTTTTACTTCCTGGTGCGGTGACGTATCGGTGACGTGGCGGCGTCAACGTCACCGCCGCGTCACCGCGCCGTCCGGCGGCGGGGAATTTGATCCGATGGTGTGTACACGCCATCGGATCAAACTCCCGATCGGACATATCCGATGGAAATGGTCCGCGGACCGTTTTCATCGGATATGTCCGATCGTGTGTACGAGGCCTAAGAGTGTCATACGTTTTGGACCCGACCAATGTAAGAAAAACTGCCACTTGCCTGTTGTCTGTGATGTCATTTGCACTGAAATACTGTTCCAGCCTCTCAACCCAGGAACTCCAGGATGTCTGTTCTCCATCAAACTCACTTAATGTCCCGATTAATGACATTTTCCTGCTGGGATCTGTGATTGCTTTTATCCAGGTGACAATCCACAATGCCTTTGTCTCTCTCTATCTCTCAGACTGATAGAAACTTTGTAAATTCCATTCTCGTCGCCACTGTGATGTCCTGTGAGTTGTGAGAGACACAAGACTCTGGTCTGGAGCAATGGATGTTTATTCAGTACAGGCTGTACACTGCAACATGCATCTCAGGACAGTACATCTTATCTGCTTCCTACATGAGCACACTCTCTAAGATGGCCACCGTACCCCTTGACCCTTGTCATCACTGCTGGGTGGAGCCAGCCTTAAAGTGCCAGTACATGTGGAACCCTTCAGGTATAACAAAGTCATTCACAGGAAACTGTGAATGATACGCCCATTTTGTTATTTTTAAACTGTGACAATGGGCACCGAGAGAAGTTCCACACTTGCTGTCACTAAGAAGTGTGTGGGGGGGTGAGGTTGTAGCTACTGGAACATGTTACATGTTTAACCCTTAATACCAGTGGAACATGTTCCAAAAGGTCAGCTTTAACAATTTTTTTTGTAACTGGTGTGTCATAAAACTCAGTTTCTAAGCAGACAATTAGTACAATAAAACATAGTCTGGATTCTTTTTTAGATGGGTATACCCTAATAAAAACTCTTGCCAGACCCTCAGGAGCTGGCAAAAAAAATTCAAAGGATGCGATGTCAGGAAACTTAAAAATGTGAAGATGGAAAGTTGTATCTAAGACAAACTTTTTAAAGCACGCTACCTACTTTATGCATATAATGGTAGCTAAGCAAATAACTGACACATAATGCAATAATTAAAGGAGGCCCAAACAAGCAAAGTGATGGTCAGCGTCAGGACATGTGGCTAATGTGTTCAACAGGAGATGATGTATGGGGAACCCCAGTTTTCAACTGTATTGTAATTAAGAAAATTACCGTATTTATCAACGTATATCACGTGTCGGCATATAACATGCACGTCAAGTTTAGGAGGGAATTTTTAGGATTTTTTTTTTAGAAGGGAAGTTTAAGGAAAAAAATTACATTTAGATGCCCATCAATGCAGCCTTATCAGTGACCATCTGCATCTTTGTCCATCATTGCAGAATGATCCATCTGCATCCTTGCCCAGTGTCATTTGCAGCCTTGCCCAGTGTCATTGCAGCCTTGCCTAGTGTCATTGCAGCCTTGCCCAGTGTCATTGCAGCCTTGCCTAGTGTCATTGCAGCCTTGCCCAGTGTCATTGCAGCCTTGCCCAGTGTCATTTGAAGCCTTGCCCAGTGTCATTGCAGCCTTGCCCAGTCTCATTTGCAGCCTTGCCCGGTGTCATTGCAGCCTTGCCCGGTGTCATTGCAGCATTATCGTTTAAAATTGCCTCCACTGAGATAGACAGAGCTGGATGTCCTGTGTACTCGGCTCCTCTCAGAGTCCCGCCCAGTCCCACCCCTTGGCCAGGCTCCAACGATGGACATAACACAGGTCCAATGGCGGGACTGGGCAGAACTGCCTACCCACTCATTAACAGAATAAATATAACCAAAAAATTAAATGCAAGGGTGCATGTGAAAATACTATTAATTATCAAGAGGTTCAAAAGCATATACATGAAAACCTAGATGCAAAGTAGGAACCCAAACAGAGAAAGTACTGTTTGTGATACTATTTTTGTTTGCACTACATTTTACATTTTAAAGACAACCTTTGGGGGTGTTTTTGTCTTCTGCTTGAAACGAGAAAACGGGAAAACCCTGGAAGCTTGTTCTAAAAATGTAAATGCACTAATAGGACTACAATCACCTTAAGCAAGAAAAAAAAGATAGAATAATGCTTGTATACGTTCGTATTTCTATATAATAAATGGTAATGCTAAAAGAAAGATATCTAGGGCAGAGAGTTAGTCAAATAAAATTATACGGTTCTACAGGACAAAGACAAGAAAGTCTACTCCAGAACTGATATTGAATTCTATCTCTGGACTACCTCTGGTTATTAGCTATTCCCCATTCTGACATTGATAAAAGACAGCTGCATAAGACCATTGATCCACGTGCCACAATCCCTACTTTTAAACTTTTTCATTTAATCAGATCACAATGCCGGAAATTATGTAATCTTTTTAGAAATAATGTATTGCAGTATATACTCTTTGGTGTATTATTAGTTATTTTACCCACTTTAAATGACAGTCGAATCATGAAAATTGCAGATTTTCCAGTTTTCGATTTGTTCCAATATTTATGATCAACACAGAATCAGAATTCAGGAATCAGGAATCCAGGCAATCATGATTAATGAATTGTATGGTTTAGAATGGGCAAATGACTGTTTATTTTCAGGTCAATAAAAAACTGTTGCAATTAAGTGATCTAACTGGTTTTCAAACCTATTGTATTTGCCCACTGTAGGCTAAATTCACAAAGTTAAAATACCAGGATAAGAATCCGAATTTTCTAAACATGTGACAGTGTTTTAACCACTTAACGACCACCCACTGTATATATACGCCTTTTTTTTAAAGATGGATATCTCGGTAACGGCAGCAGCTGCTGCCACAACCGAGATATCCATCTTTACAGTGGGCGGTTCTGTCAACGATAACGGCGGTCTCCGCAGCGGATTTGCCGTGAGATCTAAGTTATCGGTGGCGGGAGAGGGCCCCCCCTCCCGCCGCTCTCCCGCGCCATCCGCCGCTTACCGCTGCCGTCGGTAGCGGCGGATGCGATCGGGTGTGCTCGTCTGCTCAGTGGGGATGCGAGTGAGGGAAAAATGTCCCTCATCCGTCCCCATAGCTCTGTTGGGCGGAAGTGACGTCAAAACATCAGTCCCGCCCAGCGTCTTAAAGAGACAATTTCTTTGTTTACCTTTTTTCTTTTTCTTTTTTTTTTTTCATTTAAGCCTAAATATGAGATCTGAGGTCTTTTTGACCCCAGATCTCATATTTAAGAGGACCTGTCATGCTTTTTTCTATTACAAGGGATGTTTACATTCCTTGTAATAGGAATAAAAGTGATCATTTTTTTTTATTATTATTTCAGTGTTAAAAATTATAAAATAAATAAAAATAAATCCGAAACCCCCCAAAATTTTTTTTTTAAAGCTCCCCGTCCCGACGAGCTCGCGCACAGAAGCGAACGCATACGCGAGTAGCACCCGCATATGAAAACGGCGTTCAAACCACACAAGTGAGGTATCGCCGTGATCGTTAGAGCGAGAGCAATAATTTTAGCCCTAGACCTCCTCTGTATCTCAAAAAATGCAACCTATAGAATTTTTTAAACGTCGCCTATTGAGATTTTTAAGGGTAAAAGTTTGACGCCATGCCACGAGCGGGCGCAATTTTTAAGCGTGACATGTTGGGTATCATTTTACTCGGGATAACATTATCTTTTACAATATGTAAAAAAATTGGACGAAATTTATTGTTTTCTTATTTTTTAATTCAAAAAAGTGATTTTTTCCCAAAAAAAGTGCGCTTGTAAGACCGCTTCGCAAATACGGTGTAACAAAAAGTATTGCAATGACTGCCATTTTATTCTCTAGGGTGTTAGAAAAAAATATATATAATGTTTGGGGGTTTTAAGTAATTTTCTAGCAAAAAAAAAATGTTTTAGTCTCGTTAACACGAAATCTGAAAAACACCCTCGGTCCTTAAGTGGTTAAAGCTTAGTCCAAATAGATAGATAGATAGATAGATAGATAGATAGATAGATAGATAGATAGATAGATAGAGCTGGTTGTGGGGGTTTGTGGATGGGGGCTTATCAGAATCTAAAATTGAATTAAATTGAGTTTTGCATAGTGTCACCCCCATAGGTGGGCCCAGTCTATTGCATTAGGCTGTGCATCCCAAAGCTCAAACATACATGAGTGTGTGTATACATATATATATATACATATAGCAGTAGGGAAATGGACAGTGTTAATAGAGCAGTGGACAGAGTCGGTAGAGCAGAGATTGGTGTGAGTAGTTTATTTTTATTATTTATTTTATTATTACTTTTTACAATTTTTATTTTATTTTATTTTTTAGAATATTTTTTTTTTATATATATATATAAAAACAAATAGGAGTCCCATTGGGTTCTTTGGTGACATATCGTGGTTCTAAACAGACACCTGGTATCTCACTTTTGAGACAGAGAAAGAGACGGAGGACAGAGATTGCCCAGTCCTTTTCTCTGCAGCCAAGCAGCCCCCCCCCCTGCTGCTTGGTGTTCCAGGTGTGCCCCAATCTAGGCAGCACAGGCTGATTAGGGTGCATGCCTATGGTCACCCCTTAAAGCAGAGCTCCACCTTAAAGTGGAACTTCTGCTCATCGGATTCCCCCCCCCCTCTGGTGCCACAATTGGCACCTTTCAGGGGGGTGGGGGGACAGGATACCTGTCTTTGACAGGTATCCTTTCCCACTCTCTGGAAGTCCGGCCGCGGCGGTATAGTCATTGCGGGGCTTCCTCCTCCCCTGCCTGCCGGGCTAATAGGAGGGAGAAGCCGGGTCTCGCGCATGTGCAGCAGGATTCCCGGCGTAAGGCCGAAAGGCTACACTGCCGCCTTCCCTTACCCGCAATTGGAGGCAACAGCACCCAACAGCTGATGGTAACATCAGCTGGGGTGCCGACTTTGAGAGACAGCAGGACAGGTAAGTGTCCATTTATTAAAAGGGAATTTTGAGGGAACCCTCATAATTTTTTCTGTTTTTGTGTGTGTGGTCCCCAACTAACATCTATGTCAGACCCCCATCTAGAATATAATGCCACGTACAGCATCTAGAAAAAACTTTGGCCCAGATTCACGTACATCTGCGCATTATTGGACCGGCGTAGCGCACCGCCTTTACGTTAGACTTGCGCAATTTTGCCGCGTAATCACCCTATTCTCGTAGCTTTTGTGCAGGAAATTGCGCATGCGTAATGTTTTTTCAGAGGCGTAAGGAGGAGTAATACAAATTGGGAAGGACGTGGGCGTGTTACATTGAAATGAGCCGTGACCCCATGCAAATGAAGGGCCGGCCGGCTCGCGCATGCGCGCTTGAAGCATACCATGTCAGCTCCGCTGTGCGCATGCTCACAACTCGGGAGCGGCGCAATCAGTGAAATTGGAAATGGACCAGGGCAACGTTGTGAACTACGCAAACAGCATAAATAGACACACACAAACGCACTTGCTTTGCAAAAGTACATCCCTTTGTCCCTTCCCATTTAACCAAGTGCTTTTGTCCTGTTGTTCGTTGCGGTGTGTTTTGTAGTTGTCAGATTAGTGTTCTGTGTGATCAAGTGTTTGTTAGTAGATTTTTGAAAGTGTTTTTTGATAAGTGTTTGAGAGACTGTTTGATTGATATATTTGTGTTTGTTTCTTTTCCTGCAGTATTTTTGTTTTGTTTTTTTGTGACTGTTTATTGCTGAGTATTTTTCTCTCTGTGTGTGTTTTTGCTTGATTGGTTGGGCTTGTTTGTGTGCGTGAATTTTGTTGACTGGGACTGAGTTTTTTTGGAAGGATGACTGAGAGAAAACGAAAGCTGAATTTTACAGTTGTGGAAAAATAAATTCTTGCCCGGGCCATTAACGAGTATGGGCGTTACCTCCACGGCCCAGAGAGTGCCAACACCACCCCGGCCAGGAGGAGGGAGATTTTGGATAGGATCACTGAGCAGGTCAATTCAGCGGGGCAGGGGGAGACACGGACCCGGTCTGGGATTGACAAAAAAATCAATGACCTCCGGCGTCTGGTCAAACAGAAGATGGCCAGAATGCATGCCCATGCCAGGGGCACAGGAGGGGGCCCACCATGCCGTATTAGGCTGACAGCGGTGCCAGGTAAGTTTTTTTTTTTAATATCAGGTGTGTAGCATGTGTGGGGGAGGGGGTGAAAGGGAATATGTGGCAAGTGTGTGGATCCTCCAACCTGTGAATGTTTTGTATCATCCACAGATGTGCAGGAGGGTGCAGGGCCATCTGGCCTGACCGCACCAACCCCAGGACAGCAGCCTAATGAGGCCCCCCCAACAAGGCCGGAGTCCGCGGAGGAGGTTCAAGAGGAGCAGGAGAATCATGAGGAGGAGGAGAATCATGAGGAGGAGGAGGAGTCCATGTCAGGCACTGGACGTTTGGTTTTTGAGGACTCTTCCCCTCTGGCTGGCAGCAGGCAGGCCTCCCTAAGGGGGAGCCCCCCCCTCCTCCCCCAACATGGCTCCCCTCACAAGGGCCTCCCCTTCTCCCCGGCCACAAGCATCAGCTGGAGGCAGGATGTCATCCCAGACCACCAGGGGGGTGGCCGATCTCCTGCCCGCCACTCTGAGAAGGGACCAGTTCCTCCAGACCCACCATCTGGGACAGGTCAGCCAGACATTGGTGCGGATGGAGGAGAGCCTGTCCTCCATCAAGGATACGCTGGGGAACCTGGACTCCCACTCCCGGGCTTTCACAACCTGCCTAAACGAACTGCAGACGACATCAGCAGGCGTTGGGCAGGATGTGAGGGCCCTTACCCTGGCTATCCAGGCCAACACGGCAACACTTGGTGCTGCCCTGGACAGAATAGCCGTGGCCTTGGAGGGCAGGCCGCCAGGTGGGCAGAGATCAGGGGCTGCTCCTCCTTCCCCGGTTTTACCCCTTCCCCATGAGTCTCCCCTGAGAAGCCAGGGCCGTGGCCGGGGGCGCCCCAGGCGTGGCTCACGCAAAGGGCAATAATTTGTTTTTCCCCCTTTTTTTTTTTTTGCTGGAAATTTTTTGCTTTTGCAGGTAATTTTTATTTTTTTTGTGTTGTGAATGCTGTGTGAATGTGGGGGTGACATTCCTGCCGGAAAAGGGGTGTCACCCTCAATTTTGGTGGAGAAGGGTTCCCCAGGACCAGGGAGAAGTGATCCCCAGGTCCGTGTGATTGGTGTATGAATGTTCAGTGACATAATTGGAGCCTTGGCGTGGCGTTGCTGCTCACAAGTCCTGCATGGTGGACTGGTGCCAATCCAATTTGATGTGGATGTGGGGTGTGTGTGCTAGGGACCACAGTGTTGTGCATGCATGCATTCTCATTGTGTCATGATTAATGTGTATGTTTAACGTGCAAAGATGCCCAATGTGAGCTGTCTCCTGGCTGCTCTTCCCTCAGAAGAGGGGGTAGCCTCGGTTAGGGGGGGATTGTCTGGTTCAGGGGTCAGGTAATCACGTAGGTCAATCTGCAGGCCCTTTCTTTCTGCGAAGTTGTGCAGCATGCAACATGCACCGATGATCTGGCACACGAAGTTTGGGGAATACAAGAGGGTACCCCCAGACTTATCCAGACATCGGAAACGTGACTTTAGGAGGCCAAAGGTGCGCTCCACCACTGCTCGTGTTTGGGCATATGCTTGATTGTATCTTTCCTCTCCTGGGGTTTGGGGGTTCCGGATAGGAGTCATGAGATGGGGTCCCAGTGGATATGCAGAGTCACCTGTAAGGGAAAAGACAGGAGGATGTTAGTCATGCATGTGCCCCTTGTGATGTGCATCATGGGAGGGGATAGTCATGCCTGCCACCCATGTCACTCACCAACCAGCCAGGTGTCCCCATACACGTTCTGATCGAATTCCATTCGGATGTGGCATTGATTGTATATGTAGCTGTCATGGCTGGACCCTGGGTGTTTGGCACGGACGTGCCATATGAGGCCTTGGGCATCGACTATCACCTGTACATTGATGGAATGCCAATGCTTCCGATTGCGGTACATGTGCTCTGTCTCCTGGGGGGGCTGGAGTGCCACATGTGTGCAATCAATGGCCCCCACAGTGCGTGGGAATCTGGCAATTCTGTAGAAATCTGTCATTGCCTTCAGCCGCAGGTCCTCAGTGGTGGGTTTGATGATTTGGTTGGCCATGCGTCTGAGAATTGCAGGGACAACCTGGTGCACACATCTGCTCATGGAGGATTGTGACATCCCAGCCACCACTCCACTTGTACGCTGAAAAGAGCCACTGGCAAGGAAATGGAGTGTTGCCAGTACCTTGACCAGTGGCTGCACTGCATGTGAGCGGTGTGTTGGGCTGGTGATGTCCTCCTGCAGGGTTGTGGTTAATTCCAGGATGGCATGAGGGGTGAATCTGAAGATGCGAAACACCTCAGAATCACTCATGCCAAACAGGTCTATGCGGGTGCGGTATATCCTCTCCCGTGCCATCCTCCGTGCCCTCCTGCTTCTTTGCTCATCTAAAGTCAGTAGTGCAGCTATGAGCGACGATGCCCCTGGCATGTTGGCAGTCAAATTGTAGTGCAACACGTGTGTGTGGTCTGCTCCTCACTAACGGTGTTGCTTTCTGTGAGATGTAGACGTTTTTTCAAATTTTAGACCACCTTTTATGTGCTCTAATTTTAGACAGAAGATTTTGCTGTTGCGCACACCGCGTAGCCTGCGCAGCAACAACGTTTTTTTGTGGATCCCCGCAACTCCCTCATTAGCATCTTTGTTCATCTAAAGTCAGTAGTATAGCTATGTGCGACGATGCCCTGGCATGTTGACATACAGATTGTTGTGCAACACGTGTGACTGCTGAGCTCCTCACTAACAGTGTTGCTTTATCTAACAAGTAGACTTTTTTTCTCTTTTTAGACCAGCTTTTATATGCTCTAATTTTAGACAGGACATTTTGCTGTTGCGCACACTGCGTCGCCTGCGCTGCCCCAACGTTGTTTTGTGGATCCCCGTAAGTCCCTCATTAGCATATTTGACTAGCAAATCAATGGTGTGTCTAGCGCACTTTTGCACGGACTGATGCGCCAGTCTAACGAAATTACGCGGGACAAAAAAAAGTAGATTTTTGGCGTATCTCGTTCTGGGGATGCCGCGCATCGAAACGCATGCGCACATTTCGACTTACGCACGCGCATCTCCTGTTGCGCAGGCGTAATCGCTCTGTGAATCTGGGCCTTTGTTTTTTCCAACTTGCCCACACACGATTGTTTTAAAAAAGCTCTAGCCAAGCGTGGTGACGTACAACACGTACGACGGCACTATAAAGGGGAAGTCCCATGCTGATGGCGCCACCCCTGGGGCTGCTGTAGCTGATTTTGTGTTAGTAAAAGATGATTCGCGCTTTTCTGTCTGTTACAGCGTGATGAATGTGCTATCTCCATTACGTGCTTCTGAGCATGCACAGGTTTTTCACATCATTTTAGCCCACACACGATAATTTTTTATAACCTGAAAATCGACATATTTTTAAACGTCGTTAACCACTTCAATACCTAGGCCGTCAATTGACGTCCTGGCTTTCAGTGGGGATATCTGAATGATGCCTGCAGCCACAGGCATCATTCAGATATCCATCTGTTCAGGCGGCGAATCTGTGCACCATAAGAACGATAAGAACGATCATATCGGCGGTTCCTTTGCCATCGGAGACCCGGAGAAACGATCCGCCGCCGTCCGTCGAAAACCATAGAGTAGACTGGTGACCAGATGGTCACCAGTCATCTCTATGATCGTTGGAGGCCCGGGCGCGATGTTATGACGTCACGCCCGGGTCCTGGAATGTAAACACAGCCGCAACAGCGGCTGAATGCATTAGATCTGTGAAATTTTTTTCACGATCTAATGCTTTCCAGCCTGGAGGAGAGATGTTGGGTCTTATTGACCCTGCATCTCTCCATAAAGAGTACCTGTCACACACATTCCTATTACAAGGGATGTTTACATTCCTTGTAATAGGAATAAAAGTGATCAAAAAAAAAAAATGTCAAAAAAAGTTTAAAAATAAAAGAAATTGTGTAAAATAAAAAATAAAATAATAAAAAAAAATTTTTTTAAACGCCCCTATCCCCGGTAGCTCGCGCTCAGAAGCGAACGCACGCTTAAGTCCCACCCACATATGTAAACGCCGTTCAAATCACACATGTGAGGTATCGCCGCATGCGTTAGAGCGCCAGCAACAATTCTAGCACTAGACCTCCTCTGGAACTCTAAATTTGTAACTTGTAAAAAAAAAATAAGCGGTGTGTATGGAGATTTTTAAGTACTGACGTTTGGCGCCATTCCATGAGTGTGCGCAGTTTTAAAGCCTGACATGTTAGGTATCTATTTACTCGGCGTAACTTAATCTTTCACATTATACCAAAAAATTGGCCTAACTTTACTGTTTTGTTATTTTTTATTTCACAAAACCATTTTTTTCCCCAAAAAAAGGCGTTTGAAAAATGATTGCGCAAATAATGTGCGAGATAAAAAGTTGCAATGGCCGGAATTTTATTCCCTAGGGTGTCTGCTAAAAAAAAATATATAGTGTTTGGGGGTTCTGAGTAATTTTCTAACAAAAAAATTATGATTTATGCATGTACGAGAAGTGCCAAAATAGCCCCGGTATTGAAGCGGTTAAAAAATGCAGCACGTTCGATTTTTTTTTTTTTACAATTTTCAGAAGCCGACACACGATCATTTTAAATGACATTTAAAAAAAAATGTAGGGCCAGATTCACAAAGCACTTACGCCGAAGTATCTCGAGATGTGCCGTCTAAATTTGCTCCGGAATATTTTTTGCGCCGTACCCACAGAACTAGATACGCACCAAAATAGGCTACTCCCGACCGGCCTAACTTGCCTACGCCTGCACATCCTAGGTGCACATTTACTCCGTCCACACCATTAACTTCCTATGCAAATATGCAAATGAGGGAGATACTGTACACCGATCCACAAAAGTAAGTTTGTGCGGTGCAGTCTACACGATGTGCTTATCAGCTGCACGGAAAGTCTAAAATTAGACCATATAAAAGCAGGTTTAAAATTAGACAATCCGTCTACATGTCAGCTAAAGCAACACCGTTAGGGACGAGCTGAGCACCCACACTTGCAGGACAACAATCTATATGCCAACATGCAGGGCTGCCATCAGGGGGGTACAGGCATTAATTTTTGTTTTAGGGGTCGGGAGTTCCCAAGGGCCCCAGATGGCAACCCCCTCTTTTTTATATCTATTTCTCTTTATTTCCTCCATTTTTTGTAAAGGCCCCACCCCCGATGCTCAATTCGCAGCAGCCCCCCCCCGCTTCTCAATTTCAGGCGGCAGAGCACCCCCCTCCCCCAGTTCTCTGCCCCATAATTCCTGATGGCGGCCCTGCCAACATGCCAGGGGCATCCTTGCTCATAGCTATACTACTGACTTTAGATGAGCACAGAAGGGAGGAGGGCACAGAGGAGGGCACGGGAGAGGATATACCACACAAGCATAGACATCTTTGGCATGAGTGATTCTGAGGTGTATCGCATCTTCAGATTCACCCCTCATGCCATCCTGGAATTAACCACAACCCTGCAGGGGGACATCACCAGCCCAACACACCGCTCACATGCAGTGCAGCCACTGGGCAAGGTCCTGGCAACACTCCATTTCCTTGCCAGTGGCTCTTTTCAGCGTACAAGTGGAGTGGTGGCAGGAATGTCACCCCCACATTCAAAAATCATTCACAAACAGAAAAAAAATCAAAAAAAAAAATGCCCAGCAAAAATAAAATGCCCAGCAAAATAAAATAAAAAACAGCAAAAAAAAAAACACACCAAAAAAAAAAAAAAAACTCAGCAAAAAACACTCTACAAATCACTCTCCAAAAATCTCAAAGACACATCACAAACCAACAAACACTGCTGTAGGAAGGGAAAAAATTGGATGTACTTTTGCAATGGAAGGGCATTTCTCTCGTTCTATTTAAGCACTGTGCATAGCTCACTAAGTCTGACTGGCCTAGTTCCTATCTAACTGATTGCGCTGTGCCGAGTTCTGAGCATGCTCAGAGAGGTGCTGACCATAGTCTGCTTCATGTGCACATGCCCAGTCTGGCCGGTCCTTCATTTGCATGGGGTCACGGCTCATTTCAATGAAACACGCCCACATCCTTCCCACTTTGAATTACACCGCCTTACGCCTCGGAATTTACATTTCACTGGTGCAAATTTGGATTTGGAATATTACGAGCATACGGCACTTTGCGCCTCGAAATTTAGCCGGTCTAACTTAAAGGAGTTGCACTACGCCGGTCCAAAAATGTGCCGATGTACGTGAATCTGGCCCGTAGTTTTTTACAAATCGAAAAATGATCATGTGTACGCGGCATCAGGGTCTGGGTCAGATGAAGGGAATCCCCAGATGTTTGCTTACAAACTGCATGGCTAAAGTTCTCATTTGCTGGCAATTTAAAAAGCATTTTCTTCTTTGTAAATGTCAGTTTTGATGCAGTACATAATACAAATGTGCCATTTCACAGATCCCGAAGTATGTTATTTAAAAGAAATTTGCATTTTTAATGTTTCATCTAAAGCATTAATAAAGTCACTGGCCCAGATTCACGTACATCTGCGCATTATTGGACCGGCGTAGCGCACCGCCTTTACGTTAGACTTGCGCAATGTAGCCGCGTAATCACCCTATTCTCGTAGCTTTTGCGCAGGAAATTGCGCAAGCGTAACGTTTTTTCCGAGGCGTAAGGAGGAGTAATACAAATTGGGAAGGACGTGGGCATGTTACATTGAAATGAGCCGTGACCCCATGCAAATGAAGGGCCGGCCGGCTCGCGCATGCGCGCGTGAAGGAGACCATGTCAGCTCCGCTGTGCGCATGCTCACAACTCGGAAGCGGCGCAATCAGTGAAATTGGAAATGGACTAGGGCAACGCTGTGAACTACGCAGACAGCATAAATAGACACACACAAACGCACTTGCATTGCAAAAGTACATCCCTTTGTCCCTTCCCATTTAACCAAGTGCTTTTGTTCCTGTTGTTCGTTGCAGTGTGTCTTGTAGTTGTCAGATTAGTGTTCTGTGTGATCAAGTGCTTGTTGGTATATTTGTGAAAGTGTTTGAGAGACTGTTTGTTTGATTGATATATTTTTGTTCGGTTTTTTTTCTTGCAGTTTTTTTGGTTTATATTGTTTTGTGACAGTTTCTTGCTGAGTAGTTTTCTGTGTGTGTTCTTGCTTGATTGTTTGTGCTTGTTTGTGTGATTGAATTTTGTTGACTGGGACTGATTGTTTTTGGAAGTATGACTGAGAGAAAAAGAAAGCTCAATTTTACTGTGGGGGAAAAAATAATTCTTGCCCGGGCCATTAGCGAGTATGGGCGTTACCTCCACGGCCCGCAGAGTGCCAACACCACCCTGGCCAGGAGGAGGGAGATTTTGGATCTGATCACTGAGCAGGTCAATTCATCGGGGGAGGGGGAGACACGGACCAGGTCTGGGATTGACAAAAAAATCAACGACCTCCGGCGTCTGGTCAAAAAGAAACTGGCCGCAATGCATGCCCATGCCAGGGGCACGGGAGGGGGCCCACCATGCCGTATTAGTCTGACAGCGACGGAGCGTGCGGTGGCCCTGACCTTTCACCGGCATGAAGTGGAGGGCCTGCCAGGCTTTGACACAAGTCCAGTCCCCGTGGTGCCAGGTAAGGTTTTTTTTACAATCAGGTGTGTAGCATGTGTGGGGGAGGGGGTGAAAGGGAATATGTGGCAAGTGTGTGGATCCTCCAACCTGTGAATGTTTTGTGTCATCCACAGATGTGCAGGAGGGTGCAGGGCCATCTGGGCTGACCGCACCAACCCCAGGACAGCAGCCTAATGAGGCCCCCCCAACAAGGCCGGAGTCCGCGGAGGAGGTTCAACAGGAGGAGGGGAATCATGAGGAGGAGGATAATCATGAGGAGGAGGGGAATCATGAGGAGGAGGGGAATCATGAGGAGGAGGAGTCAGGCACTGGACGATTGGGTTTTGCGGACTCTTCCCCTCTGGCTGGCAGAAGCCTGCCCTCCCTAAGGGGCAGCCCCCCCCTCCTCCCCCAACATGGCTCCCCTCACAAGGGCCTCCCCTTCTCCCCGGCCACAACCATCAGCTGGAGGCAGGATTTCATCCCAGAGCACCAGGGGGGCGCCCAATCTCCTGCCCGCCAGTCTGAGAAGGGACCAGGCCCTCCAGACCCGCCATATGGGACAGCTCAGCCAGACTTTGGGGCGGATGGAGGAGAGCCTGTCCTCCATCAAGGATACGCTGGGTAACCTGGACTCCCACTCCCGGGCTTTCACAACCTGCCTAAACGAACTGCAGACGACATCAGCAGGCGTTGGGCAGGATGTGAGGGCCCTTACCCAGGCTATCCAGGCCAACACGGCAACACTCGGTGCTGCCCTGGACAGAATTGCCGTGGCCTTGGAGGGCAGGCCGCCAGGTGGGCAGAGATCGGGGGCTGCTCCTCCTTCCCCAGGTTTGCCCCTCCCCCATGAGTCTCCCCTGAGGGGCCGGGGCCGTGGCCGGGGGCGCCCCAGGCGTGGCTCACACAGAGGGCAATAATTTATTTTTCCCCCTTTTTTTTTTTTGGGCTGACATTTTTTGCTTTTTTTTTTTTGTTTTTTGATGACATTTTTTTTTTATTTTGGGTTGTGCATGCTGTTTGAATGTGGGGGTGACATTCCTGCTGGAAAAGGGGTGTCTTCCTCAATTTTGGTAAAGAAGGGTTCCCCAGGACAAGGGAGAAGTGATCCTCAGGTCCGTGTGATTGGTGTATGAATGTTCAGTGACATAATTGGAGCCTTGACGTGGCGTTACTGCTCACCAGTCCTGCATGGTGGACTGGTGCCAATCCAATTTGATGTGGATGTGGGGTGTGTGTGCTAGGGACCACAGTGGTGTGCATGCATGCATTCTCATTGTGCCATGATTAATGTGTGTGTTTAACGTGCAAAGATGCCCAATATGAGCTGCCTCCTGGCTGCTCTTCCCTCAGAAGACGGGGTATCCTCGGTTAGGGGTTGATTGTCTGGTTGGGGGGTCAGGTCATCACGTAGCTCAACCTGCAGGCCCTTCCTCACTGCGAAATTGTGCAGCATGCAACATGCAGCGATGATATGGCACACGAAGTTTGGGGAATACAACAGTGTACCCCCAGACTTATCCAGGCATCGGAAACGTGACTTCAGGAGGCCAAAGGTGCGCTCCACCACTGCACGGGTTTTGATGTGTGCTTGATTGTATCTTTCCTCTCCTGGGGTTTGGGGGTTTCGGATTGGAGTCATGAGATGGGGTCCCAGTGGATATGCAGAGTCACCTGTAAGGGAAAAGACAGGAGCATGTTAGTCATGCATGTGCCACTTGTGAGGTGTGCATCACGGGAGGGGATAGTCATGCCTGACTCCCATGTCACTCACCAACTAGCCAGGTGTTCCCATACACGTTCTGATCGAATTCCATTCGGATGTGGCATTGATTGTATATGTAGCTGTCATGGCTGGATCTGGGGTGTTTGGCACGGACGTGCCATATGAGGCCTTGGGCATCAATTATCACCTGTACGTTGATGGAGTGCCAATGCTTCCGATTGCGGTACATGTGCTCTGTCTCCAGGGGGGGCTGGAGTGCCACATGTGTGCAATCAATGGCCCCGATGGTGCGTGGGAACCTGGCAAATCTGTAGAAATCTGTCATTGCCTTCAGTCGCAGCTCCTCAGTGGTGGGTTTAATGATTTGGTTGGCCATGCGTGTGAGGATTGCAGGGACAACCTGGTGCACACATCTGCTCATGGAGGACTGTGACATCCCAGCCACCACTCCACTTGTACGCTGAAAAGAGCCACTGGCAAGGACATGGAGTGTTGCCAGTACCTTGACCAGTGGCTGCACTGCATGTGAGCGGTGTGTTGGGCTGGTGAGGTCCTCCTGCAGGGTTGTGGTTAATTCCAGGATGGCATGAGGGGTGAATCTGAAGATGCGAAACACCTCAGAATCACTCATGCCAAACAGGTCTATGCGGGTGCGGTATATCCTCTCCCGTGCCATCCTCCGTGCCCTCCTGCTTCTTTGCTCATCTAAAGTCAGTAGTGCAGCTAAGAGCGACGATGCCCCTGGCATGTTGGCAGTCAAATTGTAGTGCAACACGTGTGTGTGGTCTGCTCCTCACTAACGGTGTTGCTTTCTGTGAGATGTAGACGTTTTTTCAAATTTTAGACCACCTTTTATGTGCTCTAATTTTAGACAGAAGATTTTGCTGTTGCGCACACCGCGTAGCCTGCGCAGCAACAACGTTTTTTTGTGGATCCCCGCAACTCCCTCATTAGCATATTTGACTAGCAAATCAATGGTGTGTCTATCGCACTTTTGCGCGGAAGGGTGCGCCAGTCTAACGAAATTACGCGGGACAAAAAAAAGTAAATTTTTTGCGTATCTCGTTCTGGGGATGCCGCGCAACGAAACGCACGCGCACATTTAGACTTACGCACGCGCATCTCCTGTTGCGCAGGCGTAATCGCTCTGTGAATCTGGGCCACTGCTCCCTACCAATCAAAATGTAAAAAAAAAATATTTTGCCGGTGGATAGGCAGATAAGGTACATAGAAAGATAAATTGATTGATTGAAAGGTAGGTTTGTTTTTGAGTTTTTTGAAAGTCCAATTAGACAGATAGTTACATAGGGCCAGATTCACAGAGCCATTACGCCTGTCTAACTGGTGTTAGACTGGAGTAATTTCAAATTACGCGCATTTTTTAGCTAGTCGAAAACCTCAAACCATGAATAGACGGCTGCGGGCTTCAATTTGACTGGATTACGTGTTTGTACGCCTTCGGATCTACGCTGCAATAAAATTGCGGCCACTGGGTGGACTTCCCGTCGTTTTCCGCGTCGGGGTATGCTAATGAGCTTTTGCCGGCGATCCCAGAAATTACGATCTTTAATCGCAATCTCTTACGGCACCTTTAGTCATCTTTTTTTTACGTAACACTATACCAGCTTTTTGCTGGTCTAATATTAGACAGCCCGTGTTAAGTATGGCCGTCGTTCCCGCGTCGAATTTCTACGTTTTCCGACGTCTTTTATTATTTTTTACGTAAGTCGTCCGGGAATAGGAATGTTCGTAAACGACGCTACTCAAACAACGAATGACGTAACAACGTGATTTCGTGCAATGCACGGCGGGAAATTTCTGAACGGAGCATGTGTAGTTCGATCGCCACGGGGACACGCTTAATTTAAATGCTTCACGCCCCCCAATCGCGTATTTCGATTACGCGGCGAGAAATAGACTACACAGACGTAGCGTACGGGCAAAAATCTACCAGGATTCGGTGTAGAGCCTGGTGAAATACGGCAGCGTAGAGTATTTCGATTACGCAGCGCAATATTAAGTGTATCTGAATCTGGCCCATAAGCTTTTAGATAGATAGATAGATTTGCAGGGTCTTACAACAGCACAGCGATTTTATTAGTAGAACAGTGTAGCAAACCCCAGAGGGAGCTGCTTTTGTTTATTCAGTCCGTTACTCTGCCTTTCAACCCCAATGAACTGCCCCAGCCCCTCTGGCACACCTAGCAATGTGATTAATGGAATAACTCAACAGGAATACACAACACAGTTCTTCTTGTAGTTTACTTGAAGAAAAGTAAAATTCAGGTTAACATTAGTCAGCCAGGACCTGTGTAAGTACCCAGGACTTGGTTAAAACAGTTTAAAGAAAACAGTCAGGAACACGAGGCAAACAACAAAAGCAATAGGTAACAATATGTACAGATTAAATAGACTCCCCAAAAACTTTTGGTGTGTGTGGGATGCTGTGGCTAAAGGGGAACCCCAGGCCGGCTATGATAGCTCCATTATCCACCCAGTAAAATGATATCAATACCCATGGTGTGTAACCATTTAAGAGCAACCGCGGTAATATCCTGGAGGCAAAGCTTTGCGCTTGATTATCTTCACCGGCAATGTAGAAGCTCTGTGGACAATACTTGGATGTGGTATTCTATGAAAAGCATTAAAGGTTTCTGGGAAAATCCTGTACACAGTCAGCGGTCCTCCCCAGATAGATCGATCTTAGATGCAGGTGTGTCGCAGTGACATTCAGTCCTTGAGCTGTTGCAGGGTGTCCTTCTTTAGACAGTCTGTTCCTATGGGCTGGAGCTGCATGAACAATCTGTTCCTCTGGGCTGGAGTTGCAGGCTGTGTGCCCCTTGGTAGGCCGCGATTCCACACACACATAGAGTGCAGATGCTCTTCGATGGGTTGCAGGCAAAAAGATGCTCTGGCGTAGTTCCTCTGGCTTTTTATCTCCTTCCGCCACAGTCCTTTGCTGCTGTCTCATGATTGGCTCAGGCTCGTCCAATAGGGAGTTTACAGACAACCTCCAATAGGGAGTTTCCAAATAAGCAGTTCTGAGTGTCTGTGTGAAGAGAGAAGGAGGGGGGGGGGATAGCCAACGCTGCTGCAGCAGACAGCTGTCCCCTAATAGATTATATATGTCTGGAGCAGTACCTGCTACAACAGAATAAATGGACAATTCATTGACTGACTGGCTGGGTAAGTGCCAAGATGACAGGCCAGGCTGATTTGAGAACATCGCTCAGTGCTTGGACTGTGTGACATCCTTTGGTAATGTACAATACAATAAATGTTACAGTGAAGTAACTTTAGGAGAGAACCTACAAGCCTTGCTTCTAGCAGAATTGCAGATTACTTGACAAAGTTCTGCATTATACTAAATCATTATGTAGATGTTGAAGTTGTACAAGGCAGGGCATACCTTGAGATACTTTTCAGCTTATATTTATATATGCTGAAAAGGCCTGAAGTCTCAAAGCCCAATTCAACTTCAAATACATTTTTATGTTGAATAAAATGGCTGCATTATACAAAATAAAAACATTCACAAATGTGTGTAAATGCCTGTACAGAAACCAAGATGCTTAACGCTGTACTAACATTTTCTGTAAAGTCAAAAATGTATTGTGTTCTGTTCTCATTATCTCAGGCTGAAAACAGGCATCCTGTGGTGCCTTTAAACACCACTAGTGGTAAGATCAGTGGCGAAAGGTGCTCAAACTTTTTTTTTTTTTTTTGGGGGGGGGGGGGCGCAAACTGAAAAATTCATCTGTTAGTAATGCAGGGCTGTAAATAACCATCTATCAGGTGATTTTGTATCGTTACTGCTATGTAAACCTGTGCCCATCAATTGCAGCCTCACTGTGCCCATTATGAGGGGTTCCCACCATTTCTGTACTGTGTTCCCGGGTTCATACACCTGCTGTGCTCATTATTAGGGGTTCCCACTATCCCTGTGGCGAGTTCTTGGGTCTGTACATCTAATGTGACCATTATGAGGTGTTAATTTTGTTTATTGAAAATCTTACAAACAACAACTATATACAATAAAACCAAAATAAATAAATAAAACATATTTACAAAATAATTGTAAATGACTATACAAAACAAATAAACAAGAACATAATAAATGGTGCAAACCAAATTGTGCATAACATAATCCCTACGAGAGAGCAAGACTAAGGAACATCACTGTCTCCATGCATGTAGCCTTTTATCAAAAATATATTTGATCTGAAAATCTAGGCGAGTGAAGCAAGGACAGAAAGAAACCCTGAGATCAACAGTCCTGATATTCCTCCACGCCCTTATTCAGGCCTCCTGCTGCCATCTGTCTTTCTCAAGACCCTCAATATTTCCAACCTCACCCAGAATGTCCTGCATCACCACTTCGACAGGAAGGATTTTACTCCCTAAGGATTCCTGACACTGTGTACTCCACAACGGACTACTAGACTAACTAAAAAAAAGTGTTTTCAAATCATTATCCCGATGAGTCTGGAATGCCATTTACACCCACTCTGCATAACTCATATGGGGAGGAAGGGTATACTCAGAGCCCTCCCTATCCTCTTGTGCACCTCTATATTAAAAGGGCACTGAAGTATAAAGTGATCCATGGACTCCACCACTCCTTCACACTCCACTCTCGGGCAGCCCCGATCACTCATAGAAAGAAACTTCAAGTTGCCCTTCACATATAGTTTTCCATTAAAGGCAAGCCAAGTCTGATCTCTAAACTTCATTGGGATTCTTTCCAAATTAATCAATCGCAAACCCTCCCCCAAAACCAGGCTTGGGCAATCCCTTAAGGCTAGTGGCTCGCAGAAAGCAAAGCTCATGATCCGCTTCTCAAGAAGTTTTCTTGGAAGAGGTCTGACTTCTCCCGCTGTTACTTGCCACTGCTAAAGCATATTCAAAACGGGGCAACATATACCAGGAGCGTATCATGCTTGACATTCAGGCTTTTCACAGGCCCACCATTTTCACAGTCTCACAGAAAGGGCCTAAACCAGGACTGGAAAATACCAAACCACCCAGGTGGTCTCTCTGACATGTTACCAATATTGTACTTCACAAAATCAGAGAGAAAAAAAATACAGAGTTGATCATCCCTAAACCACCCTCCCGCCTAAAAAGTCACATTCCTTTTGATGAGGTTTATTCTGTTCCCCCATAACTGATGGAAGAAACAACTATAGACCCTGATATAGAGAGAAACTGGCAAAACACAAACAAAACTGACATACACAAAAATCTGAATCAGGTAAGTCTGATCAGATCAAACTTTTCCCTCACCTTGGCATTGGCATTGGCATTCTCCAGCCTGTTCACCCAATTTGCATGGCTATAGTCACCTGGGCCAAATTCAATGCCTAGAACTCAAATTTTTTGTTGGGGCTCCGAAAAGTCATCCGGGAGAACATAGCTCTCACCTTCCACGTCCATCCAGAAAACTTCACATTTGTCCTGGTTGACCTTTGAACCTGATGCCTCTGTATACTGCCTTATCACTGAGACCACCTCCTGCGCCACCCCAGTCTCAGAGACAAAAACAAACATCATCAGCATAGGCCACAAACTTCAAAGGAGACTCACCAGTGATGCCCAAAGATACCCCACACAATGGTCCACTCTCTAGCCTTCTAATGAAGGGGTAGATTGCAAACACATATAGCAGAGGACTCAATGGGCACCCCAGGCCATATTTGCCAAGAAGGAGCCATAAGTACTCATGATTTACCCAATCAAAGGCCTTATCCTGATCAAAAGTCAGCAAAAATGTACCCCAATCATCGAGGGTTCTATACCCTTTGACAGAAGGATCACTGCAGATTGCCTCATGGAGGGAGGAAGAGAACCCTCTTGCAAACAGCCATTAAAAACCTCTGCAAGGTAGGGAGCCAGGATAGTCTTAAAACATTTATAAAATTCGGCTGTCAAACCATCTGGCCTTGGCATTTTCTTGATGGGTAGTTTATTATTAGCCTTGATTACCTCATCTGCACTGATTTTATCTGTCAAATTCAAAGGAACATAACTTTCCAGTCCTGGTGTGGAGTAAAAAAAAAAAAAAAATCCTTGACGATCAAGGTTCCTTCCTCCAAGGAGATCGCCATAGTATGACCTGACAACCTCCAGGATCCCTGACCCAGACTTTGTCAGAGGGCCCGTACTGTCCTTCAGGCCATTGACCATCTTAACTGCTTAACTGCTACGCTCTGTTTATAGTTCTGGTAAGGGTCAGGCGAATGGTATTCCCCCGTAATTCCTCTCCTGAACCAAAATGGCGTGCCAGTCATATTGATGTCTCCTAAGGAGGAACTTCACCTTAGAGATCCAAAAAAGAGGGGGTGCAATCAGCGCAGAAATATGAGCAATTAACCGCTTGCCGACCAGCCGCCGCAGTAATACGGCGGCAGGTCGGCACTGCTGCGCGAGAGCCCATAGCTCTACGTCGCGCCTTTCGCGGCCACTAGGGGGCGCGTGCGCGCCGCCGGCGGCCCGCCGCGCGCGCCCCCCGCTCGCCCCCGAGTCCCGTGCGTGTGCCCGGCGGGCACGATCGCCGCCGGGCACACGCGATCGCTCGTTACAGAGCGGGGAACGGGAGCTGTGTGTGAAAACACACAGCGCTCGTTCCTATCAGCGGGGGAAACGCTGATTTTCTGTTCATACAATGTATGAACAGAAGATCAGTGATTCCCCCTAGTAAGTCCACCCCCCCCATACAGTTAGAACACAAATAGGAACACACTTAACCCCTTCCCCCCCTAGTGTTAACCCCTTCACTGCCAATGGCATTTTTATAGTAATCCAATGCATTTTTATAGCATTGATCGCTAAAAAAATGCCAATGGTCCCAAAAATGTGTCAAAAGTGTCCGAAGTGTCCGCCATAATATCGCAGTACCGTAAAAAAAACGCTGATCGCCGCCATTACTAGTAAAAAAAAAAATAATAATAAAAATGCCATAAAACTACCCCCTATTTTGTAAACGCTATAACTTTTGCGCAAACCAATCAATAAACGCTAATTGCGATTTTTTTTACGAAAAATATGTAGAAGAATACGTATCGGCCTAAACTGAGGAAAACATTTTTTTTTTTTATATATTTTTGGGGGATATTTATTATAGAAAAAAGTAAAAAATATTGCATTTTTTTCAAAATAGTAGCTCTGTTTTTGTTTATAGCGCAAAAAATAAAAACCGCAGAGATGATCAAATACCACCAAAAGAAAGCTCTATTTGTGGGAAAAAAAGGACGCCAATTTTGTTTGGGAGCCACGACGCACGACCGCGCAATTTTCAGTTAAAGCGACGCAGTGCCGAATCGCAAAAAGTGCTCTGGTCTTTGGACAGCAATATGGTCCGGGGCTAAAGTGGTTAATATAAATAAAGCAAAAATTGCATTAAAGTGAAAAAGTGAAAAACCTTAAAGATTAAATTCACCGGTAATGCCAGCTGAACACTAAACAGGATATTCACAAAATCCAAAAGTGACAAATATAAAAGAAAAAACAGTGCAGTGCAAAACCCATAGAAATATATTCAAATGAAATATATCTATATATATATATGTATATATATAAAACTCAACGTGTGTGTGTGTGTATGTATGTATGTTCCAGCATAACGTCCAAACGGCTAAAGATATTAACATGAAACTTGGCACACATGTTACTTATATGTCAGCAACAAACATAGGATAGGTGGTTTAACCCTTACCCACCCCCATTTGCCATGGTCGGGGTTTTTCTTTAAAGTCCCATTCAACTCTATGGGAAAGGGGTTTTCTTTAAAGTCCCATTCAACTCTATGGGAAATATATATTTTCATCCCCAAAAGGTCAAGATGGGAAGACCGGGCAACGCCGGGTATTCAGCTAATATATATATATATGAATGAAACAAACAATATATAGGAAGAATAATTATACTAAATTGATGAAATAAAGTCCACAGGAATATGTAAGAGAAATCCAGATAGCCAAATCTTAAAATTCTCCACCACATGACGATGAGAAGCCAAAAAACTTAAAGTGATCCCTCCACCAGTAAGGATGGGTACTCTCACATTTGCATGTAGACCACTATTTTAATAGATGGTCAAATGAGCAGGTATTTCAGCATAGGAGACCAAGAAGCAGGGTAGCAATTCGGATCCTCAAAGGTCAGCGGTGCATACAGACCCAAACATGAAAAAAGGAATCACAGATCTAAGAGCTCTCCGCTAAACTCAAGCATTTATTTAAAAGGTAGTAAAAGCACAGGCTACTCACATTTTACACAATAAAAAATGGCAGTAAACATACAGGATGTGTATGGACAACTAAACGTTCCAAAAGGATGGCAGCAAGCGACGTGTCTTCAGACTCCTGAACCCCCGTATGCGTTACGTTTTTCAACTTCCTCAGTAATCTTCCTTTCATCAATTTAGTATAATTATTCTTCCTATATATTGTTTGTTTCACATATATATATATATATATATATATATATATATATATATATATATATATTCATTTGAATATATTTCTATGGGTTTTGCGCTGCACTGTTTTTTCTTTTATATTTATATCAGAGATCGCCCCAGAATCTCCTCCATTTGAAATAAGGCGGTCAAGTTTCCTGCGCAAATGCTGGTAGGTGATATACTTATCATGCTACTTCCTTCTTCCTATGGCCTTGAAAAGCCCAACAGTCCTCTGTTTTACAAGCTCCCACCATTCTGACTTGCTGTTGCAAAAGTCTAGGACTGTTACCTGTGCTTGAGGAGTTTGCATGTTCTCCCTGTGTCTGCGTGGGTTTACTCCGGGTACTCCGGTTTCCTCCTACACTCCAAAGACATGCTGGTAGGTTAATTGGATCCTGTCCAAATTGGCCCAGTATATATGTATATATGTGTGTACGACTGTGTGTCCCCGATCCTACGGGGTAAATGTCCGCACCAGCCAGGAAGACACTGGCTGCAAAAGGCGCCTAGAGGCAATTCAGTTTGCATGTGTAGCACCATACAAGTTACTCATTAATTAATTCATTCATTCATTCCTGAAAAAAAATCCTAAAAGGATTGTCTTACACTCTTGTCTTCCAGGAGGGCCAAATTCAATCTCCAGATACCCCTCTTCTAGGTGACATGTCTGAGGCATTCAGAGTCACAGATAGAATACAGTGATCAGAAAACTCCTTTGCACGACACACAGGTGCCGAAAAAGCAGAGTCTCCCTTTAAAAAAAAACTATCTATCCTACTCTTACTACTACCTCGCTGAAAAGTGAACCATGTGCTGTCTGGGCAGCGCTTAATGTGCACATCTATCAGACCTGCTGTGGCGTTCCTCTTAAAATCCAGTGCTGGCAATTGCAACAGCGAGTCATTTTAAATGGCACTTGACTCTTTTTCTTTAGAAATTTCATTGTTGCTGCAGAATGTTCTATGCATGCTTTCTTTACCTTAATGCAGTGCTGTTTTCACATCCGCATTGTTCGTTTTTGCTCTAAAGTTGCTGTAATTCTTCTCTGATCTCCACACTTCCTGGTTGTCTGTTTCCTGATGACCACAGTACTGGGAGCTTTCTCACTGTGGTCACTAACTTCAATGAGGTGTGATTACTGTGTGTCTAGGTTCGTTTTCCAAACCATCACTGCTCTATGGCTCTGTATGCTCTGTAAAGCACAGAGGCAGGAAATAACATGCAAAAACAAAACTAGATGCAAAAATGAAACTAGAAACTACAGGTACATTATATGATTGATTTTTATCTATTTTTAATCGTTTTTAAAAGGAATCAGTTAACTATTATGTCTCTATACCCTGTAAACAGTCATTTCAGGCTGGCGGCCGACGCGCGTGCCCCCGAGTCCTGTGCACGTGCCCAGCGGGCACGATCGCCGCCGGGCACATGCGATCGCTCGTTACAGAGCGGGGACTGGGAGCTATGTGTGTAAACACATAGCTCCCGGTCCTGTCAGCGGAGGAAACGCTGATCACAATGGAAGATCAGAGATTTCCCCTAGTGAGGCCACCCCCCCATACAGTTAGAACACACCCAGGAACACACTTAACCCCTTCCCCGTCCCCTAGTGTTAACCCCTTCATTGCCAATGGCATTTTTATAGTAATCCAATGCATTTTTATAGCATTAATCGCTAAAAAAATGCCAATGATCCCAAAAATGTGTCAAAAGTGTCTGAAGTGTCCGCCATAATGTCGCAGTACTGAAAAAAACGGTGATCGCCGCCATTACTAGTAAAAAAAATAAAATAATAAAAATGCCATAAAACTACCCCCTATTTTGTAACGCTATAACTTTTGCGCAAACCAATCAATAAATGCTAATTGCGTTTTTTTTAACGAAAAATATGTAGAGGAGTACGTATCGGCCTAAACTGAAGAAAAAAAATGTTTTTTTTTAATATTTTTGGGGGATATTTATTACAGCAAAAAGTAAAAAATATTGCATTTTTTTTTCAAAATAGCCGCTCTATTTTTGTTTATAGCGCAAAAAATAAAAACAACAGAGATGATCAAATACCACCAAAAGAAAGCTTTATTTGTGGGAAAAAAAGGACGCCAATTTTGTTTGGGAGCCACGTCGCAGGACCGTGCAATTGTCAGTAAAAGTGTCGCAGTGCCGAATTGCAAAAAGTGCTCTGGTCATTGGGCAGCAATATGGTCCGGGGGTTAAGTGGTTAAACATCGTTAAAATCAGAAAAAAAAAAACATTATAGAGCAGGTCAGACGTTACTCTATCACAATACCGATTTAAACTCCCCACATTCATCCCTGAAATGGAAGTTTGCCCCCCATGTACAGGCTACCTAATTGAAGTAGCAAATATCGTTTCTGTGTAAGGCCGACAATCCAGACCCTGAACTGCCAGCTACTGATCTAAATAAATGGGAGGAAAACCCCCGAAGCTGTTGAGACACCAACATCTACTCCATTAATAGTTTCTGGAGCCACCATTAAGTGCCAAAGGTAACCAGATGCCAAAGGAAATAGCCTTATGGTGTACAGCTGTGAGGCCTTAGACTATTCAATATTGCCATTCACCTAGAGACAAAGAGATTAAGGAGAAGATTGTCCTCTCACTGTGGTTGCTAATCGTTTTTGAAGTATCCCATGCCAAAGCCTCTCTCATGTTTAATGTTTTTCATGTAATGGAATACAATTCAAAATGACATCCCCTAGACTAAATTTTTGGAGCTTGAGTGTATGGACTGGCACTTGTGATGGTGGGCAACCTCTATTCTATTAGGAAAGAACCAGCTATTACCAGTGGCCCCTGCAGGGATAGCGCTTTGCACTATATATGCTGCAAATGTATTCAGAAAAAATGTTTTTTATTTTTGCACAAGGACAAATTTCTGCCATAATTTGTAGTATGATTTCAAATAGTTCTCATTGAATACTGGGACAATTGCACAAATATGCAAATCCTTGTCCATATTTTGCTATCCCATTTACTTGGTCTGGCTGCTCTGAACCTGAACCTCACAATGTTCTCTTCTCATACATACATAACAAACCTTCTGTGTTTAGCATGAAAATATGAAAACTTGCCTAATATAAAACCAGAAGCTTTCAAAATACAAACCATATTTCAAACTCTTCTTAAGATGCAAAATGCTGATCTTGCCAATGATAAATCGAAGGAGAAACTAGGACACGATTCGAGAGCTTTTAGCTAGAAAACAAGATTACAGCATTTGTTATACAATTTGTAAATACGCACACTGTACAATGTATAATCCAGTCTCATTTCATACGAAAATAACACATTTTTACTACAGTTTAAGACCTTTCACGCTGAACTGGAGAAACAGCCTAGCCCCCTGTGTGAGCCAAAGAAATTAAAAGGAATTAAAAAGGAGAAAGAAAAGGCAGCTTTAATTTGTAGGAAGGCGCAAATGTAGATTTGTGAGTTTCATTTGTTATAATACTGAAAGATTTTTCCCATAAATACTAAGACCAGCGTGGTTTTGTGAATGTTATTCTGCTTAAATGAAGAAGAAGGTTCATGTACACACTTAAAATTCATGTTTTTTTCTCTCTTCACACTGTAATGCTTCCAAGTCGCCTGTTTTATTCCATTGACTGCCTGACTACACATTTTATATCATTACAATAGAATGGTGCTCCCTGTCTATAACCTTTGTGCTTGCTTAGATTGCGGTTGAATTAAATCAATTAAAATTCCCATCTATTGATATTTTACTCAAGGTAACAGTTTAAATGAGAGTTCCATTTGACATTTACAAAAGGGGAGGATTATTTTTAGAAAACAGAATACATTGAAGATGTATTTACAATTTTTGGTTTCTAAGTATAAATTACTTTAGAATGAATTGCACGCTGCCTTAGGGAAATTAACCATCTCTTCAAATGGATTGCTTCTGTCACTGTATGGACGCAGTCTGTTTGATGGCTGTTTACCATTTATCTTGTATAGTGTCTTTAGCTGTAATCAGATTTCATCTACAGGTGATCCAAGTGCAAAGAAATTCACCTTTACTGGTAAAAGTTGGCTAGGACTTTACTTTTAGAACCAGTAAACACAGGCATTTAGGAAGTTTCGGCGGCAAAAAAAGCTTGCTAGATGCCTGCTTAAAAGTGCCTTACTCAAAACTCTTTCCACCAGTAATGTGAGGGTTTTGAACCTAAACCTTGCATCATTGGTGAAACTCCATCAGAACTACCACAATGGCCTTTTAAAGGGCATTTGAAGGGAGAATGCTGTGCTTTCTTTTTTCCACCCAAAATTCTGCACCCGTTTTAGTACCGAAATACCAAGTTGTACCTTGAAAACTTTGGGCAAAATTAAATATATTCCACAATAGCCAAAATGATCTAAATTCACTTTTCCTTTATTAATCCAGTTAATATCATATACATGTAGTGGTGGCATCAATACTGGGCTGTACATGAGACAAGAGTTGTAGGAGGGATCATGTAGGTTCTTCCAATACAGGCTGCCAAAGGGCAACTACAGAAAATTTTATATAAAACCAGTCATCCTGGATAAGAGACAGCTGCAGTTATCAGTTTTTATTGCAGGTGTAGCCACCTCATAGACATGTTGCTATGCTACCTATTGTAAGTGATGTACTGCAAAACTGTTTTATTTTGCAAAACTTTCATCTGTTTTGTGGCAGAATTGTTTATTATTTCACACTGTTCTTTGCCACTACGAGTATGATCTTTCCTAAGTAACCTGCCAGGAATGGACTTTAGGCTATGCCAAAATGGCCACAACAATTGACCTCTATAGGGTAGCTAAGAGAGCCATATGTGGAAGCCTGAAGAGTGTAACATTAGAGGGAGTAATATTTCGCCAGTTGCCCCAAGTCTGGGAGGAAGAAGATTGGTGACAGAACCTTCTGAAAGAAAGTAGCTGAGAGACGCTTCAAAAATATATCCTGATGGGTTCTTCTAACAATTCTGCTTCATATAGTTAAATATACTGGGTTTTTGATTACAATTTTAATTAAAAAAGAAAAAAAGATTGTGTGAATGGACCCTAGGAGGACTGAGGAGAGCTAACTGCTGGATTGTAAGTGCCACAAATTCTTCACAAGCAAGTTTAATTGACTGTCCTCCAATTTTCTAGAATTAGGCCCTGTTCACACAGGGCATTTTAATTAATGCCCTGCATGTGGTCGCATTTACTGGCAAGGGGATACACAGGTGATGCGTGCATCCCTGTGTCGGCAGTTCCATAGCCGTCAATTGGGATGCAGCATCTGCACGAACCAAGCCACTGCTCCCAGAGTGACATCCATGTGGGTGCATGGCCCTTGATTGCATTCAGGCCATGCACCCTTAAAGATGTCATATTTGGAGCAGCAGTTGTGTCTGTGTAACTACTGTATCCTAATAGATAGAAATGGGACTACTGGCATGGGGAAGCCTGCAGCACCTGTACATCCCACTGCCAGTAAAACACAACCCTGCACTGGGCAGAGATTAAAAAAAAAACCTTGTGTGGGACTGCCCCAAAATCAGGGGCCTTTGGAACAAAGTCTTTCGTATTATTAGGAAAATTACAGGTTTACCTGTCCCAAAATCTCCCCAATATGCTCTACTAAACTTCTTTACCCCTAGTTTTCCGAAATTGGCCCAAAACCTTATCAAGTACATTCTTGTGGGAAGCAAATTAACAATTGCCCGAGCTTGGAAACAGCCCACGGTCTCATTTCGATTAGTTAAAAGAAAGATCTCCTGGATCATGGCACAGGAGAAAACAGTCAGCATTCTTCTGGACACTGTTGACAGAACCAACGCTATCTGGGACCCATGGGTCAAATATATATCCTGTCCCTTGGGCCTCACAGACCCCTCTGGTTTACTGCGTGGAAGCGAGCACCACACCGCCACCCAATGCTTTGCTTGTGCCTTTTCTTTTCTCTTCTTCTTTTTCTTCTTATAATCTTTTCTGTCCTATCTGCCTCTCTTTTGGCTTCGCTTGATCTACAGTTACAGCCTAGACCTTGCTTACCCGTAAGTTTCAGGAGCTATAGAGCTCTGTATTAGATGTCATGAGGTTGTCTCATTTACAGTTCTCATCTCGACTTCGACCTTCCCTATGCTACCACTTCTATCTGGCCAGCCAGAATGTGAATGTTTTATGAGTGTTCTGTTGCGGGCGGTGCAGTGGCCCTCATTTCCTAGCACAGTTTGATCCCATTCGGGGTGCTGGCATTGAGGAGCCCTCACCTCCCTCTGTTACTGACAAAGGTCGCTGTGGTTTCACCCATGTTCCTCAGGATCCCGTAAGATGTAGATTCGCTCCTCGTGTGACTGGTTATTTTGTTTCAACGGAGTTATAAGCCTTTATTTATGCTGTACCTGTTATACTGTATCCTCATATACTTCAATAAAAATCTATTGAAAGAAAAAAAAAAAAACCTTGTGAATGAGACCTTACATTCTTTTTTTGCTAAACAGTACTGCTAAATGTTTAAGTATTTATTCATTTCATTCGTACACTGCTAGTCACACAGCGGTGCGGGATCGGTTCTTCAGATGCTCGAGCTGAATTTGTGCCTTTCTGCTGCTATATGGACATATGTAAGTGCGCATTTTAAAAGAGAAAGCATTATTACACTAGATCTGCCTTCTGTGGCTTGTTGTGGCTGAGCCAAACCCTACAGAGTCTTTTGATAGGAGACAGATGATTTTTTCTGGAAAACGTTTCTTCCACATACCACTGCATATCTGATTGTGATTGTATGGTATCCACATATGGAAGAACGAGGAGAACGAGCTATGAATCGAGGAGGTTCTCACTAGACATGTGCATATGTTTTAGTTAGAATGCATTTTCGTCCGAAAATCCGTTTTTTTGTTATCGTTTTAACAAACGATAACGAAAGCGCAAGAAACGGAAACCGAAAGATCCGACATAAAAAAATGCTTTATTTTCGCTTTCGTTGTGGTAAAAATTTGATATAGAGAGATTCGACATTATAGGGAAAAGATCCGACAGTATAGGGAAAAGATTCAACATTATAGATAAAAGATTCGACATTACAGAGATTAGATTTCGATTTATGAGAAAATAGATTTGACATTATTACTAGTCATACAACATTAGAATTCTTGTAGGCGGAATATTCGAACGGAAATGTACGATTCGATGTTCCGTCGAATATTCTTTTGACCATTCGACAGAAACCAAGTATTATTGGATTTTCAGACGAAAGCTATTCCCCAACAAAAAACGAAATAAATCAAAACGATTTTCGGGAGTCACGAAATAAATTTATTTTCCAAACGAAAAAGAAAAAACTAATATTCCAGTCTGCACATCTAGTTCTCATATTACATGCTTTATGTTGTCTGAGGAATTCTGGTGAGTGCAATTTACACTCACTTCGGGTGAAGCACTATTGTGTTTGAAGTTTTGGAACACTTATTTTAAGAAGCACGATGTTGGAGTATTATTTATGTATGGACTTTTATGTAAATTGATGTAATATTTTTTTTGATCACTTGTATTTATATCATTAATTATTACTTTATTACTCATATAGTTTGATTCAGTTAGCACCGTTTATATACACTTTCACTTGTTCATTTCACCAGAAGACTGTATTAAATAGATAATGAAAGACCCTTTATTAAATACAGAAGATACAAAAGAGACAGCACACCTGTTGTTTCCTTCAGTGTGTAGTATCTGAAAAGACAATACATTGGTTGCTACTTTGTTACTTTGAAATATATTTGTTGCAGTTAATCATGGCCCAACACTGATATGTGAGCTCACCAACCGAAAAGATTGGAACTTGCAGTTAGCTTGGCCAGATTGGAGAAATTAACTACTACATAATATGTGTTATAGTTTAAAGCTAATACTGTTATTACACTTTAATTAATGAACTGAATGCTTTGTTTGTATTAACCATTTTATTTTTCGTGCAGGCAATGCTAAATACAATTGCATATTATTTACAATAGTCTGTCTCAGAACCCTACCGGTTTTAGGTAGGAGTTGTACCCACCAACTAATTAAAGCTAATACAACAAAATCCATGTGAAGACAATTCCGACGTGCAAAATTCCACGCATGCTCTGCATCAAGTACAAGACGGAAGTGCTCTGTCTGGTAAAACTAGCGCTTGTAATGGAGATAGCAAAATCTTTTAATCTTTTAATGCAGCGCATTCTCTTATAACGGAGCAGTAACGGACTGAAAAGCACAAAGCTGAAAAGCACGAATCGTCTCTCACCAAACTTCTACTAACACAAGATTAGCAGAAGGAGCCCAAATACACTTGGTATTGAACTTCCCTTTTATAGTGCCATTGTACGTGTTGTACGTGACCACGTTCTTGGCGATCGGAATTTCCGACAACATTTGTGCAACCGTGTGTATGCAAGACAAGTTTGAGCAAACATCCGTCAGAAAAAAATCCACAATTTTGTTGTCGGAATGTCGGATTGTGTGTACGCGGCACAAGTGTTAGAAATATGCAGCAGCTAGGGGGCCAGCAACCTAAGAGTGGTTTTAGTTTATTTTACTCTGTAGTGGTTACTTTAAAGGTAAGTACTATGTAATATTTCAGTGATCACACTGGCGGCAGTGATGGTGGAAAATAAATCTATAGCCTTTCTAGTAAGCTTTGTTCTATTAGTGTTATGGCTACTCTAAATCCTGAATTCAATCTGATCCGAAAGCCCCTGCATCAGGCATCCCAAACTTTGGGTATAAAATTTCTGAACATGCAATTCACTTCCATTTAAATTGTGAATTTTCAAAGTCATTTAATGGTAAATAAGAAGGATGGCAGTTTTTTTTAGAAAGAAAAGTAGTGAGATGTTGAATGCAAACCATTTATTTTTCATACAGAAACCTGTTTTTCCATTTGTTCTTCCAATAACAGCAGCTAAAAGTTTCTTTAACCCTTTCAGCTGAGCCTAATGCAACGTTTAAATGTCTCTAGAGCTATAGCTAAACAAAATAATTAATTCTAATTACAATCTTGATTCACATTATTGAAATTATAAGAATGATGACATGTAGACTCATTTGCTATTAACTAATTAATTTGTTTATTATTTATTTTTATTTATTACAGAATACGCAGAAGTGTCAGCGATACCTTTTCATATCCTACATCTTCCTAGATGTCTAAATTGTGTTTTTCCTCCATGAATGTACCTTGAAACTGTAAATAACATGACTTCAAAGACTAGCACTTAGTGACATTACAGACTAGAGAAGTTTAAATTACATGTATATTCAGAATATGAGCATAATTCCTCTGAAATAACACATATACAGGGATGAAAGCAATAGTCCCTTTTCACAACTGACATGAAGTCGATTTCATCACTCTTGCAGTTGATCACTTACAGCTCTCGGATACATTAGAGTCATCCTTATACAGTATATTACCTTATAGAATTACATGTTACATACCTTTCATCATGAACAATTTTACCTGGGAGAAACTGCAAAAACTCCAGCCCCTGTTCCTCAAATTTACCTTACTTTGCTGGTGGCTTTTGAAAATAAATGCATTTAATATGGTTCATCTGATTTGGGATTGAAACATATTACAGATATGGGGCGCTATTGATTTGCAATTGTGATTTGTGAATAGGTTACACTGTTCTATCGGGCAGTAACAGAGTCAACAGGTAAACCCAGAATAGAGTGGTATAATTAAGGCTGCTTTAATAAAGTGTCAAAAAGTGCACTTGTGCACAAATAGGACAAACCATTGTCAGACTAGTCCCTGAAACTTAATACGGTTATAATAATAGGTAATAATGGGTAATATTCAAAAAAAGAGTGTTATTTTTATAGTCCAAACATGGGAAAAGTAAGAGTGAGGCTGCGCATTTAGTCTAGGAGAAAAATTTCACTTACCCAACTGGTCCCCTGCAAACAGCACTCCCCCATACATTGATGGACTGTCCCTCAGCATCCTCACGCCCAATACACATGTAAATCTTTTTGGTCTGAATGTAAGCTCCGACAAATTTTTGGTTATTCGAAAATTCGGATGTATCTAAATCTCCAAATGAAATAGTAATGCATTTGTTTCATACACAGGGATCAAATCTCCCTCATAAGTTTTACATTTATATCTGCTGTCTTCAGCTTTATATAGTCTTTAGAAAGTTCAGATTGTGTTAGGAGATTTTCTCTTCCTGTTCAACACTGCAGTGAAGCCTGTGTAAACAGCCAAGATAGCTGCATGTGATCAAGTCCCAAGAGTTTGAGCTGCCAAGGTTAGACAGCCGCAAGAGGACAGAAGATCCCATTATAATCAGCAGATGCTCCAAGGATAGCACTACACTTGAAATGTTTAAAAACGCTATGAATCCCCTTTAAAATTAGTACTACAAGTCCAATCATTCATAATCATATACAGTACATGCCCTTATATTCTTACCTACATTGTAGTTTGTCCCATTTTGTTTTACATCCATACCAGGTCTCATGTGTTACCACTTACCAGTCAACTTCTAATCATCATTTTTCTAGTGTAAAAAGTGAAATAAATTTTAGCTCTACAATGTACAAACGTTAAGACTATTCTAATCCTGTTATAATGCTGTTGATACAAAATAAAACAAAAGTGAGAAAGCTGGCAATTTACTTTACTTATGCTTCTTGCCCAACATCAATGACTTTCAAAATAATTCCTTATTAGTCACTCTACTGATAAATGCTAGCCCTCCCAATTCAATAGGCGAATGTACCATTATCAGACAATACACCAGACTGCAATCTGCATTGGTTTCCCCAGTAACAATTTCTCCAGGAAATAATTGGATGCCCACTTACAATTTCTTGTTTAATAATAAGGGTGGCATCCTGGGGGACAAGCCAGGAACCCCCTGTGGTTCAGTTGATAATAAACATACCGCATGAATCAGTGGATCCAAGAGCAGATCACAAGACTAAACCATGCCCAATAGCCAGTGTAGCACTGTTCGGTAGGCTTGTCGAGTGTTGACTTAATAAGGATTCTCTCTGATTACTTGCAGCTGGTTGCTAATAGTTCCCACTCGATTGCTGAGGGTTTCCCACTTTGTTTCTAGGGGTTCCTGCTTGCTTGCCAGGGGTCCCCCTTGTCCCACCTTTACTCTCGCTTGTTCGTTACTCAATGACCAGGGTAATTGTGTTTCTGTTTTTCATTCGGAAGTTGGATGAGAGAAGGGATGAGTGGAATACTCCAACTGGAACTATTCCTAATGGATAAGGACAGCTTGACCTCACCGGATTACTTGCTTTAACCATGCAGCCACATGTATGGAGGGATTAAAGCGCTGCGCAAACTGACTGTTGGTGATGCACTATATTATCTTCAGGATACTTTATTCAGGATACTCTTTAGCATCCTCTCTACTGACAGCCATTCACTGACTCTTCTAGCGGAAGGGGGTGGCCCTCACTCGACAGGCCCCAAAGACACTGATCTGTACTCGCAGAGGCAGAATCAGATCCTTCCTGGTGTCTCCCTTCTATTAAGCTCTGCAGGACCTCTGGGTTCAGTTTCTCTCCTTTTAGGCCCCTGGATCAACCACCCAGGGCCACGCAACCGCCTCCATGGAGGAGAGGGCACCCCTGTTCCCCAGCTCAACTAACTCTGAGCACATGTGCCCTGGCATTTTATACAGTATCACAACATGCAATGCAGCACTTTTTCTCTGCCAATTGTCAGGGCTGTAACAAAGCCAGTGCACTCACTTGTCAGGTCCCCTCCCACTGTCCAACATGCCTCCCTATTGGACCAGTGGGGGACAGTCAGAACAAACTGAACTGCACCTGAGTACAATGAGCAGACCTAACCAATAGCTCCTGCTCTCTGGTAGGAGAGAGCACTCTACGCTTTAGGCTTAATGTACACGGGAGGTTTTACAACCTCTACTGAACGATTTAACAGATAGTAACCAATGTTTAAAAACTTCAGTTTTGCCACATGTACATGCCGTCTGTATCACGTTTAGCCCCATGTGTGTTTAGATGTGTTTTTTCTTAAACAGTCAACAATTAAAAATGCCTGTGAATGAAACATGGCTAAATTCGAGTTATCGTGTTTACACACGTTTACAAGCTGTTACAAGCGCTTGGCATTTTAAATGCCCCTGAAAATCAGTCCTAAATGCATTTTTTTGCTTTCCAAAAAATGCTTCTAAACTCAACTGCCTAGAAACGACTATAAATGACCCGTGTACATGTACTGATAAGATAAGACAGTTCAGGGGCAGCTGACAAAAATGCCCAACTGCTCCTAAACATCCGTTTACTAGCATCAGTGTACATGGAGGCCTTACCTGACCATTCCTGGTAAGCAGAAAGACCAAAACAATACTCTCTTCTAGCACCCCACAAATCAGGGGAAAATCTTGGATGTGCGTTATACGCCGATCCCCGCTGTCTGAGCGAAGGAACGAGCACCGCATGTTTATCATGGTAGCCGTGGTGACTGGACGGCGCCGCGTGTCACTAAGCCCTGACGTGGCACGCTTAGCTCCGCCCCTCCGCAATAAGATGCAATGCGCGCACTTCGTTTATTCTTCCCCTCTGTGTCCTTGGCAACTGGGCGGGCTCGTACGTCGTGACATGTCACGCTCAGCTCCGTCCCCATCGACACCTTATTTAAAAATCACCGCCGCCTAGCATGTTTGTCACGGCTGACGGCGGTGAGAATATCTGCTCAAGGCTTCAATTCCTTCTAGGTATGCTTGCCCTCTGCACAAGGGCAAGAAATTACTAAACAAGGAGTGCTCTTTTTCAGCTCTTTGAATATTACTGACATTGCTCTTTTGATTCTCTAGACAGAGACAGTTTCCATCTGCTTTCCACTGACATCCCTGGCTAAAACCTGAATTGCAGACTACATAGCTGTTTAGTGTTTACTGACACCCCTGGTCTTTGTTTGGAACTACATCTCCAGCAAATAAATAGGTATGTTTCTGGAATACTAAACTTTTGTCTCCTCCAAGTGCCCCATCAATCACCCAGTTAGTTACATTACTGCTTTAAGGGATATTTGTTAATCTTTGATAAAGCAAGGATTTAGATTTTGCTTCTAAGTGGTTCATTTAAAAAAAATGTTCCCTCTTAAATTGGGGTGCGTGTTATACGCCGGTGCGTGTTATACACCGATAAATACGGTAACTCCCGTTCTCAGAAGAAGTTGATAGAGAGGGATCTTTTGCAAAGAATCCTAAAGTCTGACCACTCTTATATATAGAATTCTATAATAGGAAAACATATGAACTATCTCTGCTGATCTGTCCTTTCTTTCTTTCATACTGGATCTAGTTTGTGTCATGTTTCAGCATAACAGACTCCCCATTCCATTAGATTTGCTTGATTGCACTGTAAACATCATACAGTAGTTACCTTTTCTTTAACTAGTTCCTAAAGAAGAAACATGGTGTCCACTGCATGTAGACAGGATGCAGATCAATTGTGCATACCAGAAAAGTTGTAGAGTGCAGTTATATTACATACTTTTATTGATTGCTTTTTCACTGTTCAGTTATTCTACTGAAGGACCACTGACCATAAAGAGGTCTGACCCGATGCAGATCACTGGTTACATGAACTATCCACCCATACCAAACTCCATTATACACACAGTCAGACATGAACAGTGAAGTAAGGGCAGGATGTATTAAAAAGACAGCTCAGAATTACATCATATCTGGGGATAAATGTCTGATTAATTCTCTATATTAGCAGAACTGCTCTGAAACGGTTACGGCGTTCTGTGTTGAAATACCCTGCTGATGTAATAAATTGGATTTTAAAGACAAGTGTTTGTTAATAAAAGCTTCAGATAAAAATGTTCTTGCATTGGAAGTATTACAGTAAGAACGTATTGCCTTTATCACCAGACTGGCCTAATCCATGGCATGTTAATCTATGCAGTCTAAAACACCATTCCAGTGCATAACAAACCAGTAATTGATTTAAAGAAGAACTTAATAGAAAGCTGATAAAATATACAAATACTAAAAAATTAACACTTTGATTCCCCTTACTTCTAAATGGCGGACATTCAATATGAAACTTGGTTCCTGGTACACTCACAGACTAAACTATATTAATTTGTGTGCCATTGTGCTGATAAAAAAGTAACCCTTAGGGCCCTTTCACACGAGCGGATGAACGGTCTGTTTTTCATAAGTCTGTTTACGGACTGCAATGGTTCCCTATGGGATCGCGGACGTTAGCGGATAAGAATCCGCTAACGCCCGTAAACATCCGCCTCCGTAAAGATCCGGTTTTTCGGACGGAAGAAAATTCTATTTCTCTTCCGTCTGGCGGATCAGATCGGATGAATACGGACATACGGTCCGTATTCATCCGATTCCCCATAGGGAAGAGCGGAGAAAAGACAGGGCGGTCCCCGCACACTGTGCAGGGACCGCCCTGTCAGCCGACAGCTCAGCAGGGAATTTACGGAAGAATCCCCACTGAGCAAATGGGCATACGGAGCAGATCAATACGGATCCGCTCCGTGTGAAAGGACCCTAAAGCCCTGTACACACGGCCGGGATTCCCGGCAGTATAAAGTCCGCCAGGAATCCCGATGAGAAAACTGCGGGGAGAGCTTTGGCCAGGATACCCGGCCTTGTGTACAGGGCTTATGCTCCCTCGGCACTGCCTCGCAGTGTTTTCCATTGGCAAGTTTAGTAAATCTGCCGGAAAAAAAAAAACACAGGGAATCAGGTTCTCCACCTTATTTTGGAAGGCTTACCTTGGATCCTCTGTGGACTATATTTGAAAGAATACTTTAATAGTTTAAATAGTTTAATAGTTTAAATTCATGTGAACACGCAACAAATTGGTAACTATGCAACCTACTGTTATAATTCTTCCACAGTAATTTGTAGAATCAAAGTTTATTTATTTATGCATTTTGTTACAGCAGCATCAAAAAACCTCTGAAGCAGACCCCATGATGGGGTTAAAACGCGTCAGTTTGCTGCATACTTGTACATTATATACAGTATGTTCATTTGTATGACAATCTTTTTGCTTGCAGTGCTGTATGTGTACATTGTACAAGATTTTATACACCAGAGCTCATATTTCAACTGTTCAATAAATCTCTACCTTTTTTTATACAATAAAATTATTTTATTATACATCTTTCTACCCTGCTGCCTAAAAACCCCATTGGGGGATACTTCAATTTTTTCAGGTTCTCTATTTTTACCGCCGGGATTTCCTGGCAGTTTTCCCGGCGAGGGAGCATACACATGCCCGGTTTTCACGGCAAAAAGCTCTCCCAGCAGTTTCTTGCCGGGAAAACCGATCGTGTGTACGAGGCTTTACATGGGACAGAGGAGCTGAAAAATACCAAATGCACCATTGAAGATAAGCTATGTTTGATGGTTCAGATCTAATCAACTATGACAAGCCTAAAGGACAACTATATCTTTGATGACATTTCCTTTAAAGGCATACCCCAATGATTCAGCAGTATTTGCTGTGCAGCTCAGCACAGACTTAATGCAGAAAGCACCGTGTCTTCTTCTTTCTGCACACGTGCGTAATGGCCCCTCTCAGTCTTATATGAATTCTGCAGGATGGCTGAAGGTGGCCTTTTCTGTGTTTTTTTTTTTTTTTGCGCTATAAAACAAAACAAAAAACTAAAATTTGAATATAATAAATATAACCAAAAAAAATGCCTTCATCACTTTAAGCCAATATTTATTCTACATATATTTGTTAAAAAAAAATGCAATAAGCGTACTGTATATGGATTGGTTTGCGCAAAAGTTAAAGTGTCTACAAAATAGGGGATATATTTATGGCATTTTTTTTATTCATTTTTATTTTACTAGTAATGGCGGCGATCAGCGGGACTACGACATTGCGGTGGACAGATCGGACACTATTTTTGGGGACCGGCGACATTATTACATAGTTAGATAGTTAGTCAGGTTGAAAAAAGACACAAGCCCATCAAGTTCAACCACAAGAAATAAAACAATAATAATATCGTCCAATCACATATATACCCAATTCTATACCCAGAGTTGATCCAGAGGAAGGCAAAAAACAAAACAGCAAAGCATGATCCAATTTGCTACAGCAGGGGAAAACAATTCCTTCCTGATCCCCCATGAGGCAATTGGATATTCCCCGGATCAACTTTACCCCCAAATGGTAGTACCCAGTTATATTATGTACACTTAGGAAAGAATCCAAGCCTTTCTTAAAGCACTTTACCGAGCTGGCCAGAACCACCTCTGCAGGGAGTCTATTTTCACAGCTCTTACTGTGAAGAAACCTTTCCGTATTTGGAGATGAAATCTCTTTTCCTCTAGACGTAAAGAGTGCCCCCTTGTCCTCAGTTTTGACCGTAAAGTGAATAACTCAACACCAAATTCACTATATGGAGCCCTTATGTTGATTATATCCCCCTTAATCTTCTCTTCTCAAGAGTGAATAAATCTTCTAATCTTTCCTCATAGCTGAGCACCTCCATGCCTCTTATCAGTTTGGTTGCCCTTCTCTGCACTTTCTCCAGTTCTCCGATATCCTTCTTGAGAACTGGAGCCCAAAACTGAACTGCATATTCCAGATGAAGTCTTACTAATGATTTGTACAGGGGCAAAATTATATCTCTCGCTCTGGAGTCCATACCTCTCTTAATACAAGGAAGGACTTTGCTCGCTTTAGAAACCGCAGCTTGGCATTGCATGCCATTATTGAGCTTATGATCTACCAAAATCCCCAGATCCTTCTCCACTACGAATCCCCCCAGTTGTACTCCTACTAACATGTATGATGCATGCATATTCTTACCCCCCAAGTGCATAACTTTACATTTATCAACATTAAACCTCATCTGCCACATAGTCGCCCAATTAGACAGAGCATTGAGGTCGGCTTGTAAATTGGAGACATCTTGCAAGGACGTTATTCCACTGCATAGCTTGGTGTCATCTGCAAAGACAGAAATGTTACTTTTGATCTCAGACCCAATATCATTTAATAAAGATATTAAAAAGTAAGGGTCCCAACACTAAACCTTGGGGTACACCACTGATAACCTTGGACCATTCAGAGTAGGAATCATTAACCACAACTCTCTGAATTCTGTCTTTTATCCAGTTTTCTATCCATTTACAAACTGATATTCCCAATCCTGTAGACCTTACCTTACACATGAGCCGTGTGTGGGGAACTGTATCGAACGATTTTGCAAAATCCAAGTATACCACGTCCACTGCCACGCCTCTGTCCAGGGTTTGACTTACCTCTTCATAAAAGGAAATCAGGTTTGTCTGACAACTTCTGTCTTTCATGAATCCATGCTGTCTGCTGCTTAAATTGTTTTTTTCCAGCAAGAACTTGTCTATGTGGTCTTTTATTAATCTCTCCAGTAACTTCCCAACTATAGAAGTTAAACTAACAGGTCTATAGTTACTTGGTTAAGACCAGTGTTGCTCACGAATATTCGCATTGCAAAATTTTTTATTTTTTTTTTGATAAAATATCACGAATATTCGATATTAACGAATATTTCAAGAATATTCTTCTATATATTCGTGAAATATCGCGAAATCGAATATGGCATATTCCGCTCAACACTAGTAAAGACTTTGGCCCAGATTCACAGAGCAATTACGCCTGTCTAACTGGTGTTAGACAGGAGTAATTTCAAATTTCGCGCGCCTCAGGCTTTCACACTGGATAGAAAGGTGCGGCTCTTTCCGGGCACATTGCAGGCGCTATTTTTAGCGCAATAGCACCTGCAAAGCGCCACAGTGTGAAAGCAGCCTAAAGAAAAAACAAACCTTTGTGTGTAGCAGCCTCCCCAGTACCCCCCCATTTCTCTCCAGCGACGCCCTCTAATGTCTAGCCAACCAGGACACTCCTCCTGATTAGCCGAGACACAGCAGTGGTGCCATTGGCTCCTCCGGCTGTCAATCAAAGTCAGTCAGCCAATCAGCTGAGAGAGGGGGTGGGGCTACAACAGGGCTTTGTATCTGAATGGACATATGGAGCTCTGACTTGGCTTCGATGCCCCCATAGGAAGCTGTTGGCTATTGGGACACTTGATAAGAGGGAGAGGTCAGGAGCAGCAAAGAGGGACCCGAGAAGAGGAAGATCCGGGCTGCTCAACTGTATAACATGTTTGTTATTAAAAAAAAAAAAAAGGAGCCTTTACAATAACTTTAAATATGGTTACTGAAAATAAATAAAAAAGCACACAATAGTACATAATCAAATAAATGATTAATATTTTTAAATAAGCTAAAGTCACATATAAAACTTAAAAAAATATTGTGTTTTTGTAAGTTTTATATGTGACTTTAGCTTTTGGGGTTGCAATACTGAATGTGGCTTGCTGAATTTCTTTATGGTTTTAGGTGATTAACACCCCATAAACCTTTCAATTCATTTGTAATAAAGATTAATTTGTAAGAATGTGAGTGTACTTGTAAATTATTATGATAGAAGGACTCAACATCTTTAAAATCCCTTTTTTCATTCATTCATTTTTTTTATTCTGTGAATATTTTTAACTTTTTGCTGTAATAAATATCCCCCAAAAATATATATAAAAAAAATGTTTTCCTCAGTTTAGGCCGATACATAGTCTTCTACATATTTTTCGTAAAAAAAAATCTCAATAAGCGATTATTGATTGTTTGGGCAACAGTTACAGCGTCTACAAAATAGGGGGTAGTTTTATGGCATTTTTATTAATATTTTTTCTTTACTAGTAATGGCGGCGATCTGCGATTTTTATCGGTACTGCGTCCTTATGGCGGACACTTTTGACACATTTTTGGGACCATTGGCATTTTTATAGCGATCAGTGCTATAAAAATGCATTGATTACTGTAAAAATGTCACTGTCAGGGGAGGGGTTAACACTAGGGGGCGATGAAAGGGTTAATTATGTTCCCTAGGTGTGTTCTAACTGAACTAAAGGGGGGTGGGACTGACTAGGGGAAATGACAGATCGCTGTTTATACATTGTATGAACAGACGATCTGTGATTTCTCCCCCTGACAGGACCGGGAGCTGTGTGTTTACCCGAGCGATCTCGGGTGCCTGGGGGTGATCGCCCCCCGCCGGGCACGCGCGTCGGCACCAGGGGCAAGCAGGCCCAGGCACGCGCCCCTAGTGGCTGAAATGCAAAATTACGTAATATTACATGATTTCGCGCAGCCAGAAAACTGCGGCGGCTGGTCGGCTAGTGGTTAAGCTATTAAAAATACTGTCCTTTATTTAAAATACTAAAGAGAACTGTATTGTCTTTTTTATTATGACCTTCAGATTTGATTGACAGCACAATGACAGCCAAAATTTTAAATGTGATCTTTTTTTCTGTTAAAGTGTACCTATTTCGTATTCCTATTGCTTCAATGCATTCAAGCGTATTAATGAACAGGACGTTCACAAGGAAGAAATGATATGTCAAAAGAACACACAAAGGCTCATTTACAACTATACAATAATACGCCCCCTGCAGAGTTTGTTTTTCTTTTTTTTACAATAGCACCCATATTTATGAAAAGTGCAATGTGTGCTTATGTTGTGGCATCTGCAGAGAAAGAAATGATAAAGAACTTCACTCTAAACTAAAAATGTTTTTACAGTTTCTAATGGTAAAACTGGTTTGATGTCTAAATATAAAATCTATTAAAAACATTGGATGTGATGGGAGCTGATAATGTTGAAAGCAGCTCACTTTATAGGGAACATGTAGAAATGCTAACTGTGCTTAACTACTTCCTTACTGGGCACTTAAACCCCCCTGCTGCCCAGACCAATTCTCAGCTTTCAGCGCTGACACACTTTGAATGACAATTACGCGGTCATACAACGCTGTAACCAAATAAAATTGTTATCATTTTTTCCACACAAATAGAGCTTTCTTTTGTTGGTATTTAATCACCACTGGGGTTTTTATTTTTTGCTAAACAAACAAAAATACATGTAAAATTTTGAAAAAAAAATCACGTTTCATAGTTTGTTATAAAATGTTGCAAACAGGTAATTTTTTCTCCTTTATTGATATGCGCTAATGAGGCGGCACTGGTGGGCACTGATAGGCTGCACTGGTGGGCACTGATAGGCACAGATAGGGCAGCGCTGATGGGGACAGATGTGGTACGGATGGGCACAGGTAAGGCGACACTGATGGGCCCTGATGGGTGGCACTGATGGGTGGCACTGACAGGTAGCACTGATTGGGCACTTTTAGGTGACACTGATGGGCACTGGTAGGTGACACCGATGAGCACTGGTAGTGGATACTGTTTGGTGACACTGATAGGTGGCACTGTGGGCTGTGAAGGGTGGCATTGTGGGCACTGATGGGTGGCACTGTGGGCAAAACTGTGGGCACTGATGGTGGGCACTGGTAGGCAGCACTGTTATGCACTGGCAGGTGGCACAGATGAGCAGACGGCTGCTCTCCTTCATCGGGACCGATGTCCCAATGACAACTGCCCTGATCGGCTATTTTTTTTCTCCTCATGCTATGTGTTATGTGTTGAGTTTTGGGTCGAAATATACCAATTCATATTACATAGCCTTATTTCTCGAACATAATGAAGTAAATTGGGGCGTTGTTAATCCGGTATTAGATTGCATAATCCCCACTCCATGTTGAAGAAAAGCTTTACTGAGAGAATGCTGTAGGCTGCCATTGCTGACCTAAAACCCCTAAGTACCTGGTGGACATCCTCATCCATAGGCGTGCACACAGGGTGTGCTGGGTGTGCCAGGGCATGATCACTCTGTGTGTAGGCATGGAGATGGGAAAGATCTCCCTCTTATCGGCTCTACCATCAGAGAAGTATTTGCACACTTATTTTCACTGCGGGAGAGCAATGTGGCGGGTCATATATATGTAGACACACACACACATGCATGTGTATTTGAGCTGTGGGGTGCACGCACTGCACACCCTAATGCAATTGGCTGCACACATTTATGTGCTTATCCAATGGCTTTGACACTTTGAAATACTGAATCTCACTTAACTGTTTGCATGTTTGTCCAGGGTCTTTAACCTGCTAAAAGGCATTCAGGACTGTATCAAATAATTACACACCCCCTTTGTCCTTAGTGGTCTGCCCAGAGCCCTGCATTCAGTTTTATATTATAAATACTCTTCTTTCTGCCTGGAAACTGGAGATTGTCCATAGCAACCAAAAAGTGTCCGTTTATGTCAAAAGTGATTTTAGACCAGCTAGAAAACAGCGATAATAAAATAGAATCACTTGCAGAATTGAGCGATAGCGATTTGTGGGGAAATTGGTCATCAAACACTGAAAGTAATGATAGCGACAATTCTGCAGCTGAGCAAATTTCAGTGTTTTTGATTTGATTACATTATTGAACAATTTTTATTACATTATTATTTGTTATAATAATTTATAGTTATGTGTTATATTATAATTTATGATTTTATGTTTCAAACTCTATCATAAGTGAGTTATTTTTAAAGCCGCGTACACACGATCGGTCAAACCGATGAGAACGGTCTGATGGACCATTTTCATCGGACCAAACCGATCATGTGTAGGCGCTATTGGTTATTTATCCATTGGTTAAAAAAAAGCAATCTTGTTTTAAATTTAACCAATGGATTCCTAACCTGTAGCAAAAAACGATCGTTAGTAGGCACGACCATCGGTTAAAAATCCAGGCATGCTCAGAATCAAGTCGACGCATGCTTGGAAGCATTAAACTTCATTTCTTTCAGCACGTCGTTGTGTTTTACGTCACCGCGTTCTGACACAATCGTTTTTTTTAACCGATGGTGTGTAGGCACAACTGACCATCAGTCAGCTTCATCGGTTAACCCAGGGGTGCCCAACCAGTGGCCCGGGGGCCACAGGTGGCTCGTGGAGCTTTCTGATGTGTCCGTGACCTTCTGTTCTGGGATGGGATAGAATAGAATACTGTTATTAAAGGTCAGTTTATTACTAAAATCACAGTGTGTGTGTGTGTATTGTAAGATTGGGGAATCAGACTCCAGTGGCAGGTGCGTTTTTAAGGGCTTGGTAGCCCACTTTTATTTAAAAACTCACAAAAGGTTCACATATGCAATAGCATCCCTCGTAGGGGGTTTCCACCATTACTGCATTGTACAAACTAAATAGCTTAGCCTCCTGGCTTTCAATCCTGGCATCAGACGGCTTCAGGCCTCTAGCCTAAGCCCAAGTTCTGTTCCTCAGAACACACAGCGTTTCCCAGAGATAAGCTCAATCCTTGCTTTTCTCCTAGTCAGCGACTTGCTGCTCAAACATAAAGCGGCATCTGCAACCTGCAGATCTGCACACACTAGCTGCAATCCATGCAGCCTCTCTGACTCCTTTCAGAGAGTTGGGAGCTCACCTGGCTCCCAGGGACCAGACTTCCTGTCTGTGGGTGGGGCCCTGAATACTGTTCAGATGAGCCTTAAAAAGCCCAAAACACAGCTGACCCATTAACATGTGTTTCTTTAGAGAATCTGGCGTAAAGTAGCCATTTCTCACCCCGGACAGGGTCCCATCCTCACATATCCTCCCCTCCTGTTTCGAACCGGAGGGAGGAACACATAGACCTCCCACCACCAATGGGACACCTCCAGGCCAGCCATAGGCTGCGTAGGCCCATGTTTTTCGGGTATGTTGCCAAGACTTCACCGTGGCGCCCCTGTGCCAAATAGCAGCAGGAGTCCTAAGCTGCCCAACCTTTTCTCTAAAGGGGCACTCCACCCACATCTTCTTCCGGGTGTGCTTCCACCAGTACTTCTTCCTGAACCGTGGGCTCCCCCTAATGTCTCTACCCCTTCTATCTGCTGGCCTCAAGATCCTTCTCCTTCCTCCCACGGACCTACTCTCCTGGGACTGTTGGGGACCTACTTCCAGGGGGTCTATCAGGGACTGACCACTCTCACTACCTGACGCAACATTAACCAACAACATTTGTTTCTCAGGTTCACTAACCCCTCTGTTGCTACCCGTGGCAACCAAACCATTTGAGGTCAATACCACATCCTGTTTAACCTCACCAGCAATGTTCCACAAAGGGTTATTCAACTCAGCATTGTCATTGGGACCTCTGGTCCCCTTGTTTGTTAGGACAGAGTCTATGGAGGGACCACCTACAGGCAGGCCATTACTCCCTATGGGACAGTCCCGTGGTTTCACATCGCCTCCTGTTGTCCAACACTCCAATAGCAATTGTCCTACCAACGCACATTTTTCCACACCAACCTCTTTGACCATTTCTGTATCCATTGGTACCTCAACCAGGATCCCTGAGCTGTCTGACAGTGCTCTACAGTGCTTCCCATAAACTTTTTCATTACAGTTACCATTACTGTTATTTCCTATCAAAGTATCTCCGGGTACCTCAAACTGCACCTCTCTGCGAGCGATGGACTGAATCCCCACTACTGTCACGTCCATTCCGAGCCCTTTCTTTTCATGAGGTCTAGAGGGTGAGACAGTGCGCGCGCCATGTACCAACCACTGCTCAGCCGTACCTCGAACCGCACCAGTAGGAATACACCCCATCACATCAGCAGACGGAGAGACTTCCACTATGTCTATTATTTCTGATTTCTCCAACAATTCTCCTGAGCGCCTTCTGCACACAACCGCAGCTGGAAGCACTCTCAAAGAGAACTGTGAGACAACTTTGCACAAAATTAACCAACAGTACAGCAACCAATTTTCATCAATATTGCTTAACAGCGCCGGTACCACCTGTGTCCACCAATTGGTACTACGCAGTACCATGTCACCCCTCTGCTGTGGATACACGCAGGTGTACATTGGAAATATTCTCACCAATTCCAACAACATCTCAGTTATTTCTAGACAAGCCACATCTAAGCACAGAACTTTAGGAACTTTTCCTTTACCAACGATGTGGAGGGGCTCATTTGCTAAGGCATGAGAGGCTGAGTTACTTAAAGAGACCTCTATCTCAGAGGTAACTGACAAAACTTGCGACTCCCCTTGAGCACTGCAAATCGCATGTGCGACCCTCATCCTCTCACTTTTAGCAACACCGAGCGATTCCAAATCGCTATCCATTACCATATCATTCTGAAGCTCAACATTCCTCATGTCTTTTGTTGAGGACAAAACTTCTGCTATGTATGCGCCCTTTTCAGATCCTTCCAACTGGAGAGGGTTACCTTCTGCAAAAGCCAACGCACCCGTGTCTACCGGCTCTGCAGTCTCTCCATTTTGCATAGCAGAATTTGTGTCCACCGCAAACACATTTTTAAACACAGCAGGCTGCAATAACATAACTTGACCACTGTGTGGCGCTTCATTAAACTCATGAGGACCTTTTCTGTCAGCAGTGACAGACTGTAGTAACACATTATCACTACAAGTAATTTCAGACATTTCAGTTTTAACATTTTTCTCATCACGAAGGTCAAGTACCCTCTTATCTATCAGAGCGGCACCACAGTTGTCCCCGGCAACCTCTGGCTCCAACACACAGAGCTCCCTGGAGGTTTCTAAGGACACCTCTGCAACCTTACCTACTGTTGCTAAGGGAAATCGCATAACCTGCTGAGCGATCAGCCCTAGCTCATTAAGCATCACATCACCATAAATACCTGTATCAGCAACATCATCAGTATTCATAAACATAGCAGTTCTACAACCTTTATCAGATTGACTTTTATCAGAACGCAGGGCACCCTGCATGCGACTCAGCACATTAACCTTCCTCTCTAAAGGAATTATTTTGCCCACTAGGGCAGCTTCACAGTTGTCCTGGGAAACCATTTGCCTTACCAATACAGGCTCCTTAGCGGTTTCCCTTGGCAACTCTGCAGCACCTGTCTCTATCGCTAGGGAACATGACACCCCAACTGTTTTGGTCACCCCTAACACATCACTCTCAGCACTCTGCTGGACTACCTTAGGTGCACACAAAGTCCACATATCACTTTCAGTCTTTGATCTTTGATCTCCACACTGCAGCAAGTCCATCTTTACACTTTCTGCAGATCTCCTCACCGGATACATTGCTACTTCACTTGAATCACAAATTGCAACAGTCTTACCATTTCTTGAAGCAGGTAACTCTGTCTTCATTTGAGGGCGTTGTCTTTCAGCTGCATTTTTACTGACCAACTCCCCCTGGTGGCCACAGGAGGAAATCACAGTAGGCAACTTCCACTGTTTAGCCCCCTCTGCAGACACAACAGAAGACTTCTTGTTGCCAGGGGTGACTGCAAACATATCTGCAAAAGAATCTTGGCCCACTGATAAAGAGTTCTGCTCAGCAACCTCACTTTCAACTGCACCCCAAAATCTAGGGCAAGAAAATATGCCGTGCCCGAGCTGACCACATTCCAGGCATGGCGTTTGGCGACTTTCTCCTGTTGCTAAGGGAGATGACACTCTCCCAACACGCAGAACTTCACTTGCATCTCTATGGGGATGGCGATACACCTCTTCCCTGTAGCTCCTCCTTCCCATTGGCACATTTTCTCCGGTTGCTAATGGAAACGGTGCTCTCCTAGCTGCACGTTGCTGGCTCTCCGACACATGTAGACGTCTCTCTCCCTGAAGCGACGTTGCTTTAAACTTGCCACAACTCTCTGTAGGCCATATCTTTGTCTTGCGGTCCACTGACCTGACATCATAGACGTTGCTATGGGCAACTGCACCCATCTGCTTACTCTTTACATTCAGAGCAGGCTTCTCATATTTTTGCTTTGCTGTAGCTTGCGACAAAGGGCATTTGGAAACTTCATGCCCCCACTCACTGCATCGCAAACAGCGCACTTGTTTCTTAACACTTTGCACATTAATAGCTGGCCGGCCTGCACCAGCGTTGCTAGGGGCAACAGCCTGAACTTTCCCTTTGGCTTGGTTCAGCGCAGCCAAGTGCTTTTTGCACGAGTCTGGGGCTTGTTCGGTCGGCAACAAACCCTCCAGCCACAAAGTCCTGTCTATCATTTCAGCAAACATTGCTTCCTTTTTGCCTTTTGACCTTCCCATCGCTGCAAACAGGGCAACGATTTATCACACAGTTCCTTTTTAAACACAGGAAATGTTGATGTACTGTCTCCAAGACTTGCCAACAGCACACTTTCACACGCAGACTTCACTCTCTGCGATTTCACTTGAATTATCCATTCAAAGGGGCCTTCCCAAATGAATATGTCTTCTCAGGCCACGCTGAGCTTACTTCCACAGGTATGCCACCTGTATGCAACACAGTCCATTAATTGAACTCCTGTGAAATGCAGTTCTCCTGACTGCCACACACAGTTAACAGAAGTTCACAGCAGAAAACTTTTGACTTCCAGTTCATATTGGCTGTTCATCATAGCATTGCTGCAAAAACGCACAGTTGCTTTCTACTCACTGTTTGTTGGTATGCGTGGATCTGGAACTCTTCCAAACTGCCCGTAGCAATACCTCCACCATATGTAAGATTGGGGAATCAGACTCCAGTGGCAGGTGCGTTTTTAAGGGCTTGGTAGCCCACTTTTATTTAAAAACTCACAAAAGGTTCACATATGCAATAGCATCCCTCATAGGGGGTTTCCACCATTACTGCATTGTACAAACTAAATAGCTTAGCCTCCTGGCTTTCAATCCTGGCATCCGACGGCTTCAGGCCTCTAGCCTAAACACAAGTTCTGTTCCTCAGAACACACAGCGTTTCCCAGAGATAAGCTCAATCCTTGCTTTTCTCCTAGTCAGCGACTTGCTGCTCAAACATAAAGCGGCATCTGCAACCTGCAGATCTGCACACACTAGCTGCAATCCATGCAGCCTCTCTGACTCCTTTCAGAGAGTTGGGAGCTCACCTGGCTCCCAGGGACCAGACTTCCTGTCTGTGGGTGGGGCCCTGAATACTGTTCAGATGAGCCTTAAAAAGCCCAAAACACAGCTGACCCATTAACATGTGTTTCTTTAGAGAATCTGGCGTAAAGTAGCCATTTCTCACCCCGGACAGGGTCCCATCCTCACAGTATATATATATATAAAGGCATATGTGTTCTGCAATGGTTACTGGACTGCTTTGAAAACTGATCCACAAATGCAACTGCATGTTACCTGCACCGAGCCTTTAGGCCGCGTACACACGATCAAATCTATCTGCTGAAAACGGCCTGACAGACCGTCTCAGCAGACATATTCGACCGTGTGTACGGGCAAACAGACGGATTTGGCCAGCCGACAGATTTCAAAGCATGCTTTGAAATCTGTCGGCTGGGAACCCGTCGGCCCGATATGTCTGCTGGTTACGCTAGTACGCTAACCAGCAGACATATCTGCCCGCACATGCGTCAAATGTGTTTTACTTCCTGGTGCGGTGACGTGGCGACGTCAACGTCACCGCCACGTCACCGACACGTCAGCGCGCTGTCTGACGGCGGGGATTTTGGTTTGATCGTGTGTACACGATCAAACCAATACATCCCAGCAGACAGATTTGTTCAAATCGGTTTGTCCGACCGATTTGAACAAATCTATTTGCTCGTGTGTACGGGGCCTTAGACTTTTGTTATTACCTGCAAGTTTTGGGAGCTTTCTGAAAATGCAATAAACCTGCAGAATATAATACACTATTTCAAAGTGCAGAAAAGCCAAATGTACACTGTGTTGCACCCGCGGTGCGGGTAAACAGTGAATCAGTGTGAAAACAGCCTTAGGCCCCTTTCACACGGTCAGTCCGACCCAATTGAACCCTCCATTCACCTCTAAGGAGTGGCAGATGTAAACCGACTTGTGTCCTACCTCCAATCCGATCCACTAAAAAAGAGAGTTTAGTGGGCTGTGTCCGTGTCCACTCTGCATATGCAGAGCGGACACAGACCTGTCATCTGCCTCCTCCGCTCATTGTGGCCCACGAACGGTTAGCAAGTCGCTTAAGTGGCCCTTGTGCTTCAAAAGGTTGAGCACCTCTGGGTTAACCGAAAAAAACAGTCCATCAGACCGTTCTCATCGGATGGACCAATCGTGTGAACACGGCATAAGAATTACAGGCCTACAATATGAAACGCCAAATCTTCATGCAAAATAATGGTACCGCTTTCAGCACCAAAAATCTGACATATTCATACCGCCAGGGAGGTTAAACAAGAAAGCATAGAAGCCAATGGGGCCACTTGAGAGAAAGACAATAACCATTTTCAGAAGGTCACTATTAGTAGCTGACATATTGTTCTTAGCACAGGTTCCCTTTAAAATGTTGATCTAATGCATTTAGGTTTAAATGTCCTAAAAAAGAAAAAAAATACATCATTAAACATAATAGAGGGAATCCCGTTTCAATAATCAGTGTTATAATCATCAGCTTCATCTACAAGAGAAAAATGTGTGAGCCATATAAAACCCAAGCTGTAAATGTTTAACGACTGTTACAGTTTTAAAGTCATTGAATAGTAATGATTGTTAAATATATTAAAATGGCTAAACAATAACTAAGCTGCGGAAAACTACGTTAAAACGTCTTGATATTCAAGACAACTGAACCCTCCAGTGGAAGCAAGGCTACATTACAACAAATGCATGTCTTGCTCATAACAAATTGCAAGAAATGTAGATATTTAATAGAGACACAAAAACATTTACTTCATTTTACAAAAATTATAAAAAACAAAAAGTTCTTATGTTGTCCTAAGCTGCCAATGAGTTTCCAGTGGTAGTTCTATTAAATCAAGCTTGTATTTCAGATAAAAAAAAGTCTAATGCATATGCTGGGTTGCACTATAAGAAATGTATATACTACTGGAGTGCTCCTCCACCACCGCAACAGAAGAACTTTGTGCTTTTAGATATGGGGCATTGGTGACAACAATCCCTGCTGCCTCCTACAATGCTGCGCTTAGTGCCCAAGCTGCCCATTGCCAGGCTGAAGCACTGTCACATAGGAGGAGGAATCAGGACTATACTGTGTATGTGTACAGCATATACTTTTTGTCCACTGTTCAGAATCACTGTAGTGCAGTGCATTGCCAGAACGCATACATTAATGCATGTTTTACATAGAAAGATAGAAGAGTGAAGACAGGAACTGAAGACAGCTTTATGTTTGTACCAATCATGCCTAAAGCGGTATTAAACCCAAAAGCATGTTATTTTTTATATTGCAACTTACCAATTATTTGATGGGATAGCTGCATCAGTTTTTTTGTCTTTCTTTATTTTATTTTTCACCTTGTGATCTTGCTAGTAAGTCTGTTGTTTTTTCAAAAGAACAAGCTACCCCTATATACTTCAGTATACGTCGACCCGAATATTTATAAGCCGAGGCACCTCATTTTACCACCAAAACATGGGAAAACTTGACTTGAGTATAAACCTAGGGTACACAATGCCCATCTGCAGCCTCACTGCGCCCATTTTCAGCCTCACTGTGACCTTCTGCAGTCTCACTGTGCCCATCTGCAGCCTCACTGTGCCCATCTGCAGCCTCACTGTACCCATCTGCAGCCTCACTGTACCCATCTGCAGCCTCACTGTGACAATATGTGCCCATCTGCAGCCTCTCTGTGCCCATTTGCAGCCTAACCTTGTTTGCAGTCTCCCGCTGTGTTATGCAACTGTTACAGATGGTCACAGTGAGGCTGCAGATGGTCACAGTGAGGCTGCAAATTTGCATCTGCAGCCTCACTGTGAACATCTGCAGCCTCACTGTGACCATCTGTACCCATCTGAAGCCTCAGGCCGCGTACACACGATCAAATCTATCTGCTGGAAACGGTCGGCCCGACCGTCCCAGCAGACAGATTTGATCGTGTGTACGGGCGAGCAGACGGATTTGGCCAGCCGACAGATTTGAAAGCATGCTTTCAAATCTGTCGGCTGGGAACCCGTCCGCCCGACATGTCTGCTGGTTAGTACGCTAACCAGCAGACATGTCTTCTCGCACACGCGTTGAATGGATTCGACGCATGCGCGGAAGTGATTTACTTCCTGGTGTGGTGACGTGGCGGCGTCAACGTCACCGCCATGTCACCGCGCCATCTGCCGGCGGGGATTTTGGTTTGATCGTGTGTACACGATCAAACCAACACGTCCCCAGCAGACAGATCTGTTCAAATCGGTCTGCGCGACCGATTTGAACAAATCTGTCTGCCCGTGTGTATGGGGCCGCACTGTGCCCATTTGCAGTCTCACCTTGTTTACGGTCTCCCGCTGTGTTATGCAACTGTTAGGCACTGTTCTGTTTAACAGCCTTAATAGACGGAACACTGATTCAGTTTCCCAGAATTCTATCAGTGTTCCATCTATCACAGACAAGGAGGAGGCAGGGCTTTGCTACAGTGGACGGCCGCTCTTAAACAGAACACTGCCTAACAGTTGCATAACACAACGGGAGACGTTACTCGAGTATAAGCCGAGGGGAGCTTTTTCAGCTGAAAAAGTTGGCTTATGCTCGAGTATTTACGGTACCCAACAAAAGTTGCAGTTACAGGGATGAGGCAAACCATTTAACACTGCTGTAACTACTTAAACAGTGTCAGTGTCATGGATATGCAATAAAGCCTGGCAGCTTACCTGTCTCCATCTGTTCATTAGAGGCCTGACTCTGTTCTGGTTGCCTTTTTATCACCTCTTCTTTCTGTATGGCCCCACCCAGGCCATCCCAGGAAGTCTATATTAACTGTTGCACTACAGGTCTGCAGTGCTGTTCAACCGTGTTGTTAGCTTAAGTTCCTGTCTGCAGTGTGCTACAATTACCTTCCTTTGTACCGTTTTTGGCTCGTCCCTGACTTCTTCTGTTTACCTGTGACCCTGACCTTTTGCCTATCCCTCGGTTACCCTTGTCTGCCTGTTGTCCTGACCTTGGCTTACCCATCACTATCGCTTGTCCTGCTTGCTGCTTCCCCTCTCTCCCTGCGGAGCGTGACCTAGGGGATTACAGGGGTCGCAACCTGGATCCAGCTGCGGCGAAGGCCATCCTCACCACTAGAGGCTCCGCTCCCTGGGGAATCTTGGGTTCAAGCCTTCTCTCTGATAGCAGCAGTCGGTTATAGGGTTCACTACCCTGTGGTGCATCCCTTACCCCAACAGGGTGCACTTGTCCCCTGGCCACAGGTGACCTGACAGTTTGAACAGCCATGAATCCGGCCGACGTGCCGCTCCCCGCAGACGATCCATTACAGGGCATTGTTCGCAGACTCAAGACGCATGAAGCTAATCAGGCTCAGGTGATGCGTTTCCTTCAGGATATTGCTTCCCACTTTGATCAGCTTCAGACCTCGTTGGGAACCCCGAATCCGCAACCCCAAGTACAACCAGCGGCTGCGCCTGTCGCACCAGTCGCAGAGTCGCATTCACTGAAGCTACCACCTCCAATCCGTTTTTCTGGAGACTCCAAGGCCTGCAGGGGGTTTCTTAGCCAGTGCACCATCCATTTTGAACTTCAGCCTCAAAACTTCTTGTCTGATCGGGCAAAAGTAGCCTATATTATTTCCCTCCTTTCCGGTGAAGCTTTAGCCTGGGCTGCCCCCATGTGGGAGAAGAATGATCTGGTAGTTTCCAGCCTGTCCGACTTCCTGAAGCTCTTCCGTAACATCTTCAAGGAGCTGGCTCGGGCCTCTTCAGCAGCTAGTGCTCTTCTATGTCTCCGCCAAGAATCCCGTTCAGTGGGACAATATGCTCTTCAATTCCGTATTCTCTCAGCTGAATTGAGCTGGAACAATGAGGCCCTGGTCGCTACCTTTTTACATGGCCTCTCTGACCGAGTGAAGGACGAATTAGCAGGAAGAACCATCCCCGTCGGTCTGGACGATGTCATCTCCCTATGCAACCAGATTGATATTCATTTTTAGGAGAGGTCCATAGAAAAATGACGCCAACACTCCCTAGGTCTTAGCCAGTCTGAGCTCCCCTCACTTGGTTTTGTGGACCATCCTCTACCTGCTAAGGAACCTATACAGCTGGGCCGGACCAGACTAACCCCCGAAGAACACGCTAGGTGCAGAACTTTGGGCTTGTGCCTCTATTGTGGAGGCAAGGGCCACTTTCGTGACTCCTGCTTGCTTCGCCCAGGAAACGCTCTTGTCTAATACATTTAGAAGGTGGAGTATTGGACCCAGAAACATCACCTTCCCGTCTGCTTCTTCCGGTGTCCCTTCATGTAAGCACTTCTCCCCAATTGATCCTTGCATATCTGGATTCCGGGGCTTCCGGCAACTTTATGGACTGGAGAACTGCTTCTTCTATATAGATCACTTATTCATCCCTCACTACGCCGCTGGTAGTCTTGGCAATTGATGGCACTGTTCTCCTAGGGGGCCCTATTCGCTTCCAGACACTACCTATTAGGATGTCGATAGGGATTCTCCACCAGGAATGGATATTCTTTCTCATCCTACCCAAAGCCTCTACCCCCATTGCATTGGGCCTTCCTTGGCTACAGCTTCACGCTCCCCATGTGGACTGGGTCTCTGGGCAGATCCTGGCTTGGGGTCCTTCATGTTTCGCGTCATGTCTTTCCAAGGTGACTCCCAAGAAGCGACTTCCGGTTGCTACCACATCGGTATCTTCTGATCTTCCCACTGCATACAGCGATTACCGGGATGTGTTCTGTAAGAAATCAGCTGAGGTGCTTCCTCCCCACAGGTCTTTTGACTGTGCCATTGACCTTGTTTCTGTAACAACTCTGCCCAGGGATTGTACATACCTTTTGTCCATCCCGGAGACCCAGGCCATGTCTTAGTATGTCGCAGAAAATCCTGAGAGAGGTTTCATCCTGAAAATGTCATCGCTTGCAGGAGCAGGGTTCTTTTTTGTTGCCAAGAAGGATAGTACTTTGAGACCCTGCATTTATTATCGAGGCTTAAACGCTGTTACTATTAAAAATCTTTACCCCGTACTAGGACTGTTACTGATCAAAATTTTTGTGTTCGATTAATCGTTTTTTTTTTTTAATCGTTTAATCGACTAATTTAGATTAATTATAACGCACATACAGATCCAACTACTTTTAGCTGATCTCCTTGCAGGCTGATTCCCAGTGCAGCTACCAACCACTGGAAAAATGGATAGCAGGATACAAAAAACACACAAAGGCAGCGCTTAATGTGAATAGCATTAAAACTTTTATAGTCTTCAAGTAGGTAACCAAATAAATATTGCACTGGAGATAAAATCGATGTAGCTACATAAACTGTAAAAATGGTGTAAGTAATACCAAACGGTACCAAAAGCAGTCATAAAAACATGTAGCTAAGTATGATACTGGTATAAAAATGTGTACAAAGATGCCACTGCTGAATCCAGATGAGGAGGGGTTAACATCAGTCCGTCGGCATGTAGATGTCCCATTAAGGGAACTATCACAACTCCCAGTGGATGGTTGTAGAATCCCAGGTTGATAGAGGGAAGTGTAACAGCCCTTGCGTGTGGCAGATAGTAAGGTCCCGCCGGCATGCAGATATGAAGGCACAGCAAAGGAGCCCTTCAGATGGACACGGCAAGCTGCGCCAGTGTCCGTGACGTTACCGGATCTCCGACGGAACTCCCTGAAGGCCCAGAAGACGGTGGAGAGATGAGTACCAATCGAAAGAATTGTAATCGATCAAAAAGATTTTGATCGATCAAAAAAATTAAAGATTAATCGATGAATTAAAAGTTAATTTGCACAGCCCTACCCCTTACCCTTAATATCTGAGCTGTTCGATAGGTTGAGGGGTGCCTCCATTTTCACTAAGTTGGATCTCAGATGGGGCGTACAACCTCATTCGAATACGGGAGGGTGACGAATGGAAGACTGCGTTTAACACTCGAGACGGCCATTACGAATACCTGGTCATGCCTTTTGGGTTGTGTAATGCCCCAGCCGTGTTTCAAAACTGTACTCCAGCGCCTTAGAGAGAATAATCTCTATGCCAAGCTGGAGAAATGTTCTTTTGAATGTTCTTAGGTCCTGTTTCTAGGATGCTTTGTCTCAAGCTTGGGTCTTCGTATGGATCCTGGGAAGGTCTTAGCCATTACCAACTGGCCTCTTCCTGCTAGCCTCAAGGCCACACAGCACTTTCTTGGCTTCACTAATTATTATAGGCAGTTCATCAGGAATTACTTTTCCATTGCCGCGCCTATTATCGCTTTGACCAAGAAGGGTGCTAATGCCAAAGACTGGCCCCTCGAAGCTGTCTCTGCGTTTCACGATCTGAAACAGGCCTTTGTCTATGGACCTCTCTTGAGGAGACTAAATCCTGGGGAGGCATTCTTTATTGAAGTGGACGCTTCTTCAGTGGGGGTGTGAGCGGTGCTTCTTCAACTCTTTGAGAAGAGACGTCAACCATGTTTGTAGTCAGAGTCTACACCGAGGAATACGACACCCTAACTACCCAGGCCTGAGGTGTGCCATTAGCCTTGCTGGGCAGTACATCTATAAGTGGGCATACCCTGAAGTAATTATGAAGAAATGAATGAAGAAAATTATAACATGAAAAAAGGGGGGAACGGGTGGGTGGATACCCAGAAACCCCACCGACGCAGGAGATGAGAGGGGAGGAGGGATAAATAGCCCTCCGACTCCTCCTACAAACTCAGGCTGGCCAGCCTTCTCACTTGTAGTCAGGGTCTACACCGAGGAATACGACACCCTAACTACCCAGGCCTGAGGTGTGCCATTAGCCTCGCTGGACAGTAAGATTATAAGTGGGCAAAAAGACCCGGAAGTAGGTGTGATAAAAGAGTGGAAGGGCACGAACCATCTGTCTGGTAGAGAAAGCACGCCCTGACAGTCTCAAAGAACGGCGCCGATAAGCATCCTTTACGACAGCAGAAAACCAGCCTCCCAAGAACCGATGATTGGAAGGAACCCCGAAACCAAACGACTGTCCCGTGCCTGACAGACTAAGCCTCCCTCCAGAAAGCACAGACACGGGAACAACTGCTGGTGGCGAGAGGATACGTTGGGAATGGAACAATGGTCGCCCTGAGGAGCCCTGTGAAAAGCAAACACCATCCAATAGGACGCAAGGCCACACAGCACTGCCAAACACCCACAACCCCTGGCCTGACTATCCATACTTGGTAAGGGGACGTGAGAGGGAGGAGATGCCAAAAATGGACAAACTGATAGGAGGGAAGGGGTTTGAGAGCCGGCTATCCGAAAGATGAGTTGCTGATGTTAATGGACGAAGCCAACACGCAGTAGCGATATGCAACGATACAGAGACAGAACCAGACATGGCATGACACAACCTACCCGAGTAACTGGGACGCCCCCCCTATGAACAGGCTGGGAATTGGACAAAGAGCCTGGACTGACGGACCTGACCCGACGATCCGGCAACCTATGAACAAGAAAATAGCCCCAAAGATAACGGCCCAGACCCCTACCACGAGCAGAGAAGAAGCAACGACTCCATGGATGAGAACCCTACAAAAACTGTCCTAGCAGGAACGGCCAGAACGCGCTCAATGCTGGTATGTGAAGTAGCTGGGATGGAATGGACACAAACTGAAACGTATCGCCTACCCTGCTGTGGTCAGAAAAAGAAAACCCCTTGTTGACTAACCGCTCTGCTGAGACAAGTACGGACCAACCCCTGAGTGACGGCGTACTACCATGCTCTGCACCCCCACGTGGAGCAGCCGGGATGTACCAGAATGTGTCGCCCCCGAAACGTGCTGCATGCCCAACCCTAGGAAAACAGAAAAAAAAGACAACAGACAAAACATGAGACACCCCCCCCCCCACTGTAGCTGCCTGGGCCAAAGATGTGAGCAGAAATGACCAGACCTCAGCACGTGAATGAACCTGACGACAGATCCCACCCAAGTGTATGTGATACGTGTAAGCAGTAAGCGAGCCCGAGTAACCTGCTGCGCAGACAGGTAATTAAAAACGAAACACTCAAGGAGATGTACCCACAGACCGTGGTGGGTAGATGTATAGGCGTGAGAATGAACGTGCACGTATGACGTATGTTATACAGGCGAAAAGATTGGGGTCAACAATCATTTAAAAAAACGAAACCTCAGCCCGTATGGATCTGTAGACGTGAGAGATCCTGAGATGCGCACCCTGGCTTACTATACCCGAAAGAATGGTATGACGAGACAAAGAAAACAAATAAAGCTACAAGGCTGTTTGTGTGCCATGACTGCATAGCACCGACAAGCTATGTGACCAACCACGCCGGAGTAGGGCCCCCAACAGAAACACAACCCCCTCTGTGCCTACCCAAGTATGAAGACATGGCAGTGACGGAGGGACCCCAGCATGTCAATGAACCCGACGACCCCCCCGTGAATAACGTGAGTGAGCGCAATTGACCTGCTGCACAGTAGAACACTGAGGACCCGTGCACCCACAGACCGTGGTGGGTAGTCCTGCCCGTGAAATGAAACGCAATGCATAGTAAGACGTGACATGACAGGCGAGAAGTTTGAGGTGAACAATCATCTGGAAAACGAAAACCTCAGCCCGAATGGATCTGTAGATGTGACAGACCCCGAGATGTGAGCCCTAGCCAACTGGACCAGGAAAGCAACCTATGAAAAATAATGAGACATGGAAACGAACAAAGCTAGAATGGCCACTGGTATAAGCTGAACCTGCGTGATGACAGAAACACGCCATGAGAGAAACACGCCATGAGAGAAACATGCCATGACAGAAACACGCCAAAGACTGAGCTGCTGTGACCGAATACTGACGACAGAGCGGTGACAGTGAAAATGCTCCGCGACAGAAGCATGACGCTGACAGCACCGCTATGACATGACAGGAAACATACAGTGACTGCAACCGCTATGACAGAACATGCTAAGACAGAAAACATACTACTGACAGAACCGCTGTGACAAAACATACTGACAGAACCGCTGAGACAAAACATACTGACAGAACCGCTGAGACAAAACATACTGACAGAACCGCTGAGACAAAACATACTGACAGAACATACTGACAGAACCGCTGAGACAAAAACATAGTGACAGAACCGCTGAGACAAAAACATAGTGACAAAACCACTGAGACAAAAACATAGTGACAGAACCGCTGAGACAAAAACATAGTGACAGAACCTCTGAGACAAAAACATACTGACAGAACCGCTGCGACAAAACATACTGACAGAACCGCTGCGACAAAACATACTGACAGAACATACCGACAGAAGCGCTGAGACAAACACATACTGCCGACAGAACCGCTTATGACAGAACATACTACTGACAGAACCGTTCCGCCATGAACAACGTAAGGCATGCACATGCAAAGACACCCCCCACCCCGCTACACCCCCCTCCCCCTGAACCGTGACCACCAAAAAACCTCACTGTCCTGTAAGACTCTGCCCCTGCCCCCCCATGCCAGGGCACATCCGCGGCCCAAATATGCGCTCCCTGGAATTCCTTGGGAACCCGGTCACAAGATGAACCTAGACCAAGGCTGTCCCCTAACTTGAGTGCCTGGCTGAACAGTCCCCCCCCCCCACCAGGGTGTCCCCTTCCCCTACTCCATGCCCCAGAAAGGCAACCAAATGAGAGGGCCGACCCCCCCCCTCTGGTAGAGCAAGGCATCCGGTGCGTCTCCCCCCGCCAAACCCGAGGTGACCATCACTAGCATCCGACTCCCGGCCGAGCGTGCTGCCATTCTGAGCTCCGGGAAAAACGGGCGGGTGGGGGGCCCCCAGCTGACGCAGGACATGGCCCTAGCAGTGGCTAACAGGATGGGTGGACTGTACGGATGGACGGACAGACACCCCCCCCCGGCGCGGCCACCGGGCAGGCGGCCTTCTTGCTGGAAGGAGCAATGGCAGTGTGGGTGGCGGGTGGATGCGCGCCCCCCCTGCCCCGGCACGAGCACCGGGAAAAGCGGGCAGCCTCCTCGAGTGAGCGGGCGAACACCCCGCCCAGGTAACAGGGGGAAAGCGGGCCCCCCCCCACGATGCCCAGCGTAAGGACCCTTCCTGGATGGCGCCGGGAGGAACGCAGGGACAAGTAGGCGGGCGGGCAGGCGGCCCCCCTCGATGTAGCCTGGAGTGAGCACCGGGAGGGGAACCGCCACGAGACCTCAGCAGCCAACTGGCCGCTCAGCTACAAACCGGAAGTGACGTGCGACAGCAGTTTACCCAGAAACCCCACCGACGCAGGAGATGAGAGGGGAGGAGGGATAAATAGCCCCCCTTCTCACGTGTTCTTTTCCAAAAAAAAATCCCAGGCAGAGAGAAATTATACCCTCGGTGACCGGGAACTTCTCGCAATCAAATTGGCATTAGAAGAGTGGCGTCATCTTTTGGAGGGTTCCCCTCACTCCATAACGATCTTCACCGATCAAAAGAATCTACAGTACTTACAGAATGCTAAACGTCTGAATTCCAGACAGGCCAGGTGTAGTCTCTTCTTTTCCCATTTTAATTTCACAATTACATACAAACCTGGTTCCTGCAACGGTCTGGCTGATGCGCTCCCCAGGTTCTTTGACACTTTGGATGAGGAGCCCACTCTTGAACCTGAGCTGATCATTCCAACTTCATGCATTGTTGCCCATTCTACCACCCTGGACTCAAAAATTCCTCCTGGTAAGACCTTTGTCCCCACTGAGCTAAGAGCTAAGATCCTTCGTTGGGGACATGATTCCAAATTATAAATTCGAAAATTTGGAAAATCTGAAATTCGAAAATTTGGAATTTCGGAAATTCTGAATTTGGGAATTTCGGAATTTTGGAAATTCGGAAATTCGGAAATCCAAAAAATCAGAAATTGGAGAATTCGGAAATTAAAAAATGCAGAAATTTTGAAATTTCGGAATTAACTAATTTTGAAACTAAACAGAATGCACATGTCTAATATAGACCCCGTTTACTCCCACAACATATAACACTATCAGGACATCATTCTAACCTTAAACAGAGCTTCATCCTTCATCCTTTCTTGCTCAATCCTCTCCTTCAGCACCACCATTATGGTCCAGGTCCTGGCAGAGCCCTTTCTATGAGGTCCAGCAAAAGCAGGTGGGACAGTACAAACAAATGACAAGAACCCCAAACTATAACTGACCTTTTCAGTAAGGAACACATGGAAGGGCAACACATGTCAAAGAATAACAAAGAAAAATTCCCAGTGTACTGGACATCCAGCAACAGCACAATGGCAGCAAAGGTATCCAGCCCATCCCCTCATCACATAAAAACAAATGGCAACATCCCAACCTATAACTGGCCTTTGCAGAAAGAAACACATGGAAGGGTGACGCATGTCAAAATCAACAAAGAAAAATTCCCAACTCACTTACCAGCCAGCCTCCAACAAACCAAATTGTCCTGTCTAACAGTTCATGTTAAAACTAGAGGTTTAGTTTGTACACATTTGCAAATATATGTGTAAGCTTCAGGGCTACTTGTGCAAACTAAACCCCTGGTTTTAACATGAACTGTTAGACAGGTCAATTCAGTTTGTTGGAGGCTGGCTGGTAAGTGAGCTGGGAAATTTTATTTGTTGTTTTTTGACATGTGTCACCCTCCCATGTGCTTTTTGATGCAAATGCTGTTATAGGTTGGGATGTTGCCGTTTGTTTTTATGTGATGATGGGATACGCTGGATACCTTTGCTGCCATTGTGCTGTTGCTAGGTGTCCAGTGCACCCTTGTGCCCTCCAGACACACCTGCCCTCAACCTATCCTGTATTATATATGTGCTCCAACTTTGGAGACTCAAAATGTAGTAGAGTTAAGACTGCAGTATATTAGGGTTCCATGAAGTGGCCCTGCAGCTTGTGCATATATTTGCAAATGTGTGCAAACTGGTTTAAATGTGAACTGTTAGACAGGACAATTTGGTTTGTTGCAGGCTGGCTGGTAAGTGAGTCTGAATTTTTCTTTGCTGTTCTTTGAAAAGCAATTGGAACCAGATCTATGCAGTTGTACAAATGAAAATAAACCAAAACTAAAGCCAGCCAAAGATGTTTGAAGGTTTGAATCTCTGCCGATTCAGCAGGGACCGGCCGAGATTCGAATCACATATGGGCAGGCAGAATGTACACAAGTTGATTGATCTCTGCTGGGAGAACACAATGGCTCCACGGTTGCGATTCCCCATTAACACGGATGGTCCAACCCCCAGTCCCTCCGTTTTACTCACCTGAGCCCATTCGTTCCCACGGCGAAGACGTGTTCTACCTTCCATTGTCTCGGCTCTTGATTGGATAGATTGATAGCAGCACAGCCATTGGCTCCCGCTGCTGTCAATCAAATCCAATGAGGTAGGTCTGGGGGGGGGGGCAAGGCTGAGACCTGCATTCTGTGTGAATGTTTACAGAAGCAGGGCTCACCAGCACGCCTGCATGGGTGTCCACCTTAGGAGAGCCTTCTCCAACGCAGGCACTTGATGCGGGGGGACTCCAGAAGAGGTGGACTTGGGCCAGTTGAACTGCACAGTGGAGGTAATTTGTTGTTTAATTTTTATTTTATTTTTCTAAATGAGGGTATACAACCCCTTCAAATATAGTACTGAAATAAAGAAAAAAAAACACATGTTGTTCATGCCAGAAATTTGGAGCTGTCATTTGTCATGTGTACTTCACCTGTGTAATCTCAAGGAGTCTAATCAGCCCTCCCAGTTCCTATGCTGGGGCTACAAAACAACTATGCCTTAAAGTGGTTCTAAAGACAGAACGTTTTCTATCCTAATGCATTCCATGCATTAAAGCGGACCTTCAATCATTTTTTCAACCTTCCATCCATTAAATCTTCTGCCCTTGTTGTTTTAACTTTGGATAGTGAAACATTTTTTTTTCTGGCAGTAGATACCTTACACAGCCCACTTCCTGTTTCTAGTCTGGTAAAAAGCCTAGGCTTATGACATCATGCACAGATCTCTCTCAGTCTCATGAGAATTGCCAGGAAGGGAGGAGGGATGAGTGATAAGAGGGACAATGAGAGCTGCAGGGCTGCAGAGCTGTCGTTGTGCCTCTCTGTGTCTGTGTAAATGCAGGAAGTGAACAGGCAGCAGCTTCAGCTGTCCCCAGTTAATGGATACAGCCAGACTTAGTGGAGGGAGATTTCTGCAGCATATTTGGCAAGTACAGAATCAAAGGAATATATAAAATACATAGACGTGTGCACAGGGTGGGCACACCCTAATCAACCCATGCGCTTTAGTCTTATCGCTCTGTGTAGCAACAGGAACGTGGGAGGACAGGGGTGTAGTGGTTAGCACTTTCACCTAGCAGCAAAAAGGGTCGCTGGTTCATATCCCGACCATGACACCATCTGCCTGGAGTTTGTATGTTCTCCATGTGTCTGCATGGGTTTCCTCTGGGTACTTCGGTTTCCTCCAACGCTCTAAAGACATGCTGGGAGGTTAATCGGACCCTGTCTAAATTGGCCCTAGTAAATGTATGAATGTGTGTTAGGGACCTTAGATTGTAAGCTCTTTGAGGGTAGGGACTTATGTGAATGTACAATGTATATGTAAAAGTGCTGCGTAAATTGACAGGGCTATATAAGTGCCGTAAATAAATAACACATTGAAATGATCTCCCTACCGGCTCTGTGCATAAGAGTGTTAATTCTCTTCACTTTCACTGTGCCAGCAGGGAGATCAATGTGTCGGGGTCATAAATATGTAGATACAAATGCATGTGTGTTTAAGCTTAAGGGTGCACACCCTAATGCATTAGGCTGCACATACCTATGATAAAATAATATGCAAAGTTGTTGGAGGGAAGCTTTAGAAAGGCAAAGATGTTTTTATTACAATTATGTGAGCAGACTGCAGTTTCTCTTTAACCACTTAAGACCCGGACCAAAATGCAGGTAAAGGACCTTGCCCCTTTTTGCGATTCGGCACTGCGTCGTTTTAACTGACAATTGCGCGGTCGTGCGACGTGGCTCCCAAACAAAATTGGCGTCCTTTTTTCCCCACAAATAGAGCTTTCTTTTGGTGGTATTTGATCACCTCTGCGGTTTTTATTTTTTTCGCTATAAACAAAAATAGAGCGACAATTTTAAAAAAAATTCAATATTTTTTACTTTTTGCTATAATAAATATCCCCCAAAAATATATAAAAAAACATTTTTTTTTCCTCAGTTTAGGCCGATACGTATTCTTCTACGTATTTTTGGTAAAAAAAACCGCAATAAGCGTTTATCGGTTGGTTTTCGCAAAATTTATAGTGTTTACAAAATAAGGGATAGTTTTATTGCATTTTTGTTAATTTTTTTTTTTTTACTACTAATAGCAACGATCAGCGATTTTTTTCGTGACTGCGACAATATGGCGGACACTTCGGACAATTTTGACACATTTTTGGGACAATTGTCATTTTCACAGCAAAAAATGCATTTAAATTGCATTGTTTACTGTGGAAATGACAGTTGCAGTTTGGGAGTTAACCAGAGGTGGCGCTGTGGGGAAGTGTGACCTAATGTGTGTGTTTACAACTGTACGGGGGTGTGGCTGTAGGTGTGACGTCATCGATCGCGTCCCCCTATTACAGGGATGACGCGATCGATGCTACGGCCACAGAGAAGCACGGGGAAGCCGTGTGTACACACGGCTCTCCCCGTTCTTCCGCTCCAGGGACGGATCGCCGCACTCCAGCGGCGATCGGGTCCGCAAATCCCGCGGTCCCGGTCCTGGAGCTTTGGACCGGGTCGCAGGTGCGCGCCCGCGACCCACGGCTGGGTACTAAAATCAACGTATATATACGTTGATGTGCCCAGCCGTGCCATTCTGCCGACGTAAATGTGCAGTAGGCGGTCCTTAAGTGGTTAAGATAAAAAAAAAACCTTCAGTGTGCAGCAGCCCCCCTCAGCCCTCCTAATACTTACCAGAGCCCCATCTTGATTCAGTGATGTTGTCTGGGACTCTCCCTCCTGATTGGCTGAGACCCAGCAGTGGGCGCCATTGGCTGTCAATCAATGTCAGTGAGCCAGTGAGGACAGAGAGGGGATGGGGCCGCGACTGAATAAACACACAGAGCAGTGGTTCAGCTCGGTGCCCCCATAGCAGGCCGCTTGCTGTGGGGGCACGCGGCAGGAGGGAGGGGCCAGGAGGAGGATTTGGGCTGCTCTGTGCAAAAATCTTAATACTTAAGGTAAGTATAACATGTTTGTTATTTTTTAACAAAAAAAAACAAGACTTTAATATAACTTTAAATTGTGGAAATGAGATAGCAGGAGGGATTGTACAGTTTAGCAAAGGACAAATGGGCAGGGCTAACTCCCCTTAGACCACAAACATTCTGTGTTTTACCAGATCATAACAAGAAGCAGAGTGCATTTCGGGGAAATCCACTTGTATTTTTCTGATCCTGCCATGTGCAGATATTGCAGAAATGTACTGCATGCAGGGCCGATCCACCCTATACGCACGCTGCGCAATAGCATAGGGCCCCCGTAAATGACTCTGGGCCCCCGATTTTTCATTGCAGCCGGCGCAAATCTGCCGCTAGCGGTCGGCGGTTAGGTGTCTCCGCCGGCGGCCATATTCTTGAAGACCACCGCTAGAGGTCCGCGGCCGGGGCGGAGACAACGTCTTCGCCGGCCGCCATTTTCTTGAAGACCAATGGCACCACTGTCCACTCTGTTCTGTAATGGCACCGGAGAGAGTCTCTGCTGCTGGGGGATCATACCTGGTGTAAGGAGGGACTTCGCTGGGAAAACCTGGTGTAAGGAGGGATTCAGGGCTTCCACTGATTCTGTATTATGGTGAGTTGAATCATTTAATTGTATATTACAATGTAATAATTGAAATAATGCACTTCAATCATCCTGATACCATAAAAAACAGGTGTTAGAAGTATCTTTATCTGGTGATTTGTTAAACTTTCTGGAATACACAGATTTCTATTGTGGTGTATGATCTGGGCCTGCTGTCCCTCCATCCCTCTTTCTTTCTTTCTTTCTTTCTTTCTCTCTTTCTTTCTCCCCCTCTTTCCCTCTTTCTCTCCCTCTTTCTTTATTACTCCCCCTCTTTCTTTCTTTCTCTCCCTCTTTCTTTCTTTCTCTCCCTCTTACTTTCTCCCCCTCTTTCTTTATTACTCCCCCTCTTTCTTTCTTACTCCCCCTCTTTCTTTCTTTCTCTCCCTCTTTCTTTCTCTCCCTCTTACTTTCTCCCCCTCTTTCTTTATTACTCCCCCTCTTTCTTTATTACTCTCCCTCTTTCTTTATTACTCTCCCTCTTTCTTTATTACTCCCCCTCTTTATTTATTACTCTCCCTCTTTCTTTATTACTCCCCCTCTTTCCTTCTCCCCCTCTTTCCTTCTCCCCCTCTTTCCTTCATCCCCTCTTTCTTTCTTTCTCCCTCTTTTTTTTTTTTTCATTCAAGTTTAAGTTTATTTTCTGAATAAAGTCAGTACAATTTAAAGAACATATCAGGAAATCAATACATTTTGTTACATATCCTTAAATATTGAGACATCGTTTGCTGAAGTCATCACTACGTCATTTCTCAACCATACCTAAATAACATTCTATCTGCGATGAAAGGAAAACGGGTTCAACAAGGGAGTAGATTCTGACCCTAAGCCATATAGTCTAACCGGGGTAGCTCCCTACCCTCCCCCAAATCCTGCAGTTCCTATCAATCCGTCTAGGGTCCCTAGTCTACAGCAGTTGGGATAAATCAAAACCTTATTGGTCCAACATATATAGGAATGAGATGGCAAGGGCACCCTCCAGCCCAACCGACACCCCCAATGGGATCACTCTGTGCCCGGGGAGGTAGAGTAATTCCCCCAAACCATCCCGCCCCCTTAGCAAGTTATTATAAATATTACAGTTTTGTGAAGTCCACTTCGTGATGTACCTCCATTTCATAAACTTAAAACTTCTCAAGTACCTCTGGTACGAAGTGTATGATATCTGGACTGATTAAATGAACCTAATACTAAAAGAATAAATAACAAGTTCGATGAAGAGAGAGGGAGAGGGAGAAAAAGAAAGGAGAATCCCTCTTCAACTTCCTCCACCCCTATGATAGAGGCGTAACATGTGTATATATATGGAGAACGTTTCCCAAACACAGATTATACAAAAAACCTGAACACAAGCACAGCATAAAACCAGAACATAGAGAAGAAAAGTAGAAGAGAAGGAAAAGAGGAATGTGAGAAAGATAGAAAGAGAGGGAACGAAAAAGAGGGTAGGGGTGAGAGGGTAGAGAGTAGTGTTGGTCACGAATATTCGCATTGCGAATATTCGCTACGAATATTGCATATTCGAGTATTCGCGAATATCTCGAATATTGCGGCGAATATTCGCTATTTCGAATATTCGCAATTTTTTTTTTTTTTTATAAAATATCACGAATATTCGATATTAACGAATATTCGCGACCGCATATGTGAAATTTCGCTTTTTTTTTTTTTTTATATAAAATATACCGAATATTCGATATTAACGAATATTCGCGAATATTCTTCAAAATATTCGCGAAATATCGCGAAATCGAATATGGCGTATTCCGCTCATCACTAGTAGAGAGACAGAGATCCTACCTGCCAGGTGTGTACATCAGCCTACAGTAAGTTATGTTATCACCCCTTTATGGGGTGTGAGATCCCTAAGTACTTTATCCATGGTTCCCAGATTGCGTTAAACTGAGTAAGTCTATCCAACATTGAGCCAATTCTCCTTTCCTGTTCCATTATCCAGGTGATCTTTCTTTTCATACTTAAGATTGAGACCGCCTGTTTCTTCCAGGCTGCAGCTATAGTGATTCTAGCTCCTGTTAGGATAAACCATATCAGCCTTCTGGTAACCTTTGATACTTGTGGTATGAATCCATTCAGTAAGTCAATCGCCAGGGACTGATGTATATTACAACCCGTAATCCGTCTAATTATATGGAACACTTTACTCCAAAAACCTCGTATTCTTGGGCATTCCCACCAGGTGTGAATCATGGAGCCCACACCTTGGCATCCTCTGAAGCATAGAGGTGAGGATGAAGGATATATGGATGCCAGTCTTAGAGGAACTAGATACCATCTAGTAAATATTTTGACATTCGCCTCTATGAGTGACATGTTGATGATACCCTTTATAGATCTATGGAAGTTTTCTCCCCAATCTTCCAAATCCCACTCATCCTGAATTTCCTTCTCCCAAGCTAGCATATAGGGTAATTTATTGACATTGTTTGCAAGGGATTTGTAAATTACAGAAATACCACCCTTCCTTACTGGGGGCTGTTCACATTTTCGTTCATAGGGCGTAAAACGACCAGTTACAGCCTTGTCAGTCCAGAGTTTCTGTACAAAACTGTAGATTTGAGAAAATCTTGATTTCTCTGAAGGAGGAAGATCAAGACTGTCCCTAAAATATTGTTCTGATAGAGGACCTGAGTGGGAGAAGAATCGTCCAATGCGGTATACTCCCTTATCTCGCCACCACTGGAAGGATTCAACGTTCACATTGGATGCAAAGGACGGGACCTGAAATATATCAGTTAATGGTAGACTCTTAGAGACTAAAGAGGGATTGCTCCTGAGCGAGTCCCACAGAACCAACGCCTGTGACAGTGCCGGAGACATAATAGAATGTCTGCGTTTGGGGATAGACCACACAAGATTTTCCAATGAGCATGTGGGGGACGCGTGTTCTTCCAGACTAACCCCATCAGGTTGGTCCTGTTTGAGGTATATATCTGACAGTTGTGCCAGTCTAGCTGCCTGGTAGTACCACAGCAAATTTGGGAGTCCCAAACCTCCCTGATTAGGGAGATTAAAGAGGCTACGCGATGATACACGGGGGCTCTTTTTGTTCCATACAAATTTGGTGATCTTACCCTGAAAAGCCTTCAAGTGATTCCTTTTTATTGGTATGGGGAGAGAACGAAAGAGGTATAGAAGTCTAGGAAGAAGAGTCATCTTGACAGAGTTTATCCTGCCAATCCAGCCTATATTCTGTGTATCCCAATCACCTAAATCAGATTCAAGTTTTTTATACATAGGAGGGTAGTTGGCTGTATATAGATCCTCAAATTTCGAAGATAAATTGATACCCAAGTATTTGATAGATGAGCCATTCCAACCAAATTCATATTTCTTTTGTAGTAAGGAAACTACATCTACAGGAAGCGAGACATTGAGGGCCCTAGATTTGGACATATTGACTTTAAGGCCAGAGGCCCTGGAGAATTTGTCAAGTACAGAGTAGATTTCGGACATAGAGGAAATCGGGGAAGTAACAAATAGTAGCAGGTCATCCGCAAATAATGCACATTTGTGGTCCTTACGGGTACATTGAACTCCTCTGATATTTGCGTTATTCCGAATCGCTATTGCCAAAGATTCTATAACAATTGCGAATATCAAAGGAGACAATGGGCAACCCTGGCGGGTTCCCCTTTTAATTTTAATAGATTCTGAAAATAGTCCCTGCTGTCTTATTTTAGCCTCAGGAGAAGAGTAGAGTGCAGATAATATGCCCAAGACTCTTGAGCCAAACCCCCAGCGTCTCATAACTTCAAACATATATGGCCAGGAGACCGAATCAAAGGCCTTTTGAAGGTCCAATGATAAGAGCATCCCTTCTTGTTTTTGATCTCCTATCCAACCGGATTGCAATATGGAGATTACGTCTACCGCTCTCCTTACTTGGTCAGGGCCTTGTCTACCAGGAATGAAACCCACCTGATCCTTATGTATATACTGACCAATGAAGGATGCTAGTCTATTGGCTATTATTTTGGTTAGGATTTTAAGGTCATTGTTAATCAACGATATTGGTCTATAGTTTTCCACTTGACTGGTATCCTTGTCAGGTTTAGGGATCACAGAGATATATGCCGAATTCAGCTGAATATCTATAGGATTCCCTTCGTTAAATGGTTAAAAAAACAAGTAAGGTATGGAGATAGAAGAGCCGAGAAAGTCTTGTAGTAAGGAGCAGAGAAACCATCTGGTCCTGGAGCTTTATCTGTTTTTAACATTTTGATCACTTCCAAAACTTCCTCAATCGAGATGGGAGCTTCCATTTTCTCCCTCTTTCTCCCCCTCTTTCTTTCTCCCCCTCTTTCTTTCTCTCCCTCTTTCTTTCTCTCCCTCTTTCTTTCTTTCTTTCTTTCTTTCTTTCTCCCTCCATCCCTCATTCAACTCACACTCTAACCACACACCCTCCGAGCCACGCCTATGTAAGCCACACCCACCATTTTGCATAAACCACTCCCATTTTTCGCCGCCATAGAGGGTCCCTTAGCAGAATTTTGCTTAGGGCAACAGGGAGGTCAGGATCGGCACTGACTGCATGTGTTTGTGTTTTTGGCCAAACATACATCTGGATGAGGGGGGCAATTGTTTACATTCCCTGTAAGTATAAGAAATAAATCAGGCATTGCATGTTGTCAGGCATCCAGCCCTACCCTTAAAAAAAAGAGCTTATGCAAAAACGGCAATAAATTCACAAATCTGTGCCTAGCACTGCTATATTTCTCGTCAGTTCTGCTTTTATTCAGTGACCACTTGGTGTACATCATTAATGATCCTGTTACTAATATGCATTTCAATTTAAATAGAGTCTTTTAGCCAGCAGAGCCAATGTGGTGACAGATACTTTAAAATAAAAGGAATAATCATTTAATCCTTGCAGTCAGTGGTAATTCACAGGAAATATTGCTATTAAATTGCGGTAATTGACTTTCTGTGCAGATTTCATGTATAAAATAGAGTCAATGAACTGTTCTATTCATTAGGGCTAATATAGACCCAAGTACAATGTACAGAGGATGGCGCTGACTAATATATCATACACCTGGAGCCTGCTGGATGGAGCTCAGTATTCACTAAATGCTGATTATTGCTGTGTCGTTTGCTGGCATTATGAAGACATGGAATCACAAAATCTCTCTCTCTTTTTTTTTTTTTTTAAGTCACTAATACGCTCAGTTGAATGGATACAAATGTGATAACTGCGCAAAGAAGTCAGCTGGAGAAGCGGAAGATGAGATTTCTAAAAGCATTTCACACACAAGCAGATAAGGAATAAGCCAACTGATGGATAGCCTGGCAGGCATCGCATACATGAAGTGTTTTGTCGTCCATGGCAACCAATTACATTCCAACTGGCATATTCCGAGGGCAGGTCACAAAATGAGTAGAAAAAATATGACTGAGTAGAAAAAAAGTCAGCTACAAAAGAAAAAGATTAGTGATTGCAAAATGAGCAAACACTGTGGCTATGCAGCGGGGAAAGCAAATAGAGTTCTAAGAGGAGGGCAACAAAATGGTGAAAGGTCTGAGAGATAAAACATATCAGTAGAGGGTGCAGGAGCTTAATATGTACAGCCTCAAGGTAAGAAGGAAGAGGGAGGGATAGGACTGAAATCATTTAAATGCATTAAAGATGAATTCCAGATATGGCAATTTATACATACTTACATTGGTGCAGCTTGGAACAATGTACTTTAACCGCTTGCCAACCGGCGCACAAACTTATACGTCAGCAGAATGTCACGGCTGCACAAATAAACGTATATATACGTCCCCTTTAAATTGCCGCCGTGTGGTCTCGCAAGCGCCACAGCCGGCGCGCTCACGACCCTGCCACAAGCTCCGTGCCCGTGGGACCCGTGGATTCGATGTCCACTGGCAACCCGCGAGAATGGCACGGCTGCACAAATGAACGTATATATACGCCCCCTTTAAATGGCTGCCGCGTGGTACCGCCTGCGCCACAGCTGGCGCGCTCGCGACCCTGCTGAAAGCTCTGTGACCGTGCCCGCGGGACCCGCAGACTCGATGTCCGCCGGCGTCCTGCGATCGAGTCACGGAGCTAAAGAACGGGGAGATGTCAGTAAAAAAACACAACAACATCTCCCCGTTCTGCCTAGTGACACTGTCGCTGATCGTGTTCCCTGTCATCTGGAACAGCGATCCGTGATGTGTCACAACAAGCCACGCCCCTAACAGTTAGAAGCACTCCCTAGGTTGCACTTAACCCCTTTAGCGCCCCCTACAGGTTAACCCCTTTAGTGCCAGCATCATTTTTACAGTACATTTTTATAGCACTGATCGCTGTAAAAATTACAATGGTCCCAAAATAGTGTCAAAAGTGTCTGATGTGTCATAATGTCACAGTCACAATAAAAAAAATCACTGATCGCCGCCATTACTGGTAAAAAAAAAATATTAATAAAAATGCCATAAAACTATCCCATATTTTGTAGACGCTATAACTTTTGCGCAAACCAATCAATAAACGTTTATTGCAGGTTTTTTTTGTTTTGTTTTTTTGCCAAAAATATGTAGAAGAATACACATCGGCCTAAACTGAGGAAAAAAAAAATATACAATTTTGATATTTATTTTCAAAATTGTCGCTTTATTTTTGTTTATAGCACAAAAAATAAAAACCGCAGAGGTGATTAAATACCACCAAAAGAAAGCTCTATTTGTGGGAAAAAAAGGATGTAAATTTTGTTTGGGAGCCACGTCGCACGAGCGCGCAATTGTCAGTTAAAGCGACATAGTGCCAAATCGCAAAAAGGGGCCTGGACCAAATGGTCCGGGGCTGAAGTGGTTAAAGCGGAAGTAAACCCATCAATTTAATAGTTTCAAAAAACAGTTACATTTCTGGCATGCCTGAAACGCTAACGGCCACGTTGGTTGTGCTCTCAACTAAACTGTCAAACCATCCAATGACTGGTGTCATAACTAGTCACATGTGCAGCATCATACAATTAAAGATTGAACAGAGGTCAAGATGGCAGTTTCCTTTGCTAAAAACGATAGGAGGGTTTACTTCCACTTTAAGTTTGTGTCAATCCTGTGGGATGCTCGTGGAAGCTGAAAATCACTGTAGTAAGCACCGCCCAATGAATGCAAAGTGTTCTCTAATCAATGAGGCTGGGTGGGCACATCACAACCTGTACCCTGCCCAATAAGAGAACAGTTTGCATTTATTGTTCTTTGATTGGAGCCCATGACAAGCGAGCAACCTCCGGTGATCACTAAGCAGCATGGCAGCTGCTCCTCATGGGACCTGAAAGCTAGTGGAGATCATTGTAGTAGCAGTACCTCCTACAGTGATTTCCAAACTCCATGGAGATCCCACACGTACTGAATAGTATACTCACATTGGTCTGTAGGCAGTTGGTTAACCACTTCAGCCCCCGGACCATATTGCTGATCAAAGACCAGGCCACTTTTTGCGATTCGGCACTCCGTCGCTTTAACTAACAATTGCGCGGTCGTGCGACGTAGCTCCCAAACAAAATTGGCGTCCTTTTTTTCCCACAAATAGAGCTTTCTTTTGGTGGTATTTGATCACCTTTGCGCTATAAACAAAAATAGAGTGACAATTTTGGAAAAAAATAAATATTTTTTTACTTTTTACCATAATAAATATCCCCCCAATATATATATAAAAACATTTTTTTTCCTCAGTTTAGGCCGATACGTATTCTTCTACCTGTTTTTCATAAAAAAAATGCAATAAGCGTTTATTGATTGGTTTGCGCAAAAGTTATAGCGTTTACAAAATAGGGGATAGTTTTATGGCATTTTTATTAATATTTTTTTTTTACTAGTATTCAGCGATTTTTATCGGTACTGCGACATTATGGCGGACACTTCGGACAATTTTGACACATTTTTGGGACCATTGGCATTTTTATAGCGATCAGTGCTATAAAAATGCATTGATTACTATAAAAAAGCCACTGGCAGGGAAGGGGTTAACACTAGTGGGGGGGGGGAAGGGGTTAAGTATGTTCCCTGGGTGTGTCCTAACTGAAGGGGGGGTGGACTGACTTGGGGAAATAACTGATCTCTGTTAATACATTGTATCAGACATTTCTCCCCCTGACAGGACCTGGAGCTGTGTGTTTACACACACAGCTCCCGGTTCTCGCTCTGTAACGAGCGATCGCGGGTGCGCGATGGTGATCGTGCCCGCCGTGCACCCGCTTCGGCGTCAGGGGCGATCGGGGGGCATGCAGGCGCACCCTATTGGCTGCTCGGCGAGATGACGTAGATATACGTGATCTCGCCCAGCAGAGCCGACCTGCCGCCGTAAAACTTTTACGGCGGCTGGTCGGCAAGCGGTTAAAAAGTTAAATAATATTGCGGTGCTGTGCTTTCTATGTGACTTCCTATCTGGTCTGATTGGGGGTTATAAATAGGGGGAAAGAAGGTTGGATATGTCAGGTCAGTTGGGAATAGGAATTACACACTACAGGATGTAGTCAGTGAAGGATTGCTGTCCAATGTACCCTTGAGTGGGTCCCTTCCAAGGAGTGATGGGCACAGACTTGGACTATTCTCTATTTTGTCTATAGGGGCACCAGGACTCAGGTAAGGGGTACACACTGCAGCATCTATATGGAAGGGCATGTTGACAATGATATGCAAGGTTCTAACTTTATCTGGATTGGTGTATAAAATCCAAAGGAGGTGCTTACTAACTGTGTGGGGGATAGACTGACTGGGAGAACATAGAGATCCGTGTTCCTGCTTAACAGGAACAGAAGATCTGTGTACTTCCCTGTCAGAACGGCGATGTCAAGTCTCTGGAGTGAGACCGGGGGGCTCAAGCCAGGGGTTCAGGTAAGCAAGCCGGGTCGGTAGAGAGGAAACCAGGAATCAGGGAACACAAGGCACAGAAGACACAGGAAGCTGACGATAATCCAGCAACCTGTACGTGCCAGTGGTGAGTTTAACTATGCCAGGGTAGCATCCATGGCCACAGGCGATCTGCCTTGTTTACATATGAAGTTTACTGTTCTGCCTCTCTGTGTAGCGATTACGGGTGGCCGGCTGACATTACGCCTGCCAGACCCACTCATAGGCTCTCCCTCTGGCCAATCAGTGCGCACCCCCGCTGTCTATTGCACAAAATGATGTACAAGTACCCCGCTTCGCGCAATAGAGCCAACCCGCCGCAGTATATATACTGTGACCGATTAGCAAGTGGTTAAAATAAGTAATCTCTGACCTCTCTAGGTGCTTGTAGTTTGAAATTATTCATTCTTAAATGTTATCAAAGATCACAACAAAGACTCTTAAGCCTCGTACACACGATTGAAAAATCCTAAAATCCACCCGGTAGGGGTAGTCTGGTACAGGCTACCAAGTACTGTATTGTTATAAGAACAATCTTATGAACCAAGGTAACTCGTTTGGTTACTAAGGATTATTGTGACAATTTTAATCTGTACTGTTAAGTAAATACTTTCAATAAAAATCTATTGTTAAAAAAAAAAGAAAAATCCTAAAATCCAACCGTTTGTATGCTCCATCAGACAATTTTTGACGGATTTTCCACGGACAAATGTTGGATGGCAGGCTTTGAAAATTTTCCGTGGACAACGGTCTGTTGTCAGATTTTCAGACAAAAGTACAAAGTACAAACACACATGCTCGGAAGCAATGCTCACCAAACACAACATTAGCAGAAGGCGCCCAAAGGGTGGCGCTAAAGAGCTGAATAACCACGTAGTACATTATTACGTTTGTGTTTGTTGGCCGACACTTGTGTGCCGTTTATATGCAAGACAAAATCCAGGCACACGCCCTTCGGACAAAAGCCTGGTGCACTGTCTGCGGGAAATCCGATCGTGTGTTCGAGGCTTTACATCAAGTTTCAGCTGCTTCTCTAGATTTTCTGCAGATTTTTGTTTTCAGATTTACCAAAACCATGTAGTGCAAGGGCCTGCCTGATTGCATGCAAATTGAAACTCTCATGCCACCTACACACCGCCATTTTTTGGGTTGTACAAAAAATCGTTTATTTTATGTCATTAAAAACAATCGTGTGTGGGCTCCAGAGCATTTTTAACAATGTAAAAAATGGGCATTAAAAATTTAGAAAATGCTCTAATTTTTAATGTTGTGGCTTTTAACGTCGTAAAAAATGGTCGTGTGTGGGCTTTAACGAAGTGAAAAAAACGTGCATGCTCAGAAGCAAGTTATGAGACGGGAGCACTCGTTCTGGTAAAACTAGCGTTCGTAATGGAGTACGCACATTCATCACGCTGTAACAGACAGAAAAGCGCGAATCGTCTTTTACTAACAGGAAATCAGCTAAAGCAGCCCAAAGAGTGCCGCCATTCGAATGGAACTTTCCCTTGCAGCCGCACGTGTTGGTGCCATTTGGTGTCGTCGTACGTGTTGTACGTCACAGCGCTTTGCTAGAGCATTTTTTTTTTCACGATCATGTGTAGGCACGGCCATTTTAACGATCGGGTTGAAAAAAACGTATTTTTTTTAGACCATTAAATATGTAATTTTTTACAACCCGAAAAACGGTCATGTGTACGCGGTATCAAGGTTTGATCTCATATTATATGGTTTTGGTAAATCTGAAGACAAAAATCTGCAGAAAATCTAATAGTGTGTATGGGGTCTAACAGCTTACACACACCTGCTGTGTGTTTACATTAGAAAGCTGGCTAGCAGCTAAAATTCTGCAGCAATAGACAATATATTGGAGACATTTATTTTACATGTTCCTGTTGTGAACCTTGAAGACCAAATTGGGGGTTGTTGTTTTAATGTAATTACTTTAGTGTGTAAGTGTGGGCACAGGGTCACTTTAATGTTGCATTAGGAGGAGTATTGATTCTCGTCTTTCTACAACAAGAGAAGAGATGGTGTATTTCTGAGGAGCAAAATCTTGCAACTCCACATGTTTTATGTTTCATTACGGTAGATAAGAGAACCCATTGTGTGATTTAATACTCCTTCCCGCCCTCTATAATTAAGATACTGTGTTTGGTCGACTAACATGAATACATGCCCAGGTTCTCAATTTGAGATGCAAAAAATAAAGCTACCGTATATACTCGAGTATAAGCCATCTCGAATATAAGCCGAGGCACCTAATTTTACCACAAAAAAATGGGAAAACGTATTGACTTGAGTATAAGCCTAGGGTGTCCATCTGCATGCCTCACTGTGTCCATGCCTCACTGTGTCCATGCCTCACTGTGTCCATGCCTCACTGTGTCCATGTCTCACTGTGTCCATGTCTCACTGTGTCCATGTCTCACTGTGTCCATGTCTCACTGTGTCCAAGCCTCACTGTGCCCATGCCTCACTGTGTCCATGTCTCACTGTGTCCATGCCTCACTGTGTCCATGCCTCACTGTGCCCAAGCCTCACTGTGCCCAAGCCTCACTGTGCCCATGCCTCACTGTGTCCATGCCTCACTGTGCCTATGCCTCACTGTGCCCATGCCTCACTGTGTCCATGACTAGACTGACGTTTAACATGGGAGTCTATGGAAGGGGTGCCCATGTTTGAAAAATCGGTGCTCCCCGGCCGTAGATCCCCCAGACAACAAACTTTGCACACTTGTAGAGGAAGAGTGGGGCTACATGTGTGCCAAGTTACATGGGGTCCTATGACCGGCCGGGTCCCCAAGGTCCAAGAGATCAGGTGCAAAAAGGTGTATAAGCCGAGGGGGGCATTTTCTGAACAAAAAAAGTGCTGAAAAACTCGGCTTATACTCCAGTATATACGGTATATTAAAATCTAGAAACAATGTCATACTCGGATTGTTAGACCCCTTTCAAACTGAGGAGTTTTTCAGGCGGTACAGTGCTAAAAATAGCGCTGCTATACCGTCTGAAAAACTCCTTCACTGCCTACTCAATGTGAAAGCCTGATTGCTTTCACACTAAGGCGATGTGCTGGCGGGAGAGAAAAAAATCTCCTGTCAGCAGCATCTTTGGAGCGTCGAGAGGAGCGGCGTGTATACCACTCCTTCACCGCTCCTTCCCATTTAAAACAATGGGAAACCGCGTCAATACCGCCCGCAATGCGCCACTGCAGAGGCGCATTGCGGGCGGTATTAACCCTTTATTGGCCGCTCACAGGGGGGGATTTCGCGCCGCTAGTGGCCGATTCCTGCGGCAATTCCGGCGGGATATCGCCGCTATTTTTAGCGGCGCTATACCGCCACCGCGGCTCCCGCCCCAGTGTGAAAGGGGCCTTAATGTTCCGATGGAGCCATTGTGGCAGTATTTTGGTTGGCAAGCCCTTAGATACCTGCTTAGCAACAGTGTCTCCTTCAGAATTATTTAGAAATCTTGGTAATTATTTTAGAAATCTCGGTAATTACAAAATGTGTCCTAAATAGGCTTATTCAAAATGAAAATTTATGATACCCGCCTTACTGCAGCCATACCACTGCTTTTAAAAAAAATAAGGCACATGGATAAAGTGCAGCATTGAATCCAGTAGAGATTCATGTATTTTGGCCTCTCCTCCAATCATGTTAAAGAATATAACCAACATAAAATGTTACTGATATGTGCCTGCTGTACCATGTACATGTATGAAAAAATATCCTGTTCTCTTTGTATTGCTTTCTTTGTGTGAAATGTGTGGTGTTCTGGGGGAGGGATGCTCTGGTTTACAGTGGGTGGAGTCCCATAATCCCTAGTGAATACACAAAAGAAAACCCTCTAGAGTGGGACTATGTGGGCACTGGTGTTCATTCTTATTCATTGTTCTGCAGTCACTTTGATTTTCTATTGAAAGCTGACCACACTAGTTATGAGAGCACAGCACAGTCTGCTCCTCAATGATCAGTCTTGTCCTGACCCCCCCCCACACACACACACAGCCATACACAGGGAACATCAGTGTGCTGCCCCCCCCCCCCCCCCCAGCTCTCTGAGTTTCTTATGCAGTCGAGAACAGAGGGAATGTGACCACTTAGAAAAAAGGGGAGAAAGGTAGTAATACTGTTTTTTAAACTGTATCCATATACCAATGGTTTGTCTTTCATTTCTATTTTAAGCTGAACGGGTTGCTTTTCAAGGTGATCGTTGACAATCACTTTCAGCGCAGGCAGCCTGCATTTTACGAATTGGCCACAGAATGCAGGGTGCGCTGTGTGTAAACCTGTGAAGCATAACAAAGAGGTGATAGCGATATCAACTATATTATATATATGAGCCATAAAGTGTGGCAAACTAATTCCAATGGATGCAGCCTCTGTATACCTTTGTACCTCCAACAAAATGGCGCGCCGTTCACTCTGTGTTGTGGCGTGACATCACTGGCCCCTCCTCTCTATGCGTTACGCCACTATACCACATGACATTGTCATATAATTATTTACTTTATATATTGTTTTTTTCATACTTTTACTTTTTATAAAACAAGTTCAGGCAAAGAGCAGTACTTACGTGTGAAATTAAATTCAGCAATTATCAGAAATAATATCTGAACTGATCTAGTTGGGTATTCGAGGTTGCTGCATGCTGCACACCATTTCTACTACTCTATCAAATATGTGAAAAATAATAGAATTTAATGAACATTCTAAATTAGGATTATAAAATAAACAAAACTATATTTACTGAATGCTTAGTAAAGTTTTCACTATTTCAGCATATTTTACCTAGGATGCATCAAATACATTTGGCAGTCAACTTCGTATAAACAGTGACAGTAAATGAGAATCTATCATAACCCCCCCTTCTGCCAAACCCCCCACATCAATTTAATCTGACTTGGTTGATGTTATCATTCCAATGCATACATGGTAAAATAATGTGTGTGTCCTTTTCAGTGGGAGGATGATCTTTCACAATGTTACAAATCTTCCCTGATTTGTTGCAGATTTTCCCTTTCCTGAAAATTTGTTCCTCTATTTTTTGGTTTAAACATTTACATAATGAAATTTCTCAATTTTCTTTACAAGACTTTCTAAGTATTTATTAAAAAGAATGTTTATGCATGAAAATATGCCATATATACCAATAAAGAAATACAGTATGATGGAGCAAGTGACAATTTATATCCTCTAAAACATTATCCTTTTTGATTAGCTTAGAGTTTAAAGTGACACAAAACAATATCCTTAGGACCAGATCCACAAAGATCTGCCCCGGCGCATCGTATCTGAGATACGCTACGCCGCCGTACCTTACCTGGCTTTAGTTCGAATCCATAAAGATTTTGCGCCATAAGTTACGGCGGCGTAGTGTATCTCAAGCTGCGTAATGGCGCGGAATTCGAATTGGGCAGGTAGGGGGCGTGCTTCATTTAAATAAAGCGTGTCCCCGCGCCGATTGAACTGCCCATGCTTCGTTAAGAAATTTCCCGCCGTGCATTGCGCTAAATTACGTCGCAACAAAGTTTTTTTTTTTTACTAGCGTGAATTACGTACATTCCTATTCACGGACGACTTACGCAAAAATAAAAAATAATTCAAATTTCGACGCGGGAACGACGGTCATAATTAACATGGCAAGTCTAACTATACCCTGCAAAAAAGCAGCTTTAACTAGACGCCGGAAAAAGCCGACTAGAGACGCCATAGGAGAATGCGACGGCCGCGCGTACGTGCGCGGATCGTCGGAAATAGCTCATTTGCATACTCAACGCGGAAAACGATGAGAACTCCACCCAGCGGACGCCAAACTATTGCATCTACGATCCGAAGGCGTACGAAGGCGTACGCCTGTCGGATCGAACCCAGATGCCGTCATATCTTGGTTTGAGGATTCAAACTAAAGATACGACGTGGGTAATTTGAAAGTACGCCGGCGTATCAGTAGATACACCGGTGTACTCTCTCTATGGATCTGGCCTTTGGTCTCCAAAAATAACCCATGCACATCCACACTACTTAAAGCGGAGGTTCCATCAAAAATATAACTTTGCTTTATATTGTACCTTAGACCTGAAAAAAAAATCTTTACTCACCTCGAAATGCCTGTTGCTATGCGGTCCCACGAAATCTGCCTTCCTATTCACCGAGGATCCTGACGTCAGCTCCCTCGGCTCGTCTCATCGCTAATGCTCCTGGGAAATGAAGTCACATGATGCCGTACGCCTCCCCTGTGCAACCCAAGTGGTTGACGGCGCGGCGCCAATGCTGCCTTGCGCATGCGCGAGATTGGGGCGGGACGGGCGGTGCTTTCCTATTCGTCTATAGAGAAATACAGGAAGTAATTGCTTGTGGGCTTCACAATGCCCACAAGCAAAATGACATCCATCAGAACAACAAAATATAAAGTGTTCTTTGCTAAGAAGTCTGCAGGAACGGCAGTGCATTTAGACATAGTAAGTGACACTATGTATACAGCTAAAACGATTAATGAACGGACATGCTTTTAAAAAATGCAAAATGTAGTGGAAACCCTGCTTAAATGGCCTTGTAATCTATTTCATATAAAATTGTTTCTTACTGTGTTTTTCTGCCTCCTTGTAATGTTCTTCACAAGCTCACAATCCTGTTTTTTTCCCCCTCACTTCTGTTTGTTTGGAATGAGCAGTGCTCCTTAGTTTTGATCATGTGGACTGCTCTATTGTCAGGAAGGGCATGCCAGTAGACAACATGGTTCCTTTATCTAGACGGACTTCTGTGCCTCTTTGTGGGCTAATTCATGCTTCCTCTCGCACACCTGGGAATTACTTATACCCTGTACACATGATCGGTTCGTCTTATAAAAAATCCAATCGTGTCCAGCACGGTGACGTAAAACACGACGTGCTGAGAAAAATGAAGTTCAATGCTTCCGACCATGCGTCGACTTGATTCTGAGCATGCGTGAATTTTTATTTTATTTTTTGCATTTAATCCTTCTTTATTTAGGAAATATTAGTTTTACAGCATAAGTTACTTAACCATTGCATTGAAATCGACCAAATAAAACAAAACATTAACTTATTATCTCGTAGTCCTTTATACTCGTTTAAGACTCAGGGGTATATTTGGAGGTAACAGGGTAGGAGTGGGTGCAGGTTAGTTATTTACGTCCAGGGTTAGCCTAATGACAGTGCCCTGTATTATCTCCTGTAGTTCATGCTCCAGGTTTGGGTTCCCCATCTATTTGATGGGGTGTTATAATCCCCTGTTTTCTCCAGCCTCCCCCTATTATCCATTTTTAATTGTCTCTTTTTTTTTTTTAACCTCACCTCCCCCCTGTCTTTAATTCCATTTTTATTTCCCATGTTCTCTTGTGTTGCCATATCTCCTTTTATCTTTTATTTCCCTCTTCCCATCCTAACCTCTCCCACCGCCCCTCAAAAAAAAAAAAGGAAAAAAAAGGAAACCCCCCCCCCCCCAATTCTCTCCCTCCTCTCCTCTCTCATAGGTCAGAGCTCTCCATCCAATTCCTTAGAGCTTCTCTCATTCCCGTTCCGTCACTCCCCTCCCCATTAACCTCCTCCCTTCTTCTGAGTACATGAATACGTTCCATGCTCCCCAGGTCAAGTTATATTGTTCCTTTCTATCTTGGGCTGATAAAACCACATCCTCTATTGCACAAATATTCCTCACCCTATAGAGCCAGTCGGTTATCGTGGGGGGGTTATTTTTTTTCCAATTTTGAGTTATCCCAGCCTTAGCTTCGTTGATCATATGGCATATGATCGATTTCTTATATGTTTTTATTGGAATCTGTGTTAGGTGCAGCAAACAGAAAGCTGGGTCGTCTTGCAATTGATATGTTGTAAATTTTTGGGTTATCCTTAATACTTCCTGCCAGTATTTCCTGATCTTTGGGCAGGTCCAAAATAAATGATATATGGTTCCCCTATCTTCCTTGCATCTCCAACAGATATCTAGGGTTCCCGGAAACGCCCTACTCAATTTCTCTGGTGTGTAGTACCATCTATTTAATATTTTATAATTTAATTCTTGGAGCCTAGTACTTATTGATGTTTTCATGGTTAAATTGATTATTTTTTGCTGCTGAGTCTGTGAAAAATTCCTCTCCATATCTCTGGCCCATTCTCTTATAGATGGTATCTCCTGGCCTTCTAAAGGTGTTGTTCCTAGCCTATACAACCTAGATAGTAATTTATCCGGGGGTTCCTGGTTTTCACAATATCTTTCAAATTGTGTTAATTCCCTTTTGTATCTGTTTGTTGATCCCAGAGAGTTCAGAAAATGGCACAATTGTACCGCTTGCCAATTTTTAACCCCATATTTTCCTTCCTGGAGTACCAATGAGGGTATAGTTGGCCATCTGTCTTGTTCTGAGAAATATCTGTGTAAGGCCCTTCTCTCTGAGACTCCTGAATGCTCCTTTCTCCATACCTGGTGGAAAGCAGGGGTTTCCTAATACTGGATACAGGGGGAGAAGCTTGAGGTATGTTTTCCTAACTGGCATATCTTGTGGCCTATTGCTAGCGTCGTCCCTATAATTGGATGGTTTTTTAATTGTATCGGCAGTATTTGATAGCACCAGAGTGCTCTTTGCAGTGGGATTTGACTAATTTCTTGTTCGAGATCTACCCATAATTTTGATCCTGTCCTCCTGCCCCATTCTATAATCCTACCCATATGGAACGCTTGATAGTATTTGGTTACGTCTGGTATTGCTAGGCCCCCATTACTCTTAGGTAAGAACATCCTACTCCTACTGATCCTGGGTTTTTTCTTAGCCCAAATGAACTTAAAAAGAAGCCTATTTACTTGAAGTAAAAAGGCAGGGGGGATCTTGATTGGTATTGTTTGAAGAAGATATAGTATTCTAGGGAGTATACTCATCTTAATAGCATTACATCTCCCAAACCAAGAATGAAATCCCCTCTGCCATTTCTTCAAAGTGTCCTTGATTATATTCATCAATGGAGGGAAATTTACTTCAAAAATATTACCTAGTTTTGGTGGGATATAGATCCCCAGATATTTCAGGGCTGTCTTAACCCACTTAAATTTAAAATTAGGTTTTAAAGTTTGTTGTAGGCCCCCCGGTAATTCCACACTCATTGCTTCTGATTTCTCATAATTAATTTTTAAATTTGCTAATTTCCCATATTCCTCTATTTCTCTCATCAAGTTCTGTAGTGATTCCCGGGGGTGAGATATGGTGAACAGCATGTCGTCTGCAAATGCAGAAATGTTATATTCTCTGTCTCCTATATCTAATCCCCGGACTCTCGGGTTTTGCCTAATCCTATTCAGCAGGGATAGTGGACATCCCTGTCTTGTTCCATTTAATATTTTAATAGGCTCTGAGAGGATCCCATTTACCTTGATTGATGCTTGAGGTGTAGTATACACTCCCATAATCCATCTATACATATGTTCTCCTAATCCAATATGTCTCAATACTCCTGCCATAAACTTCCAGTTAACTCGGTCGAAGGCCTTTTCGGCGTCTGTACTCAGAAAGATCAAAGGTGTTTTGGTTTTCCTTGCCCAGTGTACCAGGTTCAATACTTTAATAGTATTATCCCTGGCTTCCCGGGTCGGGATGAAACCCACCTGATCTAGGTGTATTAGCTGTGTCAGGAAAGGTTGTAATCGGGCTGCTATTAATTTAGTAAAAAGTTTTAGATCTGTGTTCAACAATGAGATCGGGCGATAACTACCGCACTCCGCCGGGTCCTTCCCTTCTTTGGGAATCACCGCAATATGTGCCATGAGGGCTTCCGGGCGGAGCGCGGTAGATCGGCCGATCCCATTGAACATCCCAATCATGTATGGTCCGAGGATGGGGAAAAAATGCTGGTAATACTGAATAGAAAACCCATCTGGGCCAGGAGCTTTCCCTTTTTTAACCATTTTCATAGTTCCTTGGAGTTCCTCTATTGAGATAGGTCTGTCGAGAATCTCCCTTTCAGTTGAGGATATTCTTTTAAGTTGTGTTGAGGATAAATAATCCTCAATACTTCCTCTAGGGATATCTATTTGTTCTAAGTTGTATAGGGAGGAATAGTATTCTCTAAATCTATGCGCTATATCTTTAGGGAGTGACATTATCTGGCCGTTCTTGCCCTTAATATGTGGTATGTACACAGTATTCCTAGTATCTTTCAATTTCCCTGCTAAAACTTTGCCACACTTGTCACCTAATTCATATGTTATCCTTCTACCTACTTGAATAATCGCTTTAGCTTTATACCTCAGTAGGTCAGCTAACTCCCTCCTTTTGTGTCCTAATTCTTCTCCTACTTTGATTGACTGTGTACCTTTATGTTGAATTTCCAGGGTTTGGATATCTATCGTTAATTTCCTAACCTGATTCTCCCGCATTTTTTTTATTCTTGCCCCATGCTTTATCAATAAACCCCTCATCACCGCCTTGTGGGCCTCCCACACCACACTTGGGTCGCTCCCCGGGGTATCGTTGGTCCGAAAGTATTCTCCTAGTTCTTTTTCTACTGCTTCTTTGACTTCTGGGGTCTGTAGTAGGCTTTCATTCAGACGCCAACGATATCCCGTGGAGAGAGCCTTACCTGATATTATTATGTCAATTGTCACTGGGGCATGGTCTGGCCAGGTTATATTTCCAATTTTTACTTCCTCCACTCCCGTCAATAGTGGGGGATCAGAAAATAATCCAGCCGGGAATACCTTTTATGTGAATTAGAGTAAAAGGTATAATCTCTCTCCTCCCCATGGAGTATCCTCCAAGCGTCGACCAGATGCATTTCTTTTAACTTTCGCAGGACTCGCCTCCTAGATTTACCTGATAGAGAAGAAGATCCTAAAGATGTATCTAGTTTGGGGTCTAATGTCATATTAATGTCTCCTCCTAGTATCAACTTCCCTTCTATAAATTTATCTAATTTAGACAGTACTTTAATCAGGAAGGTATCTTGATTCGTATTAGGTGTATATATAGTGGCTAATGTTACTTTCTCGTCTCCTAAAATGCCTTTTAAAAATATATACCTTCCATTTTCGTCTATCTGTTTTTCCGTTAATGACCAAGCAATCTGGTTAGATATTAATATAGCCACTCCTTTAGATTTAGATGTTGGACTAAAGGAGTGGTAGGCACATGGGAAAAATCTATTTTGTAAATAGGGTAACCGACTGGCTCTAAAATGGGTTTCTTGGACAAAGGCCACGTCTGAGCGCATTTTTTTTAGTTCACTAAGGAGCATTCTCCTTTTTTCTGGGGTATTTAGTCCCTTAACGTTAAAAGTGGTAATCCTTATACCCCCCATCCTTGCAGCTCAGAGTCCTCTCCCCTCTCCTCCTCCCCTCCCCTTGGACCAGGGAGGCGAGGCTAAGTAAATGGGGGAGGAAGGAGAGAAAACCGCGCCAAGGAGAGGAGAGAGAAGGAAGAGAGGAAGAAAAAAAAAAAAGGGAAACCCCCCCCTACCCAATCCCCTTACTTATTGACCGTGGGGATCGAGAGGGATGGTACAAAGACCCCCCCCCCCTCTACCCCAGAGCCAATTTAGCTCCTACTTGCTTACTCTAATACTCTATCCCCTAAGTATCCCCCTGAGTAATTCTCTATCGGGGGGTACTGGTTTTGCGCACTCCTATATCGCGGTGCCCCCGCACCTTCCAGCTCTCCTTCCACCTCCACTTTATTTAAATCATACTATATAATATATTGCCCATCTTAATTAATCCCTGGATCTCAAGTATTCCTGTTTTACTTCCTCCCCCCTCTTCCCCTCCCCCCCCCCCCCTCCCGCCCACCTCATATTATTGCCCCATTAAGGGGCTACTCATTCTCCCTAGGTACCTAATCGTTAATAACGCCAGGGTAGTGCCCTCCCTCCCCCAAATGACTTCACCATATATAATTATTCCCCCCCCCCCATTTCCAATACTAGGGTTAAATCCCTCTATAGAATATGTGTACTAATTATTCCTATAGTATTCTCACAGTACATGATACATAATAATCTGTAATATAGTATTCTTACAGTAGTTCGAGAAGGGAAAGCGAAAAGCAAACAACAAAACTAGTTTTATAGTACATTCTAAAACATCATGCGTAGCGTGTCTCAATAGGTGTCCTATCTAAATAGTTTCCCTCAGGTCTAATTCACGTACCTGTTCATAATACATTAATAGTACTTTAACAATACCTTAATAATACATTAATAATTCCAAATAAATTGTATTAATCCTTATACCTAGGTTGTCAATAAACCTGCTTGGGGTCTGGGAGCCCCCTCCCCCTCCTCCCGCCCTCTCCATCCCCCTCCCCTCATGCGTGAATTTTTAACCAATGGATTTCCCCACAGACGATAGTTTTTTTCTATCGTTTTTTTAACCATAAGAAAAATTCGAAAACAGGTTCTTTTTTTTTTTTTCACCAATGGGGAAAAAAATGATGGGGTCCACACACGATCGGTTCGTCTGATGAAAACGGTCCATCGACCCGTTTTCATCAGACGAACTGATCGTGTGTACAGGGCATTAGGCTACATTCACACTGGAGCGGTACACCACCAGTGGTAAAAGCATAATTTTTGCGGGGCTATTCAACTGCTAGCGGGACACTTTTAACCCCATTAGTGGCCGAAAAAGAGTTAAAGCCGACAGCAAACCGATTTGGCGGCCCTGCCCATTGATTTCAATGGGCATGGGCATTTTAGGAGCGGTGTATACACCTGACCGCTCCTACAGCGCCTCAAAGATGTGGCTTGCAGGACCTTTTTGAGCGTCCTGCCAGCGCACCGCTCCAGTGTGACAGCTTCGCAGGCGCTATTTTTAGCTATAGTGCCTGCAACCCCCCCAGTGTGAAAGTAGCCTTATGCACAGGTGACAGATGTTGTTGTCAGATGATCTTTTTAAACTGTCAGTGCTCAGGATCAGTGCTGCTTTGTTTTTCAGCCTTCCCTGTATCCTGTGGCCCTGTGATTCTGTATCCTGATTCCAGTTTCTGGCCACTCTTTGAACTCTGCCTGCACCGACCCCGACTTGTCCTTGACCTCCACTTCTGTCTGCTCCGTTTGCTTCTCTACCACTGATTGGCTCTTGACCTGGCTTGTACCCAGATCACACTTTTGCCTGCACCTCTGTACCTGATCTATCCTGCCTGATCCATCCTGCCAGTGTAATGCCTCGTACACACGGGTTTTCTGCCAGAAAAAAGAGAGCAGGATCTCTTTTTTCCCCATCAGGAAAAAATTATAGTGGGAAAACCGTTCGTCTGTATGGTTTTTTCCGATGGGAAAAAAACATGCATGCTCGGAACTAAGTATGAGACGGGAGCGCTCATTCTGGTAAAACTAGCGTTCGTAATGGAGATTTGTCACACTGTGACGGACTGAAAAGCACAAGTGCAAAAAAGCGCAAATCATCTCTCACAGAACTTTTACTAACACGAGGATCAGAAAAGCAGCCCAAAGGGTGGCACCGTTGGAATTGAACTTCCCCTTTATAGTGCTGTCATACGTGTTGTACGGCACCGCGCTTTGGACGGGCAGAAATTGGTCTGACTGTGTGTACGCAAGATAAGCTTGGCCAGAATTCCGTCGGGTAAACCATTGTTTTTTTATCCAGAGTGAAAACCAGTCGTGTGTACATGGCATAAGACTCAGCTTGACTGACTCTGCTTTCAGGACACATCCTGCTGTGTCTGCTAGACTACAGTCTGCTACTAGTGCATGCTTCACCTGCCAGCTGTTGCCAGTACCAGCCTGCTTCAGTCTGCCGTCCACCAGCTGTCTACCAACCCGCCTGCATCAGTGGCGGTTCGTCCATAGAGGGCGCTGGAGCGCCGCCCACTCTGGTTCTCACCGCCACTGAGTCTAATAACATAGATTCATGCATTGTCCAAATCTATGTTATTATCGCCGCTGCCGCTGTTCTATTCAGATGGTCGGCGCTCATGTCCAGCCATCTGAATAACGGCAGCTGGTTTGCTGTACGGAAGTGTCTTTTCAGAGCCAGTGGCTCTGATAGGCTTTCCCAGTACAGATCTTGGGTCCCCAAAGCTTATCCTCAGGAACGCACAGGCTGTGCGCGCCTTGGATAAGACTGACAGGCGTCTCAGCCAATCAGGTTGGCCGATTCTGGCTACCGGTAACCTGATTGGCTGAGACGCCTGTCAGTCATCGAGGGCGGGAGAAGACATCATGGGACATGGATGCCTGACTCCAGTAAAGGTAAGTGCCGGGTGGGGGGGGGGAGGAGCACTTTACAGGGCACAACGGCAACATCAATGAGCACCAGCCGCCACTGGCCTGCATTATCAAAGACTACTTTCCTGCCTGGCATGAATACCTGCTCTGCTACTGGAAAGACCTACAGGCACTCATGCCACTCTGCACTCCTGCGCCTTCTTTTCACTCTACCAGGGGCCCCGAGTCAAATGTGTGAGAAAGTCCTTGCTCATCATTTTAGGCTCTGCCACCAGGTACCTGATAACTATGCTTACTACAAATCCCATATTCCATCTCGGGAGTGGTTGCCTAAGTTTCAACATAAAGTGGGACCATGGAGAAAGAACCAAGCCACCGTCTAACAAAATGTTGGATTACAGCACAGCAAAAAAAAAAAAAAAAGGTATTTGGAGATTTTACTTGTTTAATATTTTTATTGAAATGAATATCAAATATATATAACAGTAATAGTACAATTAGCGCTGGTAGTTACATATAGACATAGAGAGCCACAAGTAATCTCACAACTGCAAAAATTAGAATAAACAAAGCAGTACTGTGATGTAGTGTAACAAATGGTTTCAGGTGTGAGTATAGAGAACACAGAGGTTAAGGTCCTCTGAATACACACATTCAAAATCCATTTGATAAGAACTATAACGCCATCAGGTGATCCAATGACGTTTGGCATCAGTGGAAAAGGGGGAATACCTCTAAAGTTTAGAAGAGAAAAAAATAATAAAAAACGGTAAACAAGGTAGGGTGTGTAAGAAGAAGAAAGAAGGGAGAGAGAAGAAGGAGTGAAGTGGCTTCAGCCATTTGAGCCAGGCTACGGACATGATCAACAAACTCAGACAGGCCTCAGAACTTTCGTGTTCGAGGAGAGAAGAGTCAAAATCAGGTGGGATATAATGGTCCACCCATGGTTGCCAGACTTAACGGTGCTTAGGGATCTTATCTAATATGTGGCCCTTGATTTTGCTGTGAATCATGGCTAGGGTTTTCCTATTTTTGGTCTCAATTACACAGAGTACCAAGGACTTCCAGGCCCTTGCTATGGTTTGTTTAGAGGCAGTCATAAGTTGCTGTAGCAGTTTTGCAGAGGCCATCTTGAATATTTTAGCCCAAAACAGCGCAAGTCCACCAAATATGGACATGTATGCCTGGCTCAGTGCATCCACGAAAACACTCACCAGGTAGGAATTCCGGGACCAAGTACCATCGGAGTAAAACCTTATAATTAATCTCCATTTTAATTAATTTCTTTGTGAAATTTGGAGATTTTAAAGAGGCTAATATATTATTCTATATTCTTAACACAAATAAGTACCTTGTATTGCACAAGGTACTTCTTTGTGTTAAGAATATAGAATAATATATTTTTTTTTTTTTTTTTTTAGCCAAAGTTTAGTGTCACCTTAAGGATCTTGTTTTTGAAAGTTTTACCAAAATGTTGGCAGAATTCTTCCAATGTGATACCTCCTACCTGTAAATTCTTATAAAAACCAACTATTAGAAGTTTGTTAATCAGTCACTGATTGGAAATACAGTATATATACAGTAACAATTCAAGAAAATTTGGGGTATATTTAGGCAACGTAAGCCAAGTTGAATTGTGGAGAAAGAGAAAACCGATACCAGTACTAAAGCCCCTCTGTCTTTTCCTCCCCACAAATTGCACTGCTGCAAGTCTGTTCCTGTGTACTTGGCTGTCAGGACACCATTGAAAGAAGCTGAGAGTCATGTATTGTGATGTTGCTTATTGCGATTTGTTATTTTTTTCTTTACCAAAAATATGTAGAATACGTATCGGCCTAAACTGAGAACATTTTTTTTTTTTTTTTAATTGGGCTATTTATTATAGCAACAAGTAAAAAATATTGTATTTTTTTTTAAATTGTCGTTTTTTTTTTTGTTTAAAGCACAAAAAAAATAAAAACCACAGAGGTGATCAAATACCACCAAAAGAAAGCTCTACTTGAGGGGAAAAAAGGACGTCAATTTTGTTTGGGAGCCACGTCGCACGACCGCGCAATTGTCAGTTATAGCGACGCAGTGCCGGAAGCTGAAATTTCACCTGGGCAGGAGGAGGGTATATGTGCCCAGTAAGCAAGTGGTTAAAAAAGGACTGAATTCTTTCCTAAATGTAAATAAAACTGGGTACTGACATTTATACGTAAAGTTGATCCAGGAAAAATCTGATTGCCTCTCAGGGATCAGGAAGGAACTTTTCCCCTGCTGTAGCAAATTAGATCATGATTTGCTGGGGTTTTTGCCTTCCTCTGGATCAACTGTGAGTGTAGTATTGTGGATATGGAATTGTATGATTTTTTTTTTTCTATTTTATTGGTTGAACTTTTTTGATTAGATTCTTTTTCTAACCTGACTAACTATGTATCTATATAGCATAAGCTTAGTGTTATGCTTCTTATAACCATGTGTGACCATCTTTGGGTAAGAGACAGAGGTTATAAAGGTTAAAGAAGAAAGGTCTTGTAAACAAAGTTGTTACTGCCTTGAGGAATGTGCACTGGACTAGGTGTTTGCCATTTGGAGGTTTGCACAGTAAACACTATCAATGCTCTATAATGGGTCCCGCTCCTGTCCATTTTTATCCGATCTGCCAGACAGATATAAAATAAGGTCACCATCCGTCTGGATTTCACGGACAGGATAAACTCGGATAGCAACGAGTGTCAGCGGACATGTCACCGCTGACATCCACTGCTCCATAGGAGTGAATGGAGCGTCCAATCAGGTCCACCTGAAAAACTGACCAGTGGACCTGATCAGAATGCCGATGTGAAAGGGGTCTTACAGTATGATGAGCTCATCCATAATTACCTAGCACCAAGGTTTCCTTAGGGTGCAGTCTCCCTGCTCTTGCACGTCAGTGATCAATGGCTTCCAAAAAGATGATCAGCACCTCAAAAATGCTTTATTTCTTTGAATAAAAGCATTGCAAATCCATGTAGTAATATCATGCTCCAATTAGATAACACACTTAAACCTTTACCAGGCTTTTTTCGATATCCTTATTTCTTAGATTGTACACCCATAGGAGAAATATACTGTAAAAATGTGCAAATATTTTCCCCAGATTGCATGATACTCACAAAGCATTAAAGGTTTTTGAAGCGGCAGCACAGACGCCTGTGTCTAGCATAGTTGCAAGTTCGCACATGCCATTATGAGTAATACACTTCTATATTCAGTAAAGATTATCTAAGCAATTACAGATACTACTGAATTATGAATTTCTCTAAATAGCAAGCTACAGCTAAGAATAACAATCTTTTTTTGAACCCCTAGGGTGGTCTTCTGCTAAATGTTCAAATTCTGTGCCTTCGTTAATGAATAATGATTTTCATTTTCTTAAATTTTTTTTTTACTCATCAAACACATGCTAATCATTATAGTTACTAATGAAGGCAGAACAACATCTTGCACTAAGTTTGTGTACATACAATTTTTTTTTCATTAAATCCCATGGTAAGTGTAATACACAATTTCTCGTTACTCTTGAATCTCGCTCACAAGTTAATATAAAAGCTATAATAATATCTTGTGTGCTCCATCCTTGTTTTAGCAAGCAGCAGATTAAGTCAAGAGTGAGGCCGGGTTCACACCATTGCAAATTGGATGCGGGTTCTCCACATCCATCTTCGCAATAGCAGGAGATTTTGACCGTCTCTCTATGGAGCCGGTTCATATACAGTATCTCTGCTGTGGCTCTGCTATGAATTTGAACAGGAGCCCTGTGCATCTTTTGGTCCGTTTCAGGTCAGCCCAAAATTTGGTCTGAAATAGAACTTGAAATGGTGAACGGGGCACACAGGACCCCTGCTGGGAGTAACATTGGTATTAGGTGTTAACCCAGGTTAAAGAAACAACTACAGTGGAACCTTGGTTTGAGAGCGTTTTGATTTGTGAGCAACTTTTTTTTTTTTTATTCGGACTCGGTTTGCGAGTGTTGACTCGCAAGATGAGCAGAATTCAAGTTAAATAGGCCTGCAGTACCTCATTTGGCCTGAGGTACGGGGGCACAGAAGCTGAGCAGAGCCGAAAATAGACCTGCAGTACCTCATTTGGCCTGAGGTACGGGGGGGGCAGGAGCCGAGAAAAGCCGAACAGTGGCCTGCAGTAGCTCATTTGGCCTGAGGTATAGGGGTGCAGGGAACGAGCCAAAGTGTCCTCGGCCTTTTCAGCTGTTTACGGCTCTTTTTGGCGCCCACCTCTGGCCGCATTCGGTATTGCATCCCATTGAAGTCAATGCTAAACAAATTATTTTCGTTTCCATTTACTTCAATGAGAAAACTTGCTTTAATATGCGAGTACTTTGGATTACGAGCATACTCCTGGAACAGATTATGCTCGTAATCCGAGGTTCAACTGTACTAATCTGCATATTTGTGGCATATCAGTGGTTTATAAACTTCTGGATCAGCATAACAGCCAGAGAACAAGCTTTTTTTTAAGATAAGAGCAGCAATGGCAGCCTGCATCGTTTTTTCAAGTACATTCATTTATTTTTTATTCTTAATAATAATAATAATAGCAATAATAATACATAACACATGTTGTAGCATTGGTAGTGCATCATTTTTTACATTACAATGGCAGGAACTACGGCATGTAAGTAATGGCATTTCTATGCCAAAAGCAGCAAAACAATTACAAAGAAAAATCTCTTTGTGACAGTTGAAGTGAAAGCCCTTCAGCGTCCGAGTCCATGGTAACAACTGATGTCTGTGAGAAAATTAGAAAGTCCTATGTGTTTGAGATTAATTTGCTAATGTCAAGCCTTAAATTCTTTGAAATGAAGGACATTGAACTGATATTATTGTTTCATGCTTGAATTGATAATGTAGCCAAAGTTAATAGATAAAAGACTTGACATTACTAACCTTGTACACTGTGGCCCTTTATCAAAAACATTCTGTTCACATATTTTATGCCACCAGCAAATGTAATTGTAGACGGTGTTTTTACGTTACTTTGATGTCTGCTTCTCTCTAGTTCTGTGATTTTTTTTTTTTTTGGCGCTTCAGTACTTTTCCACTTTCGTTCACTGCAATTATTCTGTATTAAAGAGAAACTGAACTCTAAAATCTGTGTTTAAAAAAAGCTGACTGAGGGCAAAGGACTATCATAAGGATTGCCTGTGGTCTCCTATCTAATCTTTCCCCATTACTGCCTTACCAAGCCATGTTCTGCACTGTATCTTTTTTTGGAGGTGGCCATCTTTGTAAGTGGCGGACTTTTGCTCTCCTATGTCAGAGGCTCCAGCAAGGAAGAAACTTAACAGCACAGTAGGGACATCACAGATTCTCTCTCCAAATCTTATACAATTAGGAGCAGTTCCTTAGATCTCACACTGCAAATATACAACTATGATCCTGTACATACAGGAGTGCCTAGGCACAATCACATACCAGGAAGGGCACTGCTATTTTTTAGGTTAGGTTGGTACATTTCTTTTCGGTACCTTACCCTGTTAGTTGTGTAGCTACCTTGCTGTAATCAGGTAAGTTTATTTAAATTTAGTGGCCTAGGCTGCAGTAACCTTAGTGTAACTGATAGTTTAGCTTAATTGTGTTTCCCTTGGGCTCTGGCTACTGTCAGTTTCTGTGTGCTGCCAGTAGAAGTCACTGGTGCCTCTGGAAATAGTATGAGAGCTGAAGTAATCAGAACTAGGAATATTTATCTCTCCCTGGCTGACCAATAAGTGGTTTATTGACAGTGGTGCCTGCTGAGAGAGAGTATAAATATCCAGGGAGTGATCTTGGGAGGGCAGTGTGTTCTCCCCTGGGCCTCCTGCCTAAGGGTGGGATGTGGTTGGCTGTTGAATCATGTTAGGCCTGCTGCCTGAGAGGGTGAACATGTGGCTGAAAAAAGGCCTGGGTTTGTGGCCTAGATTTTGTAATCTGGGACTTGAGGAACCATGTAAGAACTCTAGCTGTCTTAAAGAGCTTGGATTTGAACCTTGGACCTCACTAGAGTATGGAGTCTTCTCCCCAGTGAGTTAATTAATTAACAACAATTTTTAACAAGTGCTTACAGTCAGGAGCTACGATTACAGATTGACATGTCCGATTCAAGGTTCTCTATCTTTAAAGATTTTTCTCCCTTTTCTGGAGTCTGCAAGTCTGTTTTTTTTTTTTTTTTGTTGACAAACATTTTATTAAAGATTTCACAGTACAAAGTCATTACATTTAAGGTCTCCGGTACATTAGGACATATGTATCCAGCATGCAAAATATGGTACGTCACAACAGTAGCCTTGGATGCAGTACAGGTAAGAGGTATAAATTACAGTGAATACGAGAACAGGTGAGCATAACTTCTCCCGATCGCATGGAATGGTTCCACAATAGAACGAAAAACCTTCATAACTAGGAGAAACGTGTACAGGGCAGAAGTAACGAATCTCAACATTGTCGGAGTCTGCAGTTCCCGTCCGAAACGCGATCCCCACCAGAACAACCCAGGTGAAAACCCAACTGCGTGCGGGGGAAATTTATATGCAAGTCTGTTGATGTCCTCTGCCCTTACCCACTCTCCCCAAAGCTAAAAAGTAAAAGTAAATAAACTCCCATTGTTTTGCATCAAAAAGTGACTGCCGCTCATCTGTACACATTGCTCCACTATTGTCTGAGGACTACACCCTGAGGTGAAATGCTAGCACAGCAGGTTCCCGGGGGTCCCACTAGTGTTTGTGGGTCGTGCTGTGGGGGGTTGTAAATGCAGAGCTTTCAGCACAAAAAATATAGTGTGTCTTAAAATATACCTTTCCTCTAATCCACTGGTCTCCAAACTGCAGCCTTTTTCTTGCCTTTATCCAGCTCTTGAGGCCTTATTTCTGCCACTGACATCAACAATGGGGCACTGTTGCTTCTACTGACAGCAACAATGGGGCATAATTCCTTCCACTGACTTCTAAAATAGGGAACTATTCCTCTCAATGATACCAACCATTTTCCCCCCTAATACCAAAGGTCTCGCAGTGTTTACTCCCAGTGGGCACATACTGGTTCCAATAAAGTCTGAAGGACAGTAAACTTGCCCTTTCTTAAGAAAGTTTGGCGACCCCTGCTCTAATCTATCCTCAAAGGTCTGACGCTAACACTGAAACCAAAACTTTTTTTGCAATTTTGGATAGTGTGGAAGGCTTATGCCGCATACACATGATCGGACATTCCGACAACAAAACCGTGTAAAAAGTTCTGACGGATGTTGGCTCAAACTTATCTTGCATACACACGGTCGCACAAATGTTGTCAGAAATTGCGAACTTCAAGGACGTGGTCACGTACGATGGCACAATAAAACGGTAGTTCCATACCCAGTGCGCCACCCTTTGGGCTCCTTCTGCTAATCTTGTGTTAGCAGAAGTTTGGTGAGAGACGATTCGCGTTTTTCAGTCAACTTTTTTTAGTTACTGCTCTTTGCAGCATGATGAATGTGCGATCTCCATTAAGAACACTAGTTTTACCAGATCGAGCGCTTCCGTCTCGTACTTGATTCAGAGCATGCATGGAATTTTGTGCGTCGGAATTGTCTACACATGCTCGTAATTTGCGAGAACGGCATAAGAATTTTTGTCCTGGTTTCTATTGCTATCTGCGTTCCTACTTGGAAGATCTCCCTACCTATTTTTACTAATGACTATTGTCACCAGAATTGAATGTGAAAGAACATTCAAATTGTTCAGTTTTCACCAAAACAAAAATAGAGAGCAATCTTCAGTGGCTATACTTTTTCAGATGACAATTTCCCAAGGGTGGATTTATCTACTTTTGGAAAGATTTCCTCTTATTGGAAGGACGGGAAGTGAAGAGAAATATCACTAATTGGACAGAAATGGCTTTGATATACATTTACTGTAAATTTAATACAAACTCTAACATTAAGGGCTTCTATCACATAGGTGGCCCAGGGAAGGGTAAAAACAGGCAGCTGAGTTGCGGTTTTATCACTAGTGTTGAGCAGAATATGCCATATTCGATTTCGCGATATATCTCGAATATATAGTCGAATATTCGAGATATATTCGCTAAATACGAATATTCGTGATATTTTTTGGAAATGAAATTATTGCGAATTTTCGCTATTGCGAATGCGAATTGCGGAATTTCGAGAAATGCGGAATGGAGCACTCTGATTGGCTCAGAATATTCGTGATATTTTACAATACAAAATAATTGCGAATATTCGAGAAATGCGGAAGGAGCACTCTGATTGGCTCAGAATATTCGTGATATATTACAATACACAATAATTGCGAATATTCGGCAAATGCGGAAGGAGCACTCTGATTGGCTCAGAATATTCGTGATATATTACAATATAAAATAATTGCGAATATTCGAGAAATGCGGAATGGAGCACTCTGATTGGCTCAGAATATTCGTGATATATTACAATATAAAATAATTGCGAATATTCGAGAAATGCGGAATGGAGCACTCTGATTGGCTCAGAATATTCGTGATATATTACAATATAAAATAATTGCGAATATTCGAGAAATGCGGAATGGAGCACTCTGATTGGCTCAGAATATTCGTGATATACTGTATTACAATATAAAATAATTGCGAATATTCGAGAAATGCGGAATGGAGCACTCTGATTGGCTCAGAATATTCGTGATATATTACAATATGAAATAATTGCGAAATTTCGAGAAATGCGGAATGGAGCACTCTGATTGGCTCAGAATATTCGTGATATATTACAATATAAAATAATCGCGCGATATCGCTATTGCCGAATAATCGCATTGCGATTTTTCGGCAATATAAAATGAGCGCTGCAGCTACTCGGCCCAAGGTCTCTAATCATACCAGCAATGCTTTTAGACGTCGATGGGGATCTCTAGGATGTGATCTGTTCTAAAAAAAAAATTGAAAAAATTTGAATATTCGAAATAGCGAATATTCGCCGCGATATTCGTGTTATTCGTGAATACTCGAATATGCAATATTCGTAGCGAATATTCGCAATGCGAATATTCGTGAGCAACACTATTTATCACCTCCCAACTGCCAACCTAAAGCCTACTAAAGAGCTGGAGGGTGTTGCTCACATACCATGGCAGCATGTCAGTAAACTCATTCATTCAAGTCAACGGGGCACAATGCAAACCGAGAGTCAAATTAATGGCTCACAATTGCAGCACATTAGTCCTATTAAAAACTGCCTATTGGCAAAAAAAACTGAATCTCTTCCTGAATGCCTGAGAGTAGTCGCTTTACCCATAGGTGGATCACTTTTCAGAGAAAGAGCAAGTGTCAACCTAGCTTTGACTAAGATGGAAACCCAAATATTGAAATTATATACATGTTAATGTCAATTCAAAAGTTGTTTTCAATCTCTTAAAGCGGAGGTTCACCCTAAAATGAAGTATTTAACATTCCATTCAGCATAAGTCCAACATTTACACTATGGTGTTTTTTTTTTGCCATACATACCGTCTTATTGTTGGTGTCCCCCCGGCTTCCGGGTTCTCACTCCCGCGGGAGTGTGCGTTCTTATGCAGAGGTTAGATGGTTGACGTCTGGTGAAAAAGTTCCCTCGGTGCATAAGGCGCGTCACTAGTTTTCCGTAAGTAGCCGAACTGCGAGCCAGCTCTATACGACACCTGCGCAGTCAGCATTACATGGCAGGTGCAGGCACCATATAGTTTGGCTACTAACGGAAAACTCGTGACACTCCTTATGCGCCGGGGGGAACTTTTTCACCAGACGTCAATCATCTAACCTCTGCATAGGAATGCCCACTCCTGCGGGAGCGAGAACCCGGGAGTCGGGGGAAAAACAATAATAAGACGGTATGTACGGCAAAAAAAAACCACCATAGTGTAAATGTTGGACTTATGCTGAATGGAATGTTAAATACTTGTTTTTAGGGTGAACCTCCGCTTTAAGAGATTGAAAACAATTTTGAATTTACATTTTTAGGGTGAACCTCCGCTTTGAATCTGCAGCTTTAATTGCATGACAAGGGAAATTACATTGTTTTAAATGATGATAGCCCTAATTAATGCGACTCAACACACTGCGATTTTGGAAAAGGTTCCTGCACAACTTTGGTAAGACTGCATTTCAGCACCATAGACTTCTATGTTAACTCAAGAAGTCACACCAATGTTAGTTAAAAAGTGATTCCTATGCAACTTTGATAAGATGGGTGTTTTTTTTTCCACTACACACAGATGTGAATAGCATGTGCTTGGAAGGAGAGTTTTAGGCCACGTACACACGATCGGTCAAAACCGATGAAAACGTACTGAAGGTCCATTTCATCGGTCCAAACCGATCGTGTGTGGGTCCCATCGGTAAGTTAAGAGAACTTGCTTTAAAATTTAACCGATGGACGTCTAACCGATAGGTCAAAACAGATCGTTAGTATGCAAAAGCATTGGTTAAAAAGCCGTGCATGCTCAGAATCAAGTCGACGCATGCTTGGAAGCATTGACGTTTTTTTCAGCACGTCTTTAATTTTTTCTGTCACCGCGTTCTGACACGATCGGTTTTTTAACCGATGGTGTGTGGGCACATCAGACCATCAGTCAGCTTCATCGGTTAACTGATGAAAATGGTCCTTCGGACCGTTCTAATCGGGTGGACTGATTGTGTGTACGAGGCTTTAGGCAGCAAGGATGACCTGGGAGGAGAGATGAGGGTAAAAAAAGAGTAAAGTAGCATTGAGGTCAGATCAAAGTCAAAAGCAATTTGCACTACACAGTCACACTGGAAATCGCATGAAAAGTTCCTCACATTCATGTGAGCCATACCTGAGCAAACATTAGACCCTTCTTGACATCCATACCAGACCCTCATCAAGAATGCTGTTTTTCTTTTGTTTTTGGGGGTTCACCATTAACATCTATACCAGAATTTCATCTGGAATAAAGGTCTGGTATAGATTAAGGAAATCCCCAGTCGCTATGTTTACAAACAGAAGTAAGCAATAAGCAAAAGTTGTCAATTTCCAATAAATTTGCAATTTAAACTATATTTTTTTGTTGTAAATATCAGTTTTGTTGCAGTAGGTTGTATACATCGTCCAGATATGCCACTTGACAGATAGGTTGAGTGTATCCCTGGGCATGTTATTTAACTGCTTCCAGACTGCCCCATGTACATTTACTGCAGCAGGGTCGGCCCTTCAGCGCAAAATCATGTACCTGTATGTGATTTTGATTGCTGGGTCTGGGGCGCCTGCGCACCCTGCCGATGACCCGCTCTCGCTGTAATTGGACACAGCAGGAGCCAATCAGTAAATCTAGCGGCACATCACCATTCTGTCAGAGGGGAAGATAGAGATCTTGTGTTTCTGCTAAGCAGGAACACATATCTCTGTCTTTCCCCAGTCAAAACATCCCCTACACAGTTAGCAAGCACTCCCGGGGGAACACATTTAACCCTTTGATCACCCCTGATGTTAAAGGGGTTGTAAAGGTTTGTTTTTTATTTTCTAAATAGATTGCTTTAAGCTAGTGCATTGTTGGTTCACTTACCTTTTCCTTTGATTTCCCTTCAAAAATTTTTTTTTTTTCTTTGTCTGAATTTTTCACTTCCTCCTCAGTAAGCTATTATGGCTGACTAACCCCCTGCCAGAAAGGCTCGGATGATGGGGGCAAGCTTACTGAGGAGAAACAGGAAGTGAGAAATTCACACAAAGAAAAAAAAACATATAGAAGGGAAATCGAAGGAAAGGGTAAGTGAACCAACAATGCAGTAGTTTAAAGGAACCTACAGTTGCAAGACAAAGTATGTGAACCCTTTTGGAATGATATGGATTTCTGCACAAATTGGTCATAAAATGTGATCTGATCTTCAAAGTCACAATAGACAATCCCCACAGTCTGCTTAAATAAATAACACACAAAGAATTAAATGTTACCATGTTTTTATTAGACACACCATGTAAACATTCACAGTGCAGGTGGAAAAAGTATGTGAAACCTTGGATTTAATAACTGGTTGAACATCCTTTGGCAGCAATAACTTCAACCAAACGTTTCCTGTAGTTGCAGATCAGACGTGCACAACGGTCAGGAGTAATTATTGACCAATCCTCTTTACAGAACTGTTTCAGTTCAGCAATATTCTTGGGATGTCTGTGTGAATCGCTTTCTTGAGGTCATGCCACAGCATCTCAATCGGGTTGAGGTCAGGACTCTGACTGGGCCATTCCAGAAGGCGTATTTTCTTCTGCTTAAGCCATTCTGTTGTTGATTTACTTCTATGCTTTGGGTCGTTGTCCTGTTTCAACAACCATCTTCTGTTGAGCTTCAGCTGGTGGACAGATGGCCTTAAGTTCTCCTGCAAAATGTCTTGATACACTTGGGAAATCATTTTTTATTCGATGATAGCAATCCATCCAGGTCCTGATGCAGCAAAGCTGCCCCAAACCATGATGCCCCCACCACCATACTTCACAGTTGGGATGAGGTTTTGATGTTGATGTGCTGTGCCTCAGTTTCTCCACACATAGTGTTGTGTGTTTCTTCCAAACAACTCAACTTTGGTTTCATCTGTCCACAGAAAATTGTGCCAGTACTGCTGTGGAACGTCCAGGTGCTCTTGTGCAAACTGTAAACGTGCAACAATGGTTTTTTTTGGACAGCAGTCGCTTCCTCTGTGGTATCATCCCATGAAATCTTTTCTTTTTTAGTGTTTTACGTATCATAGATTCGCTAACAGGGATGATAGCATATGCCAGAGACTTTTGTAAGTCTTTAGCTGACACTCTAGGATTCTTCTTCACCTCATTGAGCAGTCTGTGCTGTGCTCTTGCGGTCATCTTTACAGGATGGCCACTCCTAGGGAGAGTAGCAGCAGTGCTGAACTTTCTCCATTTATAGACAATTTGTATTACCATGGACTGATGAACAGCAAGGCTTTTTTAGATACTTTTATAACCCTTTCCAGCTTTATGCAAGTCAACAAATCTAAATTGTAGGTCTTCTGAGAGCTCTTTTGTGCGAGGCATCATTCACATCAGGCAATGCTTCTTGTGAAAAGCAAACCCAGTGTGTGTTTTTTATAGGGCAGGGCAGCTGTAACCAACACCTCCAATCTCATCTCATTGATTGGACTCCAGTTGGCTGACACCTCACTCCAATTAGCTGTTGGAGATGTCATTAGTCTAGGGGTTCACATACATTTTCCACCTGCTCTGTGAATGTTTACATGGTGTGTTCAATGAAAACATGGTAACATTTAATTTGTTGTGTGTTATTAGTTTAAGCAGGCTGTAATTGTCTATTGTTGTGACTTAGATGAAGATCAGATCACATTTTATGACCAATTTGTGCAGAAATCCATATCATTCCAAAGGGTTCACATACTTTTTCTTGCAACTGTATTTAGAAAATAAAAAAACCTTTACAACCCCTTTAACCCCTTCCCTGCCAGTGTTCATTCATTTTTAGCACTAATCACTGTATTGGTTTCACTGGTCACCAAAAAGTGTCACAATTGCTGATTGTCACCATTACTAGTAAAAAAGAAAAATTCCAGAAATATATCCCATAGTTTGAAGACATTATGGCCCCGATTCACGTACATCTGCGCATTATTGGACCGGCGTAGCGCACCGCCTTTACGTTAGACTTGCGCAATGTAGCCGCGTAATCACCCTATTCTCGTAGCTTTTGCGCAGGAAATTGCGCAAGCGTAACGTTTTTTCCGAGGCGTAAGGAGGAGTAATACAAATTGGGAAGGACGTGGGTGTGTTACATTGAAATGAGCCGTGACCCCATGCAAATGAAGGGCCGGCCGGCTCGCGCATGCGCGCGTGAAGGAGACCATGTCAGCTCCGCTGTGCGCATGCTCACAACTCGGGAGCGGCGCAATCAGTGAAATTGGAAATGGACTAGGGCAACGCTGTGAACTACGCAGACAGCATAAATAGACACACACAAACGCACTTGCATTGCAAAAGTACATCCCTTTGTCCCTTCCCATTTAACCAAGTGCTTTTGTTATTGTTGTTCGTTGCAGTGTGTCTTGTAGTTGTCAGATTAGTGTTCTGTGTGATCAAGTGCTTGTTGGTATATTTGTGAAAGTGTTTTTTGATAAGTGTTTGAGAGACTGTTTGTTTGATTGATATATTTTTGTTCGTTTTTTTTCTTGCAGTTTTTTTGGTTTATATTGTTTTGTGACAGTTTCTTGCTGAGTAGTTTTCTGTGTGTGTTCTTGCTTGATTGTTTGTGCTTGTTTGTGTGATTGAATTTTGTTGACTGGGACTGATTGTTTTTGGAAGTATGACTGAGAGAAAAAGAAAGCTCAATTTTACTGTGGGGGAAAAAAGAATTCTTGTCCGGGCCATTAGCGAGTATGGGCGTTTTCTCCACGGCCCGCAGAGTGCCAACACCACCCCGGCCAGGAGGAGGGAGATTTTGGATCTGATCACTGAGCAGGTCAATTCATCGGGGGAGGGGGAGACACGGACCAGGTCTGGGATTGACAAAAAAATCAACAACCTCCGGCGTCTGGTCAAAAAGAAACTGGCCGCAATGCATGCCCATGCCAGGGGCACAGGAGGGGGCCCACCATGCCGTATTAGTCTGACAGCGACGGAGCGTGCGGTGGCCCTGACCTTTCACCGGCATGAAGTGGAGGGCCTGCCAGGCTTTGACACAAGTCCGGTCCCCGTGGTGCCAGGTAAGGTTTTTTTTACAATCAGGTGTGCAGCATGTGTGGGGGAGGGGGTGAAAGGGAATATGTGGCAAGTGTGTGGATCCTCCAACCTGTGAATGTTTTGTGTCATCCACAGATGTGCAGGAGGGTGCAGGGCCATCTGGGCTGACCGCACCAACCCCAGGACAGCAGCCTAATGAGGCCCCCCCAACAAGGCCGGAGTCCGCGGAGGAGGTTCAACAGGAGGAGGGGAATCATGAGGAGGAGGGGAATCATGAGGAGGAGGATAATCATGAGGAGGAGGGGAATCATGAGGAGGAGGGGAATCATGAGGAGGAGGGGAATCATGAGGAGGAGGAGTCAGGCACTGGACGATTGGGTTTTGCGGACTCTTCCCCTCTGGCTGGCAGAAGCCTGCCCTCCCTAAGGGGCAGCCCCCCCCCCTCCTCCCCCAACATGGCTCCCCTCACAAGGGCCTCCCCTTCTCCCCGGCCACAACCATCAGCTGGAGGCAGGATTTCATCCCAGAGCACCAGGGGGGCACCCAATCTCCTGCCCGCCAGTCTGAAAAGGGACCAGGCCCTCCAGACCCGCCATATGGGACAGCTCAGCCAGACTTTGGGGCGGATGGAGGAGAGCCTGTCCTCCATCAAGGATACGCTGGGTAACCTGGACTCCCACTCCCGGGCTTTCACAACCTGCCTAAACGAACTGCAGACGACATCAGCAGGCGTTGGGCAGGATGTGAGGGCCCTTACCCAGGCTATCCAGGCCAACACGGCAACACTTGGTGCTGCCCTGGACAGAATTGCCGTGGCCTTGGAGGGCAGGCCACCAGGTGGGCAGAGATCGGGGGCTGCTCCTCCTTCCCCGGGTTTGCCACTCCCCCATGAGTCTCCTCTGAGGGGCCGGGGCCGTGGTCGGGGGCGCCCCAGGCGTGGCTCACACAGAGGGCAATAATTTATTTTTCCCCCTTTTTTTTTTTTTGGCTGACATTTTTTGCTTTTTTTTTTTGTTTTTTGATGACATTTTTTTTTTATTTTGGGTTGTGCATGCTGTTTGAATGTGGGGGTGACATTCCTGCTGGAAAAGGGGTGTCATCCTCAAATTTGGTGGAGAAGGGTTCCCCAGGACAAGGGAGAAGTGATCCTCAGGTCCGTGTGATTGGTGTATGAATGTTCAGTGACATAATTGGAGCCTTGACGTGGCGTTACTGCTCACCAGTCCTGCATGGTGGACTGGTGCCAATCCAATTTGATGTGGATGTGGGGTGTGTGTGCTAGGGACCACAGTGGTGTGCATGCATGCATTCTCATTGTGCCATGATTAATGTGTGTGTTTAACGTGCAAAGATGCCCAATATGAGCTGCCTCCTGGCTGCTCTTCCCTCAGAAGACGGGGTATCCTCGGTTAGGGGTTGATTGTCTGGTTGGGGGGTCAGGTCATCACGTAGCTCAACCTGCAGGCCCTTCCTCACTGCGAAATTGTGCAGCATGCAACATGCAGCGATGATATGGCACACGAAGTTTGGGGAATACAACAGTGTACCCCCAGACTTATCCAGGCATCGGAAACGTGACTTCAGGAGGCCAAAGGTGCGCTCCACCACTGCACGGGTTTTGATGTGTGCTTGATTGTATCTTTCCTCTCCTGGGGTTTGGGGGTTTCGGATTGGAGTCATGAGATGGGGTCCCAGTGGATATGCAGAGTCACCTGTAAGGGAAAAGACAGGAGCATGTTAGTCATGCATGTGCCACTTGTGAGGTGTGCATCACGGGAGGGGATAGTCATGCCTGACTCCCATGTCACTCACCAACTAGCCAGGTGTTCCCATACACGTTCTGATCGAATTCCATTCGGATGTGGCATTGATTGTATATGTAGCTGTCATGGCTGGATCCGGGGTGTTTGGCACGGACGTGCCATATGAGGCCTTGGGCATCAACTATCACCTGTACGTTGATGGAGTGCCAATGCTTCCGATTGCGGTACATGTGCTCTGTCTCCAGGGGGGGCTGGAGTGCCACATGTGTGCAATCAATGGCCCCGATGGTGCGTGGGAACCTGGCAAATCTGTAGAAATCTGTCCTTGCCTTCAGTCGCAGCTCCTCAGTGGTGGGTTTAATGATTTGGTTGGCCATGCGTGTGAGGATTGCAGGGACAACCTGGTGCACACATCTGCTCATGGAGGATTGTGACATCCCAGCCACCACTCCACTTGTACGCTGAAAAGAGCCACTGGCAAGGACATGGAGTGTTGCCAGTACCTTGACCAGTGGCTGCACTGCATGTGAGCGGTGTGTTGGGCTGGTGAGGTCCTCCTGCAGGGTTGTGGTTAATTCCAGGATGGCATGAGGGGTGAATCTGAAGATGCGAAACACCTCAGAATCACTCATGCCAAACAGGTCTATGCGGGTGCGGTATATCCTCTCCCGTGCCATCCTCCGTGCCCTCCTGCTTCTTTGCTCATCTAAAGTCAGTAGTGCAGCTATGAGCGACGATGCCCCTGGCATGTTGGCAGTCAAATTGTAGTGCAACACGTGTGTGTGGTCTGCTCCTCACTAACGGTGTTGCTTTCTGTGAGATGTAGACGTTTTTTCAAATTTTAGACCACCTTTTATGTGCTCTAATTTTAGACAGAAGATTTTGCTGTTGCGCACACCGTGTAGCCTGCGCAGCAACAACGTTTTTTTGTGGATCCCCGCAACTCCCTCATTAGCATATTTGACTAGCAAATCAATGGTGTGTCTATCGCACTTTTGCGCGGAAGGATGCGCCAGTCTAACAAAATTACGCGGGACAAAAAAAAGTAAATTTTTTGCGTATCTCGTTCTGGGGATGCTGCGCAACGAAACGCACGCGCACATTTAGACTTACGCACGCGCATCTCCTGTTGCGCAGGCGTAATCGCTCTGTGAATCTGGGCCTATAACTTTTGCGCAAACCAATTAATGGGGTCAATTCACAAAGCTTTATTTTCAGATTGCGGGTGTTATTTTAACGATTTTGCACGTTATTGAAGCTAGTTCAATTCACTAAACGATTTAACGCTTTGAAAAATCATCAAATAACGTTTCACTACACAGAACCGATATTTTAAGGTGTGGATCCTTATTAAAGAGTCAAATCGTTATTTTAAAGAGTCAAATCGTTTTTTTAAAGAGTTAAATCGTTAAATATGTACAGAAGTGCAATTCACAAAGATTTTTTTGACAGTTATCAATCGTTAAGCAATCGTTAAATTAACACCTCCCTCAGGGTGTCGTTATGACATTTCCCAGGTGATATTTTGTTGTTAGAGGAAGCTTTTGGTGATTTTTGTAGTGTAGTGACGTTTTTAGTAGTGTTGGGCAAGATAGAACCGTGCTCTATTTGAACTTAAAATTATCCAGAGGCGAAGAAGAACATGTTAGAATCTTGTTTAGATTTATAATGTGTATTCCGTTCACGTACTATTTTGGATGACTTTTCTGAAACCCAGGTGATAGCTAAATTCCGATTATCATCTCCCATGATTTATTCTCTGTATGAGGAAATACACATGGCTTTAGAAAAAGACACACTAGAAGTTTTGCACATCACATGCTCAATCTCCATGTGTATTGCTTGTGTCTCTCTCTCTCTCTCTCTCTGTATCTGCTCTTTTCCACATGCAGCTGTTCTCCTCCCATTCTGCTCCCAGAATGCATCTCTCCAGCATTATTTAACGATCTTAAGAGTTATTTTAACGTCCTAAATGTTAATAATAACGTCTGAGTAGTTAGCATAACGATTGGATAAAGAGTCAGTTGAAAACCATAACGACTATGTTAAATAACGATTATAGCTTTCGTGAATACCATGTTTGCTTGCGTTAAATAAGGAGTGCTAATTTAACACCTAAAGAAAACCAATAACGTTTCTCTTTGTGAATTGACCTCAATATATGCTAATTGGGATTTGTTTTATCAAAAACATGTAGCAGAATACATATTGGCCTAAATTGATTAATAAATTAAATTTTTTACATTTTTATATGTTTTATAGCAGTAAGTAAAAAATATTGTTTTTTAACCACTTAAGGACCCCCGCACGCACATATACGGCCACAGAATGGCACGTACAGGCACAAGGGCGTAAATTTACGTCCCCGCCTAAGTGCGGTTCGGGGGTCCCATCGGGACCCCCTCCGCGGCGTGCGGGGGTCCCCCTGGCTCCGGGAGCGATCCGGGATCAGCGGGCGGATGTCGGCGCTTACCCGCCCCCCCGCGATCGCTCCCAGCCAATGGGAGTGTGCTCCCATTCTGTCAGTTCCTCCTCCTGTGTTTCCACAGGAAGGAGGAAATGATGTCACCTCTCATCGCAGCTGTGTTTCCCAGCGCTGCTGATGAGAGAAGACATCACAAGTAAGTGTGCACCAACACAACACTGACACACACTCACATAGGCATATTAACCCCTTGTGATCGCCCCCCCCACCCCCCTGTCACAGTGTCACTGAATGCAGTGATCTAATCACTGCATTTAGTGTCAGTGTGACAGGCAGTGTAAAAAACAGTTAGTGTTAGGTTCAGGATAGCCCCCCCACCCCCCCTAATAAAGTTTTAACCCCCTGATCACCGCCCTAGTTAACCCTTTCACTCCCTATTGCCAGCGTCACTAAGCGATCATTTTTCTGATCGCTGTATTAGTGTCGCTGTTCCCGCTAGGTAGCTATTTTTTTTTATTGCGATTTTTTTTTTACTAAAGACATGTGGCTAAATACATTTTGGCCTAAATGTTTGACTAAAATTTAGTTTATTTGATTTTTTTTTAACAAAAAGTAAAAAATAGTGTTTTTTTTTCAAAAATGTCGCTCTATTTTTGTATATAGCGCAAAAAATAAAAATCGCAGAGGTGATCAAATACCACCAAAAGAAAGCTCTATTTGTGGGAAGAAAAGGACGCAAATTTTGTTTGGGAGCCACGTCGCACGACCGCGCAATTGTCTGTTAAAGCGACGCAGTGCCGAATCGCAAAAACACCTTGGGTCATTTACCAGCGTATTGGTCCGGGTCTTAAGTGGTTAAAAAAATAAAAAAAGTATTGTCGGTCTTTTTTTGTTTATAGCGCAAAAAATAAAACCAGCAGAGGTGATCAAATACTACCAAAATAAATCTCTATTTGTAGGAAAAAAAGAACATCCATTTTATTTGGGTACAGTGTCGCATGACTGTGCAATTGCACTCTGGTTTGAAGGGGGGGTCTCTGATATTAACCTGCCTGGCGGTATCCCTGAGCGTGACTCGGGTGTTTTTTTCTTGCTAAGATCGGTATCACCGAGTCACGCTCGGGGTAGCTATGCAGAGCCTGCAGCGCGTGCTGGCTTACCTTGTTCCTGGATCCAGCGATGCATCCACGCTGTGTGAGCAAGCGGGTGCTCGCTCGATTCACACAGTGTCCCCGTGTGCCATCGATCTCCGTTCCCTGCGACGTTACGACGCACGGGAGCGGAGAACGGCACCAAATTCAAAAACGTAAACAAACACATTACATACAGTATACTGTAATCTTATAGATTACAGTACTGTATGTAAAAAATACACACCCCCCTTGTCCCTAGTGGTCTGTCCTGTGCCCTACATGTACTTTTATATAATAAAAAATGTTCTTTCTGCCTGGAAACTGTAGATTGTCCATAGCAACCAAAAGTGTCCCTTTATGTCAAAAATGGTTTTAGATCAGCTAGAAAACAGGGATAATAAATTATAATCACTTGCAGAATTGAGCAATAGCGATTTGTGGGGAAATTCGTCATAAAAAAATAAAAAAAAATGACAGCGACAATTCTGCAACTGAGCAAATTTCAGTGTTTTTGAGTTGATTACATTATTGAATATTTTTTATTATAATTACATTATAATTTGTTATAATTATTTATAGTTATTTATTAAATAAAAAATTATGATTTTGTTTTTCAAACTTTATCATACCCGGGATGTCTTGTTTGGACAGATTTAATGAGTTATTCCTAAGAATTGCAGGCCTACAGTATAAAACGCCAAATTTCCATGCAAATAATTGTACCGCTTTTGGTACGTAATTCCAGACAGAATCATACCGCCAGGGAGGTTAAAGGAGACTATGATATGCAAGGAAGGACTATGGTGTAATAGGGGGCAATCTAATGTGAGGGAGGCTCTGATGTGCAAGGGGAGCTTCTGATGTGAAAGAGAGGCTCTGATGTTATGGGGATTTTCTGATGTAAAATGGAGACTCTGATGTGAATGAAGGAAACTTCTAATGTGATAGAGGGCCTTGCGATGTGAAGTTATTTCTTGGAGTGTGTTTATATATTGATTTAAATTACAATCATTTATTGATAGAGTGTGAGTGTGGGTATGTCACTGTGTGTATATGTCAGAGGAGCAGAGTGAAACCGCCTCCCCCTCCTTGTTTATGTCTAAAGGGGGATCTGTATTGTAGGGGGGTCTGAAATGTAGGGGGGTTCTGTATTGTAGGGGGTTCTGTATTGTAGGGGGGTCTGAAATGTAGGGGTTCTGTATTGTGGGGGGGGGGTTACATAGTTACATAGTTACATAGTTAGTCAGGTTGAAAAAAGACACAAGTCCATCCAGTTCAACCATAAAAAAAAAATAAACAAACAAAATAAAACACAGTACATCCCATACACCCAACTCCATACCCACAGTTGATCCAGAGGAAGGCAAAAAAAAACAGCAGAGCGATGATCCAATTTGCTACCGGAGGGGAAAAAATTCCTTCCTGATCCCCCAAGAGGCAATCTGATTTACCCCGGATCAACTTTACCTACAGAACTTAGTACTCAGTTATATTATGTGTATTTAGGAAAGAATCCAGGCCCTTCTTAAAGCAATCTACTGAGCTGAGAAATTCAGTTCCTCTAATCTTTCCTCATAGCTGAGCTCCTCCATGCCTCTTATCAGTTTAGTTGCCCTTCTCTGCACTTTCTCCAGTTCTCTGATATCCTTTTTGAGAACTGGTGCCCAAAAAGGGACTGCATATTCCAGATGAGGTCTTACTAATGATTTGTACAGGGGCAAAATGATATCTCTATCTCTGGAGTCCATACCTCTCTTAATACAAGAAAGGACTTTGCTCGCTTTGGAAACCGCAGCTTGGCATTGCATGCCATTATTGAGCTTATGATCAACTAAAACCCCCAGATCCTTTTCCACTACAGATCCCCCCAGTTGAACTCCCCCTAGCATGTATGATGCATGCATATTCTTAGCCCCCAAGTGCATAACTTTACATTTATCAACATTAAACCTCATCTGCCACATAGTCGCCCAATTAGACAGAGCATTGAGGTTGGCTTGTAAATTGGAGACATCCTGCAAGGACGTTATTCCACTGCATAGCTTGGTGTCATCTGCAAAAACAGAAATGTTACTTTTGATCTCAGACCCAATATCATTTATAAATATATTGAAAAGTAAGGGACCCAACACTGAACCTTGGGGTACACCGCTGATAACCTTGGACCATTCAGAGTAAGAATCATTAACCACAACTCTCTGAATTCTGTCTTTCAGCCAGTTTTCTATACATTTACAAACTGATATATCCAATCCTGTAGACCTTACCTTACACATGAGCCGTGTGTGGGGAACTGTATCGAACGCTTTTGCAAAATCCAAGTATACCACGTCCACTGCCACGCCTCTGTCCAGGGTTTTACTTACCTCTTCATAAAAGGAAATCAGGTTTGTCTGACAACTTCTGTCCTTCATGAATCCATGCTGTCTGCTGCTTAAATAGTTTGTTTCCAGCAAGAACTCATCCATGTGGTCTTTTATTAAACGTTCCAGTATCTTCCCAACTATAGAAGTTAAACTAACAGGTCTATAGTTACTTGGTAAAGACTTTGGGCCAGATTCACGTACATCGGCGCAATTTTGGACCGGCGTAGTGCAACTCCTTTAAGTTAGACCGGCTTAATTTCGAGGCGCAAGTACCGTATCCTCGTAGTATTTTCGGGCAAATTTGCACTGGTGCAATGTAAATTCCGAGGCGTAAGGCGGTGTAATTCAAAGTGGGAAGGACGTGGGCATGTTTCATTGAAATGAGCCGTGACCCCATGCAAATGAAGGGCCGGCCAGACTGGGCATGTGCACATGAAGCAGACAATGGTCAGCACCTCTCTGAGCATGCTCAGAACTCGGCACGGTGCAATCAGTTAGATAGGAACTAGGCCAGTCAGACTTAGTGAGCTATGCACAGTGCTTAAATAGACCGAGAGAAATGCCCTTCCATTGCAAAAGTACATCCAATTTTTTTTCCTTCCTGAAGCAAGGTGCTTTTATTCCATTGTCTGTTGCTGTTTGGAGGTTTGTGTCGTGTCGGTGTATATGTATGTATATATATATATATATATATATATATATATATATATATATATATATATAATATTAAATAAGATAATTATAATAATATTAAAATTAGTAAATTTATATTAGTAAAAAAAATTAAAATATATATTTATTATATTAATTATTATAAAATATATACTAAACAGAAAAAAATGTATATAAAATATATATTTAGCCATGAAAAGAGCCACTGGCAAGGAAATGGAGTGTTGCCAGTACCTTGCCCAGTGGCGGTCGGCAGATCCTCTCCCGTGTAAGAACAGGGGAGTCCGCGCTATGGTGAATAAAGTAGCTGTTGCCTCCCAGTAGGATCCCTATGTGGGGAGCTAATATAAATATGGATAGTAGAAAGGGAAATGGCGCTGCTAAATTAATACCTTTGTCGGGTATATCCGTGGGGTGAGCCCAATGGTAATAGGCCCCCCTTTTGGCTGGAATTAGGGTGCAATTGGAGAGATACCCTGTGTTAATAGGAGGGTAGATGTTGGTTCCTCAGCTTCCACTAATTTCAGTGAAATTGAGTAAAGGTGGATTAATTAGGTCAGGAGCCTGTGCAGGCCAGCAGGCCCAAAGATTGCTAAAGTAAAATGATCCTATGCTGCTATAAGGATGCCAGTTGTGACCGATGCACCCTAAACCATATAAAACAAAGAAAAAAATGTGTCTCTAGAGTCTAATAGGTAGGAATCCCTACTAGTGTGGTTACTAGTGTAATCAACCACACTAGTAAGGATTCCTACCTATTAGACTCTAGAGACACATTTTTTTCTTTGTTTTATATGGTTTAGGGTGCATCCGTCACAACTGGCATCCTTATAGCAGCATAGGATCATTTTACTTTAGCAATCTTTGGGCCTGCTGGCCTGCACAGGCTCCTGACCTAATTAATCCACCTTTATTTAATTTCACTGAAATTAGTGGAAGCTGAGGAACCAACATCTACCCTCCTATTAACACAGGGTATTTCTCCAATTGCACCCTAATTCCAGCCAAAAGGGGGGCCTATTACCATTGGGCTCACCCCTCCGTGCCCTCCTCCTTCTGCGCTCATCTAAAGTCAGTAGTATAGCTATGAGCAAGGATGCCCCTGGCATGTTGGCATACAGATTAATGTCCTGCAAGTGTGGCTGCTCAGCTCGTCCCTAATGGTGTTGCTTTTGCTGACATATAGACGGATTGTCTAATTTTAAACCTGCTTTTATTTGGTCTAATTTTAGACCGGCCGTGCAGCTGATAAGCACATCGTGTAGACTGCACCGCACAAACTTACTTTTGTGGATTGGTGTATCTCCCTCATTTGCATATTTGCCTAGGAAATCAATGGTGTGTCTAGTGCAGTTTTGCACGCACGCTGCGCCGGTCTATCCAAATTACGTCGGTCCAAAAAATGTGGATTTCAGGCGTATATCGTTTTGGGGATACGGTGCATAGATAAGCGTGTGCATTTTTAGACTTACACGTGCCTAACTCGTGATACTCCTGAGTAAGTGCTTTGTGAATCTGGCCCTTTGTTCCCTTTTTAAATATAGGCACCACATTGGCTATACGCCAATCCAGTGGTACTATTCCTGTCATTAATGAGTCCCTAAATATTAGATACAGTGGCTTTGAAATTTCAGAGCTCAATTCTTTTAGGATCCGTGGGTGGATGCCATCTGGTCCAGGTGCTTTATCCACCTTTATTCTGTCTAAATATTTCTGGACCATATCACTTTTGAGCCATTGTGGATTTGGGGCTGTGTCACTCCCACCCCCATTATGGACATGAGCTCCCCCATACTCCATTGTATACACAGAGCTGAAGAAAGCATTTAATAAATTTGCCTTCTCTATGTCCTCAGTCACCCACTCTAGATTATTTTGTAAAGGGCCTACATGCTCAGACTTGACCTTTTTACTATTAATATATTTAAAGATTTTTTTCGGGTTTGTCCTACTATCTTTTGCAATCTGTCGTTCATTTTGAATTTTTGCATCCTTGATTTCCTTTTTACATATTCTATTATATTCTTTGTAACATTTAAACGACACTAGTGTTCCTTCATTTTTATATTTTTTAAAAGCTATTTTCTTATTGTTTATAGCTTTTTTAACTTTGACCGTGAGCCACATAGGTTTTATCTTTAGCCTTTTAAACTTATTGCCCATGGGAATATACTTTGCAGTGAGGTTCCAAAGAGTCTTTTTGAAGAAATCCCATTTCTGTTCTGTGATCATCTGTGCCAATATTCCCTCCCAGTCCAAGCCCTGGAGAGCAGTCCTCATGCTTTGAAAATTTGCTCTCTTGAAATTAAGTGTTTTTATCTTTCCTGTATGTATTTCTTGCTTATAGTTAATATTAAATGAAATCATGTTATGATCACTGCTACCCAGGTGTTCCTTTATCTGAACATTAGTAATAAGCTCTGCATGGTTTGAGATTACCAAGTCCAACAGAGCATCATTCCTAGTTGGGGCCTCAATAAACTGGACCATAAAATTGTCCTGCAATAGGTTTTTAAATTTTTGTGCTTTAACTGTCCCAGAAATTCCATTATTCCAGTCAATTTCTGGGTAGTTAAAATCCCCCATTATTATCACCATCCCAGCCCTTGCAGCCTTTTCCATCTGTGCAAGGAGCCGAGTCTCCACCTCCTCATTAACATTGGGTGGTCTATAACAAACTCCAATGATTAACTTTGAACTACGCACATCTGTATGCGGTTCCACCCATAATGCTTCAACTTCATCTCACTCTCCATCTACCAGGTCCTCTTTCACGCTTGCTTTGAGGTCACTTCTCACATAGAGACAGACGCCTCCACCTTTCCTTTTTACCCTGTCTTTCCGAAAGAGAGCATAGCCAGGAATATTAATAGCCCTGTCATGTGAGGATTGAAGCTAAGTTTCAGCAATACCGATTACATCATAGCTCTCCTCATGCACCAGAGCTTCCAACTCACCTGTTTTGCTTGGAAGGCTTCTGGCATTGGTGAACAAACACTTAAATGTATTGTTACATTTTTCGCTGGTGTTTTTCATATAATTTTTAGTAGTGCAAATGGCACTATAATTTCCAATGGCTGTTTGCAACATGGGAACTTTCTTGTCACCTGCCATAACCCCACCTCCATCTATCCCCATTCCACTCTCCATTAATGTCTGACCCCTAACTGACCTGTGTGCCCGATGTAATTCTAGTTCACGCTCCCCCTCAAGTCTAGTTTAAATACTCCTCCAGCATTCCCCTAAACCTCTCCCCCAGCACAGCAGACCCCCTTCCATTCAAGTGCAAACCATCTTTAGCATATAGGTTGCACCCCAATGAAAAGTCATCCCAGTGCTCTAGAAACCCAAATCCCTCCTTCCTACACCAGGTCTTTAGCCATGCATTCAGCTCTCTAATCTCCCCCTGCCTTTCCTGTGTTGCGCATGCCACAGGCAATATTTCAGAGAATATCACCTTGGAGGTCCTTCCCTTCATCTTGCAGCCTAGTTCTTTAAATTGATTCTTAAGGAGCCTCCACCTTCCATGTATACTGTCATTGGTTCCAACATGGACCAAGACAGCTGGGTCATGCCCAGCCCCTCCCAGTAATTTATCCACCCGGTCCACCACATGCCGAACCCTGGCACCAGGGAGACAGCAAACCATTCGGTTGAGGCAATCCTGGCGACAAATTATTCTATCAGTCCTTCTGATTATAGAATCCCCTATTACCACCAACTGTCTAGGCCTACCTGCACTCCCCTCACCACTTCTACTAGATGGGTTGCTCTCCCGGCTGTTAGGGGTAGCAGTAACATCTAGTGCTGCCAGCTCTGTGTTAGCCACCTCCACATCTTCACCCAACTTGGCAAATTTGTTTTGATGCACAAATACAGTATTGGCCTTCCTTGTCTGTAAGCCCCTTCCACTCCCTCTAACTACATTAACCCATCTTCCTATCTGATAATTATGACTTGCCCCTCCACCCTCGACATTAACCCTACTGACCACCTGCTCAGCAAGCAGAGAACCCCTTTCAAGGTTGTCCTTTCTGCCCAGTGTTGCAACTTGCTCCTCCAGATCTCTAATGCGAGCTTCCAGAAGGGCAACCTGCTCACATCTGTCACCGCGGTATCCATCCTGGAGCTGTTGCACCAATTTTGCATACATGTGACACACTGTGCACTGAGCAAAACCTTCAACCCTGCTAGCACACATTTCCTAGTTACAATATAATTACTTGTAGGAAGTTTAAGATGTTACTTACAGTTTAGAAGACTCCTGTCTTAACTTCTGTTTTCAACTCCAGTTTTTTAACTCTTCCCACTTGTGTTTAAAAATCACACTTCTGTTTAAAAAAATCACATGTAAGCTAGCACCATCAACTGGGTTCTGTATTGTGGGGGGAGTTCTGTATTGTAGGGGGGTCTGAAATGTAGGGGGGTTCTGTATTGTAGGGGGTCTGTACTGTAGGGAGGGGTCTGTATTGTAGAGGGGCTTTGTAATGTAGGGGGTCTGTAATGTAGAGGGAGTCTGTAATATAGGGGGGTCTGAACTGTAGGGAGGGGGTCTGCATTGTAGGGAGGGGGTCTGTACTGTAGGGAGGTATGTGTAACATGTAGGGGGTCCAGAACTGTTAGGGGGTGTCTGTGTAACAAACTGTGGGGGGGGGGGCTGTGTAATGTAAAGGGGTCCAGAGGTGCAGTGCTATGTAATGTAAAGGGGTCCAGAGGTGCAGTGCTATGTAATGTAAAGGGGTCCAGAGGTGCAGGGTGCTGTGTAATGTAAAAGGGTCCAGAGGTGCAGGGTGCTGTGTAATGTAAAAGGGTCCAGAGGTGCAGTGCTATGTAATGTAAAGGGGTCCAGAGGTGCAGTGCTATGTAATGTAAAGGGGTCCAGAGGTGCAGGGTGCTGTGTAATGTAAAAGGGCCCAGAGGTGCAGGGTGATGTGTAATGTAAAGAGGTCCAAAGGTGCAGGGTGCTGTGTAATGTAAAAGGGTCCTGAAGTGCAAGGTGCTGTGTAATGTAAAGGGGTCCCGAGGTGCAGGGTGTTGTGTAATGTAAAGGGGTCCAGAGGTGCAAGGTGCTGTGTAATGTAAAGGGGCCCAGAGGTGCAGGGTGCTGTGTAATGTAAAAGGGTCCTGAAGTGCAAGGTGCTGTGTAATGTAAAGGGGTCCCGAGGTGCAGGGTGCTGTGTAATGTAAAAGGGTCCTGAGGTGCGGTGCTATGTGATGTAAAGGGGTCTAGGGTGCTGTATAATGTAAAGGGGTCCAGAGGTGCAAGGTGTTGAAACCCCACATCATTAACCGCCGCTGCCCTTACCTTATGCTGCTGCTGGAAAGAAGCTGGATGCATTGCTTGAAAACAGAAAGTAAGGGTCTGAATAAGGACCGGAGGAGGGCTGGAGCTCTCCTGCAGCTGCAGGAGAGTTGTGAGGGACACATAAAATGGCCTGGAGGGACAGATTTGGCCCGCGGGCCTTGTGTTTGACACCTGTGGAGTGGGACTAGAGCATGTAAATTATTTCCTATGCTGCTCCCTCTGCCTGAATAACTAGTGGTAAAACCTGTACATACACTGCCTTGTTTGCTCCAACAATACAGTCTATGGCCCAGATTCACATACATCGGCGCATTATTGGACCGGCGTAGCGCACCGCCTTTACGTTAGACTTGCGCCATCTAGCCGCGTAATCCCCCGATTCACGTAGCTTTTGCGCAGGAAATCGCGCAAGCGTAAGGTTTTTTCCAGAGGCGTAAGGAGGAGTAATACAAATTGGGAGGGACGTGGGCGTGTTACATTGAAATGAGCCGTGACCCCATGCAAATGAAGGGCCGGCCGGCTCGCGCATGCGCGCGTGAAGGAGACCATGTCAGCTCCGCTGTGCGCATGCTCACAACTCGGGAGCGGCGCAATCAGTGAAATTGGAAATGGACTAGGGCAACGTTGTGAACTACGCAGACAGCATAAATAGACACACACAAACGCACTTGCATTGCAAAAGTACATCCCTTTGTGTCCCTTCCCATTGAACCTAGTGCTTTTGTTCCTGTTGTTCGTTGCAGTGTGTCTTGTAGTTGTCAGATTAGTGTTCTGTGTGATCAAGTGCTTGTTGGTATATTTGTGAAAGTGTTTTTGATAAGTGTTTGAGAGACTGTTTGTTTGATTCATATATTTTTGTTCGTTTGTTTTCTTGCTTTATTTTTTATTTTTATTTTTTTGGTGACTGTTTCTTGCTGAGTGCTAGTGTGATTTTTGGGTGTTCGTTTTCTCTTTGTGTGTGTTCTTGCCTGATTGGTTGTGCTTGTATTTGTGACTGATTTTTGGAGACTGGTAGTGAGTTTGTTTGGAAGTATGACTGAGAGAAAAAGAAAGCTTAATTTTACTGTGGGGGAAAAAAGAATTCTTGCCCGGGCCATTAGCGAGTATGGGCGTTTTCTCCACGGCCCGCAGAGTGCCACCACCACCCCGGCCAGGAGGAGGGAGATATTGGATAGGATCACGGAGTAGGTGAATTCATCGGGGGAGGGGGAGACACGGACCCGGTCTGGGATCGAAAAAAAAATAAATGATCTCCGGCGTCTGGTGAAAAAAAAACTGGCCGCAATGCATGCCCATGCCAGGGGCACAGGAGGGGGCCCACCATGCCGTATTAGGCTTACAGCGACGGAGCATGTGGTGGCCCTGACCTTTCACCGGCATGAAGTGGAGGGCCTGCCAGGCTTTGACACAAGTCCGGTCCCCGCGGTGCCAGGTAAGGTTTTTTGTTCTATCAGGTGTGTAGCATGTGTGGGGGAGGGGGTGAAAGGGAATATGTGCCAAGTGTGTGGATCCTCCAACCTGTGAATGGTTTGTGTCATCCACAGATGTGCAGGAGGGTGCAGGGCCATCTGGCCTGACCGCTCCAACACCAGGACAGCAGCCTAATGAGGCCCCCCCAACAAGGCCACAGTCCGCGGAGGAGGTTCGAGAGGAGGAGGACGATCATGAGGAGGAGGACGATCATGAGGAGGAGGACGATCATGAGGAGGAGGAGTCAGGCACTGGACGAGTGGTTTGTGCGGACTCTTCCCCTCTGGCTGGCAGAAGCCTGCCCTCCCTAAGGGGGAGCCCCCCCCTCCTCCCCCAACATGGCTCCCCTCACAAGGGCCTCCCCTTCTCCCCGCCCACAACCATCAGCTGGAGGCAGGATGTCATCCCAGAGCACCAGGGGGGCGCCCAATCTCCTGCCCGCCAGTCTGCGAAGGGACCAGGCCCTCCAGACCCACCATCTGGGACAGCTCTGCCAGACTTTTGGGCGGGTGGAGGAGAGCCTGTCCTCCATGAAGGATACGCTGGGTAACCTGGACTCCCACTCCCGGGCTTTCACAACCTGCCTAAATGAACTGCAGACTACAGCAGCAGGCGTTGGGCAGGATGTGAGGGCCCTTACCCAGGCTATCCAGGCCAACACGGCAACACTTGGTGCTTCCCTGGACAGAATTGCCGTGGCCTTGGAGGGCAGGCCGCCAGGTGGGCAGATATCAGGGGCTGCTCCTCCTTCCCCGGCTTTGCCCCTCCCCCATGAGTCTCCCCTGAGGGGCCGGGGCCGTGGCCGGGGGCGCCCCAGGCGTGGCTCACGCAGAGGGCAATAATTTTTTTTTCCCCCTTTTTTTTTTTGCTGAAATTTTTTGCATTTTTTTTTTTTTTGCTGACATTTTTTGCATTTTTTTTTTATTTTGCTGACATTTTTTTAAATTTTGGGTTGTGCATGCTGTTTGAATGTGGGGGTGACATTCCTGCTGGAAAAGGGGTGTCATCCTCAATTTTGGTGGAGAAGGGTTCCCCAGGACCAGGGAGAAGTGATCCTCAGGTCCGTGTGATTGGTGTATGAATGTTCAGTGACATAATTGGAGCCTTGACGTGGCGTTACTGCTCACCAGTCGTGCATGGTGGACTGGTGCCAATCCAATTTGATGAGGATGTGGGGTGTGTGTGCTAGGGACCACAGTGGTGTGCATGCATGCATTCTCATTGTGCCATGATTAATGTGTGTGTTTAACGTGCAAAGATGCCCAATATGAGCTGCCTCCTGACTGCTCTTCCCTCAGAAGACGGGGTATCCTCGGTTAGGGGTTGATTGTCTGGTTGGGGGGTCAGGTCATCACGTAGCTCAACCTGCAGGCCCTTCCTCACTGCGAGATTGTGCAGCATGCAACATGCAACGATGATATGGCACACGAAGTTTGGGGAATACAACAGTGTACCCCCAGACTTATCCAGGCATCGGAAACGTGACTTCAGGAGGCCAAAGGTGCGCTCCACCACTGCATGGGTTTTGATGTGTGCTTGATTGTATCTTTCCTCGCCTGGGGTTTGGGGGTTCCGGATAGGAGTCATGAGATGGGGTCCCAGTGCATATGCAGAGTCACCTGGAAGGGAAAAGACAGGAGAATGTTAGTCATGCATGTGCCACTTGTGAGGTGTGCATCACGGGAGGGGATAGTCATGCCTGACTCCCATGTCACTCACCAACCAGCCAGGTGTTCCCATACACGTTCTGATCGAATTCCATTCGGATGTGGCATTGATTGTAGATGTAGCTGTCATGGGTGGATCCGGGGTGTTTGGCACGGACGTGCCATATGAGGCCTTGGGCATCAACTATCACCTGTACGTTGATGGAGTGCCAATTCTTCCGATTGCGGTACATGTGCTCTGTCTCATGGGGGGGCTGGAGTGCCACATGTGTGCAATCAATGGCCCCGATGGTGCGTGGGAATCTGGCAATTCTGTAGAAATCTGTCATTGCCTTCAGCCGCAGGTCCTCAGTGGTGGGTTTGATGATTTGGTTGGACAAGCGTGTGAGGATTGCAGGGACAACCTGGTGCACACATCTGCTCACGGAGGATTGTGACATCCCAGCCACCACTCCACTTGTACGCTGAAAAGAGCCACTGGCAAGGACATGGAGTGTTGCCAGTACCTTGACCAGTGGCTGCACTGGATGTGAGTGTTGTGTTGGGCTGGTGATGTCCTCCTGCAGGGTTGTGGTTAATTCCAGGATGGCATGAGGGGGGAATCTGAAGATGCGATACACCTCAGAATCACTCATGCCAAAGAGGTCTATGTGTGTGCGGTATACCCTCTCCCGTGCCATCCTCCGTGCCATCCTCTGTGCCCTCCTCCTTCTTTGGTCATCTAAATTCACTAGTGCAGCTATGAGCGACGATGCCCCTGGCATGTTGGCAGTCAAATTGTAGTGCAACACGTGTGTGTGGTCTGCTCCTCAGAAACGGTGTTGCTTTCTGTGAGATGTAGACGTTTTTTCAAAATTTAGACCAGCTTTTAGGTGCTCTAACTTTAGACAGGACATTTTGCTGTTGCGCACATCGCGTAGCCTGCGCAGCAACTGCTTTTTTTTGTGGATCCCCGCAACTCCCTCATTAGCATATTTGACTAGCAAATCAATGGTGTGTCTAGCGCATTTTTGCGCAGACGGATGCGTCTGTCTAACGAAATTACGCCGGACAAAAAAAAAGTAGATTTCTGGCGTAATTCGTTTTCTGAATCGCGCGCATTTAAACGCACGCGCACATTTAGACTTACGCACGCGCAACACCAGTTGCGCAGGCGTAATCGCTCTGTGAATCTGGGCCTATATATTTTTTTATTTTTTAGACCCAATACTTTGCTTAGCACATACCTATTATATTGCATGATGAGCCTTTTTTATTATATTATTTCCAAGAATATTGTTGACACACTTGCCTTAGTGCACTTTATTGGAACAGAAGGCAAAAATGCAAAATGAATAGGATTTTAATAAGCACAGCAAACTAGGAGTGCACTGTATGCAATTGGGTTTGCTGTGTGTACATACATCCATGTGATTACGTGAGCCTGTGATGCAAGTGTACCATTGTGATTAATCCTTTCTCTTGTTCATTGGCTTTAGTAAATCAAGCCTTATGTGTTTCCTGGTTCCAATATAATTCATTAAGGTCAAATTGTTTCCTGGATAGCATTTATCAGTTCTTTAATTATACTTGTTTGCTAGAGTTGCTTTTCAAGATAATATATTGCTTTTACTAGAGCACCTTCATAGTTACCGGTATATATTATCTGGCATAGTATGGTCTTGCCTTTTAGCACTCTCCTCACTGCCCTCTTTAAAGTGTATTTTCATATTTGAGAAAACCTCACTATATGTTTGTTATGTGTTTCCATGAACACAGCATGCCTAAAATAATTAAATATTTCTTACTTTTTAGATCTTTCTCAGTGGCATGTGTCATGCTGGCTGCAAGGTTTTTGAACAATGTTAGACTGAGCCTGTCCCAAGTCTGTCCTCAACAGTGGTGGCCCATCCATTAGGGGCGCACGGACACCGCTCCCACATTCATGTGTCTGGCCCCCTAATCTACATACAGGGCATTGGTGCATGGATTCCAATGGGTGTGTTATTAAAGCATGTGATTACAGCCAGAAGCTCTAATAGGCTTTAAAAAAGAGCTGCACTGGGCTCTGAGCCCACCCAGTTGTGTGAAAATAGCAAATTAATATTTGCTATTTTCCCACTGATTTTCCTCTCGGCCAATCAGGAAGCGGGTCCTGAGACCAGTTTCCCGATTGGCCGAAATGAGAAGAGATCCTATTGACCTAAAGAGAGGAGGAGGGAGGAGATGCACTGCCGGACACTGGCCAGCTCCATGTCCCACATTTCGGACTCGGACTCTCCAATGTCCCTGGCTGGCTCGGAGGGGCAAGGATCGCTCAAGGGCCCCGGGATCTCCAAGAACGATCTGGATGGCGAGAACATGGATGAGAGGTTCTCCACCTGTATCTGGGAGATATTGTGTCCCAGATGATAAAGGGCTACAACTAGTCCCTGGCACCCTCAAAGCCAAGCCCCATGTCAAGAGATGAGGAGAAGCCCCACCAACCGCCACTGCTCAATAACATACTGAAGATGTGCCTGCACAGGGTTAATTAAACACAGCTTCCAAGCCTCCTCATAAACAAAGAAAACTACCTAGGATTTTTCCTTGCTGGAGGGTCCAGAATACAGCATCAAAAAAATATTTTAAAATCTCAGCCTACCTTTTTTAAAGTTATGCTCTGTGAATGGGAACATGAAAAAAATATAAAGTAGGTGTAATCCCAATTTTGCTGCAAAAGTGGAAATACACTTTAGGTTGTCTGTACAAAATGAAATACATAGCATAACATTAGCAATAAATGGTTTTGACAATACAACCAGAAGGAAGTCTTTAGGAGTCCTTAAAGCTGAGTTCCACCCAAAAGTGAAACTTTCTCTTATCTGCTTCCTCCCCCCTCCAGTGTTTCTTAAGCCTCATACACACGACCGAGAAACTCGACAGAAACCATCAAGAAACTTGGTGGCAGAGCTTTTTTTGCTGAGGAAAACAGTCATGTGTACGCTTTTCATCGAGAAAACTGTCGAGGAACTCGAGGAGGAAAAAAGAGAGCAAGTTCTCTTTTTCCTCGAAGGGAGTCTCAATTTTCTCGCCGTGTTCCTCGTCGGGCTGGTTTTCGACGAGAAACACGTTGGTGTGTATGCTTAGAAATCCGCATACCTTCGGTAAAAGTAGCGTTTGTAATGGAAATAGCACATTTGTCACGCTGTAACAGACTGAAAAGTGAAAATGTCTCTTACCAAACTTTTACCTAACACGCAGTAACATAAGATTAGCAAAAGCAGCCCCAAGGGTTGTGCCAGTTGAATCAAACTTCCCCTGCCGTCGTTTGTGTTGAAGTCACCGCGTTTGAGAACGAGGAGATTTTGTCTTGACAGAGTGTAAGCAAAGACAGCTTGTCAAGTTTTTCAACAAGCCTAACAAGGAACTCGTTGAGAAAAATGATGTGTCTTTTCCGACGAGTTCCTCGGTCGTGTGTACAAGGCCTGACAGGTACCCTTTCCCCACTTTCGGGAGACTGCGTCACGGTGCCGGCCCTCGGAAGTTTGGCCTCCCTCCTCCTTCCTCCACTGACGGTTTAGTTAGAAAGTGCAGTGCGTTTTGAACATGCACAGTAGGGAACAGGCTGTGAAGCCAAAAGGCTTCACTGCCGGTTGCCTGCCCTTAACATGAATTGGCTGGGGTGCCAACATTGTGGGCTCCCTGGACAGGTAAGTGTCCATATATTAAAAGTCAGCAGCTACAGTATTTGTAGCAGATGACTTTTAAAAAAAATCCCCAGGCCGAACTCCTCTTTAGCCCTGGTTCACACTGAGCTGCGGGAGTGAAGCCGTGCGAGTTCAGCTGAACTCGCACGATTTCACTCCCGCTGACAGTCCCGATTTCGGCCACGATTTAAGAGACATCTGTGCAGGTTTCTGCACAGATGTCAATGTAAATCGCGGCCCCAAATCGCAAAAAGTAGTACAGGAACTACTTTTTGAAATCTCTGCAGCGCCGCAGATGCGGCGTCGCACCGATTAGGACAGTGTTATTGCCGACAGTTGCCGGCAAGTGCCACCGATTTGAGATGCGAAATCGCATCTCAAATCGAACCAAATCGTACCCAGTGTGAACCTGGGCTTAAAGGCACAAGTTATAACTAGAATTGCCCACGTCCTCACCTGCATGAAGTATGTGCAGATCGGAAAAAATGTGCTTTGTTTTATTTCCGTTTCATTCGGTTTCATTTGTCATGCTCATCATTTCATTTTGTCATAATCGTTATGTTAGACTGATTCCTTTTGGAATTAGTTTTGTATATTTGGATTTGTTTTGTATATTCTTTATTGTATTTTTGGAAATTCTTTTGTTATTTCAGGAGATCCGCTATAGCCCTGCTAGTTCAATCCACAAAGAGAAATGGAATGAGCTGATTGGACGATATCGTCTGAAATCACGTGCATCTGAAAGTAACGATTGGATCAGATTAATTTTTTATTTTATGATTTAGCGATTCTGATGGAACCACCTACATTCAACCCAAACACAATAATTAGGAATCATCTTATTTCACTGTATACCTTACTATATTTATTGTTATGTTGATATGTTTCTATTTAATATGTAGTGCATGTTTTATAAAATTAAAAAATGTTAATGCAGCAAGAATCAGCTGATTATTAAAGAGTCAAAAACTACCATGCCGCTCTCATCCGAATTTAACAATTACGGTATTAAGTTGAATTCATTTCCTTATTCCTTACTGACTTTATTTGTTGGGCTGCGTATATACAAATTAAAGGATTGGTCCCTCAAGTTCAACCCGAATACAAAAATAATCTTATAAGAATATCCATGCTATGCTCACTAGAATAAAAATGAATAGATTTAAATCGAATTGGATCATTTGTTTTGTCGTTACATTATTTTGGATGTGTCAAACATTAACAAAAGGCCCACACTATCACATCATGTCATCCAAATGAATTTGTTGTTTTTGTTATAATTTATTTCAGATTCATTGAAGTTTGTTACTATTGTATTTGGGAGATTCGGATACATCCGAATTGCACAAATTAAAAAAAAAAATATTTGAAACAAGTCGCACGTCGAACAACTTGTGCCCCAACAGTCTGGAAGACGTTATAAGCTCACACACTCTTACTTTTTGTCCCAGAGGACCTAGCTCCTGGTAAAACAACCAATAACAATCCAAGTGGAAGCACCATAACCCAGATGGCCCCCCTCCCAGTGTTTGTAACAATTCAAGTAATAACTGACCCCCCAAAGACCCCCTGACCCACCAAGCTCCTGTGACATAACCCTTGTCTTTCAATAAACCGACAGCATCCTTCACTTGAACAACCCTTGTGGCTGCAACCTGCCCATCCCACCTTCAGCCATCAATCAGGTAAGACCCACAACCCTAATGCCCTGTACACGCGACCGACTTTTCCATCCAATTAACTCTAATGGTTTTTCCGACGGAGTTCCGACGGAATTCCACTCAAGCTGTCTTGCATACACATGGTCACACCAAATTCCGACCGTCAAAAAGGCGGTGACATACAACACTGTATGAGCCGAGAAAAATGAAGTTCAATGATTCTGAGCATGGTTTTTAGTCCTTTGGAATTGCATCCAGAGGATAAACTGAAAAAGTCAGATGGGGCATACACACGGACGGAATATCCAATGCAAAGCTTCCATCTGACTTTTTTCATCGGAAATTCTGCTTGCTTGCTTCAGAACCCAATGAATGAGATAAAAAAACTGGGAAGAGATGTCATTCATGTGTCATGTCAAAGTGTAAATGTGTGTATCATCATAGCTCTCCATGGTAAAAGTAAAAAGGAATGGAAAAGAGCAGTGTACAAGAACAAGGCAGATGGAGTATAAGTGGAAATATTTTGAGGATTTTCAGCTCAGACTAAGGGCTAAGGGGCTCACATCAGCCTTTCCGCATACGGCACTTTGGAGTAATCGTAGAAACAGTTCTGTAACTAGCACAGTGTAGGAGAGGAGAAAACAAGCCTTACAAAATGAGAGCACTTACTATAAAATGACACATTTTGGCACTGCAGAGAAACTTCGCTGTGACTCACATCCTCTTACTACCGATCTACATCTTTAGGAGAATTAGCAATTGCATTGTGTTATTTTGTTTTAATGTAAATGACATACACTTATGCAAATGGGTCTCACGCTGCAGATTTTCGTTATCCATTATTTGTTGAACTTTTGGTCTGTTGATGGTGTTGATGGTGACTAATTCTTCACTTAAGCCATAGCTCAGCAATCAGCTGAAAACATTTCAACAAACTTTTTTTCCTGGCTATAAAAATCTGTGACACTAAAATGGTCATCGTGTTGGTCAGCACTAAATACCCAGTAATAAAAAGTCATGTATGGAAAAAGTTCACATCCATATGTTGTACAGTTTGCTCCCCACTAAGGAAAATGATAATATATGTTAATTGCGTACACATTTTATGTTGCTGTAAATGTAATTTCAATAAGCTCTTTCTCTGCTTTATCTGTACGTTAGCATTCTTGAATAGGTGATATGATTTCACATCCCTTCTGTTTCCCGTTAAAAAATCACCTCCGCTCCTTAATGTTAGTTCTTCTTTTTGGTATCTTCTTTTTGGTATATATAATGAATGGGTGGCAGATCTTTATCTCTCAACGCCCAGGGGATCTTCACCTTCCCAACCTACCAGAGCTCACACTTTAAAAGCATAGGCGTGCACACAGGGTGTGCCAGGTGGGCCTGGGAACACCCTAATCATCTAGTGTGGCGCAAATTTCCTCCTGTTTAGACCCCTGCTATTTCACAAAAGCCCCCCAATGGGTCTGTAATTTTTCTTTCATTAAATGAAATTCAAAATTAAAATATATAATAATAAAAACTACTACTAACACTAATCTCTGCCCTACTGACATAATTCACTGCTCTATATATACACTTGCACTCACACACACGTTTGTTTGAGCGTTGGGGTACACACCCTAATGCAATAGGCTGCGCACATACCTATGTTTCCAAGGAAAGGACCTCCAAACTACTACTTACTCCTAGAATAGCTTCAGGTCCCCCAGACCCAGGGCTGAGATTCTGCATAGCCAAAATAGGCTGTGACCTAGAGCATGACACAACTGCGTATACATGACATTGCTGACTGTCAATGCTACAATATTATGTATAATAAGGCTCCATTCTTAACCACTTGACCTCCAGAAAAGTTAACCCCTACCCCCCCCCCCTCATGACCAGGCCACTTTTTACAATACGGCACTGCGTTACTTTAAAGTAGGGCTGTTACTGATTACAATTTTCGTGTTCGATTAATCGATTAAATTTCGATTAATTATAACGCACATACAGATTCAACTACTTTTAGCTGATCTCCTTGCATTGCAACTCTGCATTAGTCAGTGGTAAATGTGGTATACACTATATACAATCACCGACACTAGTTGGTCTCCACAATCCATGATTTAACTTCACAGTTCACACAAATATGTTTTAACTGTAGCACCGACATAAATATTTTTTTCATATTAAACTTTAAAAAAAATGTAGAAAGTTAGTTTAACTTTAATTATAAAATGTATCTAGTATATTGACTGTCGGTCACTTTATAATAGGCAAGTAGGCATCACTTTAGCCAGTCACACAGACATACTCGAGTGTTTACATTTTCTGGAAGCAGACATGATGGCATTTTATTGACAATATACCCTGAAGAACTGAACAGTCTTTCACGTGGAACAGTTGTTGCCGATACACAAAGAATTGTCTGCACAAAACTGCTTAGGACAGGAAAACAATGGTTATTTTTCCCCCCTTCCACTAATAGAGCCTGATGCATCCTCCGGCTCCACAGATGCAGAGGTACCTCAATCCAATGGGTGCAGTTTGTCTCACTGTCCAGGCTGTCCGGTGACATCAAGGAATTTGATCGATCAAAAGAATTTTGATCGATCAAAGAAATTAAAGATTAATCAAGGAATTAATCTTTAATTTCCCCAGCCCTACTTTAAAGCAGAGTTCCACACAGAAATGGAACTTCCGCTGTCCAGATTCCTCCCCCCCTCCGGTGTCATATTTGGCACCTTTTAGGGGGAGGGGGAAGCAGATACCTGTCAAATCTAGGTATCTGCTACCACTTCCGGGAAAAAATTGTTCAAATTGTGCTGTGATCTAAGCAATGTCCAGAAACACCCCCCCCCCCCCCGCGTCCACTGTCTACAGGGAGACACACAGGTCCAAGAAGACATCAGGGACCAATCAGAACGAGTAGCGCGACTCGCACACGTGCAATAGGGAACCAGGAGTGAACACAAATGGAATAACGTTGGCAGCACCCGAGAGTCGATCCGAAGATCAGCTGGTGTGTCGACATCACAGGCTCCTTGGACAGGTAAGTGTCCTAATATTAAAAGTCAGCAGCTGCAGTGTTTGTAGCTGTTGACTTTTTTTTTCGCTGGCGGGACTTTGTTTTAACTGACAATTGCACGATTATGCAACGCTGTACCCAAATATGTATGTAATTTTTTTTCACACAAATAGTGGTGGTATTAGATCAACCATTATGAGAAGTGGTAATAAATCTTGCTATGCTAAGAGACATCTGATTATCCCCGAGGAAGAGATTAATTGATAAATCTAGAAACGCGTTGGCGTATGATTCCCAAGCAAGCTATCTGCTGAATATTAAAATCCCATAAAAGATATGTAATATTGGAAAAGTATCAGTTTAATTTGTATAATGTTTTTTAGGTCAGAACATGGCCCTGTGTGGTTTTTAAACAAGGTTATGGATTTTTAAATAGTTTTGTAATAAAAAGTTTTTTTACAAACGGCAATATTTTTGGCTTGGTTGTTGACAAAATCCCATAGAGGGTTTCAAAGAACAAAACTATGAGAATAGGGATGGTGACAACCTTCTCCATAAACAAAGTAAACAAATGCTAAAACTGCTATAAAACGTATCCAATAAAACATTTTTAAAAATCAAATTCAAATAATTTAGACAAGTATGTATTCTGCTACATGTTTTTGGTAAAAACAAATTCACAATAAGCGTACTGTATATTGATTGGTTTGCGTCAACGTTATAGCGTCTACAAACTATGGTATATATAGTAGAATTTTTTTTTTTTTTTTTTTTTTACACTAGTAATGGTGGCAATCAGCGACTTATAGTGGGACTGCAATAATGTGGTGGAGAGTCAGACACTAACTGACACTTTTGACACTTTGTGGGAACCAATAACTCTAATATAGTGACACTTGCTGGGAAGGGGTTAAACATCTAGGGCGATCAAAGGGTTAACTGTGTGCCTAGCCAGTGTTTGTGTTTACTATGTGTGCTGCTTTTACTAGGGGAAGAGATGGAAGGAACTGCTTTGAAGGAACACAAAATTCATCCCTTCCCCTGTCAGAACAGAACTCTGCCTTTTTTTACACAGGCAAGGTTCTGTTCTGAGTCTCTGCCCGACGATAGATGGATGACAGAAGACATTGAGTCACAGCAGAAGCAGCCCACCGGCAGCACGCAGGTGCCCCCTGCAGGCAGAAGTGCAGGATCATCTATATACACCTATATACAGTGCCTTGAAAAAATATTCATGCCCCTTAAATTGTCCATATTTTCAATAAATGTTGTATTGGGAATTTGTGTGATAGACCAACACAAAGTGGCACATAATTGTGAAGTTGAAGGAATTTTTTTTTTTATACAAATAAATACTTGTCAAGTGTGCCCCCCCAGTCAATACTTTGTAGAACCCCCTTTTGCTGCAATTACTGCTGCAAGTCATTTTGGGTCTTTTTGGAGGTGTCTCTACCAGCTTTACACATCTAGAGAGTGAAATGTTTGCCCATTCCTCTTTGCAAAATAGCTCAAGGTCTATCAGGTTGGATGGAGAGCATTTTTTAAGTCTTGCCACACATTTTCAATTAGATTCAGGTCTGGACATTGACTGGGCCATTCTAACACATGAATATGCTTTGATCTAAACCATTCCATTGTAGCTCTGGCTGTATGTTTAGGGCCGTTGTCCTGCTGGAATGTTAACCTCTTCCCCAGTCTCAACAGGTTTTCTACTAGGATTGCCCTGTATTTGGCTCCATCTATCTTCCCACCAACTCTGACAAGCTTCCCTGTCCCTGCTGAAGAAATACATCCCCACAACATGATGCTGCCACCACCATGTTTCACGGTGGGGATGGTGTGTTCAGGGTGATGTGCAGTGTTAGTTTTCTGCCACATATGTAGCTTTTTGCTTTTAGGCCAAAAAGTTCAATTTTCATCTCATCCGAGCACCTTTTTAGAAAATGTTTGCTGTGTCCCCCACATGGCTCCTTGCAAACTGGCTCCATGCAAGGTGAATATCTAATAAAACCGTAAAGGTTATCATTATAGGTTTGCCTGTAGGCAAAAATTTCCATGTGGACAATACAACCACTTTAATGCTCTCCTTGCCCGGCCTGTCAGTTTAGGTGGATGGCCATGTCTTGGTAGGTTTGCAGTTATGGCATACTCTTTTCATTTTCAATGATGGATTGAACAGTGATTCATGAGATGTTGAAAGCTTGGGATATTTTTTTATAACCTAACCCTGCTTTAAACTTCTCCACAACTTTATTCCTGACCTGTCTGGTGTGTTCCTTGGTCTTCATGATACTGTTGGTTCACTAAGGCCCTCTGAGGGCTTCACAAAACAGCTGTATTTAAATATTTATTTACTGAGATTAAAGAGATTAAAGGTGGATCCTATTTACTAATTAGGTGACTTTTGAAGGCAATTGGTTCTACTAGATTTTAGTTAGGGGTATCAGAGTAAAGGGGGCTGAATACAAATGCATGCCACACTTTTCAGATAACAATTTTGAAAAACATTTATAATTTTCCATTCACTTCACAAATATGCCCCTTTGTGTTGGTCTATCACATAAAATCCTGAGAAAAAAATATTTATGTTTTTGGTTGTAACATGACAAAAACTGGAAAATTTCAAGGGGTATACATACTTTTTACAAGGAAGTGTATATGTGATCCTGTGCACAGATGCAGCGCTGTAGCAGTAAACAATATGCTTATTCTCCAATAAATAATTCATACACATCCACTACCTAATGGTCCTGTAATCCTTTTTTTTTTTTCATTAAATAATTTCTTACTGTGTTCATCTGCCTTCTTTTAATATACCATGTAAGCTCCTAAATCTCTCCTTTTGCACAGTTCTTAGAATAGCACAAAGTCCCTAGACCATCTCAGGGGTGAGCAAGTCACACTTTAAATTACAATTACTCAGTCATGCAATGCTGAACCCATATGAACATTTTATAAAGTTTTTCACATAAATAGAGCTCTCTTTTGTGGGTATTTAATAATCAATTGTTGTGGGGGGTTGCGTTATAAACTAAAGAAGACTTAAAGTATTGAAAATAAATAAAAATCTTTTGTTTCTGTTATAAAACTTAGCAAATATATAATTTTTATTTTCAAATTTTAACCAAAATGTATACTGCTTCTCTTCTTTCTTCATAAAAATATCCCAATCAATATATATTATTTAGGTCTGTGTGAAAGCTATAGAGGCTACATGCTATGGTACTAATCATTACAAATTGTTTATACCTGATGTACTGATGGCCTATTTAATTACTTGAGGCCCTTAGGCCCCTTTCACATTGAGGAGTTTTTCAGGCGGTACAGCGATAAAAATAGCGCTGCTATACAGCCTGAAAAACTCCTGCCCCAGCAACCTCAATGTGAAAGCCCGAGGGCTTTCACACTGAGGCGATGCGCTGGCGGGAGAGAAAAAAAATCTCCTGTCAGCAGCATCTTTGGAGCGGTGAGAGGAGCGGCGTGTATACCGCTCCTTTACCACTCCTTCACCTCTCCTTCGCATTGAAAACAATGGGAAACCGCGGCAATACCACCCACAATGTGCCTCTATAGATACCGCACCGCTAGCGGATGATTCCCGCGGGGCCTTACATGCCAGGACAGTACAAAGACCTCCCAAATGAGACAGTCCAAGATATTTAGTATTTCACAAAAATATCATATTAACAAGATATTTCTCACACACGCTTTGAATAGGCATACTTGCAAACATGTATTTTTTTTTCCTAGCTGAGGCCCTAGAAAATAAAATGGTGTTTTTTGGGGAAAAAATACAGTTTAACAAATTTTAATGCACACAAACACAATATAATTATGGTGCACCTAGTAAAATCATCAGCTACACAGAGATCACTGACAGGCTGCAGAGCTCTTACTGAGCTCAAGAGGAGAGCCGTCTGAAAGGTCTGGTATAGATTTTTTGAGGGAACCCTACGCCATTTTTTTTAATTACGTGGGGGTCCCCTTAATATCTATACCAGACCTGAAGGGCCTGATATGGAATTTGGGGGGACCCCCATGCATGTTTTTTTTTAATTTTGGTTCCCTGCACAAGATGTCAATTTTGAAGGGAAAAAAATGAATTTCAAACTACTATTAATGAATTGTCGTGTCCCTGGCAATACAGATAAAAGTAATTGAAAAAAATGGCAGGGGTTTCCCTTAATATTCATACCAGACCCAAAGGGACTGGTAATGGACTGGGGGGGACCCCTGTAGTTTTTTTCAATGATTTTTCTATGTATTGCCGGGACCCGACAATTCATGACTGACTTTTTTTCTTCAGAAATTACCTTGCAGGGACAGTTCTAAACACTGTAAAAATTAGTTACTTTACAGGCATACTATAGACACCCCCCAGGTACAAAATTTAAAGGAATATTTAACTTTTTATGTTTCATTTTAAGCTTTATTAAAATCACTGCTCCCGAAAAAATGGCCGTTGTTAAAACTTTTTTTGCATTGATACATGTCCCCTGGGGCAGGACCCGGGTCCCCAAACACTTTTTATGACAATAACTTGCATATTAACCTTTAAAATTAACACTTTTGATTTCTCCCATAGACTTTTAAATGGTGTTCCGCGGCTTTTCGAATTTGCCGCAAACACCCCAAATAGTTTGCTGTTCGACGAACGGGCGAACAGCCAATGTTCGAGTTGAAGCTCATCCCTACTCTCAACTAACATTGTTTATTTTTAAACCTTATGCTGCTAGCATTAGTAAATAGATAGGAAAGTATATCATATTTACTTGTTTTAATCCTTTTTTTTATTTCTTCAGTTACTTCCTGGTTTCATGGTCTAGGCCAGGGGTCTCCAAACTTTTTAAACAAAGGGCCAGTTTAGTGTCCTTCGAGGGCCAAACGGTGGCCAGTGTGAGTAGAAAATATCCCGGCATCAGTGGGAGTAAAAATTGCCCCATCATTAGTTTTAACATTTTTGGTTTTAGCAGAAGGAATAGTGTCCCATGGTTGGTATCAATGGGAGGAATAGTGCCCTGTCCATGGTGTCAGTGGGAGGAATAGTGGACCATAGTTGGTATCAATGGAAGCGATAGTGTCCCTTTAACGGTGTCAGTGGGAGGAATAGTGCCCCATCATTGGTCTCAGCAGGAGGAGTAGTGCCCTATCGATGGTGCCAGTGGGAGAAAGAGTGTCCCATCCTTGGTGTCAGTTGGAGGAATAATGTCTCAAGGGCCAGATAGAGGCAGGTAAAGGGCCACATTTGGCCACCGGGCCACAGTTTGTAGACCAATGGTCTAGGCAAATCCCAGAAGTCCTCAAGAGGGGAGGATGGGTTTTCTTAGCTAAGCACACCCTCCTGTCTGCATGCCTGAGCTAAGGGCAGATAGAAAGTACCGTAAATGCTACATAAATCATCTGCTCTTACTCAAGATGGCCATGGCCAGAAATGTTTTTCAAAGTCATTTCTCAGCAAAATAAAGCATGGAGACAATAATGGATGGGGGAGTTTGCTTTGAATGTTAAAAAATACTCAAATCACGTTTTTGGTTTGTGGTGCTCAGATGCAGTGTTTTTCCACTTTGAGAATGGAGGAAAATGTGTGCCTGCTTACTCCCTCTTCTTTTTATGTGTCACATCACAATAATTTTAGCAGGACCTAAGGTGTATCTTTAGTTGTCAAAAGAGATCAAGAGGTTGATTTACTAAAGGCAAATAGACTGTGTACTTTGCAAAGTGTAGTTTCACTCTGCAAGAGCAGTTGCTCCGGATCTGTAAATGAGCATAAGCTCTGCTGACTTCCATCGTCCAATCATGTGCAAGCAAAAATGCATTTTTTTCCTTGCACGTGATTGGGTATTCTTTGTACAGTGAAGCTTAAAGTGGATGTAAACCCACTCTCATCCTTTCTAAACTACTGCCATAGTGCTGATCTATAAGGATATACATGCCTCCTGCATGTATCCTTACTTGTCAAATGTCTCCACTCTGTCTGTTTTAAGAACTGAAAAACTGCAGATTCTGTGGGTGGATCTGTTGTCTGGAGCTCTGTGGGTGGAGTCGTGATGTCAGTAGACTCCCCACCCACCTCTACACTCCCCTTACACAAAATTCTGCTATGATCACGAACATCCAGTCAAAATCCAGAAAAGTAACCACATGACTTCAGAAAAGGATTGGGGGTGAGAATTATAAGATCATGCCTGTCTGAACTAGTGCATGAGATATGTAAATAACCTGTCACTCACAGCAAGGGGGCAGAACGGACCAATGTTTTTCTCTGCAAGTCTGTTTTTTTCACTGAACAATAAAAGAGGATTGCTTAGAGCTGGATTAACTCTGTGTGGCAAGACTGGGCACAGATGATAGGAAACCTTATACCGTACATTGTGACAGCAAAAAAAAATCGGGTTTACATCCACTTTAACCTCATTTACTAAGCTCTGGAGCAACTGCACTTGTAAAGTGCACAGTCTATTTGCTTTTAGTAAATCAACCCCAGAGTGAGAGCCAAAGGTGCAGTGTGAAAACCAATACAACTGAATGCAATCTAGGCTAACATTGCCTATTGAGATGAGAACCAAGGTATCTCTGATAATGCCCAGGAGTTCAAATTGTATTCCAAACAAAATGACCTTATAAGATCAACTTTATATAGTAGTTTTAATATAGATCTCTAATTTAGATCTAAAGAGAGAATTGAGAGTGACTGAGTGGAATTTTGATGGAAAAGAGGGATATCTGGCAGCTATGTTTTGTGATTAGGCTTATAGACACATGAAAAATGTTCTGCTTAGCATGTCCAGGGAGCTTATAATACCAACACTGGCCCTGCTGGACATCCTGACGCCCTGTGGCCTTTAGCAGTAATATTTTACAGACATAGTTAGTTCCGAGTAAAATCCAACTCAAGAGGACTCATTTTAATACAGCGGAAAGGAACCAGATACGTCCATCTGTTAAAGACATGATCTCCACATAGTGCCATCCAACAGATGTAATTGCTGTAAATTGTGCACAGTTTCGGTGGCAAAAGAGTACGAAGATCATCTGCAGGACTGAAACAGTAAGATGTAGAAAGCAATAAGACAGAAGTCTAAAACTCGGGATAAGAATTAATCAGTTTTGTTAGCATCTAACAGATTGCAATCCTAGCAGGGTAGAAGACATTCAAAGGTCCTGCTGTGAAACTTTAGCAGGCGCCATAGACATGAGATGGAGGTAAGAACTGGTATGCTGATAAACCATTACTGCCTCTAGGAACTCATTTCAAGAAAGTTGAAGAACTTTCCTGCTTTTGTAATTTGAGAGTGGCAACTTCAAGACTCCGATAAAAATCTAATTGCTAGCCAGTAATGCTTTTTTTATTCTAATTAAAACTATTAGAAATAGCTTCAAAAAGCTAGAAGAAAGACAAAGATGAATTAGTAATACAAATATTGTAAAAAAAAATATTTTGAAATGTATGTATACAGCCATGGCCAAAAGTTTTAAGAATGACACAAATATTACCATATTTATTGACGTATATCGCGCACTTTTTTGCCCTGAAAATCAGGGCAAAATCGTGGGTGCGCGATATACGCTGATACCCGCTTTCCCGCGCCGAGTTTTGAATACTGCGCCGACATATACCGAGCGCAGTACACTCGGGTATATATTCGGCCAGTCTCGGCTTCTTCCGTGGTCACGTCCTGGACGTACAGGACGTGAGCGCGACAGTTGCCGAGCTTGCCCGAGTGTACTGCGCTCGGTATATGCTGGCGTAGTATTCAAAACTCGGCGCGGGAAACGAGCGGGTAGGACGCGAGGACGCCGCAGAAGGACGCCGAAGAGGATACCGGACCCGCCGAAGAGGATACTGGACCCGCCGAAGAGGACACCGGACCTGCCGCAGAAGGACAACCGAAGCCGCAGAAGGACAACCGAAGCCGCAGAAGGACAACCGAAGCCGCAGAAGGACGCCGGAGCCGCCGAAGAGGACACCCGAAGCCGCAGAAGGACGCCGGACCCGACGAGGCTGCCGATGGACGCCGCGCAAGACACCAAAACTGAAAGTACAAAAATAACTTTTTTTCCACAGGATTGGGGGGTCACTTTAGGGGTGCGCGGTATACGCGGGAGCGCGTTATACCGCGATAAATACGGTAATTTTCACAAAGTCCGCTGCTTCAGTGTTTATGATGGCAATTTACATATACTCCAGAATATTATGAAGAGTGATCCGATGAATTGCAATTAATTGCAAAGTCCCTCTTTGCCATTAAAAATAAACTTAATCCCATAAAAAAAAAAATTCCACTGCATTTGTGAGAAGGATTCAGGGCGCCCAAGAAAGTCCTGCAAGTGCCAGGACCATCTCCACTACGATTCAGCTGCGGGGTCAGGGCACCACCAATGCAGAACTTGCTTAGGAATGTCAGCAGGCAGGTTTGAGTGCATCGGCTCGCATAGTGAGGCAAAGACTTTTGGAGGATGGCCTGGTTTCAAGAAGGGCAGCAAAGAAGCCACTTCTCTCCAGGAAAAACATCAGGGACAGACTGATATTCTGAAAAGGTTCAGGGATTGGACTGCTGAGGACTGGGGTAAAGTAATTTTCTCTGATGAATCCCCTTTCCAATTGTTTGGGGCATCTGGAAAAACCTTATCCGGAGAAGAAAAGGTGAGCGCTACCACCAGTCATAGGTCATGCCAACAGTAAAGCATCCTGAGACCATTCATGTGTGAGGTTGCTTCTCATCCAAGGCAGTGAGCTCACTCACAGATTTTCCCAAGAACACAGCCATGAATAAAGAATGGGACAAAAACATCCTCCGAGAGCAACTTCTCCCAACCATCCAAGAACAGTCTGGTGAGGAACAATGCCTTTTCCAGCATGATGGAGCACCTCACCATAAGGCTAAAGAGATAACTAAGTGAATTGGGGAACAAAACATCAAATTTTGGGCCCATGGCCAGGAAACTCTCCAGACTTTAATCCCATTGAGAACTTGTGGTCAATCCTTAAGAGGCGGGTGAACAAAAAAAAAACACAAATTCTGACAAACTCCAAGCATTGATTCCGCAAGAATGGGCTGCCATCAGTCAGGATGTGGCCCACAAGTTGATTGCCAGCATGCCAGGGTGAATGACAGAGGTCTTGAAAAAGAAGGGTCAACTGTGAAAATATTGACTCATTGCATAAACTTAATGTAATTGTCAATAAAAGCCTGACACTTCTGGAATGCTTGGAATTATACTTCAGTATATTATAGTAACATCTAACAAAAATATCCAAAAACACTGAAGGAGCAGACTTTGTGAAAATATTATATTTGTGCAATTCTCAAAACTTTTGGCCACAGCTGTAGTATGGGAAGAAATTAATAACCAGACCAATTTTCAGCTTTCGGTGCTCTCATATTTTGAATCACAATAACTCGGTCATACAACACTGTAGCCAAATGAAATTTTTGGCCTTTTTTTCCCACAAATAGAGATTTCTTTTGGTGGTATTTGATCACCTCTGCAGTTTTTATTTTTTTTCGCTATTAATGAAAAAAAACGAAAATTTTGTAAAAAAATGAATTTTTCTTCATTTCAATCATAACATTTTGTAAAAAAGTGATTTTTCCTCATACATTTGGCCTAAAATGTATACTGCTACATATCTTTGGTAAAAAAAAAAAATAAACAATTTGGATCTAATTTAGTCTGGGTGAAAGTTATAGGGTCTACAAGCTATGGTACCAATTTCTGAAAATTGAACAATTTGATCACACCTGAAGTACTGACAGCTTCTCTCATTTATTGAGACCCTAACAGATGAGCACTGATTGGCACTGATGGGCACAGGTGGCACTGGTGTGGCACTGGTGTAGCTCAGATGACACTGGTGCGGCACTGGTGTGGCTTAGATGACACTGGTGTGGCACTGGTGTGGCACAGGCGGCACTGGTGTGGCACAGGCGGCACTCGTGGGCACAGGCGGCACTTGTGGGCACAGACGGTACTTGTGGGCACAGACGGCACTGATTGGCACTGATGGGCACAGGTGGCACTGATGGGCACAGGTGGCACTGATGTTGTGGCACTGGTGTGGCACTGGTGGCACTGGTGGGGCACAGGTGGCACTGCTTGGGCACTGCTGGGGCACAGATGGCAGTGGTAGGGCACAGATGGCACTGGTAGGGCACAGATGGCGCTGGTGGGGCACAGATGGGGAACAGATGGGGCACTGCTGGGCACTGCTGGGCACTTACATTTGGTCACTAATCTCTCTCCTCTTCTCTCACGCTGCAATGGTGTGAGAAGAGGAGAGAGATGACCTACAGGTGACCCACACTGCCCAGGTTTGTTTACATTTGTGATCGCTCCGTCATTGGACGGCGCGATCACCTGGTAAGGAGCCGCTTCCATTGGCTCCTTACCGCGATCATTGACGCTGCGGGTCCCGTGGACCCGACGAGCGCCGTGACCGCGTGTGCGTGCCCGCTCGGGCACGCGGATCTGACGCTACCCATGCGCCCGGGTTTGTTTACATCTGTGATCACGCCGTCATTGGACGGCACGATCACGTGGTAAGGAGCCGTCTCCATTGGCTCCTTACCGCGATCATTGATGCTGCGGGTCCCGGGCGCGCAGACCTGACTCTACGGGAGGACGTCCATGGACGTCCTGTTAGATTTAAGGAACCGCCTTATGGACGTATTTCGTCTATAGGGCGGTTACTAAGTGGTTAAACATTACTGAAGAAAAATGCATTACCTGCACCCCTCTTCAGTTCAGTTCCACAGTGCCTGGGGAGGACCCTGGTTCCTATAAGGTAGGTATATACAGGACCACATCCTTTGTACAAACTGAGATTAAAGTGGATGTAAATCCACTCTCATCCTTTCTAAACTACTGCCATAGTGCTGATCTATAAGGATATACATGCCTCCTGCATGTATCCTTACCTGTCAAATGTCTCCCCTTGTCTGTTATAAGAACTGAAAAACTGCAGATTCTGTGGGTGGGTCTGTTGTTTGGAGCTCAGTGGGTGGAGTTGTGATGTCATAAGACTCCCCGCCCACCTCTATATTCTCCTTGTCAACATGCATTTTCTCCTGTGTATCCCTTACACTAAATTCTGCTATGATCACTAACATCCAGTCAAAATGCATAAAAGTAACTACATGACTTCAGAAAAGGAGTGGGGGTGGGAATTAAAAAATAATGCCTGTCTCAGGCTAGTGCATGTAAATAACCTGTCATTCACAGCAAGGGGGAAGAATGGACAAAAGTTTTCTCCTGTTTGTCTGTTTATCTCACTGAAAAAAGAAAAGAGGATTGCTCAGAGCTGGATTAACTCTTTGTGGCGAGACTGGACACAGATGATAGGAAATCTTATACTCTACATTGTGACAAAAAATAAAAAATTGGGGTTTACATCCACTTTAAGCCATTAGGTGTCCTGCCCCATCCATCCCCATCATTAGGTTTACATACCTCCCAACATTTTTAGATGGGAACGAGGGACACCTATTAGCAAACATATGTAGGCATAGGACACACCCCCCTTAAAGGTGCATTAACCAAAAAAAAGTTAATTAAATATACAAGGCCTTTTTCTTACCACTACTATTTCTTTATATTAGCTTTTAAAATTTACAAATGCAGCAATTTAGAATTTGGATGAAAGGTTTGGAACTGGGAAACACTTTTTGAAAGATAAAAAGTGCATTTTATATACAACTATATAGATCATAGGTGTCAAACACAAGGCCCGCGGGCCGAATACGGCCCTCCAGGACATTTCATGTGGCCCTTGCACCACTCCTGCAGCTGCCGGAGATCTCCAGCCCTCCTCTGGTCCTCCAGACCCTTACTTTCTGCTTTTAAGCAATGCATCCAGCTTCTTCCCAGCAGCAGCATAAGGAAAGGGGGGTGCACTGTGATGTAAGGAAGAGTGGGGGACTCAACTTCTGATTGTGGGGTGGCTCTTGACATCTAATGTAAGGGGAGGGGATGCGCTGGACATAGCTAATCTTACAGATACAACCAGCTCTTTTGAGGGCAATCATAATGCTGATGCGGTCCACGATGAAATTGAGTTTGACACCCCTGATAAAGATAAACCAAAATGAGGGACAAATGAGGGGGAAAGAGGGACATTTCTCTAAATCAGGGACAGCCCCTCAAAATCCGAGACAGTTGGGAGCTATGGGTTTAGCCTTTGCCATCTGTCTGTCAAATAGCAGGGACACTGGTGGTGATTTACTAAAGGCAAAAAGGCTGTTCTCTTTGCCAATGGATTTTCTCTCAGCTTGGTGAATGAGGGGAAGCACTACTGACTTTCATCATCCAATCATGTGCAAGCATGATTATTTTTCTTGCACTTGATACTTGGGTATAGTGTACGCAGTGCTCTACAATATAAGGGAGAAAATACAGTTACAATACAATACAAGAGGATTAAGAGGGCCCTGCTCAGAAGAGCTTACATTCTAATAGTGTGGGGAAGGTGGTACAAAAGGTTGTAACTCTGGGGAATGAGCTGATGGAAGAGGTAAAAGATTAGTTGGAGGCGTGATAGGCTTCTCTGAAAAGATGAGTTTTCAGGGATTGCCTGAAGGCAGCTAGAGTAGGAGATACTCTACTCCGAGGATGGGAAAGGTTTTGAAGAAATTCTAGAGATGAGCATGGGAGGAGACATGGAGCTTGAGAGAATGAGGTCTTGAGAGGAGCGGAGAGGACACTTTGGGTGATATTTGGAGATAAGATTGGTAAAGTAGCTCAGGGCAGAATTGGTAATGGCTTTGTATGTTGTGATTAGTATTTTGAATTTATATAACTCAAAAAGACAAAAGGGGGCAGCCCTGGGACTTTGAATGAGGTGAGAGAGGTTTAGCCAATGTTCACAACCATCAATGAGACAAAATCTATTTATTATTTCCAAAGTGTTATGTAACGAAGTGGCAACAACAATGATTGTGAGTTACCCGGCATAATAGCCAATGTACACAGCACAAATGAAAGTAAATATTTAAAGATTTATTGCAATTGTTATACATCAATGGGCAACAATAAAACTTGATGCATTAGATGTAATGAAGAATGGCTAATGGTAACAGCAGACCAGTTTGTAGGCTTAAATGGGTGTCTTCCAACCGGGTTCAATAAGAAAAAGTATTTTGAATTTATATAACTGGGTGATCAGGAGCCAGTGAAGGGATTGGCAGAGAGGGGTGGCAGACACTAAGTGGTTGATAAGGTGGATAAGTCTGGCAGCAGCCTTCATGATAGACTGAAGAATGGATAGCCAATGGAGAGGTAGGCATATTAAAAGAGAGTTGCAATAGTCAAGGCGAGAAAAAACAAGGGAGGGAATGAGTAGCTTGGTGGTTTTTATTTGTGTATTTTAGAAATGTTACAGAGGTAAAGTCCACAAACTTTTGACAACGATTGGATTTGGGGCTGAAAACACAGGTCAGAGTCTAGGATTACACCTAGTACCCTGGCATGAGGGGAGGGATTGATGTTTGCATTATTGATTTTGATGGAAAAGTCATGGAGGGTGGCATGGGCGGTGGGAATATTACCAGCTCGGTTTTATAGGGATTTAGCCTAAGGAAGTGGTGCGACATCCATTCTTATATGTCAGTTAGTAAGTTAGTAATGCGAGAGGAGACTGAAGGAGAGAAGTGAGGAGTAGACAGACAGATAGATTTGACTGTCATTGGCATATAGATGGTATTGAAAGCCATGGCCGGTTATCAAGTGACAAAGGGAGGAGGTGAAGATAGGGAAGAGAAGGGGTCTAAGAATAGAGTCTTGAGAGCTGCGGTGGCTCAACTGGATTGGCACTGCACTGCGCTGACAAGCCGTTCACCTCTGCAGCTAAGGGTTCGGATCCCGGTCTCGGCTGCATGTGAATTGAGTTTGGTGGTCTTAGCCCGGCTCCCGGTGGGTGTGCTATGCGAGGTAAGCCTGCGCTTAGTACGCCCACCCCCCTCCCACAAGAACCACCACACTTACACGCACTCGAAATTGGGTTAACATGCACGCACTTTGGCCATGCGGTCTCTAAAAAAAGAGAGGCGAAGGACTAACAGGGCTGGCTGAGCGGGCTAGATCCTCTCACTCCCTCATAGGGGAGTCCCTCTGCCCCGTTGGGCTTCAAAGCAGAGCAGGTAGGGCGGGCTGTGTGGGAGGACCCCCTCGCACCCGCCATTGCCACCCGGGGGCATGGAGAAAGATGGCAGATTGCCTCTGGGGGAGGTCTGCCTACTCCCAACTCCTGCAGTCCGTCTCCTCTCTCGAGTACACGCACAAAATACACTTAAAAAAAAAAAAAGAATAGAGTCTTGGGGGACTCCCATAGAAATGGGCAATGGAGAGCAGGAGACAGAGTTGTAGGTAACACTGAAGGAGCGGTGTGATAAGTAGGAGAATAAGGATAGAGTAGAATCTTGGAGCCCAAGGGAACAAAGTTTATTAAGAAGGAGAGGTTGGTCAACAGTATCAAAAGCCGCACACAGGTCAAGTAGTAGGAGTATAGAGTAGTGACCATTGGTTTTAGCAGTTAGTAAATGGTTAGTGAGTTTTAGTAAGGCAGTTTCTGAGGAGTGCTGCAAGCAAAAGCCGAACTGTAAGGGGTCAAGAAGGTTATTTTCACTGACGTAGTAGCTAAGATGGTTGTAGACTAAGCGTTCTAGAAGTATAGAGGTAAATGGGAGCATTTAGATGGAATCAGTTGTTCAGTTTGGTGAGGTCCTCACTTGCTTTCCCTGTGGAGCGTGCAACATTTGTATAGCTGCTGCAAAGGCTGCTGGGTGGCAATACAGTCTGAATAAATGTATTGTCTTTACAGATTCTGGTGCAGCCTGGTCAGTGCACTGAAATACCAAGGCAAATGCCAAAGTGTTTTTCCTTAGCTACAGCCTAACGTCACAGAGCAGGTTTGTAGTTCTGCAAAAAAAAATGTTTTTAATAAGTTTTGTAACCAACTGCCGGCTGTTCCATATAGCTATCGATTCTTCTGCCTTCCTCACCCCCGCCTTCATTGTTATGCTAGGAGTCAGAACAGCTTGTGAAAAAAATCCTCTCCTCATTCTGGCTGTGCTGTAGTTCTGTATGAGACGTCTCCCCCTGCTCACCCTCCCTTCCTGGCAGCAGAGCAAAGGACTAATCAGGGAGCAGGAAAGCTAGCCAAGCAATCTCATAGACTGTATTGCAGAGTGCTTGGGATCATAGGAGATGTAGTCCAGAATGACATCTCAATAATGCAGGAATTGACTTTCTGACTACAGACTGCTGCACTTTGATTGGATATTTTTACTATACTGCCCAGGAAAGTTTGTGGCTTTTGCGCCCAGGATTTCGAGGAGCAATGACCTCTGTCAGTCTGTTCCCCTCACTCAGGAGCAGGTTTTAGAGGAGAACTTGGCACCAGACCAGGGAAGGAAGCTGACATCCATGCTAGAGTACTAAGTCCACAGGCACTCGCCTTCCAATGCAGCCAGAGGAGCAGAATCTTCAGCCACACACAGCAGGTTTGCCGGAGTCAAGCCATTGATCCATGAACGGCCCCTACATCATTGGTACCGACACCTGAAATGTAAAATTGGTGAGAGGGTTGTCAACCCACCAAACACTCTACGCCACAAAACCAAGCAAGACTCTAAATAACACAGTTGTCATCTAGTTCCTTATACAGTACTGTACTAATGCAGCATCCCACTAGTGCCACATCACCTGTTCTGGATTATCATATTAGCTCATATCCACTTAAATCCTCCCTGCACTTGTTTGCTTGCTTGCCCTTTTCATTACTGTTAATTTTTGTTCAAGTTAAAACTGCCATTACTTTTTCTCAAGTTCCCACTTCCTTGAAATGGGAGTATTTGGAAGCCAATCAACATTAGTGCACCACCGAAAGGGACCCAACCATGCTGGCAGAAATAACATTTATTGTTTCCTTTTTTTTTTTTTAGTTAATGCCTCCTTTTTAAAACTACTTACATAGACTTTAAATAAAGAACACACATATGAAGCAATTTTTACCTTCCTAGAATACTGAAGTCCTGCAAGCAGACTTGGACCTAGCAAAGTCACTCCAGGGCCTAAGGCAGTGTAGCCTCGGGGAGTATCTGTTTCTGGCTGCTCTTATGTAACTCTCTGTGACTCTGTTCCAGTTTAAGCTGATTGGTAAAACCTGGGCTCAGCTATTCATAAGTATCCTGCATCTTCAGTGTCTTACTACTGTAGCGCTCGCCCCCGAAGAAGCCTCTAGTTAGAATAGGGATGGCATGTTACCTCATGGCTCTGTTGATGTGTCTAGGGTGAACGATGAATAAGCAGCAATGAAGGAATGTTCGCAAACAGGAAGTCTCTTTTATAGGTGCTCTTTATTACCCAGCCGGGTAAAAACAATCAACAGGTGAGGGAAGGATAGAAGAAAGGTTTGAAGGAGAGTATTTTAATCAAGGGATTAAGGGAAGGAGAGTAGCAGACTCAGGCCTTGGATAATGAAGCAATCCTGCTTCCGACAACTATCAGTCTTTCTGCGCCACTCAAACTTGAGTGGGTATAGTGTACCTGGACAGGTCCCTCTCACAGGCCTGGCAGCCAGAGTATCACTCGAACTTGAGAAGGATGCCTCTGCCACAGGCTCTTCTGTATGACCGTCAGACAAGCGCCTCTGCCACAGGCCTTGCCCGATTAGAAATATGGAGGAACTCCTCCTGTGTAATAGTGGTTGCCTGGATCTTTCTCCAATGTCGCCAGGGTACTGACTGAGAGAGGAATCAATCCCTCAGTATCCAGTACCTCGATCCCCGATGGTTCGCTCCAGTGCTGTTGGGCTACCAGCCTCTCATTGGTGTCCCTCAACTGGACTCCCCACCGAACAGCTCAACTCGCTTGGGATCTCCAATGGTGGGAACCCAGTCAGTCACTGGGTCCCCGTTGTGCTCAAAGTGTTCCAGACCAGCTTGGCTCCGGAACCAGGAATTCCGCGTAGCACCCACACCCCGGCCAGGTAGGCCATAACGCACGGGGTGCAGTGATATGGTCACCCTGAAGGTGGGTGTCACACTCCGTGAGGTAAAACAGGGGAAGGCCCCACAAAATGGCGTCTGCCTCATAAGTACCCTCTCCTAGCATGCCCAGCGAGGCCCAGGCCTCCCGATTGGCTGCTTGAAGAGAGCACCCAAACCTCAGCTTCCACTGCTGCCACATGTTGCCACGGGGTGGAACTACACCCCAAGCACAGCAGAATGAGCCCACAGCACAGCCAAGCTGAAACAGAGAGCCCTACAATGATTTGAATTGAGATCAGAGTAAACTACACTCTGATCTTTCCCCTAAATTTCACTAGCACCCGTACTTGGAAGTACATGGGCACTACACAACCATTGCTATTCATTTCACCCCTTTCCCCTACCTGTCTTTACCCGCTTTATCTTATGACAATATATTAGGTTTGTTTTACTAATTGGTCTGGTGCTTGTGTTTTTTAAAATAGCATTATAGTTGGGTACTAATGTCCCTGTCAGTACTTCTTCTGTGAAATTGTGTGTCTGTGTACTCAGCCTGGTGTGTCAGGGTTCAGGTCTTTGAGAAAGTGGGGGTCAGAAATAGAGGACCCATCTTCACCAGGGGCTCCTTCAGGGGTAGCACTACATTTGTATTATACTTATTTAGTAATTATGTGCAGGAACATAACATTGTGATTTTTATGACTATTGTATCGTCTGCTACCTTTTTTCTTCATTGACTACCAAATATCGAAATTCAGAACTTGCTTGCTGTAGTGGTAGGAGGGATGGGTGAAATTGACGCCAAGACACTAAGATTTTAGTCATTTGGTCAGTTAGTGTTGGTGTCAGTTGGTGTTGAAAAAAGTCAGAGTGAGAGAGGTTGCCAGGGGTTTCCGATCAAAAGTTTGGTATGTGGCCCCATGGTCTAGACCTACAACCCTGCTCACTAGGGAGTGTAAAAATGTGTCTAACCTCTCTATTTACAATGTCTACAGTGATTGATGTCATTGTAGAAGTCATCACTGATAGAATAAGAAGCTACCAACATCATTGTACAGTAATGATCACAAAGCTGTATTAGCAGATCCAGTATTCAAATTTCCCCATACTACCATAGGTTCTCCTTGGAAGTTAAAGCCCAATTGGACCTTTAAATCAAGTCAATATATTTCAAGTGCATCAAAATGAAAGGTAGTTAATGTCTTAAAAGTGTCCTGTTTCCTGTCCACAGCTGTAGAGTGAGGCCCCGTACACACTACCGAGTTTCTCGGCAGAATCCAGCGAGAAGCTCGCTGGGAGACATATTCTGCTGAGCAAATCGGTCGTGTGTACACTTTCAGCGAGCATCCCGTCGGGAAGCTTGTCGAGCCAAAATAGAGAGCATGCTCTCTTTTTCCTCGTTGTTCAATGAGGAAATTTGGCTCGACGACCTTTTCGACCGCTCATCGGGAACCTCGTCGGGCGGAACGATGAGTTTAGCCCGACGAGGTTCTCGGACGTGTGTACGCGGCCTGAGACCTGTTCTGTCCATAGAGAATCAGTGGTCTTATTGCTTCGATCCACAAAGCGTATGCTCTTCACTGATTGGAGAACTTTATCTCTGGTTTAGCAGGGATTTTTGACCTCTGCAAAGAGACCACTTCCCCAAAGAGATCAAGGGTCCCAGCTTTCAGCTACTGACAAGAATAAAACTTTTTTTTAAAAGAAAATGAGTTTTAAGACTTGGTACACCATTTTTTGGGTACTTTGTATGTATTAATAAGCTAATTTAAACTGAAAGTTAAATTGCACTTTAAACTCTAAAGCGTAATACTTAACACTGAACCTACACAAAAAGAAGAATATATGACTTCTTATCTACTTGCGCAGTTTTCATAATAATAAATCCATTGAAAAAAACCTTAAACGGTGTATGGAAAATTTGACAGATGTCATAATGTGACTCTTTCCTACCTGTGAGTATTATTCATTCTAGATCCGTGTATGCCATAGAGAAATGTTATGCTTAAATGAATAGAAAACAAAGCAAAACAATATGAATAAATTGCTTGATATCTGATAGTAATCATACATTGTCAGGTATAAAATAAATATTTCCCACTCTGCAAGTGTGTGAAAGAAATAGAATTGTACCGGGCCTGCTGAGTGTGAAACATGATCTGCCTGGAGATGTTACTAAGGAGGGGGAGAACGAAGATCATTCCAAAATACAAAATAACTGTTCAAAATTCAATATAAACTTGTTTATTTATAGGCATGTCTACTATAAGCTGTTATCGCAAGTTGTGGGAACACAGAGCTTGGTCGTGACCAGGCTCCAAAGGCTGGATGTGATCCAATCTATGAACACTTTTCCGCACCATGCCTCAATAGAGGAAATCTGGGTGTCTTGGTTCCTTTACACATAGAGGTGTCTAGTGACTATAAGCTGCAGATCACGCAATGGTAGGAAAAACTTGAAACTATACCCAAACCCAAGAAAGGCTTTGCAAGCTTGTGGTGTGATCTGCTATTTGCTAAACTGATTCAAAAGAATAACAAAATAGCCATGTCCTACATTTGGCCTTCACGCTTTACTAAGTGGTACAAATTCAAGGAAAATATAATCTCACTGAACGCTAAAATATTTAGACAAGCATGCAAGCGTAACAAAACCTTTTCGTGATTAATAACACCTATCGTACACACATATGTCGCACACAGTATAACAATATATAGGCATATAATCATCTCCTAACTGATACAGAATTTTCTTCGTTTATGCAATTAGGAAGAAAAGTTCTCAGTTAAGGTCATGGCGGACTTGGTGGTGGTGGGGGGATTAGTAAAAACGTCAGTGGGATGTAGAGGTAGATTGGAACCATATGTCAAAAGGCACATTATGCCAACTATGATTTGGGTACAAAATTACCTTGTCCACACAAAATCTTCGAAAAAAAAAAAATATTCACTAGATTTCATTTTTACTAATGTATTACCCAAAAAGTATTACCCAAAAAGTTGTTTTATTAAGAAAGTTGAGAATATTCACAACTGCACACGATTAAAGTACTAAAGGCAAAACTTTATGTTATAGATAGCGTGGAGAGGTATTAGTACACCTGTCAGGTTTTTCTTGCGGTCTGTGCCTCTGTTAGGGAAATTTACCCTCTTTGTCCTTTTTCCTTTCTTTATTGAACGTGAAAGTAAAAGAAAATCCTACATTTCGGGTTGTCCCTAGAAAAGCAATTGTGAGGAAATGGGGACACTAGTTCTGGTAACCGGGGGGCCCTAAGAAATTCTCTTAATTAGCAGGGATTTCCTCTCACTTTCTATTTTGGCTATGGGACATTTCCCCCCAGTGGGACACAGCTGGCAAAAAAAATGTTTACCTGTAGTTCTACTTTAAGTATTCAGAGTAAGCAATACTCCCCTTAAAAAGTTTTACCTGGAAATGACCATGTCATATAGAGATAATAGAGATCTATCATGTAGACCTTGGGGCTTAAGCCAGCCATGGATGGATCAAAATTTGGCTGGTTCAGCAGGGACGGACCAGATTTTGATCAATCTTTGGGCAGGCTGTTGTACAGAAGTTGATCTCTTGATCGATTTCGGGACAGTCAGCCTGTTGAAAAAAATGTACTATGCAATGCTGATGAGCGTATACTGGAGGCAGGAAAACTCTCCCTGCTATCAAAACACAATAGCTCAACAGCAGAGATTCACCTCGGATGTGTGAATGCGGGAATCAATTTGTTTTCTTTAGCGGGTTGAATGAACGAAAATAAATCATGCATGGCCTGCTTTATTAAAAGCTACCATGTGATTCATCTTGCCAGATACCGCTGTTCTGGGTGGAGTTTGGTTTTAAGTTTTAAGCCCATTTTTGGAAAAAGATTGATTATAATGAAACACGAAAAAGTAAACAACTAACAAAGTAGAGCACATTACAATCAAAAGACTTGTAGCTAACATACGGGTTGAAGTAATATGGACCTTATTTCAAGTATTACCCAATAATTCCAGGCTGTTGAATAATAGATTATGATAATAACGCCATAAAGTAAGAAAACGGGGGTATTGCTGTGTAATCTAGCAAACGCTAAAAGCTTTTATATGGCTCTAGTTTTAAGGGAAACATGGAAATTGAGACTCACTCTGCAAGAAGGGGAATAAATCTGTGAATGCATATGCTTTGTGTCAGTTTCATGTTGTTCCTAAACAAGATTTTTACTGGAAATGTTCTCAACACCAGGAGATAGTAAGATGGAAAAGTCACATCATTTATCAACTGGAGTGCCGATATTATTCATAAGGGAATAAACACAAAAAGTCATTCTGCAGCAGCACACTCCCCCTAATTACAAAGTAGATGCCTAGAATTAAATATCTTAAATTACATGATACAAGTAGGACATACTGCTGAAACACAATGCACCCTCGTCGTACCTACTGGAAATGAAAAAGAATTGCTTTTTTGGGTATAGATGCTGTACCAGGCAAAATATAGGACATTTCCAACCACTTTGACAAAGTGTTCTTTGGCACTATGTCACTAAAACACACTATAAGATTACACCTAATAAATTTAAAGCTGAACTACATGTAAGCAGATCCCCTAGTGGTCATCAGCAACATTACATGCTACACCAGGGACATCCCACTTTAATCTTGTGATTGGAGTTTGCCAACTTTGCCACCTTAGGGAAGGCTCCATTGTGTCTTAATTCAGACCCTGCAGGCCAAAGGCCTTGCAATAGGGTTCAACTTCTCCTGATTCAGGCCCCACAGTTAACAGAACTCTCTCCCCAATAACGAATGTCCAGTCAGAGCATGCTTTTCTAATTGATTGCTGAATTGTGAGCTTTCCAACACATCCCAGCCTCAGTGAACACCTAACAAATAGAAGTTTTACTTGTCCTGCACAGAGGGGTTGCCAGCCAGCATACGATTTGGTAGATCCTTTCAACTCCATGCATTGAAGGTAGTCACGAGCCAAACAGGGCCCACCAAAAAGAAAACCCTTATGGCACCATTCCTACCACATTTTGAAGAATACCAAGCTTCACCTTCCAATCAGCCCTCTTCTATGAATCCTCCCTTCCCTTTTATAATTTCTCCAGGGAAAGGAGCACAGCCCATGCCAAACAGTGAACAGGGTGGGTCACCTTTTACTGGATTCTAAGCTCTGCTTACATTCAGGCAGATATAAAACACATAAATAAATAAAGCTCAAATTCAAAAGATTTCCCAGACTCCATCAAAAACACTAACAATAAAATGCTGTTGCTTCGCTTCTTCTCCACTGTAAGACCTGTGAGTGCCACTATGTCTGTTTTAGATTTGTACGGATATTTATTTGTGGGTGAGCATCAGGGCATTTATCTCACACATAGAGTATGGTGACTACCCTTGGATCAATACAAGCATTATTAACTGCTTCTCATGCCGCTAATGTATATAAAAGGCCAGATGGGAGCAGCACAGATGAGAGTGGACATATCTGTATGTCCTCCTGTATCGTCCATTCAAGCCCACATTTTAAAGCATGCAGCAGTGTGATCTATGACTGCTGCTTCCACCAGACACAGCAGATTACAAATCGCAGTACCGGACCGCTGTAGGACTGTCTAAAGGTTTAATTTCTGACACCTTGTATACTTCTGTCATGCTGTGATTGGTCACAGCTATCACTTGGTGCAATGGTACTGTGATTGGCCCTGGTACAATGTGATCCCTGTGACCAATCAGAGCGATCACAGTGGTAAACAATGCTGTCATTGATTACAACTGTGTGAGCTCTGTTATTTGTCACAGCAATCACATGGTGCCAGGGCCAATCACAGTACCCTTGCACCATATGATAGCTTCGACAAATCACAACATGACAGAAGTATACAAGGTGTCAGGAATGAAACCTTTAGACAGGCATACAGTGATAATCACTGTATTAAAGTGATTGCAAAGGTTTTTTTTTCTTTTTTTAAATCACAAACATGTTATAATTACCTGCTCTTTGCAAGGGTTTCCCGAGTCCTGATGGTGCATCCATTGACACAGACAGCAGGACTCAGCCCCGTCCCCGTACCGTGACTCCCGTATTACTGGACTCGATTGATAGCATCAGGAGCTATTGGCTCCCACTGCTATCAATCTATCCAATGAGAACGGCTGGAGTTGCTGGGCTCGTTCTCGTCGCTGGAACGATCAGGTTCGGGTAAGTAAAAGGGGGTTCTGGGAGGCAGAAAGTTTTTCCCCTTAATGCATATATTGCATTAAGGTGAAAAACCACAAGACTTTACAACACCTTTAAGCAAATAAATGTGCAAAGATCCCTGATCACACCTCCTCCCTATGGTGACATCAGATGAATCTGGTGACAATATGTTAACAAAAAATGTTTTTTTTTTAAATAAAATAAAGTCATATTGTTCATAATGACCGCCACGCCAGTTACAGTGTCACAGTGTCCTTGATCACTGCCACGCCAATTACTGTGTCCCTGATCACTGCCACATCAGTTACAGTGTCCCTGATTACCACTGCACCAGTCTCAGTGTCCCTGATCAACACCATTCAAGTTATAGTGTTTCTGATCACCACCAAACCAGTCACAGTGTCATTATAAGGACTTGTTCACATGTGTGATAAGCTCTGAAGAGCCATATGTGTTTGTATCACTCTTCAGAGAGCATTTGGCAAGCAGTAAGGAGGCAATATCTCACCTCCTCACCACCTGCTTTAACCCCTTGGACCCCACACAAGCAACCCCATTCACTTACTCAGCGGCTCCGCCTGACAGGGAAGCGAAGGCCGGGTCCTTTGCTTGTACAGAGGTACAGGAGTGCACTTGGCACATCTTTGCAAGCAGGGTCAGCTCTGCAGTGTTGTAGGGGTGGATGGCGGTAGTCACAGTCACTTTTTACCCAGAAAGTTAAACAGCACACTGCCAGCACTGCGCCCCCCTTCCTACAATAAAGTGCTCCGCCCAGGGCATCCAGCCCTTCCGCCCACCCCTTGTACTGGCCCTGCCTGCACACAACTGCACTCTTAGAACCACAGGAACTTTTTTGTTCTTCCTTTCTTTAGCCTGCTGTACTTCCTGGCCAGTGAACATGGTATTCCTGGGGGCAGCCATGCACCAGTAAGCTAGACTTGCTTGGTTTTGTAGGAACTGGGACTACTATAGGTGACGCTACACTACGCTATATTCCCTGATTATTTGTATAGAGGTGACCATTACAGTACATTTGTTTTGACATGATCAACCAATCAACCAATATCCATAAAATACCTAGCAGTATTTGCTTTCCAAGATGGAAAGTGTGGGTGTTTCCACTCTCCTAATGCTCCAGGGCTTCCAAAAATGTGATAGGCAGTCAGGAAATTTAGATTTGTAATTTATGCCCTTTGAAAGCCCAAAGGTGCTCCTTGGATTTTGGGCCTCTCTATGCATCTAGGCTGTGAAAAGGTCTCATACATGTGGTATTCCTATACTTGGGAGGTATAGTAGAATTTTTTTGTGGTGTAATTCAATGTATGCCTATGCTAGGTTTGAGAAATACCCTAAAATAACAACTTTGTTTTCATCTCGTAATTTTTCAATTATATATCAGACAGGAGGCTCATATCTTATGCATGATCTTTCTTTATTCATGCTCACAGCAGAAAACCAACTTTAGTGAAATCTATAGAAAACTGTTTCTTTAAAAACTGTAAACAAAAAACTACACCCCCGGCAGCCCTCTAGGTGGGCCTGCCAATCACGGGACAGTCCAGTCAGTATATAAAGGTCAGTCTCTTTAGGAACCTCCTCTTTCTTTCTGCTCACAGATCAGAACTCAGATAAGTAGACTAATTTTCAGTAGATTATATCTTATCATTACTTTGATTTACAGCATTACTTTAATCCATTCGCCCCCCCCCCTCCCCCCTTGGGGCTCTGGGTGTTCGCTTCAGCCTTTTTTCTTTTTACGGAATCCGTTTTTTTCCTCATAATTTTGTTTTCTCATAAGGTTTTCTTTTACCTATCAGTAACCTTCTATGGTACTCCGGTCAGCGCGCATCCTCTGGGCGCTCTGACCGGTCTCGAGTCACTGACTTTGCCGCCGCGTGTGTACCTCTCTGACACCGCGAGAGGTCGGCGCCATTTTCTTTGCGCTTCCCTCGCTCCTTCGTTTCTCTCCTCAGCGCACTCTTGCAGGGAGGGGGCGTGTCGCATCTTCTCCTCCTATCGCCTGAGGACAAGAGTCTCGCAAGACTACGTTTCCTCCCCCGGGCTCCGCTCCCCCGTCACGCTCATTCACTGTGTGGGCGAGCGGCGAGGAGTACGGAGCACGGCCCTTTGATAATTCTAGGGATTTATTCCCTATTCTTTCCCTTAACCTGGTGCTGCATTTAGGGTCTCTACATACCAGACGATAGCTTTTCAGCACCCCTAGCTTCCCCTTAGTTTGGTGCTGCATTATAGTCCCTGTACATTTCCTATTACTGAAGACATTAATATTGATCATTATCTTTAGACTATTAACAACATCCACAATGGCAGAGGACAGAGGTCTCTCCCTTACAACCACTCCTGTAGGGCTGATAGACCCCCCACAGGATACACCTGTGTTTATGTCCGCAACGCAAATACAAGAAATAATCAACCAATCAGTTCAGGCTGCCATGGCCTCGGTGGTATTTACCCCACCTATACCCCATGTGTCCGGAACTGCCGACACCGGCATACCGCCCATAAAAAAGGGTAAGGCGTCACAGAAACGCCGCCACATTGACGTGGCTCACGACTCCCCGGCAGGGGAAGTAATACTCATGCCCCAGACAGTACCACCCCAGGACTGTCGACCCACTGTTCTCCCAGACTTTGTACGACCCCTGGGCCTCGGGGAGTTAAATTCACAGAGGCAACGATCCGCCAGGCGGACAAAACCGGACTCCTTTGTGGACTCCTCTCCTGAGTCATCTGCGGAGTCCGAGGCGTTCGACGCCTACGAGTCTGGAGAAGATGAGGATGATGAGAATTATGAGAACAGTGGGCATTTGCCGGCTAAGAACGGCGCCAACCCTGTACCCCAGGGTGAGATTCTATTAGACTCCCATGGAGAACCATTTTTTGACCCCGAAGCCATTAGTCACCCCCGATCCGGTGACTGGACACCCCTGCCCGAGGTGTCTCAATACATTGAATACTGGGCTCGAAGGTCAGTCGACAAAGCCAACAGAAATAAACTACGCGCGGAATGCCCCCGCCCTTGTATCCCCAAAAAAGTAGTGAGCACTCCTGAGGTAGATCCCATCCTCCTGAGATACCTCACAAAAAATGGGAAGTATTCAAAAAAGGGGATAGAGCGGTCCTTCAGAATGATTCAGGACAGGGTCTTAGATCTGTTTGGCCCGGTCACTAAGATTCTCAATCTTAGTGAACAGGCTTCCGCCTCTGGACAACCTGTCGATTTGCCCCAACTTAGGGGATGGACCCAGAGAACGATTTGCCTCCTGGGTTCAGCAAATACTACATGTTCCATGGAGCGCCGACGCTCAATACTCATGAGGCTTGATCCCCAGCTTTCACATCTTGCCGAATCTGAACCAGGCCCGTCAGCCGACGGCATGTTGTTCGGAGATTCACTCATAAAGGACATAAACAAAATGGTCGGGCTTTATTCCAGCCTGGATAAGGCCCAGACATCACTGAAGAAAGCTAACAATAGAGTTTTTCCCAAGGCCGGCAGATATAGAGGCCACTCTGCCGGCCGCTTCTCCTCTTCCAGGCCATACCATAGGTCTCTTGCACAGTACCAGTCTCCGCCGCCCTATCCAATACCAGTTGCACAACCGGCACCATTCTTTCCCCCCCGGGGACCTCCATGGAGAGGCCGAGGAGGTAGAGGCTACCCCCGTTCCAGACCAGCTTCCGGTGAGTACGACACCTCTTCATTTTTCCCACATACCTGTAGGGGGAAGGTTGAAACATTTTATCCACGCCTAGTCTGCGATTACGGCAGACTCGTGGATACTCAATACTGTGACGGGCTACCAAATAGAATTATATGCCCTTCCGATGATGGACTGAACCCCTCACCCCATTCGGTTTTCTATCCCAAACGCCACTATGATGGACAACGAATTACAAGACCTCCAGTCCAAGCTAGCGGTAATAGAAGTGGACCCACTTTCCCAGGGTTTCCTCAGCAACCTTTTTCTAGTCAGAAAGAAGGGCGGGGGTTTCCGGCCAGTGATAAACTTGAGAAACCTCAATCAACATGTCGTTTACCGACATTTCAAGATGGAAGGCATTCACTGCCTAAGGGACCTCTTACGCCCGAAGACTGGTTAGTCAAGGTAGACTTGAAAGACGCCTACCTTACGGTTCCCATCCATCCATCCTCCCAACACTTACTCCGTTTTCTGTGGAGGATGGCAGTTCACTTGCCTCCCCTTTGGTCTCTCCTCAGCCCCGTGGTGTTTCACCAAATTGTTGAAACCGGTGATAGCAGCACTACGGAGCAGAGGTGTGAGGTTGATCATCTACTTAGACGACATACTCATTATGGCACGTTCCCCCCATCTAGCAAACGTGCATGCATCCTGGACAGTTACCCTACTTCAAGACCTGGGTTTTCTTGTAAACCACGAGAAGTCGGTCCTGGCCCCAGCCCAGGAGATGGAGTTTTTAGGGTTCTTGGTGGACACCAACCAAGCGGTCCTCCGTCTACCCAAAGCCAAGCTACTTGCCATACGAAAGGAAATCAGCCTCGTGCTCAACAAGCAGAGAGTGTCCCTACGCGGACTGGCCCGCCTCGTCGGTCTGCTGTCTGCGTCGATCCAAGCCATCTTCCCTGCCCCCCTTCATTACCGAGCCCTTCAGAGACTCAAAACTCTTCACCTCCGCCAAGGGCTCCGCTATGCGGACGAGGTTCATTTGGACGCGGAAGCCATAGGGGAGCTTCGATGGTGGTTGCGTCATGCCGTCGAGTGGAACGGCAAGACCATATTCAGTTCCAATCCGGACTTTATTCTGGAGTCAGATGCCAGCCGACATGGCTGGGGCGCTCGATGCGGTTCATCCTCCACAGGAGGCACGTGGTCCGCAGGGGAATCGCTACTTCACATCAACGCGTTGGAACTCTTGGCGGCCTTCTTTGCCATCAGGAGTCTTCTTCCTCACGCGTCCGACTGTTGTGTATTACTTCGCATGGACAATGTCTCCGCTGTCCAGTACGTCAACCGTCTGGGGGGCTCCAAATCCAAAATCCTAGTGGACCTTGCGACAGAATTCTGGCATTTTTGCCTGGAACGCAACATCGTTCCGATCGTGGTATATATTCCGAGTGTTTCCAATATGGTAGCGGACTGGAACTCCCGTTACCTGACTGATTCCAGCGATTGGCGACTGGATCAGTCAGTATTCCTAGCCCTCGCTCGCCTGTGGGGTCCCTTAACCTTAGACCTTTTTGCGTCCCGTCTCAATCGTCAGCTCCCGCACTTTTACAGCTGGAGACCGGACCCGGAGGCGCAGGCGGTAGACGCCCTGCGCCAGACTTGGCCCCTAGGGACGCACTATGCATTTCCCCCTTTCTCATTAATCCTCAGGGTCCTCCTTCACATTACGAACCTGAAAGCGTCGGTCGTACTGATCACCCCGTGGTGGCCGACGCAACCGTGGTTTCCTCTCCTCCTGGGGATGACGTTGGATCTCCCCAGACTCCTCCCTCATTCTCCTCATCTTCTCACCGGTCCGAACGGGGATCTACACCCCTTAATCACGGACCACACCCTTCCTCTCCTTGCGTGGTTGGTCTCGGGATGCCCGCTGCAGGCAGCGTCCTTTCAGGAGCGGCTAGGAATCTCATCGCCATGGCCTGGGCCTCCGGGACTAGATCGGCATACCGATCAGCCTGGCGACTTTGGGTTCGTTGGTGTGATCAACGGCAGGTTGATCCCGTTCAAGCACCTGTGTCCCTAATGGTCAACTACCTGGCGGATACCTATGAATCCGGGAAGTCCTATAATTCCCTCAATGTACATCGATCAGCGATCTCAGCCTACCACTCTCCTATGGACTCGCTTCCGGTGGGTAGACACCCTTTGGTGTGTCGCCTATTAAGGGGCGTTAGGTTCCAACGACCCCAACGACCCAGGTACCAACATACTTGGGACGTGACCAGGGTCCTTTCCATGTTCTCGGATTGGGGCGACAATGACGCCCTGTCTTTGAAATTACTGTCCTTCAAATTGACTGTCCTCTTATGTCTGATTTCTATTAAACGGGTGTCAGACGTCAGAGCTCTAGACATCTCTAGACGCCAGTTCTCTCCTCTAGGGGTGAGATTTTCGGTCGTACGCCGAACTAAGACGGGCCTTCAATCGGTCTTCTACCCTTTCTTCCCCTCACACCCACACCTTTGTGTGGTTCGCTGCCTTCAAGCCTATGAGTCTATGACGTCCCCATTACGATCCGTAATTTCGTCTCAACTTCTTATTTCTTATGTCAAACCTCACCTTCCAGTTTCCTCGGCCACGTTAGCCAGGTGGGTACGCTCTGTCATGGACATGGCAGGGATTGACACGGCCCTGTTTGGCGCTCACTCCTCCAGGGGGGCGATGGCTACTAAGGTCATCACCTCGGGAGGTTCCCTGTCGGACCTGTTATTGGCAGCAGACTGGTCTTCAGCGACCACATTCCGTCAGTTTTATTTTAGACTGGAGGAACACGTATCTATGTCGGTATTGTAATTATGCCTCACGTGTTTTTCATGTATGCTTGTTATAGCTTTAAACTTGCATAAGATATGAACCTCCTGTCTGATATATAATTCTAGTTTTTCCTAGCTTGTGACGGAAAATATTGATTATATGAAGACAGGAGGCGAGTATCTTCCCTCCCAACCCATCCCTTTCACGATATTATCTCTCATTTATTTTAGGTTATTGATCCACGCATCTTCCAGTTCGGTAGCTGATTGCTCCAACACGTCCCGTTTGATCTCCTGTTGGGATCGTTCTTGTTTTTCCCTGATTCAACACTTGGACCGTTCGTGGACTGTGCGTCCTCGCGGATCGGAGGTGGGGGCTCCCACTGCATCCAAGTGACCGGCTGTCAATTGTCTTCGTTTCCAGAAGTCCAGCTCCAGGGTGTGGAGGTTCGACCTGTTGTCGGTGTCCGGGTTTTTTTCTACAGTTCGCTTCAAGAAAGAGGAGGTTCCTAAAGAGACTGACCTTTATATACTGACTGGACTGTCCCGTGATTGGCAGGCCCACCTAGAGGGCTGCCGGGGGTGTAGTTTTTTGTTTACAGTTTTTAAAGAAACAGTTTTCTATAGATTTCACTAAAGTTGGTTTTCTGCTGTGAGCATGAATAAAGAAAGATCATGCATAAGATACTCGCCTCATGTCTTCATATAATCAATATTTTCCGTCACAAGCTAGGAAAATCTAGAATTTTTCCCCCAAAAATACAACTTCAAACAACTTACTATGCCTGTTACTAAATACCTTTGACTGTGTATTACACAAATTGGTAATTTGGGAGGCATTTGTACAGTCCTGAAACTTGAAAATATATATACCATAGTTGGTAGACTCTATAACTTTCACATAATATACCCCCAGAAAAATTGGGGGGTTTCAAAATGTTTTTATTTTATTTCGATTATATAGCAAAAAATAAAAAACCCAGCGGTGATAAAATACCACCAAAAGAAAGCTATATCTATTTAAAAAAAATTAAACAAATTTTATTTGGATACAGTGTTGCATGATTTAGTAATTTGTCATTCAAAATGAGACAGCGCTGAAAGCCGAAAAATGGCCTGGACTGGAAGAGGCGAAGCAGCACAAGTAGCAAATCAGTTGTGCTGCAGTGCTCGTGAAATTGAGCATGCTAATAGGAGGAGATAGCAGAGTGATAGAGAGAGAAGAGATCATCAGTCTGATGCCTCTTCTTTTATTGTCCAGTCACATGCTAACTTCCTAATCCTAGGAAGAAGTATCAATCCTTTAGGTAATACACAGTGGCGGCTGGTGCTCAAAATTTTTGGGGGGGGGGGGCGCAAATGAAAAAAAAATTGCAGCCTCACTGTGCCTATCAAACGCAGCCACTTACCATCAATTGTCACCACTGTGCCATGCCATTAAACGCAGTCACTGTGCCATCAATTGTCACCACTGTGCCATGCCATTAAACGCAGCCGCTGTGCCATCAATTGTCACCACTCTGCCATCCTATCAAACGCAGCCACTATGCCATCAAACGCAGTCACTGTGCCATCAATTGTCACCACTGTGCCATGCCATTAAACACAGCCACTGTGCCATCAATTGTCACCACTGTGCCATCCTATCAAACGCAGCCACTATGCCATCAAACGCAGTCACTGTGCCATCAATTGTCACCACTGTGCCATGCCATTAAACGCAGTCACTGTGCCATCAATTGTCACCACTGTGCCATCCCATCAAACAAAGTCACTGTGCCATCAATTGTCACCACTGTGCCATGCCAAACGCAGCCGCTGTGCCATCAATTGTCACCACTGTGCCATGCTATTAAACGCAGCCTCTGTGCCATTAATTGTCACCACTGTGCCATGCCATCAAACGCAGCCACTGTGCTAATTGTCACCACTGTGCTCATGGTTGCCACTGTGCATGTCACTGTGCTGTGCCCTTTAATTGTTGCCACTGTGCCCATTGTTGTCACTATGCTGTGCCCTTTGTCACCTCTGTGCCCATTGTTATCACTTTGCTGCCCATTGTTGTCACTGTGCTGTGCCCTTTGTCGCCTCTGTGCCCATTGTTGTCACTGTGCTGCCAATTGTTGTCACTGTGCTGTGCCCTTTGTCGCCTCTGTGCCCATTGTTGTCACTGTGCTGTGCCCTTTGTCGCCTCTGTGCCCATTGTTGTCACTGTGCTGTCTTTGCCCTTTTATTGATGCCAGTGTGCCCTTTGCCGCTCTCTGTCCCCTTTGCCGCTCTCTGTGCCCATTGTTGCCCCTTTCCCTGTAAAATAAACTTACCTGAATCTTCCATGTCCTCCCTCGATGTCTTGTCCCGCTTGGGGATGCTTCAGCCTATCAGGTTCCTGATAACCAGAATCCGGGAACCTGATTGGCTGAAACGGCCGTCAGTCTTTTTCAAGGAACGCAGGGGGCCTGCGTTCCGAGAATAGACATCCGAGAGCCGGAGGGCTGTACTTGGAAAGCCTATGAGAGCCGCTGGCTTTGATAGGCAGTTCCGCTCAGCCAACCATCTGCCGTTATTCAGGTAACCGGCGCCCTATGTCCGGTTATCTGAATGGACCAGGCAGCTGGCAACCAACAAGAACATACATCCGTGCAATTGTGCACGAATGTATGTTATTTGCAAGAGGGGGTGGAGCTGCAGCGCCCTCTATAGGCGGCCGCCAGAACTGCGTTTTTTTTTTTATATATATATATTTTTTTTGTAACTGCGAGAGGGGGGGGTGGCGCCTGTGCGTCCCTATGGACGGGCTGCCACTGGTAATACAAATAAAACAGCTTCTCTGTTTCATGTGTAAATCTAGCTGTTCATCTGAAGTTCAACTTTAACTAGAATTGTCAGTACCCTAGACAAGAATGTATAAATTAACATGCAATATATACAATATATATATATATATATATATATATATATATATATATATATATACACCTGTAACAGTTTCCACTGATTTTTGTACTTTATACCTGGCTGCCACCAGCTAATCACAGCTGTGAATTTTGTATGTGCAAGGCTGTAAAATAGAAATCTGCAGCTATCTGTGCATCATAAAACCATGATAGAGGCTATATCATACTGTGGATGTCTTACTGACTGCACGTTGTTAAAATGTGACAGCCTACACATTATAAAAATATGATAGACTCTACATCATAAGACTGTCAGGCTGTACGTCATAAATATATGATGGGCCTTTATAAAAGTATGACAGTGGGTAGAGCAGTGTTTCTCAACCTTGGTCCTTACTTGTCACTAATTGTACATGTTCGCAGGATCACAGATGAAACAATTAATATGCTTGTTTGCATTATTGTCAGATCAGATCATTTTTTTAGTACCAAACTATTTCATTAGTGAATTTTCTTTACCTATAAATATTTGGTACTGACGGTTATACTGAAGCACATTTATTTATATGTCATTATTTTTATAGAATGTACTGTATAATTGTCCATTAAATGAGATCTGGTCACAGCATACACTTTCCTTTTTTACCAACAGCATTGTAATAAGAATTACACATGTAGGCAAGGGTCACTATGTTGCCCTTTTTAGAGAGTTGCTCCTTCTAAACAAATGAAATTTTACAGATTTACAGAAGGTGGGGAACTACAACTGTGATTCTGTGTAATCATATACTTAATCGTTCTGAGTGGACGCACCCGTACGTCCCTCAGAACGGGAGTCCATTCTAAACTGAGAGGCCACCTAACAGCACGATCCTGTGATGGCTGTGACACAGCCAAGACGGGTTAGGGATATGGGCGCTTTGATTGGCCCTCCCGTTCACGTGACGGCTGTGTCCAATCACAGACTTCACAGTGTAAACGGGGACACATGTCCACATGTCTCTGTGACAGTTCTCCCCACTGAGCTCATTGAGAGCTCAGAGCAGGGGAAGTGGGTGAATCAGCAATGTCTGTGACAGCTCTGTATATAAGGATGATTTTACACACAGAGCTGTCACAGATCCTCACACACACAGTTCACCAAGCACCACTGTCCCTGTCAGTGTCCCATAAAACATCTGTCAATGCCCCATTACATCTGTACCAGTGCACAAAACATCTGTCACAGTGTCTTATCACATCTGTACCAGTGCACAAAACATCTGTCAGTGCCCCATCACATCTTTTCCAGTGCACAAAACATCTGTCAGTGCCCCGTCACATCTGTACCAGCGCACAAAACATCTGTCACAGTGTTTCATCACATCTGTTCCAGTACACAAAACATCTGTCACAGTGCCCATCACATCTGTACCAGTGCACAAAAAATCTGTCACAGTGCCCATCACATCTGTACCAGTGCACAAAAAATCTGTCACAGTGCCCATCACATCTGTACCAATGCACAAAAAATCTGTCAGTGTACCATCACATCTGTACCAGTGCACAAAATATCTGTCACAGTGCCCATCACATCTGTACCAGTGCAAAAAACATCTTTCACACTGCCCATCACAACTTTACCAGTGCACTAAAATACTGTCACAGTGTCTCATCACATCTGTACCAGTGCAGTGGCGTTGCTAGGCGGGTGCGGGGGGTGTGGGCTGCACCTGGGTGACACCCACCAGAGGGGTGACACCATTGGGTATTGGGACCACTAACGCTGCCCCATGACTCGCGGCACATCCTCGTTTACATCCACAGAGGAGGAGGAGCCCACGATCGAGGAACACACAACACTGTGTGTATCTCCTGTTCTGAGGTCTGTAACGGGGGCATCTATACTGATGGGGGGCCTGCACTGAGGGGAGGGGGTGTCTGTAGTGCTGGGGGGTCTGCACTGAGGGCAGGGGGTGTCTGTACTGCTGGGGGGTCTGCACTGAGGGGAGGGGGTGTCTGCAATGCTGGGGGGTCTGCACTGAGGGGAGGCAGTGCCAAATTGTAAAAAGTGCTCTGGTCAAGAAGAGGGGTAAAACCTTCTGGGGCAGAAGTGGTTAATGGCTGTGTGTTGAGTTATTTTGAGGTAACAGAAAATTTAAACTGTAATACAAGCTGCAAAGTGTAATTTCTTCAGTGTTGTCACATGAAAAGATAAAAAAATATTTACAAAAATGTGAGGGTTGTACTCACTTTTGTGAGATACTGTACATCAGGGGTAGGCAACCTTGTCCAATTTTGTTTTTGTTTTTTTGAAAAAAACACAAAGGGGCAGATTCACAAAACAATTACGCCTGTCTAACTGGTGTTAGACAGGAGTAATTTCAAATTTCCCGCGGCGTATCACTAGTTTGAATCCTCAAACCATGATACGCCGGCTTCGGGCTTCGATCCGAGAGGCTTACGTCTTCGTAAGCCTTCGGATCTACGCTGCCATCTATTTGCGGCCGCTGGGAGGAGTTCGCGTCGTTTTAATGCGTCGGGATATGCAAATGTGTTTTTACGGGGATTCACGAACAAACGAGCGAGCGTCGCAATCGTTTTCGTCTATTTTTTTATACGTAATGTTGGAGCAGCTTTTTGCTGCTCTAACTTTACGTAGCCCATATTAAGTATGGCCGTCGTTCCCGCTTCGAATTTATTTAAATTTTTTTTTTATTTACGTAACTCGTCGGGACGTGGATCGCCCGTAAAGTACGCTACATAAACAACGAATGACGTCACGACGTGATTTCGCGCAATGCACGGCGGGAAATTTGCGAACGGAGCATGCGCAGATCGATCGCCGCGGGAACGCGTCTAATTTAAATGTTTCACGCCCCCTACTCGTCTATATGGATTGCGACGGGAGAAATACACTACGCCGCCGTCGTTTACCGTAGAAAATCTACCTGAATTCCACGTAGAGCAAGGTAAAAAACGGCGGCGTAGTGTATTTCTGATACGCTACGATAATCCATTTCTCTGTGAATCTGCCCCAAAATCTTTTACTTTAGTAAATATCCCATTTTTTAAAAAAAAAATACATATTTTTTCCTCAGTTTAGACCGATATGTATTCGTCTGTATATTTTTGGTAAAAAAAAATCGCAATAAGTGTATATTGATTAGTTTGCGCAAAAGTTATAGCGTCTACAAACTATGGGAAAGATTTATGGCGTTTTTTTTTTACTAGTAATGGCAGTGATCTGTGATTTTTTGTGTTGTTACGGCAGACAGGTCAGACACTTTTCACACATTTTTGGGACCATTTACAGAGCGATAAGTGCTATAAATATGCACTGATTACTATGGAAGGGGTTAACACTAGGGGGCTATTAAGGGGTTAACTGTGTTCCCTATTGTTTCTAACTGTGAGGGGACGGGACTAACTAGGAAAGATGACAGATTGTGGGTTTCTAATTTGTAGAAACCCACAAGCTGTCTTCTCTCCTCAGACAGCACAGGGATTTTTGTGTTTACACACACAAACCCCCATGCTGCCACTCGTGCACTTGATCGCGCCCACCAGCCACACGCAACGTGTTCCCACCTGTGCACGGTGGCTCTTCTGGGTGAAGCCATAAATGTACGACATTTCGCCCAGGAGAGCCATTCTACCACAGTATATCTGTGTGAGCCAGCCGGGAAGCGGTTAATACTGACACTAATTTTAGAAATGAAAGCCAAAAAAACTGGTGTGCTGAAGATTCAGAAACTTACATGACATGTATCACTGAAGTGATTATTAGTTACATTATATCTACAGGTAGTTGGCTCTAATATGTCAAATAAAAACAAGGCAGAAGGTCACAGGCTCTCAGATGAAAATAAATGAGGGCTATTTGAGCAATTAGCTCCGGAGTTCAGAAAATGTCAGGACTGCTTAACTTCCAACACTTCAAAATGTGCTAAAATGCTAACTGGGACAAATCTACCTGGAAGAATCCTGATGGAAATGCCAGACTTCCTCCCGCGGGTGAGGGTATCATTTCAGGAAATGTATGTGCATAATACGAGTACCGTTTTTATCGGACGAACCGTTCGTGTGTGGGCCCCATCAGTTTTTTTCCCCATCAGTGAAAAAAAATAGAACCTGTTTTAAATTTTTCGTATGGTTAAAAAAACGATAAAAAAAAACAAAACGATCGTCCGTGGGGAAATCCATTGGTCAAAAATCCATGCATGCTCAGAATCAAGTCGACGCATGCTCGGAAGTATTGAACTTAATTTTTCTCAGCATGTCGTTGTGTTTTACGTCACTGCGTTGGACGCGATCAGATTTTTAACCAATGGTGTGTAGGCAAGACTGATGAAAGTCGGATATCTGATGAAAAAATCCATCAGTTCGTTTTCATCAGACGAACCGATCGAGTGTATAGGGCATAAGGGTCCATTCTCACCCGAGCTTATCCATTTACTGCCTTTTTTTCGGGTGTTTTTAAGCTTTTTTTTGCAGCTTTTTACATGTTTTTTAAAAGCATTTTAGAAGTGTATTACAAGCATTTTACAGCTTCAGATGTATTTGTTTGGCTAATAGAAAGCACTAGGGGAGGGAGAGCTGCTATTTCAGCATTTTACGAGTGTTTGACAAGCGTTTTTACTAGGGTTGTCCCGATACCACTTTTTTAGGACCGAGTACAAGTACCGATACTTTTTTTTCAAGTAGTCGCCGATACCGAATACCGATACTTTTTTTAAACGTGTCCCCAAATGCAGCCATGTCCCCCACATATTGCAGCCATGTATGTCCCCCACATATTGCAGCCATGTATGTCCCCCCCACATATTGCAGCCATGTATGTCTGCCCCACATATTGCAGCCATGTCATGTCCCCCACATATTGCAGCCATGTCATGTCCCCCACATATGCAGCCATGTCATGTCCCCCACATATGCAGCCATGTCATGTCCCCCCACATATGCAGCCATGTCATGTCCCCCACATATTGCAGCCATGTCATGTCCCCCACATATGCAGCCATGTCATGTTCCCCACATATGCAGCCATATGCAGATCTATAACAAGTTCTGAGGACTTTTTTGAAACCAGTATTCTACATACTATCGAATACCCGATTGTGGTGTGTGCCCTGGTTTGCATTGGTTGCAGAGTCATCGGCCATACAACTATTTTTATACATCTTCTTACAAAATCCTTAAACATCCGTCCTGAAGAAGCCCCACGGCGAAACGTGCGTCGGCGACTTTAGGGATTTTGTGTATAGAGTGGTTGCACCTGTATATATGTATTATCGTTATTTTTTTGCTTATGTTACCATGCATCTAATTTGTTTTATTCAACGATTATATTAAAAATTATATTTTTATACTACTTTCTTGGCCTCGATAGTCCGACCTTCAATACCTCTCCATAGATATTGTTTTTCACTTTTTTTCGTATCCGTGTATAGACACTCCCCCCTTGCTCGCGATTGGACGGATCCCGCAAATACTCGGAATCGGTCCCGATACCGATACTGGTATCGGTATCGGGACAACCCTAGTTTTTACACACGTTTTTCTGCTCAAGCCAGACGTTTCTATTGAAGTCTACGGGGCCCAAAATGCTTGTAATCTGCCAAAAAAAAGCTCATGTAAGCTGCATTCACACCTGAACAATTATCCGCTTGGAGATTTAGCCCTGATTCACACTGGTGCGATCTGACATGCGATTTGACATAAATGGCACCGTCCTAATCGGCGCTGCACCGATTTCAAAAAGACGTTTCTGTACTACTTTTTGCGATTTCGGCCCACGATTTACATTGACGTCTGTGCAGAAACGGGACTTACAATTTTGGCCGTGAAATCGTGCAAAGTCAGCTGAACCCGCATGGATTCATTGCTGCAGCCCAGTGTGAACCTGGGCTGGAGCTCAAAAAACGCTGGAGGAGAAAAAAATCAATTATTCCCTATGGAGATGGTTCACATCTCCACTCCATGTCGCTTGAAGCCAAACGCTTGAAGCTCAAACAAGTTCTGGGGATTTTTTTTACGCTTTTTTGGGCTGATTTAGGCGTTTTTGGCGTGTGTTTTTTCTGAATGAAAATGCTCCATGCGTTTTTGTGAGTATTCACAGATCTTGCCGAGTGATTTTGCATGATTTTCTGCTCAATTTTTTTTTAAATAGTAGTAATATATAAATAAATAAATGTAAATAATAATTAACCTCTAACAATAAAACATATTAAATACATTATAATTATTATTATTATTATTATAATAATAATAATAATAATAATAATAATAATAATAATAAAACAATTAACACTCAAACAAACAAAAAATACATTAATAATAATTTATTTTGTGTTAGGGTTAGGGTTTTTATTTTTTTTTATTTTTAAAGCGGGGTTCCAACCACAATTAGCATTTTTTAAATATATGTCCTTTCATCGTGCGTTTTTATAATATAAATCCGGTCACTTACTATTTTACAACCCGCCACCTCTCCACATAGTTTTTCCAAAAAGATAGTTTATAAAATTATGTCCACACCGTTGTCATTTTGCTTGTGGGCATTGTGAAGCCCACAAGCACTTACTTCCTGGAAGTCTTGGATGGGGAGTGATAATTGGGTAGCGCACTGCATCCTGGAAAATGATGACACACATTTCCCAGGAGCATTAGAGGGAGATGATATCAGAATCCTAGGTGATTCTAATGGCAGATTTTGTGGGACCGCATACGGTAGCAACAGGCATTTCCTGATGAGTAAAATGTTTATTTTATTTTGTCTTTTTTAGGTCTAATGAGCACAATAATGAAAAAAAAATTGGGATGGAAACTCCACTTTAATTTGTAGAGGTTAAAGTTAAGGGTTAATTATTTATTGTTACTTAGTATTAATTTATTGAACTTATTTATATTTTTATTTATGATTTGTGTATTTATTTTACATTTATTTATTTATTATTCATTTATTATTATTCATATAATAATAAATAAAATAAAAATAAACAAAGTAATAAATAACCCTAACCCCAACTCCTAATCCTAACCTAAACTGAACTCGAACCCCTTACCCTAGTGAAAAAAGATTATAATAAATGAATAATAGAAGAAATAAACAGAAAAGCTAAAAAAGGCTGAAATACCTAGCAACAAATGATCCAACAGTTTTCTCTATTGGCTAATAAAAAAACGCCAAAGCACAAAAAACGCTGCATACAATCGTACAAGTTGCACTAAAAGGTGCCAAAAACGTACAGAAAAAGCATGTGACAAAATGCTTTAAAGACGCTATGCTTAGGTGTGAATGCAGCTGTAGGCTGCATTCACACTTCAGCATTTTGAATCACGGGCAGATTTGCTGCGATTCTGCCTGCAACTTGAAAGTGCCGATGTGTGAAAGACAAATCACGAGACTCGCATTTGAGATGCCAATCATTTGAATGACACCTAAAATCACGGTGCGATCGTTGCAACCTGCACCGCGGGAAGCGTGACGCCCAAAGGTAGCTCCTGAACTTTTTTTGGGGCTTCCCGTGATGCCGATTGCCGCAATTGCAACGCGATTTATCGCATGACAATCGCGGCAGACTGGCACCGCGATTTTAGGTGTCATTCAAATGAATGGCATCTCAAATGCAAGTCCCACGATTTGTAATTCACAATAATTTTTTATATTATTATATTTATATTTTATATTAAAGTGGATGTAAACCCACTCTCATCCTTTCTAAACTACTGCCATAGTGCTGATCTATAAGGATTTAGATGTCTCCTGCATGTGTCCTTACCTGTCAAATGTCTCCCCTCTGTCTGTTATAAGAACTGAAAAACTGCAGATTCTGTGGGTGGATCGGTTTTCTGGAGCTCGGTGGGGGAGTCCTGATGTCAGTAGACTCTCCGCCCACCTCTACACTCCGCTTGTCAACATGCATTTTTTCCTATGTATTCCTGATGCCGCGTACACACGATCACTTTTTTGTGATGAAAAAAAAACAAAGTTTTCAAAAACGTCATTTAAAATGACCGCGTGTGGGCAAAACATTGTTTTATATCTTCAAAAAAACGACAAAAAAAAAATTCGAACATACTTGAATTTTTTGTGTCGTTTTTCAAAACGTCGTTTTTTGTGTCATAAAAAGTGATGGTGTGTGGGCAAAACGATGTTGAAAACTACGTTTTTAAAGCCGCACATGCTCAGAAGCAAGTTATGAGACAGAGCTTTAATGGAACAGAGTGTCGTCGAACGTGGTGTACGTCACCGCGCTTTGCTAGAGCATTTTGGAAAAAACGATGGTGTGAATGCAACGTCGTTTTGGAAAATGAAGTTTGAAAAACGTCGTTTTGTTTCAATACTTGAAACGTCGTTTTATTTCATCACAAAAAGTGATCGTGTGTACGCGGCATTACACTAAATTCTGCTATGATCACTAACATCCAGTCAAAATCCAGAAAAGTAACACATGACTTTAGAAAAGGAGTGGGAATTAAAAAACAATGGCTGTCTCAGGCTAGTGCATGAGATATGTAAATAAGGTGTGACTCACAGCGAGGGGCGGAACAGACCAAGGTTTTCCTCTGGAAGTCCGTTTTATTTCACTGAACAATAAAAGAGGATTGCTCAGAGCTGGATTAACTCTGTGTGGCAAGACTGGGCACAGATGATAGGAAATCTTATACTGTACATTGTGACATCAAGAACAAAAAATTGGGGTAACATTTACTTTAAGTGAGAGGGGATACCGCTCTAAAAACTGCTGATCCCTTGGCTTTGCTTCCGTCCCACTAAACCAAAAAGGTGCTGGCTATGCACAGGTGCATTGGATAGAAGAAGATCCTGGACTGCCACACTCCTTAAAACAATGGGCCAGATTCATGTACATTGGCGCATATTTTGACCGGAGTAGCGCACCTCCTTTACGTTAGACCGGTGCAATGTAGAGGCGCAAGTACCGTATCCACGTAGTATTTGCGCCGGTGCAACGTAATTTCCGAGGCGTAAGGCGGAGTAATTCAAATTGGGAAGGACGTGGGCGTGTTCCATTGAAATGAGCCGTGACCCCATGCAAATGAAGGGCCGGCCGGATTGCGCATGTGCACATGAAGCAGACCATGGTCAGCACCTCTCTGCGCATGCTCACAACTCGGCACGGCGCAATCAGTGAGATTGTAACTAGGCACGATCAACTTAGTGAGCTACGCAGAGAGCTTAAATAGACAGAGACAAACGCCCTTCCTTTGCAAAAGTACATCCATTTGTATCCCTTCCTATACAGCAAGGTGCTTTTGTTCTATTGTTTATTAGCGTTTGTTGGTTTGTGACTTGTGTTTGAGATATTTTGTGACTGTTTTGGAGAGAGATTTTTGTCTTTTCTGTGTTTACTTTGCTGTTTTTTTTTTATATATATTTTTGCTGGTCATTCTTTTTTTTTTTTGCTGGGCATTTTTTTTTCTGTTTGTGAATGATTTTGGAATGTGGGGGTGACATTCGTGCCGGAAAAGGGGTGTCACCCTCATTTGTGCTGGAGAAGTGATCCTCAGGTCCATGTGAATGGTGTATGAATGTACAGTGACATAATTGGAGCCGTGGCGTGGTGTTGCTGCTCACAAGTCCTGCATGGTGGGCTTGTGCCAATCCAATGTGATGAGGATGTGGTGTGTGTGATCTAGGGACCACAGTGGTGTGCATGCATGCATTCTCATTGTGCCATGAATAATGTGTGTGTTTAACATGCAACGATGCCTAATGTGAGCTGTCTCCTGGCTGCTCTTCCCTCATAAGACGGGGTAGCCTCGGTTAGGGGGGGATTGTCTGGTTCGGGGGTCAGGTCATCACGTATGTCAATCTCCAGGCCCTTTCTCACTGCGAAGTTGTGCAGCATGCAACATGCACCGATGATCTGGCATACAAAGTTTGGGGAATACAACAGGGTACCATGGAGGGTTCCGCATAGAAGTCATGAGATGGGGTCCCTGTGCATATGCAGAGTCACCTTGAAGGGAAAAGACAGGAGGATGTTAGTAGTGCATAGGCATGTGCAAAAGTGAAAAATTTGTTTTGTTTCGTTTCAATTCGTCATTTAATAAATTTCGTTAAGTTAGGTTCGTTACATGTGTTGAATTCGTTTTCGGAATTAGTTCGTTTTCGACCGAATTTCGAAAAATACGGTCGAAATCGAAAATATTTCGACCGTTTTTCGAATTCGTTCGTTTTCGACCGAATTTCGAAAAAAAACGGTTGAAATCGAAAATATTTCAACCAGATTAGAAAACAAATAGTCTCTTTTCGAATAGAATTTTTTTCGAATTAAATCTGAATTTTTTTTTTTTTTTTTCGAATTACGATCGAATTTAGTCCGCGGGTATTCGATTCGGAATTCGAAAAAAATTTTTTTTCGATTTCGACCATTTTTTTTTTTCGAAATTCGGTCGAAAACGAACAAATTCCGAAAACGGTCGAAATTTTTCGCTAATATAGCAATTCGGGAATTCGTATGCATCCGAATGTCCGAATAATGGAAAATTTGTCCGAATTTCGATTCGGAACGAAACGAAATGCACATGCCTAGTAGTGCATGTGCCCCCTGTGATGTGTGCATCATCGTGGGGGACAGTCATGCCTGCCACCCATGTCACTCACCAACCAGCCAGCTGTGCCCATACATGTTCTGTTCGAATTCCATTGGGATGGGGCTATGATTGTATATGTAGCTGTCATGGGTGACATGGGTGGTGTCATGTGTTGGGCTGGTGATGTCCTCCTGCAAGGTTGTGGTTAATTCCATGATGGCATGAGGGGTGAATCTGAAAATGCGAGACACCTCAGAATCACTCATGCCAAAGATGTCTATGCGTGTGCGATATATCCTCTCCCTCCTCCGTGCCCTCCTCCCTGCCCTCCTCCTTCTGCGCTCATCTAAAGTCAGTAGTATAGATACAGCACATAGATACGCAGGCACATATTTCCAATTGCGCGGGCGCACCTCCTGATACTCCAGCGTAAGTGCTTTGTGAATCTGGCCCAATGTCTTTATTATACAAATAAAATCCAAAAAACAACCAAAGCGATGCAGTCAAAATAAAGTGAACAACAGGAAAAAGATGGCTGACATAATTCACATTTTTTTGGGGGATTTTATTTGTACAATAAAGACATCAGGCCAGATTCAGGTACAATTGCCCTGGTGCAGAGTATCAGAGATACACTACGCCTCTGTATTTTACCTGGCTCTAAGACGAATTCAGGTAGATTTCGGCCCGTAAGGTACGGCGGCGTAGTGTATTTCTCGCAGCGGAATCGAAATACGCGATTAGGGGGCATGAAGCATTTAAATTAGGCGCGTCCCCGTGGCGATTGAACTGCGCATGCTCCATTCAGAAATTTCCCGCCGTGCATTGCGCAAAATTATGTCGTCACTTCAGTTTTTTTTTTTGAGTAGCGTCGTTTACGTACATTCCTATTCCCGGACGACTTACGCAAAAACAAAACAAAAAATTGAAATTCGACGCAGGAATGACAGGCCATACTTACAGTTTTTCTCTATTGTTTAGGCTCATTTCTTGAAACCGAAATGACATTCTCAAAACTCTAAGGCCTCATACACACAATCAAATCTGTCTGCTGGAAACGGTCTGCTAGACCGTCCCAGCAGACAGATTCGATCGTGTGTATGGGCGAGGCGACGGATTTGGACACCCGACAGATTTCAAAGCATGCTTTGAAATCTATCAGGTGGGAATCTGTCCGCCCGACATGTCTGCTGGTTAGTACACTTACCAGCAGACATGTCGCCTCGCACCGCCGCCGAATGGATTCGGCGCATGCGCGGAAGTGTTTTACTTCCTGGTGCGGTGACGTGGCGGCGTCAACGTCACCGCCACGTCACCGACACATCAGCGCGCCGTCTGCTGGCGGGGATTTTGGTTTGCTCGTGTGTACACGCGAGCAAACCAAAATCCTAACAAACAGATTTGTTCAAATCGGTCGGTCCGACCGATTTGAACAAATAGATTGCCTCGTGTGTACGAGGCCTAAGATCATTTGGCAAAACAGTCTTACAGTTCAGCACAAAACAATAATTCACTTGCAAAAGCTCATATCTTTCCCAAAACTGTTCACTCTTGCTTCAAAACCCTATTCCTTTCCCATATAAAGAGTCAGTGCCTCCTAAATGGCAAAGATTCTTCTCAATTGCTTTGGCTCATTTCTTAAAAAACAGACCAGACATTCTCAGCTCTTTTGGTGCTTTTGCCAAAATAACCTGGATGGTTCGGCACAACACCATGGTTCACCTTCAAAAGTTCATATCTTTCCCAAAACACTTCACTCATGTGTCAAAACTAAATTTCTTTTTCATTCAACTAGTCAGTGCCCCCAAAATGCATCATCCCTTTGGCATTGTATAAGCACTGCAAGTCAAAATGTTTAGATGTTTTATCTCTATGGCAGAGGACCATTGAAATATCCCTAATGTCCGCCTTTCAGTCTCAGCCCAGTCCTTCATTGCCAATGGTTACTGTACAGTTTTTGTCTAGCTAACTGAATACAATTGTGTATAATACTGAAAAAAAAAAAAAGATTTTAGGGTAAGAGTCGCCTCCAAGGTTTGAGATCACACATTGCACTCATACGTTCAAGGAAAAATTACTTTACAGTATTGTAACCATTATCATTCATACACAAAGTAACTTCCATACATGAGACTAAAAAGAAAACATATACAGCATAATATACGGAAATATAAGCACACAAACAAAAAACAAGGACAATTAAATTTAGCCTACAATGCTGTAAATAAAGCTTGAGTTTCAAAACTACTGTAATGCCCCTTTCACACGGGGTGGATCAGCAATGATCCGCCCCGTGAACCTCCACTTGCTCAGCGGGGATCGCTCCGTTGATCCCCGCTGAGCCGCCGGATGACAGGGAGGTCCTCGCACACTGTGCAGGGCATGCCCTGTCAGCTCTCTGCTCTCCCCTATAGGGGGATAGGATGAACACGGACCGTCTGTCTGTGTTCACCCGATCCGATCCGCCAGACGGATGGAAAAGTAGGTTTTTCCTCCGTCACACTTTGGCGGATCGGAGCTGACATCCGCGACTCCATAGAGGAGCACAGAGCGCCCATTCAGGTCCCCCTAAAAAACAGGCAGGCGGACCAGAACAGGCCACCCGTGTGAAAGAGCCCGAACATCTCTTCACTGGTCGCTGTCCTCACCCTCCCTCTCCTGGGTACTGCCCTCACCCTCCTGCCCATCCACACGCTGCTGTCTGTCTGGCCACAGATTCCCATCAACATTGCAGCGTATATCCTCCCTTGCGATGCAACGAGGGAAGAAACGAGGGAGATGTCCCAACCGTCGCCTACACTGATCTCCTGTAATATTCTCACAGGCAGCGTCTATTGCATGGAGCAGGGACCTCTGATCTTGAGCCTGATGCTCATACACTCTCCACCTCCAAGCGCAGAAAAACTCCTCAATAGGATTGAGGAAAGGAGAGTAAGGTGGTAGGAACACAATGTCCATCCTTGGATGAGCAGTGAACCAGGCCCTGATAAGCGGGCCACGGTGGAAATTCACATTGTCCCATACAATTATATATTGTGGTAGGTGAGGCCCTATGAGACCTCTCTCATTTTCTGGGATCAAATCCAAATGAAAGTGGTCCAAGAAGATGAGGAGCTTCTGTGTTTTGTATGGGCCAAGACTGGGCATGTGAGTGGCCACACCATTCTCAGAAATGGCAGCACACATAGTTATATTGCCCCCTCACTGGCCTGGGACATCCACCATGGCCCAGTGGCCAATAAAATTACGGACACGTCTTTGGCCTTAGGCCAGGTGAGAGCCAGCCTCATCCCCATACAATACAGTTAGGCCGCATACACACGTACGAGAACCTCGTCGGGCTAAACTCATCGTTCCGCCCAACGAGGTTCTCGCTCGGCCGTCAGATTCGGCGACCAGCCCGTCGGGAAAGGCGACGAGCCATTACAGTTTTTCTCTATTGTTTTGGCTCATTTCTTGAAACCGAAATGACATTCTCAAAACTCTAAGATCATTTGGCAAAACAGTCTTACAGTTCAGCACAACACTATTACTCACTTGCAAAAGCTCATATCTTTCCCAAAACTGTTCACTCTTGCTTCAAAACCCTATTCCTTTCCCATATAAAGAGTCAGTGCCTCCAAAATGGCAAAGATTATTATCAATTGCTTTGGCTCATTTCTTAAAAAACAGACCAGACATTCTCAGCTCTTTTGGTGCTTTTGCCAAAATAACCTGGATGGTTCGGCACAACACCATGGTTCACCTTCAAAAGTTCATATCTTTCCCAAAACACTTCACTCATGTGTCAAAACTAAATTTATTTTTCATTCAACTAGTCAGTGCCCCCAAAATGCATCATCCCTTTGGCATTGTATAAGCACTGCAAGTCAAAATGTTTAGATGTTTTATCTCTATGGCAGAGGACCATTGAAATATCCCTCATGTCCACCTTTCAGTCTTAGCCCAGTCCTTCATTGCCAATGGTTACTGTACAGTTTTTGTCTAGCTAACTGAATACAATTGTGTATAAAACTGAAAAATAAGAAAAGTTTTTAGGGTAAGAGTAGCCTCCAAGGTTTGACATCACACATTGCACTCATACTGCAAAGGAAAAATTACTTTACAGTATTGTAACCATTATCATTCACACACAAAGTAACTTCCATACATGAGACTAAAAAGAAAACGTACACAGCATAATATATGGAAATATAAACACACAAACAAAAAACAAGGACAATTAGGGCCCTTTCACACGTGCGGACGAACGGTCGCTTTTTCTAAGTCCGTAAACGGACTTAGAATGGGGCCCTATGGGAGCGGATCCGTTAGCGGATGATGCATCCGCTAACGTCCGCCTAAGATCCGCGTCCGTCTGGATCCGTTTTGCGGACGGAAGAAAACCCTATTTTTCTTCCGTCCGGTGGATCGGATTGGATGCAAACGGACAGACGGTCCGTTTTCATCCGATTCCCCATAGGGGATAGCGGAGGAGAGACAGGGCGGTCCCTGCACAGTGTGCGGGGACCGCCCTGTCGGCCAACAGCTGAGCGGGACCCCCCGCTGAGCCGACGGACACACACGGAGCAGACCGAAAAACGGTCCGCACCGTGTGAAAGAGGCCTTACTGTAAATTTAGCCTACAATGCTGTAAATAAAGCTCGAGTTTCACAACTACTGTAAGGCCCCTTTCACACGGGGCGGATCAGTAATGATCCGCCCCGTGAACCTCCACTTGCTCAGCGGGGATCGCTCCATTGATCCCTGCTAAGCCGGCGGATGACAGGGAGGTCCTCGCACACTGTACAGGGACTGCCCTGCCAGCTCTCCTATGGGGGGATCGGATGAACATGGACCGTCTGTCCGTGTTCACCCAATCCAATCCGCCAGACGGATGGAAAAGTAGGTGTTTCCTCCGTCACACTTTGGTGGACCGGAGCGGGTCGGATGTCAGTGGGCATGTCACCCCTGACATCCGCAGCTCCATAGAGGAGCACAGAGTGCCCATTCAGGTCCGCCTAAAAAACTGGCAGTTGGACCTGAACAGGCCACCCGTGTGAAAGAGCCCTAACATCTCTTCACTGGTCGCTGTCCTCACCCTCCCTCTCCTGGGTACTGTCCTCACCCTCCTGTCCATCCACACGCTGCTGACTGTCTGGCCACAGATTCCCATCAACATTGCAGCGTATATCCTCCCTTGCGATGCATTGAGGGAAGAAACAAGGGAGATGTCCCAACCATCGCCTACACTGATCTCCTGTAATATTCTCACAGGCAGCGTCTATTGCATGGAACGGGGACCTCTGATCTTGAGCCTGATGCTCATACACTCTCCACCTCTAAGCGCAGAAAAACTCCTCAATAGGATTGAGGAAAGGAGAGTAAGGTGGTAGGAACACAATTTCCATCCTTGGATGAGCAGTGAACCAGGCCCTGATAAGCGGGCCACGGTGGAAATTCACATTGTCCCATACAATTATATATTGTGGTAGGTGAGGCCCTATGAGACCTCTCTCATTTTCTGGGATCAAATCCAAATGAAAGTGGTCCAAGAAGATGAGGAGCTTCTGTGTTTTCTATAGGCCAAGACTGGGCATGTGAGTGGCCACACCATTCTCAGAAATGGCAGCACACATAGTTATATTGCCCCCTCGCTGGCCTGGGACATCCACCCTGGCCCAGTGGCCAATAAAATTACGGCCACGTCTTTGGCCCTTGGCCAGGTTGAAGCCAGCCTCATCCCCATACAATACAGTTACAGACAGCTACATAGGAATGTTCTATGTTCTGCACAAGTTCAATATACTACTGGCCAGTATTCCAGTGGATCCAAACCTTGGGTACATGTACCCTATGCAGAGGTACTACAGGGGGTATTTGACAGAAAGGGGAGGGGAAAAATTATGAAATTACTGAAATGTTACAGTAACATTATTAGATAGATTTCCATGGGAGGCACTACTGTAATTGCAGCTCTTTGACCCTTTTACTTACTGTATTGTAGGTTATATTCTTCAAAATAAGGATTATAATGATAATTGCATCATAAAGTAAGCTGCAGTTTTTACTGTAATACTGGAATACTACTTTAAACTGTATTATCAATATTGTAGAAAATAAACTATTCCATACTATTCCATAGTTTATTTTCTACAATATTTTTCTTGTCATGGTTAGTATCATACGTAACATCCCACTGAAGTAAGATACTGTAATACTGTAGGCCTATCACACACACACACACACACTAAATGAATACGCAAATGAGTAAATAAACATATTTGTTGCTCTATGCACAGTGTCCTGTCCTATACATTGATTGTGAGGGCATGGTTGATGACATGGTCTATAATTGTCGCCCAAATTTCATTAGGGACAGCATGGTGTCTTCGTGCTCCTCAGCTTCTTCCCCCTATTCCACCATCACGCACCCTTACTCCTCCTCTTCTTCCTCTTCCTCTTCCTTGGGCAGGCAGTTGCCCGTGTTCATCTACTTGGCCAGGTGCCTCCATGTTCAGACATTGTACTGGTCCTGCATGTTCAATCTCTATATATACATGTTTGGCAACATTCACAATACAGTAATGGACAGTACCTGTCAGGTAACTAAACATACTGTTTGATTGGTCATCTGAGACCAACTCCTCCTTCGTTCAAGTTCTAGTTTTACCTGACTGTCAATTGCTGTAATGATTTTATCAAATATTCCAAGAGATTCATATATGGTATTCATGGTATTGTGGTCCTGAATAATTTTGACAATTGAACAGTCTATTGTGCATGTGATGACTTAAACAATGAAATGACGCTGACACGTTTTGGAGAGAACAACCATTTAGACTGAGAAATGACAATCAGTTTGGATCAACAAGATCTATTCAATTGGAAATTGTGCTAAATGTAGGTTACGTGTACTAAATCATTTGAGAAATGTACTGAGACATTGAGACATGTACTGAGACATTTGAAATTTGATGAAATGAATGAGAAATGCCATTCAGTTGTGAACAATTGCCAAGTGGTTTGGAGATTTGTCCATGTTGTTTTGAGAATGTCATTTCTGTTTCAAGAAATGAGCCAAACCAATAGAGAAAAACTGTAACATGGACTGTCTAACTATAGACCAGATTTTTGCTTCCCTAACTTTACGCAGCAAAAAGATGACTACAGATGCCGTAAGAGAATGCGATGGACGATCGTAACTTCGTGGATTGCCGGAAAAAGCTAATTTGCATACCCCGACGCGGAAAACGACGCAAACTCCACCCAGCGGGCGGAAAAAGATTGCAGCGTAGATCCGATGACGTACGGAGACGTAAGCCTGTCGGATCGAAGCCGGAAGCCGTCGTATCATGGTTTGAGGATTCAAACTAATGATACAACGCGGGTAATTTGAAATTACTCCGGTCTATCAGGCGTACTGGCTCTGTGAATCTGGCCCATCGTTTTAAGGAGTGCGACAGTCCAGGATCTTCTTCTATCCATTACATCTACTTTAACCTTGCATATAAAAATGCAGAATAGGAGATAATCCCTATGCAGAATGTAGAATGCAGATCAGAAAATAAGCAAACGTTAAGTACTAAGTGCAGCAATCTATAGAAACCAATTAGTAACCATTTTGTACCTACAATACAATTTAATTGGATGATGGGTCACCACTCTTTGCACAACACTTTTTTTCTACTGCATGTTGAATACACCCAAAAATGTCATTTGCTGCATTCATTACACTGGAGCTGAAGCTTGTATTATACTTATTTTATGCAATCTTTGTGTTCCCCTTGGAATTCTCATACTAGACATTATTGGTATTAAACGTGTCAAATTAAGTCTATGCTGTGAGCCGGGAGATGAGTGTGAAGGAATGGAGTCTCCTGTGTTTTTGCAGTGAATTTCCTCCTCATTTTCATTAACATAATTTTTTTATACTTATAAACCGCAAGGGCATTTTATTATTTCAGCAATGAAGGTGTAAAGATGACTTGTAGGGTATAAGAAACAGAGATAGATAGATAGATAGATAGACAGACAGACAGACAGACAGACAGACAGACAGACAGACAGACAGACAGACAGACAGATAGATAGATAGATAGATAGATAGATAGATAGATAGATAGATAGATAGATAGATAGATAGATAGATAGATAGATAGATAGATAGATAGATAGATAGATAGATAGATGCAGCGCTGGAAATACAAATCTACTTTTTGACCCCTGACTTATTTGTTTGTTAGAAATTCAATAATCCTTTGTGTGTCCAACAAAAATAAACTCTTATCATAAAGAAATACAAGAAATAATTCTTGTGAAATGTTAACCTCGGATGACATATGATTGCTATTTAGGAGTTTAGCAGTACTCTATCCTTTGTTTATGGTAAAACATAAAGTGAGCTAAATGAACCTGATAGAATTATGAGTTCTTCTATCCTCACTGACAATGCAGCTATAACAGGATGATTGCTTTTTGTAAACCTGAGGATAGGATATATAATTTGCCTTTTAAATAATGCAATATATTTATTCCCTGCGAACCTCACTCATCTGAACTCCCAGAAATAGTGATCGTTCCATCAGCACCATTGGGGAGATTCTCAGTTTTGCTGTCATGTATGTGATTTTATTCTCAGCGGTGCTTTTTAGGGGGTTTTCTAAATGAGCTCAATGTATCTTCAAGCAATTATCACATGACAGATAAATGTATAAAAAAAGATATATTTTTAAGAGATCGTTTTTAAAGTGTGAGACTTTATCATCGAAATGCAAAAAATATTTTTATTATACATTGTGTAGATAGTGTGCACACGTGAGATGACATAGCAGTGCAATGACAGTCAGGGCTGGATTTGCTCTCCCAGCCGCCCCGAGGCCAGGTTCTGCGCAATGCACCCCCTCCCCGCCAACCGAAACACCCCCCCCCCCCCCCAATCAACGGAGAATGGCAACCGGATGGCAGTGGTGCCACGGTGAGTTCAAATATTATTTATCTTTTTTTTTACTTTTTTTTTTTACTTTTATTTTTTGTAGCTTGTTGTTACTTTTTTTTTTTTTATATAACTTTCTTATTATTTTTAATATTATTTTTTTTTTATTACTTTTTTATTTTAATAATTTAATTACTATCTCTTATTTATTTATTTTTAAAGTTGAGTTGTGTAAGTCATTCACATCACATTATTGACCCCTTACCTAAATGGAACTGTTATCCCCTTCCTGCCTAGGCCAACTTTCAGATTTCATTGCTGTGGCACTTTGAATGACAATTGCGCAGTCTTTTTTTTAAAAGTCAGATTTTTTTTATACAATTTTGTAAAGAAGTAATTATACTCTTTCACTGATGTGTACTGATGAGCACTGATGAGATGGCACTGATGGTCACTGATGAGACGGCACTGTTGAGACGACACTGATAGGCAGCACTGATAGGCGGCACTGATGGGCAGCACTAATAGGCAGCACTGATGGGAACTTATTGGCAGCACTGATAGGCACTGGCTGGCAGCACTGGTGGGCACTGATTGGTATCACTGCTGGGCACTGTTGGGGCTGCACTGATGTTCAGTGCTCTAAATTATCATTGTAGATGTCCCCTGTGTGGATTTTGCACTGTCAGCGTGAGGAAAGGAATGTCAATAATCAGAAAATCCAGTTTACACTGTGATCAGCTGTGGTTAGACATAGGTGATCATGTGGTAAAGAGTGGCTGTGATTGGTTCTTTACCATGATCTGTGATCAGCTGTGTCTTAAAGGGGTTGTAAAGGAAAACATTTTTTTTTTATAATAAGCATCCTTTACCTGCAGACATTCCTCTTTTCACTTCCTCATTGTTCGTTTTTGCTCAGAAGTTGCTCTATTTCTTCTCTGTTCTGTTCACTTCCTGTTTGTCTGATTGTTACTCACCACCGTGAAGGGAGGCTTTACTGCGGTGATCAGTGACGTGCTCGCCCCCTCCTGGGAACTACATCTGTGCGGCAGGACACTCTCTACATGTTAGAGACTTAGAAGGTGGTGTGCCGCAATGCATACTGGGAAATGTAGTTCTTACATGAACGAGTGCCGCAAACCAGGAAGTGAATGAGAGAACAGAAACTAGAATGCCGGAGGTGATATACAGTAGATGAAGGAATTTAATAGGTATTTACTCGTTTTTTAACAGAATCATTACACTATTCTGTCTGTCTACCTTGCAGACATTAATTGTAGGCATTTTTTTTTCCCTTTACAACTCCTTTAAGGACACAGCGATCCCAGATGCCTGCAGATGTGCATGCAAAGGGGCAGGGGGGGCACATTGGATCACGTTGACATCTGTCAATTTTATGGAAAGGGGTAGGGACTTTTTTCAGTGTTTTTTTTGGTTCTATAGACTTCAATGGATTAAAAATGTGCATTGAAAAATGCAAAATGCACCTGGAATAGGCAAACTGAAACCTGCATAGGTGTGAACCGGGGACTTATAGTCCATAAATCCTGTAATATCCCAATGGTATGTTAAACCACACTGGGGGAACATGGTGATTATTATTTTCTAGTGGCTGTAACAGCAGTAATCGCATGTGAAATCCAACAGGCTGGTTGTACCCAGGTTGATCAATCGATCAACTTGGGTACATTCAGCCTGCCCATACATGGTTCAACTCTCAGCTGGTTCCTATTGAACTGGTCGAGATTCAAACTATCTATGGCCGGCTTTACAGTTTTGGTTACTAAAAGTGGAACAATCCCTTCAAATAGAGGACACTTCGGAATGACTCCTACTCTCAGCATCAGAAAGCATGGATATAGAAGCCTTGCCATCTAAATGGACACAACAAAGAAAAGTATGTTCTAATGAAATGTTTGTGCCTTCGGAGATATATTTACCATAAGGCATTTGTGGGCTTATGTAGGGCAACATGGAGGTAGGGTTACCACATTTTCAAACTACCATTCAGGGACACCTTCCCTTTCCAAAAATCAGCTTGTGATTGGACACAAGAGGCAGGATTTATGATTTCTCCAATCACAAGCAGGGGGCGGGGACTGTGCTCCTCCAGGCATTCCCGGCCAGGACAAGTACTGTCAGTGAGTAAAGTGGTGATGTGGCGGCCTTTTTTGGGGGCATCAGATTGGCCCGGGAGGGGGTTGTTGTATCAGTTTCATTCAGGGACACTGTATTGTCCTGGAATGAATGTGCCCGGGACAGACCTGCAAAATGCGGGACTGTCCCAGGCAATCCGGGACACGTGGTCACCCTACATGGAGGACAACACGCAGCCACAACATTTATTTCCATAAAAATGATAGAATGACAGAAAATCAGGACCTGTACAGAAGGACATCATCATTCTTGTGTGCCCAGGACATTGTAATGTCTAAATAAAGCCCTGCGTGCCATCATGATGTTTCTCCTGCTAATATTAGCATATCATTACTACAAATGAATTTGGTATCACAATTTCCCCAGGAAATGAAGAAAGTAGTATAAAGTTTTTGGTCAGGCCCTCCACCCCCAGAGAATATTAACTTAGAAGCCTGCTGAGTGGATGACTAAATTTCAAGTTCTTCGTGCCAAACCGCTGTCAAGATAATTAGGACACTTTTCAGGCAAAGGTCTAGAAGTGGGCTGAATTGCTTCGTAGCGTCAGCTCTGTGCTCATTACATTAGTATTGCTCTCCGAGTACATCATTCATGATCTTTGCTTTCTGCCATAATGATGACTGACTTTTTTTCTTAAAAGTAAACACCAGGATTTAAATAAACCTTTAAAAGCTGTAATTGACGCTGCAGCGGATGGGAGACTTTTATATGCTTTGGATATCTCTTTATACAAGCCAAAAATATGCTGACACAAAATATTTTGAAGTTTTATACTCGCATGTTAACTCATAATTCATGTAATATAGAAGAGCAAAGAATGGTAATAAGATAATCAAATGCCATGTATAGGTGTCTGGCAATGCATATTTAACGGGTTGTCAAACACACATTCTCGTAATTCTCTTTAGCAGTTGTAAGGCAAAGCGAGATTCTTCATAAACTGCTTAGGATGTCTTAGGCCGCGTACACACGATCGAATTTGTCCGCTGAAAACGGTCCGATGGACCGTTTCAGCAGACATCTCCGATCGTGTGTACGGCCGAGCAGACAGATTTGTCCACCCGACAGATTTCAAAGCATGCTTTGAAATCTATCGGGTGGGAATCTGTCCGCCCGACATGTCTGCTGGTTAGTACACTTACCAGCAGACATGTCGTCCCGCACCGCCGCCGAATGGATTCGGCGCATGCGCGGAAGTGTTTTACTTCCTGGTGCGGTGACGTGGCGGCGTCAATGTCACCGCCACGTCACCGACACGTCATCGCGCTGTCTGCTGGCGGGGATTTTGGTTTGCTCGTGTGTACACGCGAGCAAACCAAAATCCCAGCAGACAGATTTGTTCAAATCTGTCGGACGGACAGATTTGAACAAATCTGTCCGCTCGTGTGTATGGGGCCTAAGCCTCCACAAATCAACAAAAGCCCAACAGATGGGTGCCACACCTTCAAGGGGTCAAACTCCAGACAGAATGACGGTATTTGCCAGCACACCATGGAACAATGTGAATAGGGTCCAAATGGATAATTTATTGCATGATCACAACACAAGGAGAGTGCAACATTTTGGAGTCACGCAGGACCCCTTTGTCAGGCATGTGATCATCATCACATGCCTAACGAAGGGGTCCTGCATCACTCCGAAACGTTGCACTCGGACCATGAACGGCTCTTCCTGTTTACATTGTGATCAGCCGTGATTGGACACGGCTGATCACGTGTAAAAGACCCTCCGATGGAGGCTCTTTACCGAGATCAGAGATGCAGGGTGTCAGATGGGCGCGCGCCGGCATGTAATCCTGCAGGACGTCAACAGACGTCCAGTCAGGATTTCACAAACACTTCCCGGACGTCAATTTACGATTGACCAGGTGGGAAGTGGTTAAAGTGGTTGTAAAGCTTCACTTTTTTTTTAAATAACAAACATGTCATACTTACCTCCACTGTGCAGCTTGTTTTGCACAGAGTGGCCCCGATCCTCGTCTTCTGGGGTCCCTTAGCGGCTGCCTTGGCTCCTCCCCTCATCAGCTAACCCTCTCTGGGAAGCACTCTTCCAAGGAGGTTAGCTTGCAGGCTGTGCTGCTATCAATCTATCCAATGACGAGCCGAGAAGAACGGGCTGACATCAAGCGCATTCTTGACGCAGGACTTTTGAGGGCCTTAGGTAAGTAAACAGGGGGGCTGGAGGGGGGCCTGCAATTTTCAAAAAACATGAACCTTTACAACCCCTTTAATAGCTCTGCTGTTGTCTTCCACAATTCCACCGTCTCTGCACTTTTGTTTCTCCCTTCAAGCTCTGTCAGTCCTTTTCTGCAGTTGATTATAATACCTTTAGACTAGGTTTCTATATTGCAGGATGGAAGCAATTGAAGTATACTAAATTACACAAAAAGATAATCTCTTTACTGAAATGTCTTTCCTCAGGAAGCACAGGAGGCAAACATGTTATGCTGTTAATTTCAGAGTCCAAGATTCCAGGTTTTATCAACCTGAAATATGGACCGCTATACCCACTTGTGGACCTCTCATTCTGCACAGAACTCTGGAGATACAGTTTTATCTTCTTTATAGAATACTCAAAATTCTCAAAAAAGAGAAATCTAAATGGCAGACTTTTTTTTGGACGTCTACCCTAAGCACCTGCTGGACTTTGCACCGAACCAAAGATAAAACTCCCAAGAGATGCCAATGCAATCTCTCCAGTGGGTGAGAGAGAATGGGTCATCCAGGGAACTCCTTAAAGGATTAAAGTTCACTTTTACAAAAAATGTGCATTTATAATGTTTTCTGTTGTGGACCTGTAAAGCATTGCACCCATTGCCTGTACCTCCCATAAGTGCAGACAGTTACACACTGACAGGAAACTCAAAGAACTACCTAGAGCAGGGGTTTCCACTTACAAATTTAATTAATGATCTTTAGCACCAGCTTGGTATAATTGTTCAATTATGCAACTGACTCTAATCTTACAAAATCAAACTTTGTGCAAGTGTACAAGGTGTGCAAGTATAAGAACTGATGGTGGTTTGAAGCCAAAGGGTAGTTACACCAAATATTGATTTTATTTAGATATTTCTTCTGTTTGCTCACTTTGCATTTTAGAAATTGATAAAAAATAAACAATTCAAATAAAATTGAAAACAATTAAATATATTTTAAAGCTTCTTAATTTACAGCATTTCACCACACCTGTCTAAAACATTTGCAAAGTACTGTAGGTTTATGAATGTATGGGCCATTAAAATTCTCCTGTTTCCAAAGGTTACTGTAAATGTAATTTTATATTTATATCTATTAAAAAAATAAAAGATTAATGAAAACGCTCCAATTTGTTAAAAAAAAAAAAAAACAGCTGGATTAAAGATTTGCACTGACAAACTGTCTACTCTTACTGACCTTGAAAAAAGTGTTAAACTGTTTAAGTCATTTGAATATAGAAAATGAATAGTAAATATAAGCAACTAGTATTTTTCTATATATCAATAATTGCAGGCCAGCTTTCACAACAGAAGGTATTCAAATGGGAGTTATAAAGCAGGATCAACTTGCCAGCCTCTGGTGTCCAATAGCCATCTGGTAGCCTTCCATCAAATAGACACGTATCTCAATCTTCCACATAAAACTGCTACCCATGTAATGTATATTGACAATTTATTTTTATTATTGTTTTATCAACATTGAATGTCCATTTGTGAGCACTGTGAACCGTGTCTGTATTTTTACCATTTCAGAATGAGTCATTGATCATTTAAAGGATTAGAAGCTGTATAGTATAAATGCATTTTACATTATATATGATCCCCATCACCAACTCTGTAGCCATGATAATCAAAAAATAGGGGCCACTTTGACGATTAAAAGTGAGTTTACTACCTGGGGTAAATTTTCACTGCCTGGGGCCTTCCATTGCCAGGTATGGAGCTCATAATTCCCATTATAATCTGGCTTATGTTTTAAAGTGGAAGTAAACCCACCCATTAAACAATTTCACTTGCCGGAAATGTAACACTCCCATTGGTTGAGCTCTCAATCAAACTGTCAAGCCATCCAATTGCTGGTGTCTAAACTGATCACATGTGCAGCATCATGGCAGTTGTAGATTAAACAGAGGCAAAGATGGCAGCTTCCATGGCTAAAAATGATAGGGGGGTTTACTTACACTTTAGGTCCAACATGGGGTCTTACCATAGAGAATAATGGCCAGCCTACATCTTTCCTAGTATTAAACCTTTTATGTTCCAAACAGTAATAAGAGCCAATACCCATCCTGTGTTAATGTAGTCTCCTATTTGGCACATAAAGAGTTTGATAACCTAGCCAGAAATACCAAAGTGTGCCCTCCGCTCAACTCCCCCACCATATTGTTCCCTGAGGCCACGAACACACGATCAGACCGGTCTGATGAAACTGGTCCGAAGGACCGTTTTCATCGGACCAGGCTGAAGTGGTATGATGGTCTGATGTATGTACACACCATCGGACCAGAAATGTGATCAGACCAGAACGTGGTGACGTAGAACACAACGACGTGCTGAAAAAACGAAGTTCAATGCTTCCAAGCATGCGTCGACTTGATTCTGAGCATGGGCGGGTTTTTGGTCCGATGCTTTTGCGTACTAACCATTGAACCTGTCCGTCAGACAGATTTTAAAGCAGGTTTTAAAACTTTGGTCCGACGGACAATGGTCCGATGGGCCGTACACACCATCGACGGGTCTGGTCGTGTGTAGCGGCCTTAATGTTTATTTTTATTTATTCCCATCTCTTTTTATGCCACCAGACATCATTATATAGCCCAGGTGTGGATTTATAAAACATCTTAGAGATAGGGTGGGTGGTTTGGCTTATGGCAAGCTAAGAAAAGCCAAGTTTCCCTAACAAAGACAGTATAAAGCAGAGAAAAGAGGATAAGCATAGCTCTTGTACCATCTTTTACCATTGCTGGCAGTCATTGAAGTTTAAGGCTACTTTCACACTAAGGCCCTTTTCAGGCACCTTTGGTCTAAAAATAGTGCCTGTAAAGCGCCTAAAAAACGCCTTCTCTGCCACCTCAGTGTGCTTGCAGGGCAGAAGAAAAACTCCTGCAAGCAGTATCTTTGGGGCGTTGGAAGAGCGGTGGATACATCGCTCCGAAAAGGCCCCTGCCATTGAAATCAATGGCCAGCTAGTGGGGATTAAAAGCACCCCACTAGCAGCCAAAAAGCACAGCTAAAATGATGGTAAAGCGGCGCTTAACTGCAGCCCCCCCCCCCTACCCCAGTGTGAAAGTGCCCTAAAGGATTCAGATTTCATAAATACAGACATCTAGATTAAAACCTCAGGCAAGCTTCCATGCACTGGTCATAGATGGCTAACAAAAATGCAAGGAAAGAACCCGAATTTTGACAATCCCTTGTAAAAATGAGTCTGTTTCTGAGCTGCAAGAGGACAGGTCTTCTACTGTCTATGAACTGTAGAGATGCTAACTAGAATTTGAACATCAGCTGTCTACTAAAAAATGGTAAAGCTTGCTTGTTGTCGCTTTGTTTTTTCCTGGTGTTTAGACAGGGTTGCTCCTGAATTGACCTGCCAGGTATAGTTAATTGTAGTCTTTTGTTAGGGATCAATTGATTTCACACTAAGTCTGTACTTGGCATTAGATATGAGAAGGGCACTGCAAGGTCAGGTTATGGGTATATTGGATATCTCAGGGGTTTTCTTATCTCCCTTGGCCTGTTGGGAGAATCTATATATTTGGGTGGAGTCAAGTGAGCAGTGTTCTGTGCCACCTGGACAGCTGTCTAGGTGGACATGTGTTGTACTGCCTGGGCTGCTAGGCTGAAGACTGGGCCTATCCCGGGCACATCTGGCTGCTAGGCTGTCTGAGGGCCTTTCCAGAAGCAGAAGCGCAGCTCAGGGACAGGACTGCGGCTTGCAGTCCAACCAGAAGTGACGGCCGGAGAACCGTGGTCGGAGGTAGATGGGGAGCTGTTGTTGGTGAGGGACTGTTCGCCTTATTACGAGGGACCCCAATGAGTAACTGAATCAGTTCTATAGCCTGCCAATTGTGTATATGTGCTGGCTGCATGCCCCCCTACCCCTTCCAGTACTGCCCCCCCCTCCTGACCCCTCACCTTCAATCCCGGGATCGGCTGCCCCATCTGCGGCCCGAGACCGGCTCAGGAGGGTGTCAGGAGGTAAGATGGGAGGGAGACCAGCATCTTCCTCCTTGCTGATCTCCCTCCAGGCTGTCCTGGAGTCCCCTAATGTCTCCATAATGAGGACCTGTCAGTGCACCTGTGCTATTATATAGGGGGATTTTTATCCCCATATGAAATAGCAATGACATACAGTGTAAAAAAACATAAAAAGAGTGAAAAAAAATAAGTAAATATAAAAAAAGTTGTCTGGTTGCGTTTACAACCACTTTAAACTATTGCCATAGGAGCTGGAAGCCTTTCCCTACATGGCTGTCCTTCTATTGATGTCTCAGAGTCTGCTAACTAATCTTGCAACTACCTAAGGGTGTCTGGGCCCTAAACCTCTTTCCCTCAAAGATTTTGTCCTTTACATACCTCCACCAATTGTAGTAGCTAACTTAAAACATGTAGCTTGCAGAGAAGTAGACCAGATGCCAAATTGTGTTTAAGGGCTTCCTACCCATGTTCATTTGTCACTGTTGCATCAAACACAAATGTATCAGCATGATCCAGTCCACAGAAAAACTTTCAGCATCCTGACTAGTTATGAGACCGTATGAGTCGGCTTAGACCTGCAGGCTGTTCCAATGCAACCTACATGCAATTTCTCTCTCTAAAACACCATACCTCCACTTATTCCAGAGAAGATTTTAATCATAACCTTAACAGGAGAAATGTTGTGACCAGCACATGTACTGCCTGGGCTGCTAGGCTGAAGACTGGGCCTATCCCAGGCACATCTGGCTGCTAGGCTGTCTGAGGGCCTTTCCAGAAACAGAAGCACAGCGCAGGGTCGTTACTGCGGCTTGCAGTCCAACCAGAAGTGACGGCCGGAGAACCTGTCATGGTCGGAGGTAAAGGGGGAGCTGTTGTTGGTGAGGGACTGTTCGCCTTATTACCAGGGACCCCAATGAGTAACTGAATCAAGTATAGGAGCAACATTCTCACCAACCGGGGATGGTAAAGAATCGGGAAACTTCAGTGGAAATCAAGCCAGAGACCCAGTCAGTGGAGGTGATGCTTGCAGAGAAGCCTTGTGTGTCAAGCTAGGGACCAAGCAGGCCCGCGGGGGTGAAGCTTGAGAGGTATCTTGTGTGCCAAGCTAGGGACCCAGCAGAGAAGCGGGGTGATCCTTGAGGAAGATGCCACCATGAAGATTGGAGGAGCTCAAAGGATTCAGTGGTAATGAATCAGTGGGTCTAGTGAAAGACTGGGAGCTCAGTGGCCTAAAGAACTACAAGGAGCGAAAGATAAATGAACTATTACATTTGTGTTAGGGACTGTTAAAGAGGAAGTAAACCCTGGAACTAAACCCAGAAAAAAAAACTGCAAGAAAAAGGCATAATGAGCTAGTATGCATAGCATACTAGCTCATTATGTTGCACTTCATTTATCATTCATAATGCCGGGATTAGGGATGAGTTCCGTATGGGGATGAGTTCCGTATTCGAGTCGAACTCATGTTCCACTCGAATAACGTATGTTCGATCGTTCGTCGAATTACAAAACGTTACGGGTCATTCGCGCCAAATTCGAGTTACGTTTCACAGCCCATAATTCACTGCGGCAACGCAGTGCATTGCTGGCTGATGATTGGCCAAGCATGCACTATGACCCGCATGCTTGGCCAATCGCAGCTTGCAAAAAACGGAGAGCCATAATTGGCCAAAGCCAGGGTGGCTAGTCAGTTAAAGTTACAGGGCCAGATTCTTGTAAGAGATATGATGGCGAATCAGTTACGCATAGATTTTGCTTAGATCCGACTTGCGTAAGTCACTTACACCGTCGGATCTAAGTTGCAATGTTACGCTGGCCGCTAGGTGGGAAGCTCTGGTGCATGAGGAGAGTTATGATGTAATCATGTAATCGGTGTTGCTGAAACTTGGCTTCAATCCTCACATGACTGGGCTATTAATATTCCTGGCTATGCTCTCTTTCGGAAAGACAGGGTAAAAAGGAAAGGTGGAGGTGTCTGTCTCTATGTGAGAAGTGACCTCAAAGCAAGCATGAAAGAGGACCTGGTTGATGGAGAGTGTGATGAAGTTGAAGCATTATGGGTGGAACTGCATACAGATGTGCGTAGTTCAAAGTTAATCATTGGAGTTTGTTATAGACCACCCAATGTTAATGAGGAGGTGGAGACTCGGCTCCTTGCACAGATGGAAAGGGCAGCAAGGGCTGGGACGGTGATAATAATGGGGGATTTTAACTACCCAAAAATTGACTGGAATAATGGAATTTCTGGGACAGTTAAAGGACAAAAATTTAAAAACCTATTGCAGGACAATTTTATGGTTCAGTTTATTGAGGCCCCAACTAGGAATGATGCTCTGTTGGACTTGGTAATCTCAAACCATGCAGAGCTTATTACTAATGTTCAGATAAAGGAACACCTGGGTAGCAGTGATCATAACATGATTTCATTTAATATTAACTATAAGCAAGAAATACATACAGGAAAGATAAAAACACTTAATTTCAAGAGAGCACATTTTCAAAGCATGAGGACTGCTCTCCAGGGCTTGGACTGGGAGGGAATATTGGCACCGATGAATACAGAACAGAAATGGGAATTCTTCAAAAAGACTCTTTGGAACCTCACTGCAAAGTATATTCCCATGGGCAATAAGTTTAAAAGGCTAAAGATAAAACCTATGTGGCTCACGGTCAAAGTTAAAAAAGCTATAAACAATAAGAAAATAGCTTTTAAAAAATATAAAAATGAAGGAACACTAGTGTCGTTTAAATGTTACAAAGAATATAATAGAATATGTAAAAAGGAAATCAAGGATGCAAAAATTCAAAATGAACGACAGATTGCAAAAGATAGTAGGACAAACCCCAAAAAATTCTTTAAATATATTAATAGTAAAAAGGTCAAGTCTGAGCATGTAGGCCCTTTACAAAATAATCTAGAGTGGGTGACTGAGGACATAGAGAAGGCAAATTTATTAAATGCTTTCTTCAGCTCTGTGTATACAATGGAGTATGGGGGAGCTCATGTCCATAATGGGGGTGGGAGTGACACAGCCCCAAATCCACAATGGCTCAAAAGTGATATGGTCCAGAAATATTTAGACAGAATAAAGGTGGATAAAGCACCTGGACCAGATGGCATCCACCTATGGATCCTAAAAGAATTGAGCTCTGAAATTTCAAAGCCACTGTATCTAATATTTAGGGACTCATTAATGACAGGAATAGTACCACTGGATTGGCGTAGAGCCAATGTGGTGCCTATATATAAAAAGGGAACAAAGTCTTTACCAAGTAACTATAGACCTGTTAGTTTAACTTCTATAGTTGGGAAGATACTGGAACGTTTAATAAAAGACCACATGGATGAGTTTTTGCTGGAAACAAACTATTTAAGCAGCAGACATCATGGATTCATGAAAGACAGAAGTTGTCAGACAAACCTGATTTCTTTTTATGAAGAGGTAAGTAAAACCCTGGACAGAGGCATGGCAGTGGACGTGGTATACTTGGATTTTGCAAAAGCGTTCGATACAGTTCCCCACACACGGCTCATGTGTAAGGTAAGGTCTACAAGATTAGATATATCAGTTTGTAAATGGATAGAAAACTGGCTGAAAGACAGAATTCAGAGAGTTGTGGTTAATGATTCTTACTCTGAATGGTCCAAGATTATCAGCGGTGTACCCCAAGGTACAGTGCTGGGACCCTTACTTTTCAATATATTTATAAATGATATTGGGTCTGAGATCCAAAGTAACATTTCTGTTTTTGCAGATGACACCAAGCTATGCAGCGGAATAACGTCCTTACAGGATGTCTCCAATTTACAAACCGACCTCAATGCTCTGTCTAATTGGGCGACTATGTGGCAGATGAGGTTTAACGTTGTTAAATGTAAAGTTATGCACTTGGGGGCTAAGAATATGCATGCATCATACATGCTAGGGGGAGTTCAACTGGGGGGATCTGTAGTGGAGAAGGATCTGGGGGTTTTAGTTGATCATAAGCTCAATAATGGCATGCAATGCCAAGCTGCGTTTTCCAAAGCAAGCAAAGTCCTTTCTTGTATTAAGAGATGTATGGACTCCAGAGAGAGAGATATAATTTTGCCCCTGTACAAATCATTAGTAAGACCTCATCTGGAATATGCAGTCCAGTTTTGGGCACCACTTCTCAAAAAGGATATCGGAGAACTGGAGAAAGTGCAGAGAAGGGCAACTAAACTGATAAGAGGCATGGAGGAGCTCAGCTATGAGGAGAGATTAGAAAAATTGAATTTATTCACTCTTGAGAAGAGGAGAATAAGGGGGGATATGATCAACATGTACAAATATATAAGAGGTCCATATAGTGAACTTGGTGTTGAGTTATTCACTTTAAGGTCAACGCTGAGGACAAGGGGGCACTCTTTACGTCTAGAGGAAAAGAGATTTCACCTACAAATACGGGAAAGGTTTCTTCACAGTAAGAGCTGTGAAAATGTGGAACAGACTCCCTCCAGAGGTGGTTCTGGCCAGCTCAGTAGATTGCTTTAAGAAGGGCCTGGATTCTTTCCTAAATACACATAATATAACCGAGTACTAAGTTCTGTAGGTAAAGTTGATCCGGGGTAAATCCGATTGCCTCTTGGGGGATCAGGAAGGAGTTTTTTCCCCTCCGGTAGCAAATTGGATCATCGCTCTGCTGGGTTTTTTTGCCTTCCTCTGGATCAACTGTGGGTATGGAGTTGGGTGTATGGGATGTACTGTGTTTTATTTTGCTTGTTTATTTTTATTTTTTTATGGTTGAACTGGATGGACTTGTGTCTTTTTTCAACCTGACTAACTATGTAACTATGTTCCCGCCGATTTCTGCGTCGAATATGCAAATGAGCCTGATACGCCGATTCCCAATCGTATTTGCGTCCCGTCGTCGTAGTTTACGTAGTTTGCGTAAGGGTAAGGTTACCCCTGCTATATGAGGGGTAACCTTGGGTAGGTCTGGCGTACGCCATGTTAAGTATGTACATCGGGACAGCGTCGTGTTTTTCTGTCGCTTACATTGTTTACGTAACTCGTCGCTAATAGGGCTGTGCGTTAATTACGTTCACGTCAAAACCAATGTATTTGCGGCGTACTATGGAGCATGTGCACTGGGCTACGTTTACAGCCAGCGCATGCGCAGTTCGTTCAGCGCGGGGGCGCGCTTAATTTAAATACAAGCCGTCCCCTTTGAATTACGCAGGGATACGCCGGGCCATTTACACTACGCTGCCGCAAATTACGGAGCAAGCGCTTGAAGAATACGGCACTTGCTCCTGTAAGTTGCGGCGGCGTAGTGTAAATAAGATACGCCGCCAGGTACGTGAATCTGGCCCACAGTGTGTAGAGGATATATATGCGCCCCAGGTGTTGTACATATATTTATACACTGTATAGTATAGCTAGATCAGCTCTTTCTAATTTACTGGCAGGCAGGTGATTGTGCTAGCTGCAGTATTCACATTCTCACTCAGTATACCTGCAATAGTTTTGCACAGAGCAGCCCTGATCCTCCTCCTTCTCGAGTTCCCTGTCAGTGCTCCTGGCCCCTCCCCACACTAAGTGCCCCCATAGCAAGCGGCTTGCTATGAGAGCACTCGTGCATGCTCCCTCCCAAGCCGACTCTGTATGCCCATAAGACACACAAAGCGCAACTCAGTCCTGCCCCCCACTCCCTCCTCACTGGCTGTGATTGACATCAATGAGAGCGCATGGATACCTCTGTTATCTTGGAGCCAATGAGGAAGGAAAGAGCCGCTGCTCTCGTGCACAACACTGGATCGAGATCAGGCTCAGGTAAGTATTTAGGGAATGGCGGGGAGATTGAAGGGGAGCTGTTTGCAGAAAGTTTCATTACCTTAATGAATAGAATGCATTAAAGTGATACTAATGTTTTGTATTTTTTTTGTAAAAAATAACAAACATGTTATACTTACCTGCCCTGTGCAGTGGTATTGCACAGAGCAGCCCAGATCCTCCTTTTCTCTGGTCCCTTTTCAATGCCCCGGCCCCTCCCTCCTGTTGAGTGCCCCCACAGCAAGCAGCTTACTATGGAGGCACCCGAGCCGGGCCACAGCTCTGATTGACAGCAGCGGGAGCCAATGGTGCCATGCTGCTGTCTCAGCTAATGAGGAGGGGAGTCCTGGGCAACATTGCTGGATTGAAAAAAAATCTGCCTTTACAACCCCTTTAAGTTAAAAAGCCTTCTGTCTTTAGAACCACTTTAAATAGACTGTGTTTCCAACATTAAACATAAAATTGTTTGAAGTGTCTTATCTTGTTTTGTTTTTTTGTACTTCCAATGTGTTTTTGACCTTCCTAGAAAACAAACTACTACAGAAAATAACAATTAAAGGGCTCACAGCAATAAGGTGGCAGCTCCAGTTTTGGAACTTTTTTTCACCTTGACTTTGAAGTGTTTTATCCACTTGAGTCTATTAACATAAGATTCAGCACTGTTTACATACAAAAGTAACTTTTCTATAAATCAGGTCAATTTTTGTAAGTTTTCTAGACACAGCTTCACCTGTTGAGGAACATGGGTTCAATACTTAGTGCTGCCTCCTTTTTGCACCAATCAATAGAGCTGATTTTTCTGAACAAGATATGATACTAAAAAACTGAAAAAAATTGGAGATGCCTCCTTTTTGCTATGAATCCTTCATATCCCTAGCACAGTCCCCTCATTGCTTGTACGCCATACATAGCCTTCTCCTCTTCTGGAGAAGGCTATAAAAAAAAAAAAACTTGTCGCCAGTCCCTCGTGACCCTTTAAGGGATTTTCAGATGCCGGGAGGTGGGGTTTATGTTTATGTAAATGGCTGTCACAGTGGTCACATCATCAGAAAGCTCCCAATCGCTAGCTGCCAGCAGCTGTACCAGGAGCGACCAGGGCACCCTATTTTGGCACAGCTGTGTTTGCAATGTAGTGCGCGAATATGCAGCTGCGTCAAGAGGATAACGTAAACCTTGTGAAACAACCCTTTCAGTTAAAAATATATTAAGGCAAAACATTTATATATACAGTGGGGAAATTCAATTTTTGATCCCCTGCAGATTTTGTAAGTCTCCCCACTTACAAAGAAATTAATGGTCTATAATTTTTAATCGTTTTATCAATTAAGTGTATTTTAAATGATAGCGACAGAATATCAACCAAAGATCCACAAAAAACACATGATACAAATGGTATAAATTATAAGTATAAAATAATTATTTGATCCCCAAACAAAACATGACTTAGTACTGGGTGGAGAACCCATTTTTGGCAAGCACAGAGGTAATACGTTTCTTGTAGTTAGTGACCAGGGCCCAGATTCACAAAGCGATTACGCCTGCGCAACAGGAGATGCGCGGCGTAAGTCGAAATGTGCGCGTGCGTTTCGATGCACGGCATCCCCAGAACGAGATACGCAAAAAATCTACTTTTTTTTGTCCCGCGTAATTTTGTTAGACTGGCGCATCCGTCCGCGCAAAAGTGCGCTAGACAGACCATTGATTTGCTAGTCAAATATGCTAATGAGGGACTTACGGGGATCCACAAAAGAACGTTGGGGCAGCGCAGGCGACGCAGTGTGCGCAACAGAAAAATGTCCTGTCTAAAATTAGAGCATATAAAAGCTGGTCTAAAAAGAGAAAAAAAGTCTACTTGTTAGATAAAGCAACACTGTTAGTGAGGAGCTCAGCAGTCACACGTGTTGCACAACAATCTGTATGCCAACATGCCAGGGGCATCGTCGCACATAGCTATACTACTGACTTTAGATGAACAAAGAAGGATGAGGGCACGGAGGATGGCACGGAGGATGGCACGGGAGAGGATATACCGCACCCGCATAGACCTGTTTGGCATGAGTGATTCTGAGGTGTATCTCATCTTCAGATTCACCCCTCATGTCATCCTGGAATTAACCACAACCTTGCAGGAGGACATCACCAGCCCAACACACCGCTCACATGCAGTGCAGCCACTGGTCAAGGTCATGGCAACACTCCATTTCCTTGCCAGTGGCTCTTTTCAGCGTACAAGTGGAGTGGTGGCTGGGATGTCACAATCCTCCATGAGCAGATGTGTGCACCAGGTTGTCCCTGCAATTCTCAGACGCATTGCCAAACAAATCATCAAACCCACCACTGAGGACCTGCGGCTGAAGGCAATGACAGATTTCTACAGAATTGCCAGATTCCCACGCACTGTGGGGGCCATTGATTGCACACATGTGGCACTCCAGCCCCCCCAGGAGACAGAGCACATGTACCGCAATCGGAAGCATTGGCATTCCATCAACGTACAGGTGATAGTCGATGCCCAAGGCCTCATATGGCACGTCCGTGCCAAACACCCAGGGTCAAGCCATGAAAGCTACATATACAATCAATGCCACATCCGAATGGAATTCGATCAGAACGTGTATGGGGACACCTGGCTGGTTGGTGAGTGACATGGGTGGCAGGCATGACTATCCCCTCCCATGACGCACACATCACAAGGGGCACATGCATGACTAACATCCTCCTGTCTTTTCCCTTACAGGTGACTCTGCATATCCACTGGGACCCCATCTCGTGACTCCTATCCGGAACCCCCAAACCCCAGGAGAGGAAAGATACAATGAAGCCCACGCCCAAACACGAGCAGTGGTGGAGCGCACCTTTGGCCTCCTAAAGTCATGTTTCCGATGCCTGGATAAGTCTGGGGGTACCCTCTTGTATTCCCCAAACTTCGTGTGCCAGATCATCGGTGCATGTTGCATGCTGCACAACTTCACAGTAAGAAAGGGCCTGCAGATTGACCTACGTGATGACCTGACCCCTGAACCAGACAATCCCCCCCTAACCGAGGGTCCCCCGTCTTCTGAGGGAAGAGCAGCCAGGAGACAGCTCACATTGGGCATCTTTGCACGTTAAACACACACATTAATCATACTTTTGCAATGCAAGTGCGTTTGTGTCTGTCTATTTATGCTGTTTGCGTAGTTCACAACGTTGCCCTAGTCCATTTCCAATTTCACTGATTGCGCCGCTCCCGAGTTGTGAGCATGCGCACAGCGGAGCTGACCATGGTCTCCTTCAAGCGCGCATGCGCGAGCCGGCCGGCCCTTCATTTGCATGGGGTCATGGCTCATTTCAATGTAACACGCCCACGTCCTTCACAATTTGTATTACTCCGCCTTACGCCTATGAAAAAACGTTACGCATGCGCAATTTTCTGCGCAAAAGCTACGAGAATAGGGTGATTACGCGGCAAAATTGCGCAAGTCTAACGTAAAGGCGGTGCGCTACGCCGGTCCAATAATGCGCAGATGTACGTGAATCTGGGCCCAGGTTTCCACAGATCTTAGGAGATATTTTTGTCCACTCTTCTTTACAGATCTTTTCTAAATCCTTAAAGTGGATGTAAACCCAAAAAAAAAAATTTTTTTTTTTGATGTCACAATGTGGAGTATACGATTTCCTATCATCTGTGCCCAGTCTTGCCACACAGAGTTAATCCAGCGCTGAGTAATCCTCTTTTAAAGTCCAGTGCAAATTAACCGGACTTCAGATAAAAACCTGCCAAATTGGGTTAAGTCCGTTACTCTGTTATTGCTTTCAGTAACAGGTTATTTACAAATATAGCGTGGACATGTTTATCAGAACAAGAGGTGATCCAAAGTTCATTGTATATTACTAGGATGTGTTATGATGTTATATCACCTCATGTTATGATAAACAAAACATAACATATGATAAACATGTCCTAGCTAGATATGTAAATAACCTCTCACTCAAGGCAAGAAGAGAGATTCCGGACTTTTTGATTTAGGCAGGGTTTTATCTGGAAGGCTGTTCGTTTTCACTGAACATAAAAGAGGATTACTCAGCGCTGGATTAACTCTATGTGGCAAGACTGGGCACAAATGATAGGAAATATTATACTCTACATTGTGACATCAAAAAAAAAAATTTTTTTTTTTGGGTTTACATCCACTTTAAGGTTTCTTGGCTGTCTCTTGGCAACTCAAAGTTTTAGCTCCCTTCAAATTTTTTTTTATAGGATTAAGGTCTGGAGATTGGCTAGGCCACTCAATGTCCTTGATGTGTTTTTTCTTGAGTCACTCCTTTGTTGTCTTAGCAGTATGTTTTTGGTCATTGCCATGCTGGAACACCCATCCACTACCCATCTTTAGTGTTCTGGCTGAGGGAAGAATTCTCATCCAAGATTTTACTGGGTCTTTTTGGGTATGTCTCTACTAGGGATGAGCCGGACACCCCTGCGTTCAGTTCGCACCAGAACGTTCGAACAGACCGCCCGTTTGCGCAAATATTTAGAACCCTATTGAAGTCTATGGGACTCGAACGTTCGAATTCAAAAGTGCCCATTTTAAAGCCCAATATTCAAGTTATTGTTATAAAACGTCTTTGAGAACCCGGGTCTTGCCCCAGGGAACATGTATCAATGGAAAGATTTTTTTTAAACGGTTGTTTTTTCAGGAGCAGGACTCCTGAAAAAATGCCTGTTTCTTTCTCGTACATCACGGGACACAGAGCGGCATATTCATTACTATATGGGTTATATGGAGTACCTTCAGGTGTGGACACTGGCAATCTCAAACAAACAGGAAGTCCCTCCCTATATAACCCCCTCCCCTAGAGGGAGTCCCTCAGTTTTTTCGCCAGTGTCTTAGGTGTTGGTCACGGAATAGCTTTGCTCCACATCCTTGGGATTAAGGGCGGGCTAACCGGATCTGTCCAAGGAGCCTCAGTGCCAAAGTGGACAGTACCCGGGCCCCAAACCGTGGGGTTTTGCCTATAATGCTCCTCTTTGGAGGGCTGGACCCTGGGCCCAGGACTTGGAGTTTGTAAAAACCATAAGTTCCTGTTTGCCAGGGTGCTATATAGGTCCAGGACAGTGGGTACCTTCATAGGACCCCAGGGCCTGAAGGTCTACTACGCTACCCACGGAGATGGGAGAAGATTGGACCGTTTTTGCAAAACGTCCTGCTGCATGGAGCAGGTTAGTGGGGAGCCTGCGGGACTTGGTTCGACAGCAGGCTCTCCAGGGGGATCTTAAGGGGGGTAGCCTGAGTATGCTCTGCATTGGCACCATGGTCACTATGTCTGATAGACAGGATGCCCTGAAATGTTTCCCCCCATAACTTGATCCCCCTACCTATCTATGTATGTTTGCTAGCTACCTGCTGCTCGCTGGTTGAAGATCTTTTAAAAAAAAAAAAAAAAAAAAAAAGATCTGTCTCTAGGCTAAAGGGACTCCTTAGGGGCCTGTGTTAGCCTTACCTTGCCGGGATTCAAATCTGCCGCCTGATGCGTCCTCCATCCTGCATTCCTGGGCTTCAGAGTGCGTCTCCTCCTGGGCTCTCCTCCCCCGACAGTCGCGCGCGCGCGCGCGTGCACGCGCGCATGCATATAGAAAATGTTTGCGCCGTTCGGGAGGGGGGGGAGGGGCGGGAGTGTGACTGCAGTGTAGAGTGGGCGCGCCTTTAATTGCTGTTATACACAGCAGGCGCGTTCTCAGCTCAGTGCAGAGCTGAGCTGGAGAGAGAGAGGACGTATAGCTGGCAGCACAGTGACTCCCGGTGGCGAGAAGGGGTACTACATACTGGAGTCAGCTCCAATACTTTTTGTTAAGCCAAAATCCCCTTGGCAACAGGTTGAATGCTGGCAAACATGTTGGGGGTGGGGCTGTATGTGGTGAATAACATATAAAAGAGAAACATACTGAGCCCCACCGGTTTTGGGGCATTAGTGATCCTATTGTCCCCTAAACCTTATTTTTTTGTACTCCTGGCTATAACAGTCTGTTGTTGTTGTAAGCGGAGTCCTTCGCTTTTGTATTATGGCTTCCAAGGGTTCAGGATTAAAAAAAAAAAAAAAAAGAGAAAAGGCAAAGACAAAGGGGTTCCTCCTCTGGTTCTGATAATATGCCAATACTTTCCCCACAGCTTATTCCTATAGGGGGTCACCCTGGATAAGCCATTAAGGGGGTCTGGTGCTGAGGCTGGCCCAGATCGGCCCAACCCTGTGTTATCACAGAGGAGATGCTAGCCGTCACCCTAGGGGGGCTAGAGAAAAGAGGTTAACAGCTATGATCGCTGGCTCTTTTTCTGGCAAGAAGCGGACTAGATCCCCATCGCCAAAAAGGGACAGAACCTAGAGGATCTACCACTGTAGAATCGTTTTCAGCCTCCCAGGCGGAGAGTCTGTGGGTCCAGTCTTTGACAGACATGGCCCGCTTGGCATTCAATTTGCCATTTCCAGAGCCTCAGGTTCCTGCGGTATCCTCTTTGGGTTCTTTTAAAAACGCCTTTAAGCAACGCAGCGTTTCTGGCCCATCCTCTGTTAGAGGAATTGGTTTTTCCAGGATTGGGACGACCGGACAGAATTTTTTCTGCCGCCTAAAGCTGACGAGAGGGTAGTCTTTATGCACGTCTACCAGGAAATATTTGTGCTTGCAGGCACTCTTTCCCCTGACCAAGTGCTCTTTAAAAAGGGGGCCCGGATGGCTCAGTTGGTAGAGCATCGGACTTTTAATCTGAGGGTCCAGGGTTCAGGTCCCGGTTCGGGCACTGCTTTTCAACTACCCGTGAGGTCCTTGAGGCCGCATCTCCCGGAGAGCGCCCGATCTCGTCTGATCTCGGAGGCTAAGCAGGGTCGGGCCTGGTTAATGCCTGGATGGGAGACCACCTGGAAGGTTTTCTGTTATTTACCCTATGGAAAAAAAAACAAAAAAAAAAAAAACATTTTTTTCTAAGAAAGGGGGCGCTCCCAACTGTGGACGCAGCCATCTCATGGGTGAATAAATCATTAACTGGCCTAAGGGGAAACATACAAATGTTTAAGGTCCCGGTCAATAAACGTTTAGAGACACTTTTTCCAGCATCCTTGGCTACAGCCAGCAGGGGCTGCAATTGGAGTTTTGTCAGGCGTTAAAGATCCAGACAAAACAGATGCTTAAGACATCCCTGCCCAATAGGCAGAGGAGTTATTGGATATTCCCAGAGCTCTGTGCTTTGCGGTAGAGGTTATAAAAAGACTCCATCCAGCAGGCGTCTCGTTGTCACTATTTTTAGTGCATATGAGAAGGCTCTTATGGTTGAAGAACTGGGCGGCCGAGCCCATGTAAAAGACTGCTGGCAGGTTTGCCCTTCCATGGAAAGATCTGGATAAATACATTCAGACTGTTTCAAGTGGCAAAAGTACCCTTTTACCAGTCAAAAGAAGTTCCGGGGTCCTGCGTTTAAAAGGCAGTTCCCCCCCCCTGTTCCGGGGCCCTCAAATTCCAGGCAGTACGGACCTCCTGCGCGATCAAACTTTTAAAATGGATCGCAAGGACAGGCCTCTGGGGATCGATCCCCGACAGAGGGGGTCCGATCATCTGTGGCCGCAGGCTACAGATTAGAATTTCTAAAAAATTTCCTCCACAAGGAAGGCCTCAATGCGGGCGGCGTTGGTTCATCTGCTTACCAGGGCATAATGGTAGAGGTACCAGCCCTAGAACAGGGGCTAGGTTTCTATTCCAATCTGTTTGTCATACCAAGGCCCATCGGCGATGTCAGACCAATTTTGGACCTAAAAGGTTTAAATGCTTACCTAAGGGTTCGCTCTTTCCGGACAGAATCCGTTCGGTCAGCAGCCGCCACACTCTAGAAGGATCTAGCTTCTATAGACATAAAGGATGGTTACCTTCATGTACCAAGTCTTTCAGCCACATCAAATATTTTTGTTTTTACGCTTCGCAGTGATACAGCATCACTTCCAATTCGTGACGCCCCCCTTCGGGCTGGCTACGGCCCCCGGGTATTCACGAAGGTCCTTGCTCCAATTCTAGTCAGTCTAAAGGATCCAAGGGATCTCGGTCCTAGCATACCTGGACGACCTCTTAATCATAGATCACTCGCTTCCTTGGTGGAATGCGTAGTAACCCTCATGGTTCAGTACCTCGAGGGGTTCGGCTGAGTCCTAAACTGGGGAAAGATCAGCATTTCAACCTACAAAGCAGTTGGAATATCTCGGCATGAGATTAGACACAGAACAGAAGATGGGTGTTCCTGCCCCTGGTAAAGGTCGAGGCTATCAAAAGATTAATTCAGTTGGTTCTAAGCAAAAGAGAACCAACTATTCGCCTATGTATGCGATTACTAGGCAAACTAATGGCCATGTTCGAGGCGATACCACACGCTTCCACACTCGGGTCCTACAGACAGCAGTTCTAGCAGCCTTGGTTCTGCCCAGTGGTCTGGAGGGCTGGAGAGCGGTCTGGAACGGGTTCGCTCGCCAAGTAACTTGGGCAGAGGCGGAGAGGCAGCTGCCCATCAAGGTCTGGGAGATCAGAGCGGCTCGGCTAGCCCTCCTGGCATAGACATCCAGATTACAGGGGTCCTCGGGGAGAAGTCATTCAGACAATGCCACAGCGGTGGCATATATATGTGAACCACCAAGGGGGAACCAAGAGTCAAGCCACCCAGAGTGAGAGGAACTGGGTTTTTCGGTGGGCAGAGGTTTATGTACCTTGCATATCGGCGACATTCATTCCCGAGGTGGACAACCTGCAGGCGTACTTCCTAAGTCGCCAAACCCTGTCGCCGGGGGAGTGGTCCCTGCATCCACAAGTTTTTTTTTTCAGACAATCTGCCAGAAGTGGGGAGTGCCAGACGTGGAGGTCATGGCATAAGGATTCAACAAGAAGCTAGACAGGTTCATGTCTCGAACGAGGGACCCTATGGCCTGCGGAACCGATGTGTTGGTTTGCCCTTGGCATCAATCATAGCTTCTATATGCATTTCCCCCGCTGCAGTTACTACCCCGCCTGTGGCGCAGGATCATAGCACAGGCCGGTTATCCTGGTAGCCCTAGCTTGGTACCGGAGGGCATGGTACTCACTAGTCCTGAAATTGGCAGCGGAAGGCCCTTGGACTCTTCCTTTATGGCCAGACCTACTCTCACAAGGCCCGATCCTCCACCCTGCATTACGGCGTCTAAAATTGACGGCCTGGCGGCTGAATCCCTGATTCTCAGGGGTAGAGGTCTGTCTAGGCAGGTAATCCCTACCCTCATTAAGGCTAGAAAGCCGGCCTCCAGGGTAATTTTGTTACAGGGTTTGGAGGGCCTACGTAGGCTGGTGTGAGGCTAAGAGATGGGTTTCCCGCAAGTATACCATTGATAGAGTATTACGTTTTCTCCAGCTAGGAGTGGATAAAGGCCGGGCATTAAGCACGATCTAAGGACAGATTTCAGCCTTATCAGTGTGGTTTCAGAGGCCGCTGGCCGCCCACTCGCTGGTTAAGATCTTCGTACAGGGAGTCTTACGTGTTAATCCTCCGGTCAAATCACCACTTTGTCCATGGGACTTAAATCTTGTTCTGTCATCTCTACAGAAACAACCCCTTGAGCCGTTGGCTGAGGTACCTTTGGTTTTACTGACTAGAAAGTCGGTATTTCTGATCACCATAGTTTCGGCCAGGAAAGTATCGGAATTGGCAGCCTTATCTTGTAAGGAACCATATCTCATTTTGCATAAGGATAGGGCGGGGTTCCGTCCTCATCCTTCCTTTCTACCAAAGGTTATACCCAGTTTCCACCTGAACCAGGATGTGGTACTTCCATCCTTCTTCCAAAACCCACCTCTAGAAAGGAGGGGTTGCTGCATACGTTGGATATTGTCAGGGCCATAAGGGCCTATCTTAAAGCTACAGAGAAGTTTCGGAAAACAGATGTGGTGTTCGTTTTACCAGAAGGGCCCAAGATGGGTCAGGCAGCTGCTTGATCCACCATCGCAAGATGGATTAAACAATTAATTGTTCGGGCCTGCGGTTTGAAGAGGTGCCTCCTCCTTTGTCGGTAAAGGCCCATTCTACCAGGGCCATGGGCACCTCCTGGGCAGCACATCATCAGATCTCTATGGCTCGAATATGCAAGGCAGCAACGTGGTCATCAGTCCACACGTTTACAAAATGTTATCAATTGGACGTAAGAAGGAATGCGGATACAGCCTTTGGGCAGTCAGTACTACAGGCCGCGATTCAAGCTCCTCAGGATCTGAGGGGGCTCCCTTGATTTGATTTGAGATTTACATTTCTCGTTTAAGTTGGATTTACTAGTATTTGAGTATACCTCTAAATTAAATCCTTCTTTGGAAGATGTCTCCCTCCCCTCATTAAAGCATTGCTTTCGGACATCCCATATAGTAATGAATATGCCGCTCTGTGTCCCGTGATGTACGAGAAAGAAAAAGGGATTTTTAAATACAGCTTACCTGTAAAATCCTTTTCTTGGAGTACATCACGGGACACAGAGCTCCCACCCCTCTTTTTGGGAACATTTTGGGAGGCATACTGCTTGCTACAAAACTGAGGGACTCCCTCTAGGGGAGGGGGTTATATAGGGAGGGACTTCCTGTTTGTTTGAGATTGCCAGTGTCCACACCTGAAGGTACTCCATATAACCCATATAGTAATGAATATGCCGCTCTGTGTCCCGTGATGTACTCCAAGAAAAGGATTTTACAGGTAAGCTGTATTTAAAAATCCCTTTTTTTTAAACTTTTTTCCATTGATACATGTTCCCTGGGGCAAGACCCGGGTTCTCAAAGACGTTTTCACAGGCAAACTATAGACACCCAGCAGATACAATATTTAAAGGAATTTTTATTTTTCTTATTTTTTTTTTATTCAGGAACAGTGATTTTAATGATGCTTAACCACTTAACAACCGCCGCACGCCTATTTACGTCCACAAAAGGGCACGTATAGGCAGATGGGCATATATATACGTCCCTGCCTTCTAGCGGGTCGGGGGTCCGATCGGGACCCCCTCCGCTGCGTGCAGCGGTCGGCTTACCTGCGGGAGTGATCCGTCTTGAGGGGGTGGCGGTTCGATTCTGTCCACCCCCTCGTGATCGCTCCCAGTCAATCCTGTGCGCCGCCGCCGCGTCACTTCCTCTGCCTGTAAAATGTAAACATAGGCAGAGGAAGTGATGCAGCTCTCATCTCGGCGGTATTTTCAAACCGCCGAGATGAGAGAAGAGTCACAGTAAGTCTGCACCAACACTACACTGACGGTGAATTGGAATACTAGAAACAAGTTGGGACTTTATGTGGAGTGCGCAGTTTGGGGAAAAACAGCCATCAATATAATTGTACATATAAATATTTGAATTAGGTATAGGTAAACAGTAATTACATTAAATTAATAATGATTGATAATATTAAAGACCGTAAATATATAATAAGACAAAATTTGATGATGTTTGTAAAATTCCCATAAAATAAAATTGATCAACACATACATAGAAAGTATTAAGGTACAGATATCACATAGACACGACTACACATTTGGACTTCGCCTCAAAACCTCCCTGGGTGGCAAGGTATGGTTAGAAAGAGGTCCTAGGGTGGTAGCACCTCAATCTATGTGCCACCAGTAAAATTGCATGTCACATATGGGATTTAGAAGGACACATAGATGCTGCCGCTGCTTATGATTAGCTCTACGCGTTTCGTGGTTTTGATGTTACCACTCGTCAGGAGCAAGCGCGTGGTGCATATCTAAAATGAAATACAAAGAATGTAAGAAATATAATAAAATAGGGGTCCATAATACTTAACATATGGCAGAGGGATTGATATATAAATCTCAAACAAGATGAAAACCGATCCTATAGTAAACTTACAGACAGGCGTGCTGTGTCTAGGAGCATGTCGTGGCCCATAGAACCAGAGAGTCCACCGGTAGTGTCATATCAATCCCTCTGCCATATGTTAAGTATGCTCTACACACTGTAAATTAAGCCAAACTGACTAGCCTGCCTGCTCTATCTAGCTATATAAAAAGACTATCCCTCTGTCTCTCTGACTGATCTCTGTTCAGCGCTGGAACACACTACACGAGGCCGCCCAGCAGACGGCCTTATATAGTGTGGGGCATGTGCTAAAGCCCTGAGCCATAATTGGCCAAAGCCACCCCGTTTTTTGTGCGCTGCGATTGGCCAAGCATGCAGGGTCATAGTGCATGTTTGGCCAATCATCAGCGCGCAATGCCGCAGTGAATTATGGGCTGTCGCGTGTCACTTGAATTTGGCGCAAATGACCCGTTTTGTTCGAATTTCGTCGAACGTATGAACAGACAATGTTCAAATCGAACATACATTCGAATCGAACGCGGAGCTCATGCCTAGTCTCTACCATCTTTGCACATCTAGAGAGTAACATTTTTGCCCATTCTTATTTGCAAAATAGCTCAAGCTCTGTCAGATTAGATGGAGAGCGTCTTTAAACAACAATTTCCAAGTCACAGATTCTCAATTGGATTCAGGTCTGGACTTTGACTGGGCCATTCTAACACATAAATAAAATGTTTTGTTCTAAAACCATTTCATTGTGGCTCTGGCTGCATGTATAGGGTCCACCCCAGTGCAGACTCTAACAGGTTTTCTTCTAAGATTGCCCTGTATTTGATTCCATCTATCTTCCTATCAACTCTCACCAGCTTCCCTGTCCCTGCTAGAAATGCATCCCTACAACATGATGCGGCCAGGGTGATGTGCAGTGCTAGTTGTCCACCACACATAACGTATTGCTATTAGGCCAAAAATTTCAACTTTGGTCTCATCTGACCAGAGCACTCTCTTCCACATGTTCGCTGTGTCCCGCATATTGCTTCTCGCAAACTGCAAACAGGACTTTTTTCAACAATAGCTTCCTTCTTGCCACTCTTCCATAAATGCCAGATTTGTGGCAATGCACAACTTATGTAAAACAGGGGGGGGTGCAATCAGCGCAAAAATATAAAGATCAGAAAAAAATAAAAATAATAAGTGTAAAAATGAAAAATACTCAAAGAGTGAATTTCATATGGATGCAAGCTGAACACCAAAAGAACAATCACAAAATTCCTGAAGTAAATATATCAAACAGAGCAGTGCAGCGCAAACCTAAATAGCATAATATTAATATTAAAAGGAATATGCTCATACCAGTGAAGACATAATTGAATTAATAACAGTGAAAAAATAAAATAAAATAAAATAAAAAGAAAGTCCCATTTGCAAAGTGCAAACAAATCCTGTGATCAAAACAGTCAGAGTATCTCCACCATGTGACTTGGAAAACCAATATTTCAAATATTTCAAACGTGATCCCTTCACCAGTAAAGATGGGTACTCTCACCTCACACCAAGACCCTTGTTTTACCAAAGGTCTAAAACGCTTAGAACAAATGGCAGGAAATCCAGATGGCTCAAAGATGTGCAATTGTCAGCTGAAGGACCCGGAGATATGCAAGTATCCTCAGTGGCACCAACGAATCAATATGCAAAAAAAAAAGGCCAGATCTAAGAGCTTCCATATAAACCAGGTCTCTTTAATGAGTAAAAAATGTGCAGGGTACTCACATTCAAGTAGAAAATACAGGCATAAAACACCATATCAGGCAGCTCAAATGAAGATGTGGGACATCAAGGAGTGACATGGGATGGTTCCTGACCCCGGACGCGTATCGTAATACTACTTCCTCCGCAGCCCTGCTGAGGAAGTAGTATTACGATACGCGTCCGGGGTCAGGAACCATCCCATGTCACTCCTTGATGTCCCACATCTTCATTTGAGCTGCCTGATATGGTGTTTTATGCCTGTATTTTCTACTTGAATGTGAGTACCCTGCACATTTTTTACTCATTAAAGAGACCTGGTTTATATGGAAGCTCTTAGATCTGGCCTTTTTTTTTTGCATATTGATTCGTTGGTGCCACTGAGGATACTTGCATATCTCCGGGTCCTTCAGCTGACAATTGCACATCTTTGAGCCATCTGGATTTCCTGCCATTTGTTCTAAGCGTTTTAGACCTTTGGTAAAACAAGGGTCTTGGTGTGAGGTGAGAGTACCCATCTTTACTGGTGAAGGGATCACGTTTGAAATATTTGAAATATTGGTTTTCCAAGTCACATGGTGGAGATACTCTGACTGTTTTGATCACAGGATTTGTTTGCACTTTGCAAATGTGGACTTTCTTTTTATTTTATTTTATTTTATTTTTTCACTGTTATTAATTCAATTATGTCTTCACTGGTATGAGCATATTCGTTTTAATATTAATATTATGCTATTTAGGTTTGCGCTGCACTGCTCTGTTTGATAAAATGCACAACTTATGCCTTGTACACACGATCGGAATTTCCGATGTAAAAAGTCAGACGAAATTTCCATCTGACTTTTTTCCATCGGAATTTAGAAATAGAACATGTTTTATTTATTTCCGATGGAAAAAAATCCTAAGCATTGAACTTAATTTTTCTAGGTTCGTCGTAGTGTTTTACGTCACCGCGTTTTAGACAGTCGGAATTTGGTCTGAGGTGCCGTACACACGGCCGAGGTTCTCGCTGAAAATCAGCGAGAACCTCGCTGGAATGCACATTCCAGCGAGGACCTCGGCCGTGTGTACGGTCTCGGCGAGCTTCCCGTCGGGAAGCCCGTCGAGCCGAAATAGAGAGCACGCTCTCTATTTCCTCGACGGCCCGCCTGGAAGAATGGCTGGTTGCCATTCCCGACGGGCGGGTCGCCGAATTCGACGGCCGGGAGAGAACCTCGACGGGCGGAACGATGTGTTCTGCCCGTCGAGGTTCTCTGCCGTGTGTACGGCACCTGACAGTGTGTATGCAAGACAGCTTGAACAGAATTACGAGGGGAAAATTCCATCGGATTTTATCCCATCGGAACATCAGATTGTGTGTACAGGGCATAATAGTTGTCCTCTGGACAGATTCTCCCACCTATGCTGTGCCCATCAGTGCCACCTATCAGTGGCCATCAGTGCTGCATATTAGTGCCTATCACCAATTCCACCTCATTGGTGCCACCTCATCAGTGCCACCTTATCAGTGCCCATCAGTGAAAACATAGTTATTTACAATATTTTATAATGTTTGACCATGGCGAGGCTTATTCTGAGTGCAACCTGTCCTGTTAAACTGTTTTATGGTCTTGGCCACCATGCTGCAGCTCAGTTTCAGGGTCTTGGCAATCTTCTTATAGCCTAGGGCATCTTTATGTAGAGCAACAATTCTTTTTTTAAGATCCTCACCATAAGGTGCCTTGTTGAACTTTCAGTGACCAGTATGAGAAAGTAAGGCAGCGTACACACGAGCGAGAAACTCGTCGGGCGAAACACATAATTTTCCCCGTAGAGTTCCTAGTTCGGCAGTTAAAAAACTTGTCGAGCCAAATTTTCCCATTGCCCAACGAAGAAATAGAGAACATGCTCTCTTTTTGGCTCGACGAGTTTCCCGACGGGTTTCTCGGCGAAAAGTGTACACACGACCGGTTTTCTCGGCAGAATACGTCTCCAATCGAGTTTCTTGCTGAATTCTGCCGAGAAAACCGGTCGTGTGTACGCCGTCTCAGAGCGATAACACCAAATTTATCACACCTGCTCCCCATTCACACCTGAGACCTTGTAACACTAACGAGTCGCATGACACTGGGGAGGGAAAATGGTTATTTGGGCCCAATTTGGACATTTTTACTTTGGGTGTACTCACTTTTGTTGTCAGCGGTTTAGACATTAATGGCTGTGTGTTGAGTTATTTTGAGGGGACAGCAAATTTACACTTTTAGACAAGCTGTACACTCACTACTTTACATAGTAGCAAAGGGTAATTTCTTCAGTGAAAAGATAGAATAACATATTTACAAAAATTTGAGGGGTGTACTCACTTTTGTGAGATACTATATAACTATATATATATATATATATATATATATATATATATATATATATATATATACACACACACACACGCACATATTTAAAACTTCTCTCTGTTCAGCTTTTTTTTAGCATTAACCAAGAGTTAATGAATATGTTATAATGTTTCAGGTTCAGATATATGGAAGTCCTAGAGAAGAAGAGCCTGGGAAGACAGGTGTTGTTTATTTTCTGACAGGTGAACAGAATACTGCCGTATACATTGTTGATTTAGCACTTTGCATTCACGTTCGTCTTCCACTTTGCCAAAATGGCCATGTGTACTGCACTGGCACCTATCCACAGAGATAAACATGGCTCCACAAGGACTAATTATCGCACTGTTTTGCAGAGTAATTCCAAAGCTATGAAAAAATGGCCCAAAAAAGTATTGGATTGCACATAGCAATTATTACTATTATTCATTTTAATATGACACTATACAGGACTTTACTAAACTGGTGCTTAAAATTGAATTTTTTCATTAGGTATTCACATTGAGGGAATTGACCAAAGCAGTGAGGCTAATTTATAGCATAACGGGACAGGGAAAACCTGGACAACAGTAGAAATTATGCTTAAAATAATCAGCCATGTTTCTTCTATCATTCTCTAGGGGAAAAAAAAAGAAAGAATTCTGATTAGTTATCAACAGCTGCACATATTTCCAGGATTCGTCAGCTAGCACTATAGTGCAGAAAAGGTGCAAAGTACAATGCATTGAGGCAAATTCAGTATGGGGTGAAAACATAGGCCCAGATTCACAAAGCACTTACACCAACGTAAGTGGAAATTTGCGCCGGTAAGTGCAAATGTGTGGCGGTGTATCTGTGCGCCGGACCCACAAACCAACATACGCCTAAAAACTGGCAACCCTACGCCGATGTAGCTTACATACGCCGGCGTAGCGTGGGCGCACTTTTCGTCTGGACGCATGTTGCAGCTCCCATTGATTAGGCATCCAAATATGCAAATGAGGTAAATACGGTAATTCACGAACGTACGTGCGCCCGACGCATCATACGCGAGGTGCGTGTAAGTTTTACGTCCGGTGTGAAGTTATTCCTCATAGATGAGGCGCAACCCGGCAACAGACATGCAAAGGTCTGCACCAGAGAACACAGGCTGGCGTATTGGGCATACATTACGTTCACGGTGTACGTTATGATTCGGCGTAGCTTAGGCATTTGTCCCGGCGTGGTTGTGAGCATGCACATAAGGGTGCTGTTTCATGTGTTCACGTCACGGCTACGTCACGGCGCATGCACAGTTCGTGATACGCCGGGCGTAAAACACTGCACCATGCTCGGACCATCATTTGCATGCTCACTCCCACTTCCACCTACGCCGGCCTGCGCCTTCGAAACTTACGCCACGCCGATGCAGCGTTGGGAGCAATTACTTGATGAATGCAGTGCTTGCCTCTCCGCGCTGCGTCGGCTGGGGGGGTACAGCGTTTGCACTACTGTGGCGTAATGTGCGCCCAACTCTCTGTGAATCTGGGCCATATTTTCTGCATTTGCCCTCCAGTGGTCAGTGGCGGCATTGCATGTTTTTAAGGAAAGGTTTAGGGTTTGGCGTTTTTTTGAGATACAGTTTCATACACAATAATTGTGTATAATAAGGTGTATCCCATTACCAAAAATTCTCCTTCTAGTGCCCCCTCACAGCTGCTAAATACTGCCCTGAGTTAAAGTGATTGTAAACCCTCACCTTGTAAAACAACCCATTCGGCTTAAAATAGAAATGAAAGGCAAAACATTTTTGTATAGATATAAAAAATATATATAAATACCCTTTTTCCCTTCTTTATAAATGATCACATTCCCTCTGTTCTTAGCTGCAAAAGAACTGGGGGGGAGGAGAAGCCGCAACACACTAATCTTACCAGTGCAGGAAAAGTCTGCGTGTCAGGAAAAGTCTGATCATTAGAAAAAATAATTTTAAGCTTCCAGCATAGCTAGAGAACTGACCACGGTGTGTTCTCCTGCTTTGTATGGTCAGTTTTTAATAGGAAAGCAGAGGGACTGGCAGGAACACCAGGGATTTCATTCAAAGGAACCAATACAAAGAGAACAGGATACTTTCTCATACAAGTATATGATACAGCAAAACATGATACAGTAAAACCTTGGATTGCCTGCATAATTTCTTCCAGAAACATGCTTGTAATACAAAGCACTTGTATATTAAAGCAAATTTCCCCATTAGAAATAATGGAAATGCAAATGATTTGTTCCGCAACCATTTATTCATAAGTCCTTCAGTTTAAAGTCCATATAAAAATATTATAGCTACGTGATTGGTTGTGTAACCATAAAATGTCCATCCACAAATGGGAGGCCACCACAAGGGGATAAGAAGCAACCCCCCCCCCCCTCCTCAGGTGCCTCCATACTTAGATGTGCCTGTTTTATTCAACCATGTGAGTTGCTAAATGTTGAACCTTCATTAAATGTAACCATATTACTACACTTAGGCCTCGTACACACGATCAAATCTGTCCGCTGGAAACGGTCTGCTGGACCGTTTCAGCAGACAGATTCGATCATGTGTACGGCCGAGCCGACGGATTTGGCCACCCGACAGATTTCAAAGCACGACATGTCTGCTGGTTAGTACACTTACCAGCAGACATGTCGTCTCGCACCGCCGCCGCACCGCCGCCAAATGGATTTGGCGCATGCGCAGAAGTGTTTTACTTCCTGGTGCGGTGACGTGGCGGCGTCAACGTCACCGCCACGTCACCGACACGTCAGCGCGCCGTCTGCTGGCGGGGATTTTGGTTTGCTCGTGTGTACACGCGAGCAAACCAAAATCCCAGCAGACAGATTTGTTCAAATCTGTCGGACAGACAGATTTGAACAAATCTGTCTGCTCGTGTGTACGAGGCCTGAGGCCGCTTACACGCGGAGGGACATATCCGATGGAAAATTTTTTGCAAAAACAAAATTCTGTTGTACTATTTTTGAAAGTACTAAAAATGAATGCAGTGGTGTGAATTACTGATAAATCATTGATTTTATTGTGCATGCATTCAGGATACATTCTGAAATATCCCCCACAGCAGCTGGCAGGGCTGCAGGGAAGGGGATGGGCAGCAAGATAAATCGGCACCACCCAGGGTGATTAAAGTGTTCCTGGGCATATCCGGAACACCCGGTGCACATGCCTGTGGTGTCTTACAGGCAAAGTTTATATGCTTCATGTGAAGATGAGGCCATCAGCAGCTGAGACCTTGGCAATGCATTTATGAGATGTGTGGGGATGTACAGTGTGTTATTTTTGTGTATTTTTTTTTACTATATCAGGCCCTGTGTAATATTAAAACATGTATGATGGCCATTTTTCTCATTTAGAAAAATGCCCTGGAGCCTACACACGATCGTTTTTAATGACCAATTTAAAAAATTGAATTTTTCTCATCATGAAAAACGGTCGTGTGTACGCTGCATCAGTAGCTTGTATATCCAAATTGTTGGACTGATTTGATTTGAGCAGATAACAGCAAATGGGATTGCCATGGTAAGTGAAAGATTGTTTTAGCAGGTTGCTGTGATACTTTTGCCATTTTTGCCTTTGGCATGTCATCATATAGGCTGCACGAAGTTCATTAGTTAGTATTGGTATCTATAAATTCACATTTTGGAAAAAATATGAATATCTTTTGCTGATTTGTGTCTGTTGAATACTTTAGATGCATTTCTCCATGTTTTACTTCTACTCTACAGATGGTACTAAGGGTTGGCGCTGCCCAATTCCCCACAATATTTATTAGGAGAAATTCCTCTGAGATTTCACTGACTACAAGAATATTGTATTTCTCAGCAAAACAGACAAGTGGTTTTGTTAAAGAAAATAACCCACCATTAAAGAACAATTAATACATTCTCACTAGGCATAACAAGCAACTCAAGCAAGGTACTTAAATTGAAGTTTAATGATAAATGATGGCTTTCCAGATTTTCATGGACTGATGTTTGGCAACCAAGGTGAACTGGCTCTTACTAAGTTATTATTTAACACTTTCCCCAAAAATCCAGAAAGATGTGACTTTAGTATTATTCTTACTGTGGAGCTGTCACTGAACTAAGAAATTCATGAACACCACAAAGTAGTTACAACTACTATAGATTACAAAAAATAATAAAAACAACCTATCAATAAACGTGGTCAAGCATGTAAAAGTTAATCTAAAAGAAAAAAGTTTCTGGAGGCCCTCTTGCCATCCTCTGAAGAGGACACTTTTGACACTTTTTGGTGACCATTGACATGTGTACAGTGATCAGAGCTAAAAAAAAGCCACTGCTTACTCTATAAATGTCATTGACAGGAAAGTGGTTTACACTAGGGGCGATCGAGGGGTTCAATTGGTGTCCTAGGGGGTGATTCTAACTGTGGGGTGATGGGACTGCCTGGAGGAGGAGACCGATCATACTGTTCATACAGAGATACTGACAGAAGAGAGATCTGTCAATATAAACAGCTCTGTCTCTCTCAGGGGCGAACACAGCGGCCGCCAGGCACGCGCAATGGCTCTGTTGTCACATGCAGGAAAATGGCTAATTGAGCCTAATTTGTACATTTTCACTTAGGGGTGTACTCACTTTTGTTGCCAGCAGTTTAGACATTAATGGCTGTGTGTTAAGTTATTTTGAGGAGACAGCAAATTTACACTGTTATACAAGCTGTACACTCACTACTTTACATTGTAGCAAAGTGTAATTTCAGTGTTGTCACAAGAAAAGATAGAATAAAATATTTACAAAAATGTGGGGGGTGTACTCACTTTTGTGAGATACTGTATACTGTACAAGAACAAGAATAAGAGTTCAATAAAGGACTATATAATAAGAATAAAAGTAAGCCACATTTCACACTTAAAGCCACAAATTCAACTATATGTATACACAGATGATGATCATTCAGAGATGCTGCTGGCTTCCTTGAGAGACATAAAATAAGGGATGCTATCAAAGAAAGCATAGATGTTACCCCCACACAAAAAAAATGGTATGGAGTTTCCCCTAAAATACATACTCATATCTGTGATGTGGGCCTGGTATGAATGTCAAAGGGGACCCCACACAAATAACACAGGGTTCCTTTGGGTCTACTATGAATTTTAAGGGTGAATCCCATGCAAAAACCAGGAAAGGAAGTGCGGGTCCCCCCAAAAAAAATCAACACCAGACCCTTATCTGAGCATGCATGCCAAGAAAAGGGAAGGGATGAGCATGTAGACACCCCCCATACCATACTAATTCACATGACCTCAAAATGTGGGGGGGGGTACCTTGGAAAAACACCTAGGCCCGGATTCACAAAGCACTTACGCCGACGTATCTCCAGATACGCCGACGTGAGTACAAATGTGCGCCGTCGTATCTATGCGCCGACCCACAAAGCAAGATACGTTGAAAAATAGGCTTCAGCCGCCCGACGTAACTTTTCTACACCGGCGTATAGTGGGCGTATATTTATGCTGGACACATGTGGCTCTCCCATTGATTTTCGATGCGAAAATGCAAATAAGTCAAATACGGCGATTCACAAACGTACTTGCGCCCGGCGCATAATATACCCGGTTTGCGTAAGTCGTACGTCCGGCGTAAAGTTATTCCCTATATTGGAGGCGCAACTCATGCAAAGGTATGGACCAGGGAACGAATGCTGTCGAATTTTACGTAGTTTACGTTGTACGTGAATAGGGCTGGGCGTAGGGTACGTTCACGTCATAGGCAGTGATTCGACGTATCTTAGGCAGTTGTTTCGACGAGATTGTGAGCATGCGCACTGGAATACGTCCAAGGCACGACGCATGTGCAGTTAGTTTTAAGTACTTGTCTGAAGCTCGGCCCATCATTTGCATGGGGTCACGCTTCATTTAAATGTATCACTCCCACTTCCAGCCCACTTCCACCTACTTTGACTTAGGCCGGCTTACACCGAGGAATTTATGTTGCGCCGGCGCAACGTTGGGAGCATTTGCTTTGTAAATTTCATGCTTTCCTCTCCACGCTGCGCCGGCATAGCGTAAAAGACATACGCTACGGCGGCATATATATGCGCCGATGTATGTAAATCCGGGCCATAGTCTCCATGTCAGTGAGGTTGTAGGAGTTTGCGGGCAGAGCCTTATCTGAATCTTGAAGCCCCCTTTAACAATATAGGGGCACCCAGATACCGGCCCCCTCATGTGAATGAATACATTTATAATATTTATGCCTACTCATTCACACAAAAAAGTAAGCAGTAAAAAAAAAAAACCACTTACATCATTTTTCACAAGTCCTTTACTAAAAAGGAACCCAAAAAATGTCCCATGATGTAGATGAATCATCACATTGTCTAGCGTTGCAGATCCACATTATTTATAATTAAGATTAAAAATGCCCATTTCCCACTGAAAGAAAAAATCCTGTCACTAACTTGTGCCGAATGAAACTTTCCAAGGCCCTGCTGCTAAAAGTACACAAAGGGGAGTCTCCCAGGTGACATCATTGACCAAATAGGCCAGGGCGATATTCAGTCAATGTAATCACCCACATATTTGGTCAGTGATGTCACAATTTTCCTGCCTCTTTGATTACAGAGAAGCAGGGATTCCCGATGTAGCACCCTGATGTTTAGGCAGGGTTGCTCTTAAATAGTGTTGAGCGGAATACGCCAAATTCGATTTCGCGATATTGCGCGAATATATAGAAGAATATTCGCGAATATTCGCTAATATCGAATATTCGTGATATTTTATCCAAAAAAAATGTTGCGAAATTTCGCTAATGCGAAATTTCGCTAATGCGAAAATGATTGCGAAATTCTCATAAACGGAGATCATTTCCTGTATTACTAAACTAATATGCACTAAACACTAACTCTACACTAACTCTACTTAAAAGAAAGGATAATAAGGGGGCAAAAGAAGGGCAGAGAAGATAATCGCGCAATATTCCTATTGCGCGATTATCTTCTTCGCCCTTCTTTTGCATCAGAGCCAATCAGAATAACTCGAATATTCGGCAAAAGGAATATTGCGCAATTTTCTTCTCCGCCCTTCTTTTGCATCAGAGCCAATCAGAATAACTCGAATATTCGGCAAAAGGAATATCGCGCAATATTCCTTTTGCCGAATATTCAAGTTATTCTGATTGGCTCTGATGCAAAAGAAGGGCAGAGTAGCTGATGCGATTCTTTTATGTTGCCGAAAATTCGCAATGCGAATTTTCGGCAACATAAAAGAGTCGCATCAGCTACTCGGCCCAGGGTCTCTCTCTAATCATACCAGCAATGCTTTTAGACGTCGATGGAGATCACTAGGATGTGATCTGTTTTAAAAATAAATTTGAAAAAATAAGAATATTCGCCATAGCGAATATTCGCCGCAATATTCGAGTTATTCGCGAATACTCGAATATGCAATATTCGTAGCGAATATTCGCAATGTGAATATTCGTGAGCAACACTACTCTTAAAGAGGGGGTTCACCCTTAAAACCACTTTCTCCCATCCCATCCAGCATACTGGCGTCAGCGCCAGTATGCTGTCTTTTTTTTTTTTTATAGGTGTACTTACCTCTTAATAGATAATTTAATTTTCGTCCTACCGCGGGGTATGGCGCCGCTATATAGCGTCACGCCTTCCGAAAACAGCCGACTAGCACTCGGCTGTTCTCGGCGCCTGCGCACAGACCCAGGAGCTGACTGCGCAGGCGCCGTATACAGCCGAGTCCTATTTCGGCTTTTTTCGGAGGGCGTGACGCGGCTATATATGGCGCCTGCGCAGTCAGCTCCTAGGTCTGTGCTCAGGCGCCGTATAGCTCCGAGAACAGCCGAGTGCTAGTCGGCTGTTTTCGGAAGGCGTGACGCTATATAGCGGCGCCATACCCCGCGGTAGGACGAAAATTAAATTATCTATTAAGAGGTAAGTACACCTATAAAAAAAAAAAAGACAGCATACTGGCGCTGACGCCAGTATGCTGGATGGGATGGGAGAAAGTGGTTTTAAGGGTGAACCCCCTCTTTAAAGCGGAGTTCCACCCTTAAAAGCACTTGGTTTCATCCCATCCAGCATACTGGCGTCAGCGCCAGTATGCTGTTTTTTTTTTTTTAATGCATGTACTTACTTTATAATAAATCATTTAATTCCGTGCGCACCGCGGTATGTCGCCACTATAAGGCGTCACGCCTTCCGGAAACAGCCGATTAGCGTTCGGCTCTTCTCGGCGCCTGCGCACAGACCCAGGAGCTGACTGCGCAGGCGCCGTATATTGCCGCGTCACACCCTCCGAAAAAACCCGAACTAGGACTTACCGCGGTGCGCACGGAATTAAATACCGCGGTGCGCACGGAATTAAATGATTTATTATAAAGTAAGTACATGCATTAAAAAAAAAAAATAAAACAGCATACTGGCGCTGACGCCAGTATGCTGGATGGGATGAAGCCAAGTGGTTTTAAGGGTGGAACTCCACTTTAAGTTTACTTGCCATGTGTATTTGCCTTGGCTAATTGTTAGGGATCAATTGAGTTCACCGTAAGTCTGGAATTGCTGCACTTCTTTTTTCTGCCACTGGGTGGCTGGGTACCCAGTGGTAGAGATGAGCCGAACACCCCCGCTTTCGGTTCGCACCAGAACGTTCGAACAGACCGCACGTTTGCGCGAATATTTAGAACCCTATTGAAGTCTATGGGACTCGAACGTTCAAATTCAAAAGTGCTAATTTTAAAGCCCAATATTCAAGTTATTGTTGGAAAACATCTTTGAGAACCCGGGTCTTGCCCCAGGGAACATGTATCAATGGAAAAAAGTTTTAAAAACGGTTGTTTGTTCAGGAGCAGGACTCCTGAAAAAATGACCGTTTTTAAAACTTTTTTCCATTGATACATGTTCCCTCGGACAAGACCCGGGTTCTGAAAGACGTTTTCACAGGCAAACTATAGACACCCAGCAGGTACAATATTTAAAGGAATTTTTCTTTTCTTTTTTGTTTTAATTTAAGCATCATTAAAATCACTGCTCCAGGAGCAGTGATTTTAATGATGCTTAAATAAAAAAAAAATTAAAAATTCCTTTAAATATTGTACCTGCTGGGTGTCTATACCTGTGATAATGTCTTTAAATAGCACAATCACCTGCCTGCCAGTAAATTAGGAAGAACTGATCTAGCTAACCAATACAGTGTATAAATATATGTACAACTCCTAGGGATGTATATATATTCTCTACACACTGTAAATTAAGCTAAACTGACTAGCCTGCCTGCTCTATCTAGCTATATAAAAAGACTATCTCTCTGTCTCTCTGACTGATCTCTGTTCAGTGCTGGAACACACTACATGAGGCCGCCCAGCAGGCGGCCTTATATAGTGTGGGGTGTGTGCTAAAGCTCTGAGCCATAATTGGCCAAAGCCACCCTGGCTTTGGCCAATTATGGCTCTCCGTTTTTTGCACGCTGTGATTGGCCAAGCATGCAGGGTCATAGTGCATGTTTGGCCAATTATCAGCGCGCAATGAATTATGGGCCGTTGCGCGTCACTCGAATTTGGCGCGAACGACCCGTTTTGTTTGAATTTAGTCAAACGTACAAACAGACAATGTTCGAGTCGAACATACGTTCGAATCGAATACAGAGCACATCCCTACCCAGTGGCATTAGATAAGACAAGGGAAAAGTAGGGACAGATTAGGAGTATACAGGGTATCCCAGCCAATGGACAGAGGTATTCTTAAATCCCTTGGCCTGCTTGGAGAACCTAAATATTTGGGTGGAGTCAGGTGATCAGTGTTCTGTGCCACCTAGACGGCTGTCTGGGTGTAGGTGTGTTGTGCTGTCCAGGCTGCTAGGCTGGAGTTTGGGCCTATCCCGGCCACATCTGGTTGCTAGGCTGTCTGAGGGCCTACCCAGAAGCAAGGGAGCAGCATAGAGTTGGGATTGTGCCTTGCAGTCCAACCAGAACTGACGGTTCTGCTGGCCAGAGAACCTGTCGTGGTCAAAGGTAGAGGGGATGCTGTCGCAACTAAGGTACCAGAGCAGTATTCTCGCCAACCGGGGACTGTGAAAAATCGGGAAACTTCAGCAAGTGCCAAGCCATAGACCCAGCCAGCGGGGTGACGCTTAAGGAGTATCTGGAGTGCCAAGCCAGGGACCCAGCAGGGAAGCCGGGGTGATGCTTGAGGAAAATACTAATGTAAGAAGATTAGAAGAGCTCACGGGATTCAGTGGCAGTGAATCAGTGAGTCTAGTGAGAGAGACTGGGAGCTCAGTGGGCAGAGAATCTACAAGAAATAATAATAAGTAATTATATAAAATGAAAGGAGTTTGTTACAATTTTAGTTAGGAACTGTTCTAAGACTGTTGCCATAGGAGACACATGCAGGAGACACCTACGGGTGTCCTGGCCCTAAATCCTCTCTCCCACAATCCAGTCAAAAAGGTCTCAATGCTTTATGCTCCCTCTTGAATGATAGCAGAAATGGAGGAGGGGACTTTGTTTGGAAGGGGTGAATGGATGAATTTTTTGCTGTGAGGGTGAGATTTTTGCAAGTGTTATGGAAAATGGCTCTACACTATACCTCTGTACCCTGTATGCATTTGAGAGGAGTCTGTAACATACAGCATAGCATACATGTTGCAGTCTGTATATTAGGCTGTATGTCATACACTCTTGACCCCTGCATTATGTTATAAAAAAGAAAAAAAACATACACCATTGCAGTGCTGTCCCTCTGCACTACAGGGTGATTTGTTGATTATTTCTAGGGGAGAGGTGAAGAACCAGTTTTACTTACCTGATGCCTTGTCCAGCCAGCTCCAGTGCTCTTCTTTTCCACCCAAAGCCCAAGTCTGCGGGCAGAGCCTGAGCCTCGTCATGTACCATAGAATGACATTAAACCTGTATGGTATGCCAAGGATGTTGGAGAGTGACAGGAGACAATTGCAAGTTAGCTGCTGAGGACCAGTCGCAGCAAAGGAAGGGGCCTGTTGGGGCAAAGAGTGACCACAGCCATAGACCACAATATCATTTCACCGGGTGTTGTGAAATCAAAATCACTGACCGTGAGCCTCCACCAGCATATACATTCACATGAATCACTGAATGATCACTTATGCCCATGGTGGATATCTACTTCATATCAAGGACTGTTATCACATCCATATTTCGGGACTGTATCACAATGTTTTAGATTTTCACATACTGTACATGTTTTTGCTTATTGACTGTGAAGCGCTGCACTTACTTGATTTGGATGTTTTTTTTTATAAAATATCACGAATATCACGGAAAAAAAAAATTGCGAAATTACGCTAATGCGAAATTTCGCTAGTGCGAATGTGAAATTGATTGTGAAATTGATTGCGAAAAAAATATGAATATTCGCCGCGATATTCGAGTTATACTCGAATACTCGAATATGCAATATTCGTAGCGAATATTCGCAATGCGAATATTCGTGAGCAACACTATTCAGATTCACCCCTCATGCCATCCTGGAATTAACCACAACCTTGCAGGAGGACATCACCAGCCCAACACACCGCTCACATGCAGTGCAGCCACTGGTCAAGGTCCTGGCAACACTCCATTTCCTTGCCAGTGGCTCTTTTCAGCGTACAAGTGGAGTGGTGGCTGGGATGTCACAATCCTCCGTGAGCAGATGTGTGCACCAGGTTGTCCCAGCAATCCTCAGACGCATGGCCAACCAAATCATCAAACCCACCACTGAGGACCTGCGGCTGAAGGCAATGACAGATTTCTACAGAATTGCCAGATTCCCACGCACCGTGGGGGCCATTGATTGCACACATGTGGCACTCCAGCCCCCCCAGGAGACAGAGCACATATACCGCAATCGGAAGCATTGGCATTCCATCAACGTACAGGTGATAGTCGATGCCCAAGGCCTCATATGGCACGTCCGTGCCAAACACCCAGGGTCCAGCCATGACAGCTAAATATACAATTAGAGCCCCATCCGATTGGAATTCGATCAGAACGTGTATGGGGACACCTGGCTGGTTGGTGAGTGACATGGGTGGCAGGCATGACTGTACCCCCCCATGATGCACACATCACAAGGGGCACATGCATGACTAACATCCTCCTGTCTCTTCCCTTACAGGTGACTCTGCATATCCACTGGGACCCCATCTCATGACTCCTTTCCGGAACCCCCAAAGCCCAGGAGAAGAAAGATACAATGAAGCCCACGCCCAAACACGTGCAGTGGTGGAGCGCACCTTTGGCCTCCTAAAGTCATGTTTCCGATGCCTGGATAAGTCTGGGGGGACCCTGTTGTATTCGCCAAACTTTGTGTGCCATATCATCGGTGCCTGTTGCCTGCTGCACAACTTCGCAGTGAGAAAGGGCCTGCAGATTGACCTACGTGATGACCTGACCCCTGAACCAGACAATCCCCCCCTAACCGAGGTTACCCCGCCTTCTAAGGGAAGAGCAGCCAGGAGACAGCTCACATTGGGCATCTTTGCACGTTAATCCTGTCCACGGCCCCGGCTCCTCAGGGGAGACTCATGGGGAGGGGGGTAAACCGGGGAAGGAGGAGCAGCCCCTGGTCTCTGCCCACCTGGCGGCCTGCCCTCCAAGGCCACGGCTATTCTGTCCAGGGCAGCACCTAGTGTTGCCGTGTTGGCCTGGATAGCCTGGGTGAGGGCCCTCAAATCCTGCCCAACGCCTGCTGATGTAGTCTGCAGGTCATTAAGGCAGTTTGTGGAAGCCCGGGAGTGGCAGTCCAGGTTCCCAAGCGTATCCTTGATGGAGGACAGTCTCTCCTCCATCCGCACCAATGTCTGGCTGACCTGTCCCAGATGGCGGGTCTGGAGGAACTGGTCCCTTCTCAGAGTGGCGGGCAGGAGATCGGCCACCCCCCTGGTCTTCTGGGTCGCCTTCCTGCCTCCAGCTGATGCTTGTGGCCGGGGAGAAGGGGAGGCCCTTGGGAGGGGAGCCATGTTGGGGGAGGAGGGGGGGGCTCCCCCTTAGGGAGGGCTGGCTGCTGCCAGCCAGAGGGGAATAGTCCTCCAACAACAAAAGTCCAGTGCCTGACATGGACTCCTCCTCCTCCTCAACCTCCTCCTCTTCAACCTCCTCCGCGGACTCCGGCCTTGTCGGGGGGGCCTCATTAGGCTGCTGTCCTGGGGATGGTGCGGTCAGGCCAGATGGCCCAGCACCCTCCTGCACATCTGTGGATGACACAAAACATTCACAGGTTGGAGGATCCACACACTTGCCACATATTCCCTTTCACCCCCTCCCCCACACATGCTACAGGGCAAAAAAACCTTACCTGGCATCACACCTTCATGACTTGAGTCATAGCCGGGCAGGCCCTCCACTTCTTGCCTATGAAAGGTCTGGGCCACTGCACGCTCCTCCGCTGTCAGCCTAACAGGGCATGGTGGGCCCCCTCCTGTGCCCCTGGCATGGGCAAGCATTTTGGCCAGCTTCTTTTTGACCAGACGCCGGAGGTCATTAATCTTTTTCTCAATCCCCGACCGTGTCCGTGTCTCCCCCTCCCCCGCTGAATTCACCTGGTCAGTGATGATGTCCAAAATCTCTCTCCTCCTGACACAAAACATTCACAGGATGGAGGATCCACACACTTGCCACATATTCCCTTTCACCCTTTCACCCCCTCCCCCACACATGCTACAGGGCAAAAAAACGTACCTGGCATCACCCCTTCATGACTTGCCAGCCAACAAAAATCACTCACAAAAACAAGCACGACCAATCAAGCAAGAAAACAAACAAACCGAAAAATATCAAACAAAATATCTCACAAACACTTATCAAAAAACACTTTCAAATATCTTCTAACAAACACAAGATCACACAGTACACAAATCTGACAAATACAAATCACAACGCAACAAACAACAGAACAAAAGCACCTTGCTGTATAGGGGGGGATACAAAGGGATGTACTTTTGCAATGGAAGTGCGTTTGTGTGTGTCTATTTATGCTGTCTGCGTAGTTCATGATTTTGCCATAGTCCATTTCCAATTTCACTGATTGCGCCATTCCCGAGTTGTGAGCATGCGCAGAGAGGTGCTGACATGGTCTGCTTCAAGCGCGCATGCGCGAGCCGGCCGGCCCTTCATTTGCATGGGGTCACGGCTCATTTCAATGTAACACGCCCACGTCCTTGCGCCTCAGAAAAAACGTTGCGCATGCGCTATTTTCTGCGTAAAAGCGACGAGAATATGGTGATTGCGCGGCTACATTGCGCAAGTCTAACGTAAAGGCGGTGCCCTATGCCGGTCCAATAATGCGCAGATGTACCTGAATCTGGCCCAAGTTGTTTTAAAAAAGATGGTCTATGTATACTTTTTGATGTAGACACCAAAATATCACTCAGCCCCTAAAGAGTCTCTGCATGGACATAGGAAATTATTTAATTGCGTTTTTGTCATGGGAATAAAATGATCCCTGTGGCAACCTACTGACTCCAATAACCTTGCCTCTTTAAACTGCACCAAGTTCAAACGCTGTTACTGGAGGTTCTTTAGTTATAATGATTAATTAATTCTGCATTGAGCAATGTTCTTGACTAGAAGTGAAAAAAAAAAAATCTCCACTTTAGAAAACATAAGTGACAGCTTGCATAAAATAATTAACACTGATAATATTGGGAATCTTATTCCTCTTTACACTGACTAATTTTGGAGAATTTAATTAAGATTTGAAAATGCTTAGAATGAATCAGAATAAATAAAATCCAAGAAATTAATATATACTGCAAACACTCATTTTCATCACCAGGAATCAAATTTATTCAGAATAGTTAAAATTAGAAAGAAATTTATTAAAATAAACTTCCCTTCAAGCAAGTAGAATGATCACTGTCACTCTATTACATCTTTTCACTTTCTGTGAGGCCATTTGTTTGTTCTTTCAGTGTTTCCATTGCAAGGTGTTGCTTTTACATTGAAGTTTAAAACTCATTAAAGCGTTTGTTAATACAAAATCAAAATTGACCCTGCTCCTTTGAAGCATGTTATATGACACAGTGCTTGTCCTGGGTCATTTGGCCCCCTGTAACACCAAAAAAAGCCAGCTGATCTTGCCAGTTTCTCCCCACCCCTCTGTAAACTGACCACGGTGTATCATGGCTGCTGAGCCCCGACACGGTGGTCAGTTTATTTGCCTCTGTCATCAGCAGCCTGCTATCTGCTCTCCTCTCTGCTTCTGTGTCCTCCTCCCCCACCCCTTTCTGTCTGTGTGTCAGCCACCCCTCCCCCCTCCTGCTGCTCTCATAACACTAACCTGTTTACACCATCAGCACTGCCTCCTATTGCAGTGTCCCCCTCTCCTCCCTTGTGAGTTCCCTCCCCTTACAGTTAGAATCACTCCCTAGGTAACACAATTAACCCCTCGATCGCCCCTTGATCGCCCCTTCACTGCCAGTGACATTTACAGTGCATTTTTAAAGCACCGATCGCTGTATAGATGTGAATGGTCCCAAAAATGTTCGATATGTTCGATATGTCCGCTGCAATGTCACAGTCACGATAAAAATAGCAGATCGCCGATATTACTAGTAAAAATAAATAAAAATATATCCCCTATTTTGTAGATGCTATAACTTTTGCGCAAACCAATCAATATACGCTTATTGCAAAAATATGTAGAACAATACATATTGGCTTAAACTGAGGAAGAAATTTTATTTTATTTAAATTTGGATTCTTGATAACTCAAGTTGACAAATGTGAATGTTTAGGATTTTTTTTTTTTTTTTAACGTGTATTTTGTGCGTGTACTCGAGAGAGGAGCCGGACTGCAGGAGTTGGGAGTAGGCAGGCCTCCCCCAGAGGCAATCTGCCATCCTCCCACACAGCCCGCCCTACCTGCTCCGCTTTGAAGCCCAACTGGGCAGAGGGACTCCCCTATGAGGGAGTGAGAGGATCTAGCCCGCTCAGCCAGCCTTGTTAGTCCTTTGCCTCTCTTTTTTAGAGACCGCGTGGCCAAAGTGCGTGCATGTTAACCCAATTTCGAGTGCGTGTAAGTGTGGTGGTTTTTGTGGGAGGGGGGTGGGCGTACTAAGCGCAGGCTTACCTCGCATAGCACACCCACCGGGAGCCGGGCTGAGACCACCAAACTCAATTTCACATGCAGCCGAGACCGGGATCCGAACCCTTGGCTGCAGAGGTGACCGGCTTGTCAGCGCAGTGCCAATCGCATTGAGCCACCGCAGCTCCCTAGGAAATTAACCTATATCAATATGATATTGTTCTGTAACTATAACCACTTACCCCTGAAGAAGAGGAACAATGTAATCTCTCGAAACACGTTGGGTATAACTCTGTCCCTGTGTGTACTACCACTGAAAGAAAATTTTGATTATTTGCTCTGTAACTATTATGTCTATTTACTGTAACCGCATCAATGTAATGCCCCGTACACACGATTGGGATTTCCGATGGAAAAAGTCAGATAGACTTTTTCCATCTGATTTTCCGATCGTGTGTAGCCCCATCTGAGTTTTTTCATCTGAATTTCTGATGAAGTCCATTGGACTTTAGATATAGAACATGTTCTATATTTTTCTGATGGAATTCTGTCAGAGCTCCAATGTGATTTGGCCAGGCAAAAGCCTGATACCGTGTATGCGGCATAATGCTTTAGTTTTGCACTTGAACTTTTTGTTTTTTTTATTTACTAATAAAAACTCCTACTTTTCTGGAGTTTGTGCCCTAAAAAATCCCATTAGAGGGCTCTTTCAGTAGAATGTAAACATGAAATATTCATATGCAATATTTTATGTTTACCTCACTCAAAAAATAAACATACAAGATATAAAAAAAACACTATACATCACCTTTAAAATGTGTAGTAAGGAGACGATAGCTTTGCTGGGAAGGTTGCAAAGAGATGTGCTAACACAGGCAGGAGGGCAGGACAATTGCGTCTATGAAAATAAAGGTTTCTACAGTGTTCATTTTAGAGCAAAATTAATTCTATTTATACATACACAAATGAAATGCATACGCAGGAGCTGTTTTTAAAAAAAAAATAAGTATATCCTTTTTATTTATTAATAGTAAAAACAAATACAAACTGTTCATATTGTATTAGATCCACCCAGGAAAACAACATTTTCCCATGTTGTTTAAAAAAATTAAATAAAAAAAACCTGAAAAAAAAAAAAATACTCACCCGAAATACCTGTTGCTAAGCGGAAGTCCGTAATCTGCCTCTTCCACTCCGCGGTGCCTTTTCTTCTTGTCCTTCTCCTTGTGAATGGGGCGCGCTGCTTTCTGGGAACTGTGTGTGTTCTGATAGAGCAGCGCGCCCATTCACAAGCCAGCGTGAGACTCACGCAGGCGCAGTAGGAAATGGGCAGTGTAGCCGTACGGCTTCACAGCCTGTTTCCCATAGTGTGAATGGCGGCGCGGGACCCGGAGCGATCGTGGGACCGGCATCGGGGGGCCCATCAGCGCGGGCAAGTAGGACAAGGTAAGTGTCCTTATTTAAAGTCAGCAGCTACACTGTTAGTAGCTGCTGACTTTAAAAAAAATAAAAAATTGCGGCTGGAGCTCGGCTTTAAAGGGGAGTTCCACCCACAATTTCACTTTTTAAATATAAATACCCCTGTAATACACAAGCTTAATGTATTCAAGCTCAGTTTTGTTAGGTTGTTACAGCATTTAGATAATCTAGAAATAGACTGTGGCCATCTTGAGTGTGGGCATCATGAAGCCAGACTGTATGACTTCCTGGATTTCAGCTTTGCATATCTCGCACATGCTCAGTGCTGCACAAGCAATGTAATAGGTTTCAGTCAGGTTTGCAAGGACTACTGGGAAACATGATGCCTATCCCAGAAACCCTTGCAAGTAGCCTTGTGACTTTAATAGCCTAGGCTAATAAGGAGGAGGAAGTAATGAAGGACTACAAAATAAAGGTATTTACAAGCAACAAAATAAATAAAAATTGTCCATTCTGAACACTATGAGATTAGGGCATGCAGCACAGACAAACATAAAAAAATGGGTGGCACTCCACTTTAAAGTGATATAATCCAAACCTATTTGTGAATTACTTCCCCCCTTTTTCTCCAATATTTTATTGAAAAGAATGGTAATAATACAGACAATATACTGTAACGTTAGGGCAACATGGGGTGCAAGGATGCAAATTGCAGATAAACAATATAGCAACAGAAAATAAAAGACTACCATAATCGTAGTAGAACTTTACATTTCACAAGGGGAACCTGCTTGACAAAAGATTAGTCATCGGTAGAGGGGGATGAACGGGGGCGATCTTCATGTTGCGTGGGGGCTCACCTTATCAGAGATATTCAAACGCATACTGGCGAGCCAATCTACCAAAGTAGAACGGTGAAATGCATCCAACAGGAAAATGTGGAGAGTACGAAGTGTATCAGAGAGGGGACACCAGGAAGTAAGTGCAGGATTATTCCCAGGGGGGATAACGTAAAATGTAATACCTGGATAGAATTGGGTCTAAGTAGAGCAGGGGGGCTTTGGTATGGAATACGGAGGGGGAAAGAGAAGTGGATCAGTTGGGAGGAGGGGGGGGGGGGTTTAAGAGTTAGACAGGCGCAGGGAGTTATCAGGTGTAAAATTAGGGGACTTTTTTTAGTTTAATTTCCACCACAGCTCTCGGGAGTTCGCTAGGACACGACCATCTGTCGAGATAAAGTGTATCCAGCAAGCCTACGATTCAGTAAATTTGGACGGTGTATCATGTGCTTGATGGATCAGGTTCTCCATGTCTGCAATTTGGTTTATTCGTCGGAACCATTCCGCCATAGTCGGTGGCTCCAGAGCCCGCCATTTCGCAGGGATGCAAAGTTTCGCTGCATTAATCATGTGCATTGCCAAAGAATGTGAATAGGTTTTCGGAGGCATGTTGGAGCGGTGGAGCAGAAACTGCGCTGGTGAGAAGTCTAGGTTATATGTGGAAATTAGACATGTGCATTCGTTTTCGTTAGAATGCATTTTCGACCGAAAAAATGTTTTTTTTCGTTATCGTTTTAACAAACGATAACGAAAGCGCAAGAAACGAAAACCGAAAGATACGACATAAAAAAATGCTTTATTTTCGTTTTCGTTGCGGTAAAAATTCGATATAGAGAGATTCGACATTGTAGAGAAAAGATTCGACATCATAGAGAAAAGATTCGACATCATAGAGAAAAGATTCTACACTATAGAAATAATAGATTCAACATTACAGAGAATAGATTTCGATTTATGAGAAAATAGATTTGACATTATAGAGAATCGATTCGACATTATAGAGAATAGATTCGACATTATTACTAGTCATACAACATTAGAATTCTTGTAGGCGGAATATTCGAACGGAAATGTACGATTCGATGTAAAGTTTCGACGTTCCGTCGAATATTCTTTTGACCATTCGACAGAAACCAAGTATAATTGGATTTTCGGACGAAAGCTATTCCCCAACGAAAAACAAAATAAATCAAAATGATTTTCGGGAGTAACTAAATAAATGTATTTTCCAAATGAAAACGAAAAAACGAAACAAAATATTCCAGTCTGCACATGTCTAGTGGAAATGTTGTTGGTGAGGCGATGGACTTCTATCCAAAACGTCTGTAGTTTAGGGCATGACCATACAGGAGCTTTTTTTACTTGCCAAAGGATTTGTATATCCGGCCACCCAATCCTTATACCACGTACACACGTCATGGAAAAAAACAACGTTTTTCTCGGAGTGATTCCTCTCAAGCCTGCCTTACATACACACGATCGTGAAAAAAAATTCTTGAGCAAAGTACGGTGACGTACAACATGTACAACAACACGTACAACGGCACTATAAAGGGGGAAGTTCCAATAGATTGGCGTCACCCTTTGGGCTGCTTTTGCTGATTTCATGTTACCGCGTGTTAGTAAAAGTTTGGTGACAGACGATTCGCGCTTTTCAGTCTTCATGCTTTTCAGTCTGTTACAGAGTGACGAATGTGCTATCTCCATTACAAACACTAGTTTTACCAGAACGAGCGCTCCCATCTCATAACTTGCTTCTAAGCATGCACGTTTTTTTCCTGTTGTTAAAGCGTACACACAACCGTTTTTCACAACGTAAAAAACAACGAGAAAAAGCAGAGCAGGTTCTAAATTTTTAACGTCCATTGTTCTCGTCGCAAAAAATGCTCTGGAGCCTACACACGATCGTTTTTAATGACTAATTAAAAAAATAGAATTTTTCTCATCATGGCTTTAGATTTATACAACCCCATTACACACAGCCAAGTGGATAATAGCACTGCTCTGTGTCATCATTCCAACCCCCAGAATGCTAACAGTACAGTGAAAGAACAGCAGCAAACTGAATAGGTCACCTCTCTGTTCACTCTGCTCTCTCGTCTATCAGCGTGTTCTTGGTATGCATATTTAATGCAGCACACCTGATTATATTCAAGTGCTGTCTTTCCTTTTCCCACTCTGAATCCTGCTGTGTATGGGATTGCAAGAGGCTGGTATTAAGTCAAAAGCAAGTACTTAAACTAGTTGCAATTAAAAAGAAAATACATGTAATGATTTCTTAATGAATATATAGCTACATTAACTTGTGTCTTTTATATCTGCCTGAAGTTTAGCTTAAAGAGTCTATTTAATTAGACCCTGTATTAGTGTACAGATGTCATGACACCGTCATATTTAAATCAATACTTTATATGGGTAACAATGTAGTTTTACTGCTTTAATACATTAGCATACTGAGTAACTTTCCTATCAATTACTACTAAAATCTTTTGAGATTTTTTTTTTTTTTTCATTGCCAGTGGTAATCTTTGCCAGTACCTGATTAAACACAAGCAATTATGGCAAATTGATATGAGCCTTACAATTCAAATGGGAGTATATTTATTACACTGCTACAAAATATTAAACATTTTGATTAATTTAATATATTCTCTGTAAATTGTTGTATTTGTAGAATGAAATAAATTAGGTATAAAAAATACATGCTATTGATAAATTGTATCTCTAAAAATTTGCCATTTAACCCCTCCATTATACCAGTCATTAGATATATATATATATATATATATATATATATATATATACAGTATCTCACAAAAGTGAGTATATGTTTTCATGTGACAGCGCTAAAGTAATGTCACTTTGCTACAATGTAGTGTGTGTACAAAGTAGTGAGTGTACAGCTTGTATAACAATGTAAATTTGCTGTCCCCTCAAAATAACTCAACACACAGCCATTAATGTTTAAACCGCTGGCAACAAAAGTGAGTACACCCCTAAGTAAAAATGTCCAAATTGGGCCCAAATAGCCATTTTCCCTCCTATGTCACTCGTTGGTGTTACAAGGTCTCAGCCGCCGTACACACGGCCGAGGTTCTCGCTGAAAACCAGCGAGAACCTCGCTGGAATGCACATTCCAGCGAGGACCTCGGCCGTGTGTACGGTCTCGGCGAGCTTCCCGTCGGGAAGCCCGTCGAGCCGAAATAGAAAGCACGCTCTCTATTTCCTCGACGGCCCGCCCGGAAGAATGGCTGGTTGCCATTCCCGACGGGCGGGTCGCCGATTTCGACGGCCGGCAGGGAACCTCGACGGGCGGAACGATGTGTTCTGCCCGTCGAGATTCCCTGCCGTGTGTACGCCGCCTCAGGTGTGAATGGGGACCAGGTGTGTTAAATGTGGTGTTATCGCTCTCACTATCTCATACTAGTCACTGGAAGTTCAACATGGAACCTCATGGCAAATAACTCTTTGAGGACCTAAACAAAGAAGTGTTGCTCTATGACTGGTCTATACAGTAAGGAGCACTGGAAAGGGCGCATAAACATACAAAAATAACACAGAGGGCCAGATTCTCATAGAATTTCGCTTGCGTATCGTAAGCCATTTGCACTACGCCACCGCATCGTACTAGAGCAGGTGCCGTATTCTCTAACCATTTGCTCTGTCGTTTGCGTTGGCGTAGCGAAAATGGCCCAGCGTAAGCCCGCGTAATTCAAATGAGGCGGCTTGTATTTAAATTAAACGCGCCCCCGCGTCGAACGAACTGCGCATGCGCCGGCCGGGGAAAAAGCCCAGTGCACATGCTCCAGCTCACGTCGGAAAGCGTTGTTGAAACCGACGTCAAAACGACGTGATCGTCACTACGCAATGCCCCTATTCGCAAACGAGTTAATAAAACGACGTAAGCAACGGAAAAAGCCGACGCTGACCCGACGCCATACTTAACACCCGACGCCACCCGACGGCATCCGACGGTACTTCGTAAGGTTACTCCACATAGAAGCTGGGGTAACCTTATGTGGACGAAATTGACGTACGCGACGACGGGGCGGCGAAAAAGCGATCGGGAATCGGCGTACTAGCCTCATTTGCATATGCCTAGTGGCCGGAGTTGTCATTACAACTACGATCCGCAGGTGTAATGGTTTTACACTTGTCGGATGTTGAAGCGTATCTATGCAAAAGTGATGCTAAGCATCACGCGCATAGATACGAGGCAAAAAAACGGCGATACGACGGGGTATCTGAGATACTCCGTCGTATCGCCGCTGAGAATCTGGCCCACAATATCCAGGCTCAAACTTACCGACCAATCAGCAACCAACCAAATTCACCTGTCTAACAGTACAGTATGCGTTAAAAACAGAGGTTTAGTTGCACACATTTGCAAATGCATGTGTAAGCTGCAGGCCATGTCAAGGCGCTCTGTGTACTGCAGTTCTAACTATAAAATGTAATGTCTCCTCAGTGGAAGCACATGCATGCTGATGGATAGATAAAGGGCAGGTGACTGGAGTTAGCCCATCCCTCCTTAAAGGGGCAGGAGCACTCTTATATCAAAACAAGTTTCCCCATAGGAGTCAATGGAAACTCAGATAATTTGTACCACAGTGACTGCTATTTTATGCAGTACTGCATGTGGCCAGAGGTGGGGGGCACTGGAGACACTCAGAAAAACTCAAAGCCGCTCGGATGCACTCGGAGAGGCTCAGAGACACTCAGGAACTGAGTGTCTTTGAGTGTTTTTGAGTGCTTCCAAGTGTCTCCAAGTGTCTCAATTGGCTCAGAGACCGCACCTCTGGACAAATGCAGTACTGCACACCCCATAGGCTGGAATCCTGCTCGTCTTGTGAGACAACACTCGCAAACTGAGTCAGGATTTTTTAAATAATAGCTCGTATTGCGAAACACTCATAAACCATGTTAATTGCAATTTTCAGGTATTACTGTAAAATTAGAGCATTTAGTGATGTTTGATAAATGTGCAGACCTGTTGATCCTGCTGATAACTTCCTTTGCTCTCAGTCTGTACATTTGTCTTAGTTATCTCAGAGGATGACAGAAGGGGGAGGGGGAGGCTTCTGTAGTCCTATCACAGTAAGGGAGTGTTGTCACCCCAGGCCAGGAAGAGTGTTATTGGCTGAATCACCAATAAAAAAAATAGGATGGAAAAAAAGAAAACGTTTACAGCCACCACATCTTACAACTGGTAAGATGCAATATTTTCCACTCTATTTTTGGATATAGATACACGTTAATGATAATTTAATGCAGGGCCGATCCTAGGGTCACAGACGCCTTGATGAAAAAAAAATTCTGGCGCCCCCACATGGGCATGGTCATCTTACTAACTCCTTCCCTTTACAAATGTTTCTATGGCTACCACTCAAACACAGAGATGCTCCCCTAAGAAGTCTGCATTAGTGTCCCCCATCAGAGTCCCCTCAGCAGGTGTCCCCCATCAGAGTTCCCTCAGCAGGTTTCCCCCATCAGAGCGCCCCAGCAGGTGTCCCCCATCAGAGCCCCCCAGCAGGTTCTCCCATCAGAGTTCCCTCAGCAGGTTTCCCCCATCAGAGCTCCCCAGCAGGTGTCCCCCATCAGAGCCCCCCAGCAGGTGTCCCCCATCAGAGCCCCCCAGCAGGTGTCCCCCATCAGAGCTCCCCAGCAGGTGTCCCCCATCAGAGCCCCCCAGCAGGTGTCCCCCATCAGAGTCTCCCCAGCACGGGATGATTGGCAGCAGCTCTGGCCAACCCAGAATCCTCCCATCACACCGCCAATGGGAAAAGAGCTGACACACGCAGAGGGGGCGGGGCAGACAGGAGACTGCTCCATGTACACCGTGTTCCAAAATGAAGACAAAGAAAAATGGATAGCCGCACTCCAAAACCTGATGGGTGGTCTTTTATTCAATAGACAGCATGTACAAAAATAGGGTCACAGCGTTGGAAACAAGGAACAGCCGACGCGTTTCGCACTGGATCAGTGCTTATTCATGGCTCAGTGCCATGAATAAGCACTGATCCAGTGTGAAACGCGTCGGCTGTTCCTTGTTTCCACTGCTGTGACCCTATTTTTGTACATGCTGTCTATTGAATAAAAGACCACCCATCAGGTTTTGGAGTGCGGCTATCCATTTTTCTTTGTCTTCATTTTGCTTAGTGCACCGCCAGCACCCTCGGTATCCTGCACCACCTGTAACCATTTAGTGATCCCACCTGGAGCGGTGACTCCTTTCTCTACACCATGTTCCAGTACTAGGCTCCGCTGTGGTACCGAGCCCGGATTCCGGTGACAGCGAGAGGTATGCGCACTTGTCAGTTGCCAGCGGAGAGAGCAAGCGGGGTGGGGAACCGTATTACCCGTTACCTGCGCTCCACCTCTGGACACAGACAAGGAGGAGGGAGTGGAGCACTTTGGAGCTTCAGCGCCCCCACCTCTGCGGCGCCTGTGTGCGGCGCACCCCGCACACCCTGCCTAGGATCGGCCCTGATTTAATGCTAATGCTCATATATTTTTAAAGCAAAGAATCACACTGGAATTTAGAAGAAACTTGCTACACTTTCCTTTTAACATGATTTAGTTAATATATTGTTAATGGTAACAAGTACCTCTAATTATTTCTAAAGTGTGTGTGTGATTGATCTATATGGGAGTACACAACTCTTTGAGGTGGTAACCATTGCTGGCTTTCAGTCTTGAATTAATTTACATAACAGACTTCTAATATAAAATAAATGGTACCTCATTATATATTATTCCTGTAAAAAGTATTCACTCCTTGGACATATTTTAATGTGTTATTGTCAAAGAACTATGAATCGTAGTGGATTTAATTTCGTTTTTTTTTTTACACTACAGAAATAGAGTTTTTCATGCACCATAGTTTTTCTATTTCAAAATGATAGATAGATTTAACTTTAATTTAAAATGGTTGTAAAGCCTTAAAATGGGTGTTAACTGCTTGCCGCCCGTCGCACGCAGATATACGTCTGCAGCATGGCACGGGCAGGCAAAAGGACATATATACGTCCCCTTTTAAGAAAGCGGCATTGTGCACATGCACATGCCGCTGGCAGTGCGCGCCCGACCGCCGCTAGCTCAGTGACTCCGACCGTGGGTCCCGCGGACTTGTTGTCTACGGGCATACCCGCGATCGTGTCACAGTGAGGAAGAAGGGGGAAATGCTTATGTAAAGAAGTCCTCCTAGTGACAGGACAGTGACCACAACTTTCTGTATTTGGAAGCGGTGATCACTGTCCTGTCACACACAGCCCATCCCCTACAGTTAGAAGCACTCCCTAGGGCACACTTAACCCCTACAGCGCCACCTAGTGGTTAACCCTTTCACTGCCAGTATCGTTTTCACAGCAATCAGTGCATTTTTTTTGCACTGATCGCTGTAAAAATGACAATGGTCCCAAAAATGTGTCAATAGTGTCCGATGTGTCCGCCATAATGTTACAGTCACGATAAAAATCGCTGATCGCCGTCATCACTAGTAAAAAAAAAATGTTTTAATAAAAATGCCATAAAACGCTTCCCTATTTTGTAGACACTATAACTTTTGCGCAAACCGATCAATAAACACTTATTGCTAATTTTTTTACCAAAAATATGTAGAAGAATACGTATTGGCTAAACTGAGGGAAAAATATGTTTTTTAATATATATATTTTTGGAGGATATTTATTATAGCAAAAAGTAAAAAATATTGCATTTTTTTCAAAATTGACGCTCTATTTTTGTTTATAGCGCAAAAAATAAAAACCGCAGAGGTGATCAAATACCACCAAAAGAAAGCTATATTTGTGGGGAAAAAAAGGACATTTGTTTGTAAACCACGTTGCACAATCGCGCAATTGTCAGTTAAAGCGACGCCGTGCCGAATCGCAAAAAGTGGCCTGGTCTTTGACCAGCAAAATGGTCCGGGGCTTAAGCTGTTAACCCACTATGTACAATTTACTCTGTTTATTAATGTAAGCTGCCCCAGTGTATGTGCCTTATAAAAAATGCAGCTATATACCTGATTTCAGAGTGCGTGACCCACCACCTCTCTTCTCTCTCGGCCTGACAGCTGCAGCAAGCAGGGTGAAGAATCCCCCACTGAAGTCAGTCAAGAGACGAGGACAAAAGGACGAGGGAGCCAGCCGGTCATGTGAGCGCCGAGCAGTGGTCTGAAATCAGGTGTATAGCTGCATTTATTTTATAGGACACAGACACTGGGCAGCTTACATTAATAAGCAGAGAGCCTAGTGTAAAAAAATTAACAGTAATTTCAGCAGCAGGAGGGGTGGGCACAGACATGGAGCTGACAGACAGAGAGGGAGGGGGAGAGGACGGAGGAGAGGACAGAGGAGGACAGGATAGCTGCGGATGATGGAGGCACGTAAACTGACCATGATGTCAGGGCTCAGCAGCCATGATGAACTGTGGTCAGTGTACAGGGGGAGGGCAGGACCAGGCAGGATGAGCCAGGTATTTCAGGTGATACAGGGGGCCGAATTACACAGCACAAGCATTGCACATGCTTAAACCACTTAAGGACCGCCCCATGTACCTATACTGTGGCATGGTGGCCCTTAAGAGAAAAATCATGTACCTGTACATGATTCCTTCTTCCTGCTCTTGGGAGCATGCGTGTGTCGCTGGAGACCCTCTGCCGCTGTGGGTCTCCTGCGTTTCATCCCTGTGCATCTCCCTGCAGGAATGTAGTCCCAAGGGAGGGGGCGAACATGCTGACTAACCCCCATCCAGAACGGCTCGGATGATGAGGGCAAGCTTACTGAGGAGAAACCAGAAGTGAGAAATTCAGACAAAGAATAAAAACATTTAGAAGAGAAATCGAAGGAAAAGGTAAGTGAACCAACAATGTACTAGCTTAAAGGAAACTTTTTAGAAAATAAAAAAAAGGAACCTTTATAACCCCTTTAAGCAACAGTTTATATACAATAATACAGTAGAAGTACTTTGGCAGGTTTATGGGGCACTCACCCCCTTTGTAAATGTTAATTTATCATGATGTATGCTTTTAAGTTTAGAATGAATAGAAACAGATTCTTAAGGAGATTTAACTCAAGTCTTTTTCTTTTTTTCTTTCTTTTTGTATGTAATTTATTATTGATTGTTGAATGAGGTCCACAAAAGTCCAAAATCAGAGATCTTTTCAGGATTAAATAAGTAATAATATCTGCCTAATGTGAAATATACCACCAAGGAGAACATGATTACCAGGAGGAACTATAAAAATGAAAGAGCAGTGCTGTGTTAATGACTAGCGATATCACCGTGTATTTTTTAAACATAATGTAAACCTAAGCAAATCAAACTGTTTATGTACAGTACATATGTTTTGAACCAGATGACCACAGGGCAATTATTCTGGACCCAATGGCAAAACGGACTTAGCACATGTCACCAGTATATAACAAACTCCCCTTTTTCCCTTAATGCGAAATTTCACATCAGATTCCACCCCAGCATTTGGAAAGAGGAACCTGGACAGTTGGATTCTGTAGTAAAATCATGTTACCAGTATTCAGTAGTAACTCCTGTTGAGGATTATGGGATTGTTGATGGCCTGGGGCACAGTTATATTTTCCAGGGCTGAGTTTTTTTATTTCTTGTAAGCTTGTATTAGTAAGCTGCTCAGAGCAGAAGATTTCATGTTACTGACACTATATATAGATTTAACAGTTTGGGTCTAATATATGTTAGCCTCAAGAGATTGCCTTAGCTTGAAAATATAAAACCCTTCAACTGCTATAAAATATAAAAGAATATCCCATACATAATCCCCACGTTCAGTTTTTTATTTATTTTTTTGGTTTCACCACTATAGTAATTTTACAGAATAAGAAATAATCCTTGACTACCTGTTTTGTGTAGACAGTACGGCCATCCCATGTGAGAAGTGACCCTAACCACAGACATATATTTATACTTTAAGTTGCCACAAAAAACATAATTTTTCTCAACAGTATCACTTTGTGTGATGGAGTGGAAGGAACACAAGGCGATGTGGCAGAAATTGTAATTGGTAATCTACTGTGTTGTACTTTACCCGTCTATTCTTCCATTATATATTATGGACTTGTTATCTTATGTCCTCTGCATACAGCTGGCTAAATTACAAAAACATGAGACATCCAATACTCTACACTAAAAGCAAAGAATAAAAAATTCTATCAATAAACCACATGTATTAGTATAGAACACATGTTGCCCACAACACCCAGTACGATTTGTTTTATTATTTTATCCCTTTGAGCAACACAGACACTTTGATTATGGCGCTTTGATTGAGTAGTTTTACATATTTATTCTAAAGCACAACCTGGGACCATTACCATTGGCTCCTAGATAGCATCAGAACATCAAGAATCACTTTTTGTTTTTATTAATTTACAGAGCTCTGTGGTGCAATGCTTATTAAACCACTGTGAACAAAAAAAGTGAACCATGAAATCACAGCACACAAATAACGTGTACAAGGATACAGAAATGGCCAGATCTCCAAAGAGGAAAGGCTTCAATGCCTGAACTCCCCTGAGCACAAGGCTCCACACAGGGGCAATGTTCTTCATGGTCTCCATAGCCCCCCCCCCCCCCCGGTTGGAGAGAGGAAAATGTATCAAAAAGGCCACAAATCCTCTGCACAATGTCGGAGGTCCCAGTTACTTTCACCCTCTGTCTCTGTCGCTGTGATTTGCCGGAGCCACGATGACGTCACTCCCGCATGCGTGCGGCCGACAGTCACGGCACATCCTCCTTTAGAAACTGCACAATGCCATTTCTAATGTGCGCCTGTGCTGTATTCTCCTGTGCATGCGCCATAACCATTGGCGCAAGTCTCTATTGTAAATATCTCCTAAACCATGTAGTTAATCTAATCTAGGCTTACCTGTAGGTAAAAGTGGTCTGTAAGGGTTTACAACCACTTTAAGTGCCAGTGAAAAACTCAATGTTGCGCAACTGCCGAAAGTGTTTTTTCCAGCACCCCTGGGACACCATCCCAGCAAGTTCATCACTTGGAGCTCCTTGTGCCTCCCAGCCCCTGACCAGTGACCAGACAAATGTAGCCCTATCCCAGCCAGAAAGGCATTAGTACTGGTAAAGGAGAGCCAAGGGAAAGCCTGGTAAAACAGGCTAGATTCAACCCAGGAGGAAAAGAGGCCCCACACAGCACCTACCTTATTTCATCAGTAATTACTAAACAGCACCCCCAAATGGCAAGCCAAACCAGCAGTCTGTTCCCAATAATTTATAGGAACAGAGACTATGCTTGATCTTGGCCAAGAAGCAGGGAAAGCAAAATATAAGCAGATAAAACTTCAGCTTCAATTCAAAATCTTAGTGGCAGTGCTGATAGCTACACTTAGTTCCCAGAAGGTGTGAGAGTTTGCGAATAGAGCTGTGTTTTTCAAAGTTTAACACATGTATCACTCATAATATATTTACTGTGGCCCGGATTCACATACATCGGCGCATATTTATGCCGCCGTAGCATATCTTCTTTATGGTACGCCGGCGCAACGCAGAGAGGGAAGCATGGAATTCACAAAGCAAATGCTCCCAACGTTGCACCCGGCGTAGCGTATAGCTGTAGGCGTAAGTCAGCGTAAGTCATAGTAGGTGGAAGTGGGCTGGAAGTGGGCGTGATACATTTAAATGAAGCGTGACCCCATGCAAATGGTGGGCTGAGCTTCAGACAAGTACTTAAAATCAACTGCGCAAGCGTCGTACCTTGGACGCATCCCAGTGCGCATGCTTACAATCACGTCAAAACAACTGGCTAAGATACGTCGAATCACTGCCTACGTCATGAACGTAACCTACGCCCAGCCCTATTCACGTACAACGTAAACTACGTAAAATTAGACGGGGTTCGTTCCCTGGTCCATACCTTTTCATGAGTTGCACCTCCAATATGGGGAATAACTTTACACTGGACGTAAACCTTACGCAAATCGCTTAAAACATGCGCCGGGAGCAAGTACGTTTGTGAATCGGCGTATCTCCCTAATTTACATATTTGCATCGAAAATCAATGGGAGTGCCAAATGCGTCCAGAGTAACAATGCGCCCACTATACGCTGGCGTAGGAAAGTTACGTCGGATGAAGTCAGTTTTTAGGCGTATCTTATTTCTGTGGGCACAGCGCACAGATACGACGGCACATATTTACACTTACGTGGCGTATCTCGAGATACGTCGGCGTAAGTGCTTTGTGAATCCGGGCCTGTATGTAGTAGGTGGGATTTGGTTTCGCTGGGATGGTTGACTCTGGACAGACTTCTCCAGGAATCTGTCCACACTGCTTTTCATGATTCTCCAAGTTACTTGTATGCATCTTCCCGGATGGAAAGTATTTGCTTCATTGCCAAAATGGTCCCTTTGAGTAGATCCATGCTGCCTTTGGTTTGCTTGCTGCTCTTGAAGCCCAAAGAAATAGGTGGGTAAAATACCATGCAAATTCTCCCACAAGATTGGACATTTCATAGTGATTGATGTCCATATCTGTAGTGCAGGGGTGTCAAACTGGCGGCCCTCCAGCTGTTGCAAAACTACAAGTCCCATGAGGCATTGCAAGGCTAACAGTTACAAGCATGACTCCCACAGGCAGAGGCATGATGGGACTTGTAGTTTCGGAACAGCTGGAGGGCCGCCAGTTTGACACCCCTGCTGTAGTGAATGGTAAATCTGTGTTGTAATCCTCTAGCTGGTTATGTGTAGTCATGCAAAGTTTGTAATGGTGATATTACTACTGACCGATATTAGGAAAACACTATATTGGAGCATTAATAGGAAGAACTGTGTTGTCAGATTGAACTGCAGTGCCTTGAAAAAGTATTCATACCCCTTAACCACTTCTATACTGGGCACTTATACACCTTCCCGCCCAGACCAATTTTTAGCTTTCAGTGCTGTTGCACTTTGAATGACAATTGCGCGGTCATGCTACACTGTACCCAAACTAAATTTTTATCATTTTGTTCCCACAAATAGAGCTTTATTTTGATGGTATTTCATCACCTCTGGGATTTTTATTTTCTGCAAAAAAAAATAAAAACAATACAGAAAATGTAGAATTTTTTTTTTTTTATGTTTCAGTTACAAAACATTGTAAATAAGTACGTTTTCTCCTTCACTGATGGGCACTGATGGTACTGCACTGACGGGCACTGATAAGGTGGCACTGATTGGCACCAAAAAGGTGGCACATATGAGGTGGCACTGATGAGGTGGCATTGATGATGGGCACTAATATGCGGCACTGATAGGTGGCACTGATATGCAGCACGGATGGGCACTGATATGCGGCACGGATGGGCACTGATAGGCGGCACGGATAGGCACTGATAGGCGGCATGGATGGGCACAGATAGGCAACACGAATGGGCACTGATAGGTGGCATGCATGGGCACTGATAGGTGGCACAGATAGCATGGATGGGCACTGATGTACTGTAATGTGTTTGTACTAATGGATGCCAATTAGTGCCAAACAATAATGCCTGCCAATCAGTGATGCCCATTGTGGGCACTGATTGGTATCCATTGTGGGCACTGATTGGCATCCATTAGGCATCCATTATACATTTTTAATTGGCATGCCTGGTGGTCTAGGGTGGCATACCTGTGGTGGGCATCCCTGGTGGTCTGGTGGCATCCCTGGTGGTCCAGTGTGGGCATCCTCGGGGGGGGGGTCTGCACTGATAATCAATCAGCACAAACCCCTCTGTCAGAGGAGCAGCTGATCGGCCCTCCTCTACTCACGTCTGAACAGACACGAGTGAGGATAAAAGCCGATTACCGATTGGATTGGACGCGGCTGATCACGTGGTAAAGAGTCTTCGTCAGATCGGTGTTGCGGGGTGTCAGACTGACACCCCACAACAACGATCGCCGTGATGCGTGCCCCCGGAGGCTCAATATCCTGAAGACATCAGATGACATCCAGTCAAGATATTGAAACTACTTTGCCGCCGTCATTTTGCTATATGGCGGGCGGCAAGTGGTTAAAATGTCCACATTTTGTCATGTTACAACCAAAAGGGTTAAGTATTTTATTGGGAATTTTTGTCATAGTATATGATTGATATAGGATACTAACGCCCTGGGTAACCTCTATCACCACTGCGCCAAAAAAAAAAGTGAAATAAACTACAGCTGCTACTTAGTGAATGAATAATTAAAATGAAAAAAACTTAACCTAAATAGGTGTAAGAAAATTGTAGCGCTAATTAATATAATAATAAATAAACAATAACATATAAACTCAATAACACCACGTGACAAGTCATATAAAGTCCATAAAAAATTGATGAACAAATTCGATGAGAAAATTCCTTATTCTGTGAACCTTCCACCTCATCACCGTGCTGTGTGAATGAATGAATGAATGAATGAATGGGAACTTATATAGCGCAGCACATGCGAAGTAAATCGCCTCTGGGCGCTTGTTGTTCTTGTCTCTTTTGAGATCAAAAGAGATGAGTCTTAATCTTTCTCCTAAAGACTAAGTAGTTCTCCTCCAGCCGAATGCAGGCTGGTAAGGCGTTCCATAGTCTGGGACCTTGGACAGCGAATCTCCTGTCTCCTTTGGACTTGTATCTGGCTTTCGGTATCTGAAGCCGATTTTGATTGGTGGATCGTAGAATACGATTGGGATTGTGAATTTTTAATTTTTCGCATAGATAATGGGGAGCATTCCCATGGATACATCTATGCACTAGACAGAGAGCTTTAAAGGTGATTCTGTCTTTAACTGGTAGCCAGTGAAGGGATCTCAGTGAAGGTGAGATCGATTCCCAGGGTTTTTTCCCTGTCACAAGTCTGGCGGCCGTATTTTGAACGACTTGAAGACGAGCGATTTGGTACTTGGGGAGTCCGAGGTAAAGGGCATTTGCATAGTCCAGTCTGGAGTTTACAATTGCTCCCACCACGACCGCTATGTCATTCTTGGGAATAAAAGGCGTGAGTCTGCGTAGTAGGCGCAGCAGATGGTGAGATCCGCTGACTACTGCCCCTATTTGTGCGTTCATTGTCATGTCGGAGTCAAAGATGACCCCAAGACTTTTGACTTTGGTGCTAGGGGTGATGATTTTGCCCAGAATGGGCGGGGGATCCAGGTTGTTGTCGATTGATTCCTACGCTTGGCGTGAAACAGAAGGAGTTCTGTTTTCGCTCCGTTGAGTTTGAGATAACTCTTTGTCATCCAGTCCTCTATCATAGAGAGGCATGTCTCTAGGTTGAGGTGGTGATCCTTTTTATTGCAAATGCGGAAGTATAGTTGCGTGTCGTCTGCATATGAGTGATATAGCAGTTTTTGGCTGCTGATAATTTCGAAAAGAGGACGCACATAGATGTTGAATAACATCGGCGACAGGGGAGATCCTTGAGGGACCCCGCACGATAATGTGCGTTGTTCAGAAGTGAAGGGTCCTAGCTTCACTATTTGCGAACGATTTTCCAAAAAAGAGGAGAACCAGGATAGATCTGCGACTTTGGCTATTTTAGCCAGCCGAGTCAATAGCAGCTTGTGATCAACTGTATCAAAGGCTGCGCTTAGGTCCAGCAAAACCAGAAGAGAAGATTCTCCTTCGTCTGCGGCCTCGAGAACGTCGTCCCATATCTTAAGCAATGCTGTCTCCGTCCCGTGACCGGGACGGAATCCTGATTGAAGTGGGTCGAGTAAGTTGTGGGTATCTAGATGCAGTTGCAGCTGCTGTACCACAGCTTTCTCCATTACCTTGGAGAGAACATTTAGGCCTGTTATGGGGCGCCAGTTGAGTGGATCCTTAGGATCCAGGGTGGCTTTCTTCAAGATGGGTTGAATGAAACCCTCCTTCAGCTGGGAGGGCATTATGCCCTCCCTGAAGGATTGGTTGATAAGCTGCGTGACAGGAGGTGCCAGGATATCGGCGCATTCCTTGAGCAGTTTAGTGGGGATAATATCATTTGGCGCAGTGCTGTTGCGCAGAGTGCCGATGATATTTTTAGTGGTCTGAATAGAGATGGGTTCCAGCGTGAACTCACCTAACTGTGGTGAATTGCTGCCGGTGCTGTGTAAATGACTACGGGGGGGGCTGGGAGAGCAATTGTTCTGCTGAATGCTTTGCCGGATTGCCTCAATTTTGTTAATAAAGCAATCGGACAACTCAACGCAAAATTCTTGTGTATCCAAGTTGGGGGCTTCAAGACATCCTGGATTCATGGTCTGAGTGACCAGCTTGAAGAGTTCGCGGGGTCGATTTAGGGCACCGTTGATAGCCTCAGAAAAATAGTTTTTCTTGGCTTCGAAGATTTGCTTGTAGTATTTTCTGGTTTTTGCCTTGTAGATCGAGAGGTTCTCATCTGAAGAGCTTCTTTTCCAGGCTGCTTCTGCCCTTCTGCGCTCTTGCTTCAGTAACGCCAGCTGGTTGTTGAACCAGCCAGAGTTATTTTTCCTGATCAGAGTCTTTCGTTTCGGCGCTATCAAGTCAGCTGACTGCAATAGTGCTGTGTTAATGGCCTCCAGAGTTTCTTCCGCTGTTTGGTGCGGTTGAATTGTGTTTAATTTTTCCCCTAACGTGGCTTTGAAGAGTTCCGAGTGGAGCTTCTTCTGACATCTGGTCCAGTGTGTTGTCACTGGATTTGATGTTTTTGTTAGGGGGGGGAATTCAGAAATAATGAACTTTATTGCATGGTGATCTGTCCATGGCAATGGTTCATTATCCAATATTTTTATTTCCAGATCTTGTCTGAAAATAAGATCGAGCGTGTGACCTGAAGCATGTGTGGGCCCACATACTAGTTGCTGAAGCCCTAATCCTTCCAAGTGGTCGATGCAGGCGTCAGCAATGGGGTCTTGCGGGGAGTTGGCCCAGAGGTTGAAATCCCCGAGCAGCAAAAGGTGTTTGCTGTTCAGGGTATAGGTGGAGACAAAGTCCTTCAAAGATGGGAGCAGCTGCGACTTGGGGCCGGGTGGCCTATAGCAGAGTAGAATCCGGACGGTCTCCTGGCTGTTTACTTGCAGTTGAAGAGTAAGGGTTTCCATGAATGGAAGAGGGTTTTGGAGGCTTGGTTTTGTGATCACGAGACGCGTCTTATGGATCACCGCCAGTCCTCCTCCTCTTTGCCCTATTCTGTTTTCCGTTATAATACGGTAGTTTTCTGGCACCAATTCTCCTAGAATGGAGTTACAGTCGGCTGTGAGCCAGCTCTCTGTAATAAAGAGGCAGTCTAAGTCATGTTGTAATAAGAAATCATGGATTTCTAATTGGTGTTTTACTGCCGATCTAGTGTTGATCAATGCACATGATATGTGCTTAGGCTGGGGTAAATGGCTGCGATTTCTGGCAGTCGATCGTCGATCGATCCTCAAAAGTCGCAGATTTCTTAGGGCTGTTTTGGTGGCGGCCGGCAGAATTGCGGCAAATCGACCCAGATCCCAAATGATCTCCGCCGAGTATTGCCGATTAACCATGTCCGCCGTGGAACCAAGGGCGGGGGGGGGGGGTGGGGTGGATTTCACAAGGATAACTGAATCCTCTGATCCTGGGCTTGGTCCAGAGGAAGGCAAAAAACCCTCACCACGCTGAGCCAATATGCTGCGGTAGGGGAAAAAATTCCTTCCTGACCCCTGAAGAGGCGATCGGGTATTAGCCCTGGATCAAGTTATAGTGAATTTGAGAGTGATAGGGCTGGGTGGAGGAAGATGGCCGCCGACCTGGCAGCAGGATCCAGGCTGGGGGGTACCAGGCTGAGTGGTGCCTGGTGGGCTAAGGGAAATGATCGGAGGGCAAAGGGGCTCTACTGGGGTGGGGGGGGGCTTTGTGGCCCGATTGATTAGGTGGTGCCGGCTGATTGGGGGGTGGAGAGCGGCGCGCCGCTAGGCCGCGGGTGAAGCCGCGGCCTTTCCTGAGTAGCGGCTGCCGCGAATCTGCACTGATCGGCGCGGAGGGAACAAAAACACCGCACCCGAGGGTAGCGGTGGCTTGTGGAGATGGCTGGCGGAAAGGACACCCGAGCGGGGGTAGAGGTATGGGGGTGAGGAGCGGGGAGAAGCCGTGGGGATTGGGGGAGGCTGCTGTGGCTTGTCCTGAGAAGGACGGCCGCCTGCAGCTCCCAAGAAGTGGCTTACCAGGTCAGGTGGAAGTCCAGGAGGGGGGAGAGCCGCTAGTCCGCGTGGTGGCAGGTGGATGGCAGGTGGATGACAGGGAGATGGAAACCCTGCCTGCCTGTCTGTGAGGCCGGAACCGCACAGTGGGAGGACCCTGCACTATCCCTGAGAGAGTGACTCGTTGGAGAGCGTCCTGCTCTCTCAATGTCTGACTGCAGTCTGGAGCATTACTCATTCATTCATTCATTCATTCATTCATCACCGTGCTGTGATAACTCCCCTCTGAAAAACGCACTCACCAGACGGATTCGCCTTTCACTCTCGTGTTAGGCTAAATCACTTGTGTATGATCCCACAAATGGATGAACGAATCTCAGCTGGACCACCGTGATAATCCCTCAATAATGTACATGAAAACAAAAGAAGTGCTCCAATAGTGTAAAATTGTACCACCAGTTTAATTCAAAATCACAGCAACACTTCATTCATTAAACTCACATGTAAGAAATTAAAAGTCAGCTTCAAACAAATCACAGCAAACATCAGTGTTTAGTAGGCTCTGCAGTGCTAGGCGGTCACGACTGACCTGAGGTGTGCGCTTAGTTGGTATAGGCTCACCACACTCCAGATTCCCGGCTTCCAGTAGCGGCAAGTGGTCTAAACAGCAGCAGCATCTCTAGTCAGTAAAGCTGACGTGGCTACAGTTTTACTAGCTTCACTGACTAGAGACGCCGTTACTGTTTAGACAACTTGCCGTTGCCATACAGGGCAACAGGGGAAGACCCTGTGCATTTTTACCTATGCTTATGTGTTATGCACCATATAATGGGCCAGATTCAGAAAGAATCTACGCCGGCGTATCTCATGATACGCCGCCGTAAATTCAAATGTGCACCGTGACATCTTTACGCCGATTCAGAACATCTTTACGCCGAAAAACATGGCTTCAGTCGCCCGGCGTAACTTGCGTACGCCGGCGTATCGTGGGTGCATAGTTACGCTGGACGCATTAGACTTTCCCATTAAAAATATGCAAATGAGCTAGATACGCCGATTCACGAACGTACGTGCGTCCGGCGAATTGATATACGTCGTTTATGTAGGCGTTCGACCGGCGTAAAGTTACCCCTGCTATATGAGCCGCCACCCATGTTAAGTATGGACGTCGGAACAGCGTTGTATTGTACGTCGTTTACGTTGTTTGTGTAAGTCGTTCGGGAATGGGGCTGGGCGTAAGTTACGTTCACGTCGAAAGCATTGACTATTTGCGCTGTGATTTTCACGCATGCGCACTTGGATACGTCCACGGACGGCGCATGCGCCGTTCGTTAGACGCGTCATTTACGTGGGGTCACATTTCATTACCACACGCCCACCTCCTTCCTATTTTGAATTACGCGGGCTTACACCGGACCAGATATGCTACGCCTCCATAACTTAGGGCACAAGTTCTTTCTGAATAACGTACCTGACGCTCTAAGTTACGGCGGCGTAGTGTATCTGTGATACGCTACGCCCGTCTAAAGATAGGCGATTCTTTCTGAATCTGGCCCGATGTGTGTGTGCTGGTGTGAAGAATGGTTTAATGTGTTACAACTAATTACATTTTTTTAAACATAAAACATTTCAATCAAATTCATGCAATGCAGGCACCTTTGGGTCTGTCCCTTTGAAGAGTGGTCTTCCCTTCCCCCTATTTTCTCCCCATTCCTTCTCACAATCACTAATGTTGCGTACACACGACCGATTTTTCCGTCTGTTTTTTTAGACGAAATTCTACATGGACACACCAAATTTCCGACCGTCAAAAACGCGGTGATGTACTACACTATGACGACCCTAGAAAATGAAGTTCAATGCTTCCGAGCATGCATCGAATTGTTTCCGAGCATGCGTTATTTTTTCTGGGTCGGAATTCCATACAGACGAATGGACAGCGGAAAAAAAGAGAACATGTTCTCTTTCTAAGTCCGTTAGAATTTCCAACGGAAAAAGTCAGATGGGGCATATACGGTCGGAATATCCGATGAAAAAATTCCGTTGGACTTTTTGTCCCACCGTGTGTACGCGGCATTAGTTAGTACCTTGTATACTCAGCCTACCTTTCACTTTTCACTTGAAATTCCCTTTTCCAAGGAGTTATAACCTCTCTTCCCAGCTGAAGCACTTACTTTGTCGACAGTATTTTTTCTGATAGATACTTTTTATTATCACTATGTAAATCACTGCTCAGAACTATGGTCTATATAACAAGAAATGGATGTGTTTATTGTGAAACGAGAGAATACATTATATTAACATTGTATATTGACACTTGTTTAAGTCAGACATTGAAAATGTCACTGTATCTATATGTATGCATGTATGCAACAAAATTTCATGTTGTGCAAGCATAAATAAAAGAATTACAAAAATAATCTACGCATTGCAGTTCATTGGGACACACTGCAGTACAATGACATGTGATGTGGTGCAATGCACTGCATAGAATTGCATACACACATTGGGCCAGATTCAGATACAATTACATTGGCGCAGAGTATCAGAGATACACTACGCTGCCGTATTTTACCAGGCTGTACGACGAATCCTGGTAGATTTTGTCCCTTACGGTACGACTGCGTAGTGTATTTCTTGCCGCGTAATCGAAATACACGATTAGGGGGCGTGAAGCATTTAAATTAGGCGCGTCCCCGCGGCGATCGAACTGCGCATGCTCCGTTCAGAAATTTCCCGCCGTGCATTGCGCGAAATAACGTCGATACGTCATTCGTTGTTTGAGTAGCGTCGTTCACGGACATTCCTATTCCCGGACGTTTTACGTCAAAAATAAAAAAAGACGTCGGAAAACGTTGATATTCGACGCGGGAACGACGGCCATACTTAACATGGGCTGTCTAATATTAGACCAGCAAAAAGCTGGTATAGTTTTACGCAGCAAAAAGATGACTAAAGATGCCGTAAGAGATTGCGATAGACGTTCGTAATTTCGTGGATAGTCGGCAAAAGCTCATTTGCATACCCCGACGCGGAAAACGACGGGAACTCCACCCAGCGGCCGCAATTTTATTGCAGCGTAGATCCGAAGGCGTACGAACACGTAAAACAGTCAGATTGAAGCCCGCAGCCGTAATTTCATGGTTTGAGGTTTCAGAGTAGTGAAAAAACGCGCGTAATTCGAAAGTACTCCAGTCTAACGCGAGATAGACAGGAGTAAGGGCTCTGTGAATCTGGCCCTTCATTTTTATGCAACACACACAAGCATGCATGTATTGGGTGAACAGGAAACATTTAAAACAATTGTTTACTATATGCCTTTGCATTGAGCCTGTGTTGATCTATGCAGATCAATGCAGCTCAACAGATAGGGCCAGATTCAGCAACACTTGCGCTGGAGTATTTCGATATGCGCCGCGTAACTGTGAAGATGCGCCGTTGTTTCTATGTGCCCGTACCCACCAAACTAGATGCGCCCAATAACGGGCCATTTGCGACCGGCGGAACGTTCCAACGCCAGAGTATCGTCAGCGCATAATTTCGCTGGGCGCATCAGTCGCGCCTATTGATTTCCCCTGCAAATATGCAAATAAGGGATTTTTCCCAATTCACGAACGGATTAGCACCATACGCTGGCTACATGCGCCGCGCGTATCTCGTCCGTCCGGCGCAAAGTTATTTCTACAAATAGCTGCTTTATCTTTACTCCAGACGGCCACAGGTCAGCAGGAGAGCAGCTACAGCAGCGTTACCGACGATAAGAGCTAGCTGAGCACCCCCACTTGCAGGACAACACCTCTGTCCATGCTTGTCTGTCAAATTTTACAGCCATGGAGGAAGACATCATGGGTCTCCATAGCCGAGATGACGGCTGACAGCTCCTGGCCATTAAAGTTCAGCTTTCTCCTGTGTGTTTGCGGGGAACGGGAGCAGCCATCTCAGAACAAAAGTAACATCACTGCGGGGAGGGGGAGCAGGATATACTTTAGTGCCGGAATGGCGCTTCTACGGGCGCATTTAAACGCCCAACGGAAGGCATTGCGCTGACGTTTCCCGTGAAGTGGTGCCGACGGAAGTTGTGAGCATGCGCACAAAGGGGGCGAGTGGAGCCTCACTCACTGCGCATGCTCCGTGGTTGATGCGCTGAACGTAAGCCTCTGCGCTGGGCTCCGACCATCATTTACATATGATCACACCCACTTCCACTTGCGTCGGGTTACGCCAGCGCATTATCATTACTCTGGCGCAAGTTAACGCGCAACTGCTATGTGAATAACAGGACTTGCGCTGAAAGGGTCGTCAGAGTAACGTAAATGAGAAGCGTTACTCTGGAGCAAAGATGCTCTCATCTACCTGAATCTGGCCCATAGTGTGTGAATGAGTCCTTCCAGAGTATCTATTGAAGGGAGAGGACAAAGCGGACAAAGCAAGACAAGTGTCTTCCCCTAAATTCCCCCTAAGTCATCCTCCAGAACGATGCTTGTATTACTACCCTACAGCTAGACAGCTTTGTAGGGGACACAACTTGAAGCCAGTATTGGGTAAATAACTAATGTGGGAATGTAAGGTGGGGGAGCAAATACATGGGACCATGGCACACCTTAATAGTTTTTTTTTTATTCAGGCTTTAATATTCAGACTTACCTAAGCTCAAGTTTCTTACTGTAAGGAGAACTAGTTTAATGGTCTTCTTGCATACAGGTTAGGACTTAAAAGGAAAAGCAGATATGTCAGCAGTCAGTTACAGAGTATGAGCAGCTACAAGAGCATTGTGCGTTCCCTCCCTTGTCATGGCCTAAATTATGTAGTTTTATTCCGTTAGTATTGCAGGGTACAGTTTTTGCATTTATTGATGGTTCAGTGATTTTGCTTAAGCTCTAAAGACTGAGGTAAATTTATGGTTAAACGAAAACATTTTTAATTATAAGTATAACGGTTGATGGTTTTCTTAATTAATGTATTTACTTGGTTACTTATATAAACCAACAATAAAGGGCCGTGGCCAACCTTATTTGATATATGTGCATATCATATTTATTTTGTTATTGGTCATGCCTATGGTCCCATAGCATGGGATCTGTTTTTCTCCTAACACCATGTGAATGTTTGTATCTATACTTTGTTAATAAATATACCTGTGTGTTTATGTACATTATTTGTGACATCAGCTTGTAATATATGTAGCGATATCCCCTCAAGGGCCGCTGGTTGATTTGGAATTGGCGTATTAAGTTACCTCTAAGGCCGCGTACACACGATCAGACATATCCGATGAAACATGTCCGACAGACCTTTTTCATCGGACCACACTGAAGTGGTCTGTTGGTCTGATGTGCGTACACACCATCGGACCAAAATCCCCTCGGACCAGAACGCGGTGCCGTAGAACACAACGACGTGATAAAAAAACGAAGTTCAATGCTTCCAAGCATGCTTCGACTTGATTCTGAGCATGAGCAAGATTTTAGTCTGATAATTTTGTGTACTAACCATCGAACCTGTCCGACGGTCAGGTTTCCAGCGGACAGGTTTTAAAGCATGTTTTGAAACTTTTTTCCGCTGGAAAACGGTCCGATAGGCCGTACACACGATCGAACATGTCCGCTTAAACTGGTCTGTGGACCAGTTTCAGCGGACATGTTCGATCGTGTGTACGCGGCCTAAGTGTTGTCCAGGGGTGAAGTTAGTGAGTAGAGCAGTAAGCGAATGTCCAATCAGTAGTTAAGATTTTCCAAATGCTTTATTTCTTGGGTCCAACACGACCAACATCAACAGGAGGTAGATAGGACAGGTTGATGAAATAAAGAAAACCTTGCAGTATCAGGCTTGGATGAACAGGAAAGCAAGCCTGCTTTCAGTAACTGTTTATTGCGTCGCCACTCTAGCCAGAGTGGGTGAAGTCCCCCCCCCCCCTGGACAGACTTCTGCCACAAGCCTGGCAGCCGAAGTGCCACTTTAGAAATGCTGGAAGGAACAGGTCCTTGCCATGGACCTGGCTCTGATTTGGTTTAAGATGCCAGATGAGGCCTCTGCCACAGGCTCAATGCTGACAATGCGAACAACAGAGCGAATCCCTCCAGTCAATTACATTTGGGGCCCCTCGGCAGAATCCGCAAGGAACTCCGCATAGATTGCGACCTCGGCCTGGTAGGCCATATCGCCGGGGTCTGTTGGATGCGCACACCCTAAAGGTGGGTGCCGCACCTGGAACCAAGAACCCGCGAAGAACCCCGAAAAATGGCGTCTGCCACAGATATACCCTCCCCCAGCATGCTCTGCGAGGAAAAACTTCTCCAATTGGCTGCTGGGGAAAAGTGGCTCTGCCTGAATCCCTCTGGCGCCCAGAGATAGAACTGCATCCCTGGAGCACAGAATTACCCACAGGATAATTCAGGGCTGACAGCAACACAATTTAGCAAAAATTAAGAATGGAAGCAACATAACTCACCCACTCCCACACTAACTTTATGGTAGTGCCCATACTGAAAGTAAGGGGGCGCTACATACTCCCTCCACTTGAAATTACACTGTCCCCAGTGTCCTAAAGCATTCAAGCCTGAATACCAGCCTGATACCTGCTAAATGACAGAAAAGTAGAAAAGAAGGAAAACATAATTTAAAACATGAAATTACAATATTGGCCAATTCAAAACACACATGACATACAAACATACACAACCTTATCTATCTATGCTGCCCATTCTCCGCAGTGTTGATAGTAGGTGGGTCCAATAACCTGCATAGGAAATACAAAAGAGAACATACACAAAAATATACATCCTGATATATTAAGAACCTCTCTATATACAGATCTCCAAGGTCAGAATTGAGACTGCACCCTCTTGTCAGAGTGTGAAGTTTCCCTTCCTTCCAATGAGGCTTAAAAGTAAGTGCTGAGCAGTGATTTTGTGTCATTGCAAGAAACAATAAAAGTAATATGTACAATTAAGTCCTGCAATAGGAGCATTGCAGAACGCTGCCCCTAGCGGTCAATGCGCTGGTACTACGGCAGTCCAAGTTTAGTGAAAAGAAATAGCAGCAAAAAGGAAGTAAAGGGATGCAATGGGTCTTTTGCTGAGTCTTCCGATGCTGTAGAGAAGTTGGCAAGGTCCCACTCTAACTGACTGAACCCACCCCTCCCAGAGTTCTTCACAAGTGCACCCATGTGGATCTGGAGAAGCAGGGGGAAAGGGGAAACCGGGAGAAAAACAACTAGAGTGGGGGCGAAAACCCTTGTCCAAAAACTTCTGAAAAGGAAAACATCAGACCAACCCGGCATGCAGTCTACTTATAATAAAACGGGTCTGCCAAAATGATAATGGTGCCATCTGCAGTGGTCGTGGTGACCGAAAACACCCGGTCCTCTTTCCCAGGAGATTTCAGCAAGACCCTGCCGCTGTAGATGTGACAACCGTAACTCCAATCTCGGTGGCAGACCTCAAACTTTGTGTTCATATACGCCAGTCTGGGATCCGCACCTTCCAAAACGCGGGGTATCTTTAAATGTGCCCAAATAGCCTCCTGGCACCAAACTTACCGTTCTTGATCAATCCGTCTCAACAGGGAAGGTAGTAGCAGTGACTCTCTGGACCACCAGGCGCTGCAGCCTGGCCAAAATTGGCAGAGTACGTGGGTCTCCCCGTCCCGGCAACACTATAGCGTCCGGTACCCTTTCAAAAATGGGAGCAACAAGGGTCACGGGGGTGGTGAGCGAAACAACAGGTACAGGATTTGACTCACCAACTCCCCAGGTTAGCTGCGTAACGTCCATGGAGCTTTTTTTCATCCTGGTCCTGCTGGCGGTGTGGAATCCTCTAAACCCTTGGGATTCCAGGAACCGTGGCTCAAAAAGACAGACAGATAGAGGCACGCCACATGGAGACCGCTGTGGAAGTGGTGGTCTCCGATGTGGTCTCAGCCTGAGTACCCTTCACGTCCGTCACACTGGTTTGGTCTCTCTCTCTCCTGCAGGTGGGCGGTGTTCTGCTAAAATGGCGCGAAGACTCTATTATACATCTCACGCAGGGGTGGGTGGCTCTCCCCACTTGAAGAACGTGTCCGGACACTTTGTAGGCGCGTGCCGTGCTGCACGTACGCCCAGGCTTAGCGGCCTTGAGGTTAACTCCCTCGCTGCCGGACAGTTCAACACACGATTCTCTGCTCTTGATAAACTTTGTTCTCACAGTCTCTGTTGTCAATGGTAACAGCCGAAATCCCAGACGAGCCCATACGTGTAGCGATACCCCTTCAAGGGCCGCTGGTTGAAGCGTTGTCCAGGGGTGAAGTTAGTGAGTAGAGCAGTAAGCGAATGTCCAATCAGTAGTTAAGATTTTTCAAATGCTTTATTTCTTGGGTCCAACACGACCAACATCAACAGGAGGTAGATAGGACAGGTTGATAAAATAAAGAAAACCTTGCAGTATCAGGCTTGGGTGAACAGGAAAGAAAGCCTGCTTTCAGTAACTGTATATTGCCTCGCCACTCTAGCCAGAGTGGGTGAAGTGCGCCCCCCCCCCCGGAGACTTCTGCCACAAGCCTAGCAGCCGAAGTGGCACTTTAGGATTGCTGGAAGGAACAGGTCCTCGCCATGGACCTGGCTCTGATTTGGTTTAAGTTGCCAGATGAGGCCTCTGCCACAGGCTCAATGCTGACAATGCGAACAACAGAGCGAATCCCTCCAGTCAATTTGGGTCACCGGTTGACAGTAGAAATGTACCTGTGGCATCAGCCACCAGATCCCTGATGGTTCATTCAAGTCTCTCAGATAACCTGCCTCTGGGTTCTCCTTGAGCCGATCCCCCACCGTACAGCTCGCAGCTTAGGATCTCTTTTATAGAAGTGGGGGACCCAGCAAGTCACTGGGGCCACTCCGCAGCATCCGCAAGGAACTCCGCATAGCTTGTGACCCCGGCCTGGTAGGCCATATCGCCGGGGTCTGTTGGATGCGCACACCCTAAAGGTGGGTGCTGCACCTGGAACCAGGAACCCGCGAAGAACCCCGAAAAATGGCGTCTGCCACAGATATACCCTCCCCCAGCATGCTCTGCGATGGAAAACTCCTCCAATTGGCTGCTGGGGAAAAGTGGCTCTGCCTAAATCCTTCTGGCGCCACCTGCCGCCCAGAGATGGAACTGCATCCCTGGAGCACAGAATGACCCACAGGATAATTCAGGGCTGACAGCAACCAAATTTAGCAAAAATTAAGAATGGAAGCAACATAAATCTCCCACTCCCCCACTAACTTTAGCGTAGTGCCCATACTGAAAGTAAGGGGGTGCTACATATATAATATGGGGGGGAACAGCAAACTGTATTCAAAGACAGTGATTTTTAAGATGTATTCCCAAGCCCATGCAGTGATGTCCATCACAGAATCATGCCTGTTGTTAACACAGTCCTGTCTGAGGGACTCCAAGATCACAAGCATCAAATATTGTATTTTGGCCTTGTCCTTTTGTGCACAGTGATTTCTCTAGATTCTCAATATTTTTTGATGATATTATGTACCAATGATGATAAATTTGATGTCTTTGCAATCTTATGCTATTATTATTATGAAATTGGTTGACAGTTTTTCAGATGCAGCCTTTCACAGAATGGTGAACCTCTGTCCTCTTTACTTCTAAGGCCTCGTACACACGATCAAATCTGTCTGCTGGAAACGGTCTGCTAGACCGTTTCAGCAGACAGATTCGATCGTGTGTACGGGCTAACAGACGGATTTGGCCACCCGACAGATTTCAAAGCATGCTTTGAAATCTGTCGGCTGGGAACCCGTCCACCCGACATGTCTGCTGGTTAGTATGCTAACCAGCAGACATGTCTTCTCGCACACGCGCCGAATGGTTTTGACGCATGCGCGGAAGTGTTTTACTTCCTGGTGTGGTGACGTGGCAGCGTCAACGTCACCGCTACGTCACCGACCACTGGCGTAGCGAGGGGGGCAGGGGGGGCTCCTGCACCGGGCGAAAAATTGCGGGGGGTGAAATCCTTGCGTCCGCGGAATGCGCCGCCGCCGCCGCCGCCTCAGGAAAGGCCGCGGCTTGGGCCTAGCATTGGAGCTGTCGGCCATCTTGGCACACCCGGCGGCGGCGCGCCTGGTTGGCTGGTGGAACTGTCTGTCTCCCTTGATGTGGGAGTGGCGGGAAACACCAGCCAACCAGACAGAAGGGCGCGCTGATTGGCCTAGAACATGTGTTTACAGCGCGGCGCGGCGGCGGCAAGTTTCTCCAGCAAGGTAAGAAGGGGGGGGTGTCGGTGTAAATCTTAAGGGGTGCTCTGCCTGATCCCCACCTATCCACCTCAGAGCCTGTTATTTTAGTAAGACTGCTGGGACTTGTAGTTCTCCTGGGGCTCATGGAGATTGGAGAACTACAAGTCCCAGCAGGTTATACATTATCATACAATAAGGCTCTGAGGTGGATGGATGTCCGGACACCCATCCATCTCGGAGCCTTGTATTATAACCTGCTGGGACTTGTAGTTCTCAATCGTCTCCTGGGGCTCAGGTGCATGCGATCCACCATCTATGGGACTACAAGTCCCAGCAGTAAGAAAAACTGAACAAAGATGGTGGATTGCATGCACCTGAGCCCCAGGAGACGATGGAGAACTACAAGTCCCAGCAGGTTATAATATAAAGCTCCGAGGTGGATAGATGTCTGGACAGTGACAATTGGTGGCTCAGTGGTGACAATTGGTGGCTCAGTGGTGACAATTGGTGGCTCAGTGGTGACGATTGGTGGCACAGTGGTGACGATTGGTGGCACAGTGGTGACGATTGGTGGGACAGTGGTGACAATTGATGGCACAGTGGTGACAATTGATGGCATGGTACAGTGGTGGCAATTGATTGGCATGGCGCCCTGTGATTGGGCGTATGTGGTCATGCGCTAGCGCCGGGGGGGGGGGGGGCGAAAAAAAAGTTTTGCCCCGGGCGCCAATAACTCTGGTTACGCCACTGTCACCGACACGTCAGCGCGCTGTCTGCTGGCAGGGATTTTGCTTTGCTCGTGTGTACACGCGAGCAAACCAAAATCCCAGCAGACAGATTTGTTCAAATCTGTCGGACAGACAGATTTGAACAAATCTGTCTGCTCGTGTGTACAAGGCCTCAGACATTCTGACTCTCCAAGATGCTCTTTTTAAACACAGTCTTGTTTCTGACAACTAACTCAATTACATTCCAGATATCCCCCCAGCACTCTGACCCCTCTACACCCTAGATATCCCCTACCTCCTACCTACTTGATTTATGTTTACCTGCACTCTCTCCATTGTAGGAGCCCCAGAGCATTACTTTGTCCAGGGGCCCATGATGCTATTAAGACGGCCCTGGTCTTACCCAAATCAATAACATGTTATTTGCCAGCCCAAGGCTCGGGGATCCAGTCACCCAGGCTGGGGATTTGTTGAGGCACATTTTTATTCTTGGCATTGGTAACCAAGCAATGCTTCGCACACAAAATAATATTATTGTAATTTGGTTATGTTTAGTTCATATAAAGTGTGAATTGTAATATTAAGTCTGGTTAAAAAGGTTTGTTAATCACATACTTACTGACATGCAATAATATTTCAAAGAGTTAACATGATGGAGCAATCACTGCCAGCTACTTATGAAGCCGAGAATGTAATAAGTATGTACAGTTTGCTGAAGCTCAGTCATCCTTACAGAACAGGAGTAAAGTGTTTTTTCAAGTTGCTTTCCAGGAGTGCAGAGGGATCCTTTGAGAATTTACTAGGATTACATGCTTTATTGCTTCTTGTTCAGTAAACTGCTGTTCACATTTATCTGTAACTTGTTCTTCCCAGAATAAATTTAGAGTAACGTCTAATAAATAATATGCTGGTGTTTGCAGGGGGATAGTAAATCTTCTTGTCTGTAACAGAAAGTAAAACATTAAAACTTATTGGTTGTATACACTTGTCAAGGAGAGTCAGACATTAATAGTGATGGGTTTTGGCTTCCTGCATCTTTCCTCCAGGATTTGTTCTGACATTGAGCTTATACCATGTTGGCCAGTGTCATGTTGGAAAAAATGGTTCCACATTTTTTTTATAAATCATTTAGACAATCACATACCTCTGTTTCTTAGGACCTGAATGCTAAATAATGTCATCATGCCCCACCCATCTACAGTACATGTCCCCATACTGAGACTAATGATCATTTCAGGTCCTCCATAAGCATTGACTGTCAGCTATTGCAACAGATTTCAGTTAAGTTTAACCACTTCAGCCCCAGAGGATTTGGCTGCCCAATGACTGGGCCAATTTTTGCGATTCGGCACTTTGTCGCTTTAACTGACAATTGCGCGGTCGTGCGCTGTTGCACCCAAAAAAAATTGATGTCCTTTTTTTCCCACAGAGATTTCTTTTGGTGGTATTTGATCACCTCTGCGGTTTTTATTTTTTGTGCTATAAACCAAAAAAAAAGCGTAAATTTTGAAAAAAAAACAATATTTTTTTTCCAAAAATATCAAAAAAACGAATTCTTCAACTTTTTTTGTAATAAAAAAAAAATCGAAATATGCGTATAATGATTGGTTTGTGCAAAAGTCATAGCGTCTACAAAATAGGGGATAGTTTTATGGCTTTTTTATTATTTTATTAGTAATGGCGGAGATCTGCGATTTTTATTGTGACTGAGACATTATGGCGGACACATCTATTTTTGGATCAGTGCTATAAAAATGCACTGGTAACTGACTAAATGACACTGGCAGTGAAGGGGTTAACCAGTAGGGGGCAAGGAAGGGGTTAAGTGTGTCCTAGTGAGTGATTCTAACTGTGTGGGGGCTGGGCTACCTGTGACACTGATCGCTGCTCCCAATGACAGGGAGCAGAAGATCAGTGTCCTGTCACTAGGCAGAGCAGGGAGGTGCCTTATTTTCAATAGCATCCCCCCCGTTCTGCCACTCTGTGACTCGACCGCGGAAACACCGGTGGACATTGAGTCCACGGGTCACATGGGCATGGTCACAGAGCTTGCGTCAGGGGCACGCGCGCCTGCATTACTGCTTTTTTAAAGCAACGTACATTGCTATGTGTACAGGAGCCATTCTACCGACGTAAATGTGCATTACACGGGGGGCAAGTGGTTAATCACAGTCTTAACAGAGGAGAAAAAAGCGAGCTTTGTGCATTAATTGAATCAATGGTGAATACCTCTGCGCGTGTAAATTGGATAATATGTGAAAACATATACATGAATCCAATATCAGGTTTATTGATTGCTGCAGCCCCTATTGTGTTCCCACAATATAAGTGATAATAGAGTGTAATATGGGGTTGCGCAGCCTCTGAATAATTAGCCAAAACAAGTGTTCAGTTGCTCAAATTAAATAAATAATATATCAATAAGTACAATAGTGCAAAAATTTGTATAAACTTTACATAGGAATGACCCAATCGAGTATGCAAAAAACTATAATAAATCAACGAGTTCATAAAGGTATAGACTGAAAAGTTCCAATCTTCAATGCCAGCAACCTTCTTCCTCGTTTTTTAACACATTTATATATGATTAAGCTTAATGGACTTCCAGGGCACACCAATGAACTCCACTTCATGCTGATTACTACATAGGATAATATGGTACTGGTCCCTTTAAGACACCAATGGTCCCTTTAAGCCACCAATGCATCCGCTTAGCAGCATGTTAGGATAAAACATAACATGCCTCCCATAGTGTGATATTGTAAACGACAACACTTTATTCCAATAAAAATACTCCTGTTTTTAACAAATAGAAACAGCACATAAAACATTTGTATACTCAGCATGAAGTGGTGTCTTGCATCACCTCCGGTCACGGGGGACCTACGCGTTGCGTCACATCAAATGACTTCATCAATGTGCATCGAAATTTGCAATGAAATGTCCTCATGCACACTAGCTTTTCTAATAAGAGCTTTCAGGTTTAATCTGTCAGAAAAGAAGAATATCATTGTTGGCTGTAGTCAACACAGATATTATTTTATTAATCTGCTTTAAGGTTGAATCAAATCACTTGCGCGTTTACCGTGCTAAATACACTTTAGTTAACATTTGTTGATATGCATTTTTTAACTGTATTGATGTGCATGTACTATTCTCACCCAGCACACTCCAAATCAGTGGTTTGATGTGCATGGGGCTTTTTGGAAACAATGAATTTCACTTATCTTTGTATTGGTGCTGCGTTGTAGGCTACAATGTAGCCAAATGCAAAGGCACGTCTTATGACTGGACCCTAATATATTAAGGTTTAAATGTGATTAGGTTTCCATGAACTATCACATCTACCAGATCAGTTAAAACACACTCAGTGTGAAAGCAATGGCGAACAATTGCTTGTGCCAAAACTCTTCTCCATCAGTAGCAGAGATTATCTATCTTGCTGGTGCTATATGAAGATCCTTTTTTCAAGTGGAAAGTTGGTCCTCTTTTTGTTATCTGACCACAATTTTTTTTTTCAAAACAGAAAGATGTATCTTTTATTCTTAAAGAAGAGGTCTAGCCTGGGGATTTTTTTTTAACTCAGCAGCTACAAATACTGTAGCTGCTGACTTTTACTATTTGGACTTTCTATCCAGGGATCCCGCAAAGTCAGCACCCCACCCTTTTTGCCTTCACGGCTGATTCCATATTGCGCATGTGCAAAACGCGCCATGCTTTCTGATTGGCCTGGCAAGGAAGGTGGAAGGGGGTCAAACTTTCTGGAGGACACCGCGGTGGTGGCCCTCCCATGAAGTGTGGACTATCCCAATTTATATCTTCTAGCAAGGTTTGTAGTTTAACCACTTAAGGACCGCCTACTGCACATTTACGTCGGCAGAATGGCACGGCTGGGCACATCAACGTATATATACGTTGATTTTAGTACCCAGCCGTGGGTCGCGGGCGCGCGCCCGCGACCCGGTCCGAAGCTCCAGGACCGGGACCGCGGGATTCGCGGACCCGATCGCCGCTGGAGTGCGGCGATCCGTCCCTGTAGCGGAAGAACGGGGAGAGCCGTGTGTACACACGGCTTCCCCGTGCTTCTCTGTGGCCGCAGCATCGATCGCGTCATCCCTGTAATAGGGGGACGCGATCGATGACGTCACACCTACAGCCACACCCCCCTACAGTTGTAAACACACACATTAGGTCACACATCCCCTACAGCGCCACCTGTGGTTAACTCCCAAACTGCAACTGTCATTTCCACAGTAAACAATGCAATTTAAATGCATTTTTTGCTGTGAAAATGACAATTGTCCCAAAAATATGTCAAAATTGTCCGAAGTGTCCGCCATATTGTCGCAGTCACGAAAAAAATCGCTGATCGCCGCTATTAGTAGTAAAAAAAAAAAAAATTAATAAAAATGCAATAAAACTATCCCTTATTTTGTAAATGCTATAAATTTTGCGAAAACCAACCGATAAACGCTTATTGCGATTTTTTTTAACAAAAATACGTAGAAGAATACGTATCGGCCTAAACTGAGGAAAAAAAATGTTTTTTTATATATTTTTGGGAGATATTTATTATAGCAAAAAGTAAAAAATATTGCATTTTTTTTTTAAATTGTCGCTCTATTTTTGTTAATAGCGCAAAAAATAAAAACCGCAGAGGTGATCAAATACCACCAAAAGAAAGCTCTATTTGTGGGGAAAAAAGGACGCCAATTTTGTTTGGGAGCCACGTCGCACGACCGCGCAATTGTCAGTTAAAACGAAGCAGTGCCGAATCGCAAAAAGGGGCAAGGTCCTTTACCTGCATTTTGGTCCGGGTCTTAAGTGGTTAAGGAAGTTGGCTCTTTTGAAATGTAGTGTCTTTGTATTCCCCTTATGTTTCCTATTTGTGTGATTTATACTGAAGTGAATTGACCTGTGATCGCTGTTTCCTAAATTGCCCCGTATTTCCACATCTGTGATCAGGTCTGTATTTTTAGTAATCAGTAGGTCTAGTAACGTTTTGTTTCTAGTTGGTGCGTCTACCATCTGACCCATTAAATTGCCCTTCAATAGGTGCTCTTTAACCGCTTCAATACTAGGCTTTTATACCACCTCCATACCGGGCCTATTCTGACACTTCTCTCCTACATGTAATAATCATCATTCTTTTGCTAGAAAATTACACAGTACCCCCAAACATTATATATGTTTTTTTTAGCAGACACCCTAGGGAATAAAATGACGGTCATTCCAAAGTTTTATCTTGCACGGTATTTACGCAATTATTTTTCAAACGCTTTTTTTTGTAAAAAAAAATGTTTTATGAATTAAAAAAATAACAAAACACTAAAGTTAGCCCAATTTTTTTGTATTATGTGAAAGATTATGTTACACCGAGTAAATAGAGACCCAACATGTCACGCTTTAATTATGCGCACACTCATGGAATGGCGCCAAACTTCGGTACTTAAAAATCTCCAAAGGCAACGCTTTATTTATTTTTTACAGGTTACAGTTTAGATTTACAGAGGAGATCTAGTGCTAGATTAGTTGCTGGCACTCTAACGCACGCGGCGATACCTCACATGTGTGGTTTAAACGGCGTTTACATATGTCGGCGGGACTTGCGTGTGCGTTCGCTTCTGCACGCGAGCTATCGGGGACAGGGGCGTTTTCATTTTTTTTTTATCTTTTATTATTTTTTTTTACTTATATTTTATTTATTTTTCCACTTTTTTTCATTTTTTTTTTTTTCCCACTTTTATTCCTATTACAAGGAATGTAAACATCCCTTGTAATAGGAAATGTGTGTGACAGGTCCTCTTTATGGAGAGATGTGGGGTCAATAAGACCTCACATCTCACCTCCAGGCTGGAAACCATGAGATCGGTGAAAAAAAATTCACCGATCTCATGAATGGTGACTTACAGCCGCAATCGCGGCTTTGTTTACATACGGGGACCCGGGCGTGATGTCATCAGATCGCGCCCGGGTCCTCCGACGGTCATAGAGATGACTGGTGACCATCTGGTCACCAGTCATCTCTATGCTTCCTGCCGCCGCCGACGATTCGTTCTCCGGGCCCCCGAAGGTACAGGTAAGCCCGGAGAAGCACCGGATGGCGGCGGGAGGGGGGGGATGTCCCCTCCCGCGGCCTGTAAGAACGATCAAGCGGTGGAACCGCCGCTATGATCGTTCTTACTTTGTGCAGAATCGCCGGCTGAAGAGATGGATATCTGGATGATGCCTCTGGCTGCAGGCATCGTCCAGATATTCGCCTGCAATACCCAGGCCGTCAATTGACGGCCACTTAGGATGGTAAATCCCATCCCAGGCCGTCAATTGTCTATGGCTGGGTATTGAAGTGGTTAACTATTTAATATCATGGCCATAACTATTACATCAGGGCAATTAAAGTGGTTGTAAACTCTGTTACACCACTTGTACCTACAGGTAAGCCTGTGGACCCTGATGTAATAAGGCTTACCTGTAGGTACTGTAAATATCTCCTAAACTTGCACAGTTTAGGAGATGTTCACTAAATATGCTGCTGCCGACGTCATCAGAGCATGCGCACTGAAGAAACGGCCCGCTGGTGCCATTTTTCAGGGCCCGCGTCATGACCAGTGGCTCCCACGGGCATTTGCGTGAGTAACATCATCACGGCTCCAGCCAATCACAGCGCCGGAGCCTACACCCCAGAAGTAACTCTGGTAAAACACTCAGACTGAGCAGAAGTACCATCCAAACGAGACGTGCCATGAAAATGTATTAGTGCCATGAGTATTGCATTGTTTAGGTAAGTTGATGGGGGACAGCAAAATCACATCTCATCCGCCTGCCTTTATCGTCCCTCGGCCACCTATGTGGATGAGCCTTTATAATCACAGTAACTGAAGAAACACCTAGTCATATTTACAAGTTCCTAAACTGGCTAAATGTAGTCCTCCTGTTAACCTCAGAGGCTATAACAGGATGGAGAATGGGAGGAGAGTGGTGAACTCCAGTTCACAGATCTCCACTGTGCTAACTGAACCAGGAAGCAATTAGCACTTAACAGCTCTGAATTCATTGCTCTAGAACCAGTAGCATTGGCCTGATGACCTGAGGATTGGGGGCTCTTTGTGCCTAACCTGAATAAAGAGTAGACAAAAGGTGCTATATAGACTTTTGTTGTCTCCATAAAGCACCTGTCACCAACTAGGTTTGCATGTCACAGGGGCATTTTACATTTTAATTAAAAAAAGTTAATGTATTAACAACATAATTTTTAAGAAATGTGTAGCGCTGCTGATTTGTCTTTGTGATTTCTTTGCACACCTGAAGATGACACACCTCCCTCACCCAGCACTTACTGACATATCTTGACATATTCCAAAGAGTTTATTAGGCCAAACATAGCCTAAATATAGAGAGGATTAGCAATAAGACAATAATGTTACTCTGAGAGATGTGGTTAAACACCTGTAGTGTTCTGACTATCAGTAATTAACAGAACTAGATTGTTTTTACCTAGCCTACCAAGGCCTCAAACAGCAATAGGAGTTGCTTTGATTTCTCACTTTCTAAAGTACTGAAACAGTCCCTCGTTTCATTCCTTATGCCGCGTACACATGATAATTTTTCGGGTTGTAAAAAAACGTAGTTTTTTAAAGATGTCATTTAAAATGATTGTGTGTGGGCTTCAGAGCATTTTTCGGGTTCTGAAAAACGGGCAATTTTTTTTCCGAACATGCTCTATTTTTTCACGACATTTTAAACAATGCCTTTTTTCGGGTAGTAAAAAATGATCGTGTGTGGGCTTTAATGACGTAAAAAAACCTGTGCATGCTCAGAAGCAAGTTATGAGACGGGGGCGCTCGTTCTGGTAAAACTATCATTCGTAATAGAGTAAGCACATTCATCACGCTGTAACAGACAGAAAAGCGTGAATCGTCTTTTACTAACACAAAATCAGCTAAAGCAGCCCAAAGGGTGGCGCCATCCGCATGGAACTTCCCCTTTGTAGTGCCGTTGTACGTGGTGTACATCACCGCGCTTTGTTAGAGCAGTTTTTTTTTAACGATTGTGTGTCGGCAAGGCCGTTTTAATGATGAAGTTGAAAAAAACTTTGTTTTTTCTAGAGCCTGAAAAACTTTGTTTTTTACAACCCGAAAAATGATTGTGTGTATGTGGCATTACAATTGGTAAGAATGCTCTATAGTATAGCTTAACACCTTACACCTTCCCTGGGAGAAAGTTCCCAATTATGAGGCAAGGTCCTGTGCAATGACCATTCTTTCTGAGGTCTCCCGATTGTGATAAGCTATGGCAGGGTACAATGCAAATTTTCGGCAACATAAAATAATCGCATCAGCTACTCGGCCCAGGGTCTCTCTCTAATCATACCAGCAATGCTTTTAGACGTCGATGGAGATCACTAGGATGTGATCTGTTTTAAAATTAAATTTGAAAAAATACGAATATTCGCCATAGCGAATATTCGCCGCAATATTCGAGTTATTCGCGAATACTCGAATATGCAATATTCGTAGCGAATATTCGCAATGTGAATATTCGTGAGCAACACTATTCAAAAAGAGTTCTCTAATAATAGGAAAAGAGCCTAGCTGCTTAGAATGGGCTATGGTGCTTGGAATCCTCTCAGTCTGAAGCCTCGTACACACGCACGGTTTTCTTGGCAAGAAAACTGCTGGCAGAGATTTCTTGCCGAGTATACGTGAGTGTGTATGAGGCTTTCAGGTTTCTCGTCAAGAAAACTGCCCAGAATATCAACGAGAAAAATAGAGAACCTGCGTGTGTATACTTACCTCTCCATGGAAACCCGTGCATGCTCGATGACGTCACTGCGTTTGTGCCCTTCAAAAGAACGGCGGTTCTTTTGAATGGAGTGTGTGTACACTTGGCCAGCAAGAGAATCTTGCCAAGAATCTCGTCAGGAAAAATAACGTTTTTTTCTTGACGAGATTCTGGGCCGTGTGTACAGGGCTTTACAGTTTTCCTGAAAACTCTTTATAAACCTTTAAGAACTTACTGTATTTCAACAGTTCCAAAAAAGTGCATTTTATTAGAGAAACTGCAGAACATAACCACCATGATGTTTTAACAAATACCGCAGCTGCTAACTTTTTTTTTTTTTTTTCTTAACTATACATTTTTTATTATATTGAATAAGATAGTACAGTCGCATAACAAATGCATAAAGAGCAGAGTTATATTACAAATAAAACAGCAAAGACATAAAAATAACAGTAAAGGCCTTTCTTGTGTATATGGTACGGGCCTTGATGACCTAGACCAGCCTACCCCATCTGGGTTCTAACTGTAGGACTGGTAGGACATCACGATAAACAATAGTACAGCCTGTAACAATATAAATAAATAAAAGTAAAAATAAACAAAAACAGAACCACTATGAACTAATAGAATAGTCATGGTACTACACCTGCATACCGCTTAATACTAAGCATAAATGTTTTCAAACAATCAAGCGAGAATTAAATATTGCAATCTCTTAAATAGGCGGAGGCTCTATGATGGGTTAACCATGTTTTCCATCTACTCTTAAAAGAGGGGATTGTATGGTTTTTGTAAGCTAGGATATTCAATCTATTTATGACTGTGGTAATATTAGGTGAATCTGTGGATTTCCATAGTTTAGCAACATATATATGGGTCACAACAGTTCTATAAATGGTAGGGTATATCTCAAGATCAATACCCAGTAATGCTGAGGCAGGTGTTAGCGCAAGAAGGTTACCTGTAAAATCTGCTATGAAGGATGATATTGAGTTCCAAAAGCTTCTCAATGATTTGCAACTCCAAAACGTGTGTAGGAGGTTCCCAGTTTGCTCTTTGCACCTCCAACAAATGTCGGACATTGTAGGATACATTTTAGATAGCCTGTAGGGGGTTAAATACCATCTATTGGTAATTTTTTGGGCATTATCCCAGTGTTCGATGCATGAAGATGCATTTTTAATTGTTTGGAATGATTTTTTCCATTGATCCCAAGAAAAGGATACGTTTAAATTTTTCTCCCATTTTATCATATGAGTACTTTTCTCAATTGGTTGGGATGAAAGTATGTCATAGAAATATGAAATACCTTTTTTAACGTAATCCCTCTGTTGGGATAAATAATCCCAGATTATCGATGGTATCTCTAAAGTATTTTCAGGGTTGAAATCCCTCAAAAGCTTACACCTTCCCAGCTTGCACATAGTGACACTTTTATAATTCAGGGGAAGGTTAACATAAAGAAAATATCCCTGTTTGATCCAATCGTCTACTGACATTCGGATTTTACAGTAGTTAATAATTTCTGTAGGGAGGTACATTTTTTTTTTTTCTAAATGTCTAGATTTGGAAAGTATGTGTTTCCATGCAAATAATGTGGCCTTAATACTCAGTAGATTGGGAATGACTACTTTTGTGAGTACACTATTAGCTAACGTCAAGGTGTATAAGTCAGAATTCTTGGTGGAATCTCGTTCTATGTTCAACCATAGTTTGTCTTTCTGGGGGGAGAACCAATATTTCATCTGATCCAGGATGGCAGCATAATAGTAATTCCTGATATCTGGTAAATTCATACCACCATGAGCTGTAATGGAGGTAAGAATAGAAAAGGCAACCCTTGTTTTTTTTTATTCCAAATAAACTGTCTAAGTTTAGCGTTTAGTTGTTTGAAAAATTTAGCAGGAATTGGGATAGGAAGGCATCTAAAATAGTATAGAATCTTTGGTAATGTTTGCATTTTAAATGCAGCTATTTTCCCGACCCATGATAATTGAGTTTTCTGCATTTTCGATAGGTCGAGGCTAATTTGTTCTAAGAGGGGAGGGAAGTTAACATCATAGGTTTTGTTTGGCTGTGGTGCAAGTCGTATTCCTAAGTATGCTACCGAGGTATTATTCCAGATGAATCCATACTGTGACTTAAGGCTGTCTATTAATGGAGCAGGGATATTTATGGGTAGTATGTAACATTTATTTATATTGATTTTGTAGTATGATACTTCTTTAAATTTATCTAGCGCATTAATTACTGATGGTAAGGATAATTCAGGATTGGCTAGAGTCAGTACAATGTCATCAGCAAAAAGGCCTAACTTGTGTTCATCCTGACCAATCGTAATACCTTTGATATCTGAGGAAGTGCGTATATATTCCGCTAAGGGTTCTATCGCAAGGGTAAAAATCAGTGGGGATAAAGGGCATCCCTGTCTGGTCCCGTTAGTCAGTGCGAAAGTTCTAGAAAGCATACCTGAAGAGAATACTTTAGCAGTGGGTTGAGTGTATAAAGCCATAATGGCAGAGTGTATAAATCCTTGAAGGCCGAATTTAGATAAAGTGTGTGTAATATACCCCCAATGCATTCTGTCGAATGCTTTTTCAGCATCTAATGGTAATATGAGGGCGGGCATTCGATCATTGTGTATTCTGTTAATAATATTCAACATTCTTCTAGTGCTATCAGGAGCTTGTCTACCTTTAACGAAACCTACTTGGTCAGGTCTAATTAATGAGGGGGTGATGTTAACTAATCTATTCGCCAGAATTTTTGCATACATTTTAAGATCGGAATTTAGTAAGGATATGGGTCTGTAATTCAAGGGCGAGGCAGGATCCTTGTCAGATTTTGGAAGTGTTATTATTACAGCTTCTAGAAGTTCATTTGAGAAAGTTTTTCAATGTTCTGCTTGGTTGAAAAGTCTGGATAAATATGGGGTCAAAATATCCTTAAAAGCCAAGTAATATTCACCTGATAGGCCATCAGCACCAGGGGCCTTATTTTTGGGAAGATCATTTATGACTTTCAAAATTTCTTCATTAGAGATTGGTTTATTAAGATTATCTAAGGACATTGGGTCGATGGAGGGTAAATTAACAGTATCTAAAAAACTTTTTATTTTATTAGTATCAGGTTGAAGGGTGTTAATATCTTCTTTAAGGTTGTATAAATCTTCATAGTACTGTGAGAATGCATCTACAATTTCTTGGGGATTGAACATTATTTTTCCCGATTTGTGGTGGGTAAGTTTAATAATTTTATTTTTTTGTCTACGCCCGGCGTAATTGGGAAGCTAATAGTTTACCCGCTCTGTTACCTTCAGAGTAATATTTTAAATTTAGTTTCTTAACCACTTGACCACTGGGCACTTAAACCCCCTTAATAACCAGACCAATTTTCAGCTTTCGGTGCTCTCACAGTTTGAATGACAATAACTCAGTCATACAACACTCTAACCAAATGAAATTTTTGTCCTTTTTTTCCCACAAATAGAGCTTTCTTTTGGTGGTATTTGATCACCTCTGCGGTTATTATTTTTTTCGCTATAAATGAAAAAAGAACGTAAATTTTGTAAAAAAATGAATTTTTCTTCATTTCTATTATAAAATTTTGCAAAAAAGTAATTTTTCTTCATAAATTTGGCCTAAAATGTATACTGCTACATATCTTTGGTAACAAAAAAAAAAAAAATTGGATAATATTTAGTCTGGGTGAAAGTTATGAGGTCTACAAGCTATGGTACCAATTACTGAAAATTGATCAATTTGATCACATCTGATGTACTGACAGCCTCTCTCATTTCTTGAGACCCTAACATGCCAGAAAAGTACAAATACCCCCCAAATGACCCCTTTTTGGAAAGAAGACATTCCAAGGTATTCAGAAAGAGGCATCGTGAGTTTTTTGAAGTTGTAATTTTTTCCCCACAATTCTTTGCAAAATCAAGATTTTTTTATTTTAATTTTTTTTCCACAAAATGTTCATATTATTAGGTTATTTCTCACACACAGCATATGCATACCACAAATTACACCCCAAAACACATTCTGCTATTCCTCCCGAGTATGGCGATACCCCATGTGTGAGACTTTTACACAGCGTGGCCACATACAGAGGCCCAACATGCAGGGAACGCCACCAGGCGTTCTGGAACACCCAGACCAATTCTGACATTTCTCTCCTACATGGAAAAATCATCATTTATTTGCTAGAAAATTACATAGAACCCCAAAACATTATATATGCTTTTTTAGCAAAGACCCTAGAGAATACAATGGCGGCCGTTACAACTTTTTATCTCGCATTGTATTTGCACAGCAATTTTTCGAATGCGTTTTTTTTTGGAAACAAAACAGTTTTGTGCTTAAAAAAAAAAAAAACAGTAAAGTTAGCCCAATGTTTTTGCATAATATGAAAGATGAAGTTACGCCGAGTAAATAGATACCCAACATGTCACCCTTCAATATTGCACACGCTTGTGGAATGGCGCCAAACTACGCGACTTAAAAATCCCCATAGGCGACGCTTTAAATGTTTTTCCTGGTTACATCTTTTTAGTTGGAGAGGAGGTCTAGGGCCAAAATTATTGCTCTCGCTCTAACGTTCGCAGCGATACCTCACATGTGTGGTTTGAACACCGTTTTCATATGTGGGCGGGACTTACGTGTGCGGTCGCGTCTGTATACGAGCTCACGGGTACAGGGGCGCTGTAATTTTTTTTTTTTTTTTTTTATTGTTCATTTTACTTTATTTATTTTAGTTTGACACCTTTTTCCCCAAAAATAAATGTTTTGGTTACTTTTATTCCTATTACAAGGAATGTAAACATCCCTTGTAATAGGAATATAGCATGACAGGTCCTCTTTACAGTGAGATATGGGGTCAATAAGACCCCACATCTCCCCTCTAGGCTGGGAAGCCTAAAAAAAAAACGATTGCAGAGTATTGCGCGGGGGAGTATTGCGCGGGGGAGTATTGCGCGGGGGGAGTATTGCGCGGGGGAGTATTGCGCGGGGGTACTGCAGAGTATTGTGCGGGAGTATTGTGCGGGAGTATTGTGCGGGAGTATTGTGCGGGGTACTGCGGGGTATTGCGGAGTATTGCGGGGTATTGCGGAGTATTGCGGGGTACTGCGGAGTATTGCGGGGTACTGCGGAGTATTGGAGTATTGCGGGGTACTGCGGAGTATTGCGGGGTACTGCGGAGTATTGCGGGGTACTGCGGAGTATTGCGGGGTACTGCGGAGTATTGCAGAGTATTGCGGGGTATTGCGGAGTATTGCGGAGTATTGCGGGGTACTGCGGAGTATTGCGGGGTACTGCGGAGTATTGCGGGGTATTGCAGAGTATTGCGGGGTACTGCGGAGTATTGCGGGGTACTGCGGAGTATTGCGGGGTACTGCGGGGTACTGCGGAGTATTGCGGGGTACTGCGGAGTATTGCGGGGTACTGCGGAGTATGGCAGGGTATTGCAGAGTATTGCGGGGTACTGCGGAGTATTGCGGGGTACTGCGGAGTATTGCGGGGTATTGCAGAGTATTGCGGGGTACTGCGGAGTATTGCGGGGTACTGCGGAGTATTGCGGGGTACTGCGGAGTATTGCGGAGTATTGCGGGGTATTGCAGAGTATTGAGGAGTATTGAGGAGTATTGGGGGTATGCAGAGTATTGGGGGGGGTATGCAGAGTATTGGGGGGGTATGCAGAGTATTGGGGGGGGTATGCAGAGTATTGGGGGGGGTTATGCAGAGTATTGGGGGGGGTATGCAGAGTATTGGGGGGGTATGCAGAGTATTGGGGGAGGTATGCAGAGTTTTGCGCAGGGAAGGAAGGAGTTAATGCAGGGATGGCTGAGCAGGGATGGATGGATCTGTGACTGCAATAGTCACAGATCCATCCCACACTGCTGCAGCCATCCGCGCTCTCCTCTCACGCTGTACCGATCGGTACAGCGAGAGGAGGGAAGAACCGGCGTCAGCAAGTGACGCGGTTTGTTTACATGTGATCACGCCGTCATTGGACGGCGCGATCACGTGGTAAGGAGCCGCCACCATTGGCTCCTTACCGAGATCACTGACGCTGCGGGTCCCGTGGACCCGCCGAGCGCCGTGACCGCGTGTGCGCGCCCGCTCGGGCGCGCGGATCTGACACACGTCAGATTTGTTTACACACGTGGTCGCGCCGTCATTGGACGGCGCGATCACGTGGTAAGGAGCCGCCGCCATTGGCTCCTTACCGCGATCATCGGTGCTGCGGGTCCCGTGGACCCGGTGAGCACCGGTGATCGCGTGTGCGCGCCCGGTTGGGCGCGCACACCTGACTCTAACGGAGGACGTCCATGGACGTCCTGTTAGAGTACAGGAACCGCCCTATAGCCGTATTTCGGCTATAGGGCGGTGATTAAGTGGTTAAAGTACTTCTCATGGTCAGTCATTAGGATAGATTTGAGTTCCACTCTAAGTTTGGAAAGATGACGTTCCAAATTAATATCTAGAGGATTTTTTTATGTAGTACTTCTTGGCTTGCAATCTTTTTTAGTAATGAGTTTATTTTGATGTTTCTATTTTTTTTTTCCCTGGCGGTTAATTGTATCAGGAGACCCCTAACATAGGTTTTGTGGGAACACCATAAGGTAGCATCGGTAACACTATTATTGTCATTCAAAACAAAAAATTCTTCAATGGATTCCCTCATCACAGACTGACATCTCTTCTGAGCAAGAATAAATGTGTTATTCCTCCATAAATAATTGTTGGGGGAGATTTGATTAGAATCTATTTCTATCGTAATAGGTGCGTGGTCTGACCACGTTAGATTATGAATTTTGGCGATTACTATTTTCGGTAGGAGATTTTTGTCTGTGATGAAGTAATCCAATCTGGAGTACGACTTGTGAACATTAGAAAAAAAGGTGAAGTCTTTCTCTGTAGTGTGTAAGCACCTCCATGGATCGTACAGATCTTCTGTCGAGAAAATATCAGCTAAACCTTTCCTTGGAGTTTTTCCTTTTCTTGAGTTGTCCATATCCGGGTCTAGTGGTGCATTAAAGTCTCCACATATAATGAGATTACCTTTCTGGATTTTCTTTGCCATCTTGATCACTTTCTGGATAAACTAGTGGGGATTTTTATTTGGAGCATAATTGTTGACAATAGTATATGTGGAATTATCTATTAAAGCAACTAGAATAATATATCTACCATGGGCATCTGACTTAATGTCTAATTGCTGAAAGGAAACCGTATCCTTTATAGCCGTAATTACTCCTCTTTTCTTTTTGTTGTTGTTGGAAATGAAAATATGTGGAAACTTATGATGTTGAAATTTAGGAGACTTATCCTTAGCGAAATGAGATTCTTGGATACATAGGATGTCGCTTCCAAATTTAATGGCGTCAGTCCATAAAGCTCTCCTTTTGTATGGGCTATTGAGGCCCTTCACATTCATTGACAAGAGTTTAGGGGTCATTGTTGACAATGGGATGATTGCTGAGATTCAAGATCATTTTTGGAAGTAAGTTGATTGCTGATACATGGAGAAGCAGTGTGCAGATGCAGTAATACTTTTCATCCAGTAGCTGGAGATGTTGTAACAGATAAAGAAACATAGTACAGATACTATAGTGGAAGGCAAACAACAAAAACATAACAAAAATCTGAAAAAAATAGGAGGAGTTGTGGAACAACTCCTGTGTACAATAACATACTTTTAAGTAGGGGGTTAAAGGGAATAACTCAAACAAATTCCCTGGAACTTCCTTCCCTGAGCAATCAGGTAATTCCCGAATGAAAACACTAATGGCAAACGTGAGAAACCCGGCAGAACCATATTATTGATGGACTGAGTTCTCTTTTTTCTTCCATTCTTTTGATATTGGTCCAGGTGCGCTAATATCCATTTTATCCATCTCTTGATCGGGGATCAAACCCCAAGAGCGAAGGATTTTAAGTCCCTGATCCAAGCTTTTAATTGAGTAGGAGGCTCCTTTGTAATCCACAAGTAATTTTGTGGGGAATCCCCATTTGTAGAGCATTCCATGGTTGCGGAATATTTTTGTGATCGAATTTAAGTTTTTGCGAGCTAGAATTGTTGCTTGGGAGAGGTCTGAGAAAAGGATTATCCCAGCATAAGGGTCAGGTAGTGGTAAATGGCGTCTAGCATATTGCATGAGCTGATCTTTTACTCCAAAAAAGTGAATTCTAGCAATGACATCACGCGGTAACTTCTCAGCTATATGCTGTGGTTTAGGGATCCTGTGGGCTCTATCAATCTCTAGCTTCTGTTTTGAGACTGAGGGAATTAGGTCTGAAATCATGCTTTTAATAAAGCCCTTCAGCTCTGACGGTTTCACCGTTTCTGGTATTCCTCTAAATTTTATATTATTTCTTCTGCTCTGGTCCTCCATATTTCCGACCTTAATTCTAAGCTGTCTGACTTCTTCCTCTAGGTCAGGGATCTCCAAACTACGGCCCTCCAGGTGTTGCGGAACTACACATCCCATGAGGCATTGTAAAACTCTGACATTCACAGACATGACTAGGCATGATGGGAATTGTAGTTCCTGAACATCTGGAGGGCCATAGTTTGGAGACCCATGCTCTAGGTCAAAATGAGAATCTATTAACTTGTTGTGTGCTGAGGTGAAGTCGCACATTTTATTCTCAACATAGTCCACTCTGTCCCCCAGTGCGTCAATTTCCATTTTGGACTTGTGCATATAGCTCAGCATGTCATGCTGTAAGGCACCCCTGAGGGACATAATCATTTATTTTATTGTTGTGTCCAGTATGGGTTGTCCTGCTGTCTGTATAGCATTAAGCTTATCATCATAAGGATTACATTCTGGAATATAGGCAGTGTCAGGGTTAATGATGGAAAAGTTACTTTCTTTATCAGATATCCTTCTCCTCTGCCTCACAGGGCTCAGACTGTCTTCCTGTTGCTCTGTGTTGCACTCAGCCTGTGAGACACTTTGTTTCTCCTCAGAGCTGGCTTTATGGCTTTCATTGCTGTGGTGAGGAGAGAGACCGTCGCCATCTTGGATTCTCTGAGGCCTTGTAGGGCTGCAGAACTCACTCAGTTTATGTGGCCCCTCTCTGGTTTTTCGTTTGGCCGCCATCTCCCTCTTGTTCCCGCTTTTCTCCGGAGCAAAACGGTGTCACTCGGGGCTTAAAAGTCGCTATGTAAGTAACTCAGGGAAGTCTGTTGTAGCGGAGCTCCCTCACACTACGTCCATACACTCCAGTGGCTGGACACGCCCCGCAGCTGCTGACTTTTAATATCAGCACACTTACCTGACCTGTCCTGGATTCCAGCGCAGTTCGCAGCAGAGGACGAGCGATCGCTCGTCATTTTGCTGCCCCCTGCCATCCTCGGTGAGGGAACCAGGAAGTGAAGTGCTCCAGCTTCACTGCCCGGTTCCCTACGGCGCATGCGCGAGTCGCGCTGTGCCATGCTAACTGGTTCCCGCTGTGTTCTGGGAGACGAGTGTCCCCAGAACACAACGGGGGGGACGGGATCTGACGTATTGAATAGCCTGAACTGCAGTAAAATGGTAGAAAAATAAGATTGTTGCAAAAAATAAGATTGTTGCAAAAAATAAGATTTATTCAGAGCTCCTTCAATTTGATCAGAAACATGTCCAACCATTTCCATTCTAGTTGTGTTTGAGTTGTTCTAATACAGATTAGCACATAACAGTAAAATGAGTCCCGAGGGTGGCACCATCACATTTTCTTTTCCATAAGTTTTATAGAAGGACCACAATCCTTAATTACAGTGTGTAAATATAAGACACAAATAATAATATGTACACACAGCAGGAACTGATATGCTTCTTCTTTTACTTTTATTACATAGAACATTTATTTGAACGCAGCGGGTGAAGTTCTGATCAAACCATTTTTAGCCTCAAACTGTCTTGCAGATTGTGAGTTCTATGTAATTGCAGAAGGCTGCTTTGGTTGAAGATCCTTAAAACTTTATAGCTAATTTTGGCCATAAACCTGCTAATGAGTTAATTGTAGAACATTAGTGAATCAAGCAATAAGAATCCATCTGTTTATAACATTTTTTCAGAATTCTCCTGAGTACACTAAGTTAAAACATCATGGTGGTTATGTTCTGCAGTTTCTCTAATAAAATGCACTTTTTTGGAACTGTTGAAATACAGTAAGTTCTTAAAGGTTTATAAAGAGTTTTCAGGAAAACTGTAAAGCCCTGTACACACGGCCCAGAATCTCGTCAAGAAAAAAACGTTATTTTTCCTGATGAGATTCTTGGCAAGATTCTCTTGCTGGCCAAGTGTACACACACTCCATTCAAAAGAACCACCGTTCTTTTGAAGGGCACAAACGCAGTGACGTCATCGAGCATGCACGTTTCCATGGAGAGGTAAGTATACACACGCAGGTTCTCTATATTTTTGTTGATATTCTGGGCAGTTTTCTTGACGAGAAACCTGAAAGCCTCGTACACACTCACGTATACTCGGCAAGAAAGCTCTGCCAGCAGTTTTCTTGCTAAGAAAACCGTGCGTGTGTACGAGGCTTCAGACTGAGAGGATTCCAAGCACCATAGCCCATTCTAAGCAGCTGGGCTCTTTTCCTATTATTAGAGAACTCTTTTTGAATAGTGTTGCTCACGAATATTCACATTGCGAATATTCGCTACGAATATTGCATATTCGAGTATTCGCGGATAACTCGAATATTGCGGCGAATATTCGCTATGGCGAATATTCGTATTTTTCAAATTTATTTTTAAAACAGATCACATCCTAGTGATCTCCATCGACGTCTAAAAGCATTGCTGGTATGATTAGAGAGAGACCCTGGGCCGAGTAGCTGATGCGATTCTTTTATGTTGCCGAAAATTCGCATTGCGAATTTTCGGCAACATAAAAGAATCGCATCAGCTACTTGGCCCTTCTTTTGCATCAGAGCCAATCAGAATAACTTGAATATTCGACAAACGGAATATGGCGCGATTATCTTCTCCGCCCTTCTTTTGCATCAGAGCCAATCAGAATAACTCGAATATTCGGCAAAAGGAATATTGCGCGATATTCCTTTTGCCAAATATTCAAGTTATTCTGATTGGCTCTGATGCAAAAGAAGGGCGGAGAAGATAATCGCGCAATATTCCTTTTGCCGAATATTCGAGTTATTCTGATTGGCTCTGATGCAAAAGAAGGGCGCATCAGAGCCAATCAGAATAACTCGAATATTCGGCAAAAGGAATATTGCGCGATTATCTTCTCCGCCCTTCTTTTGCATCAGAGCCAATCAGAATAACTCGAATATTCGGCAAAAGGAATATTGCGCGATATTCCTTTTGCCGAATATTCAAGTTATTCTGATTGGCTCTGATGCAAAAGAAGGGGCGGAGAAGATAATCGCGCAATAGGAATATTGCGCGATTATCTTCTCCGCTCTTCTTTTGCCCCCTTATTCTCCTTTCTTTTAAGTAGAGTTAGTGTAGAGTTAGTGTTTAGTGCAAAAAAAATTTTGGATTAAATATCACGAATATTCAATATTAGCGAATATTCGCGAATATTCTTCTATATATTCACGCAATATCGCGAAATCGAATATGGCGTATTCCGCTCAACACTATTTTTGAAATACAACCAGCAATATGCACTTCCTCTCAAGCAGGACCATTCTATTTTATTGTAACTTTACCATATTGAATTCCGCTAGAGACTTGAACCAGTAAGTTCAGAGCTTACAGCTTTCAGGAACACCCTTTTGTTCGGATTCACATATGTGCGGTTGCGGTTCCCAGCATGGAGTCAGGTGCGTCCCTGTGCACCAAAAAAAACAGGAACAAAGCAGCGCCTTCTAAATGTAGCAGTTAGGACATTTAATGAATTAAAATCATAATGGGAACGGGGGCGTGGCCAAGATGGCGATCTAGAAGGACGCAGGATCCAGAGCTCTGCTGGCTACTTGTTAATAATCCTTGGTCCGGCTTGTTTATAGGTGCCAAATCTCTCTAATTAATAAAGACAAGGCACAAGGGAAAGAGGCTGCATTTTCCGCCGATCGTGGAAGTTGTGTCACCCCGAGCTGATCCCCACGTGGCGTCCCCTGCCACAGGCGCCCGTAACATGGCGTCGCAGACGGAGATGGAGGAGCGGTCAGCCGACATGCAGCTTGGATTCCAGGAGGTGATGGCGGCAATAGCTGCCTGCCAGGCCACCTTGACGGGCAAGATTGAAGCCGTGCAACTGGATGTCGGTCTTGTCCGCCGGGACCTGGACAAACTCCGCTCGCGGATGTCGGAGGTGGAGCGGCGGACTGGCCAGGTGGAGGACACGGTGCAGGAGCATTCTGCATCCCTTCGCTCACTTCAGACAAGAGTCCGGGCCCTGGAATACAAGGTGGACGACACCGAGAATCGGAACAGAAGGAACAACCTTAGGATTGTTGGTCTGCCCGAGGGAGTGGAGGGGAAGAACCCTGCGGTTTTTACGGAGGACCTGCTGAAGGAACTGTTGCCAGCTGCCCAGTTTTCACCATACTTCACGGTGGAGCGCGCTCACCGGATCCCCCCGGTTCCTGGTCCGCCTGGTACCCGCCCGCGTACTTTTATCTTCAGGCTGCTCAACTTCAGGGATCGGGACGAGGCTCTCCGTGCAGCCCGTAAGGCGGGAGAGCTGAGATTTCAAAATGCCACCCTGCTCTTCTTTCCCGACTACTCCATGGAGACGCAGAAAGCCCGCAGATCATTCAACCAGGTTAAAGTGGGGCTGAGAGCGAGGAATATCAAATATAGTATCCTGTTTCCTGCCAAACTGAGGGTCCAGGATGGAGAGACGGTCAGGTTCTTCACTGTCCCCCGTGATGCCGCCGCATGGTTGGAGTCGTTGCCCCCACTACGCTGATGGCTGAAGGTTTCTACTCCCGGATATTTCTTCTAACTTTTGATTTTTCCTCTCCCTATATCTTCTTTGTTGTGACTGGGCGATCGTTAACTGTACTGTCCCCGATTGAGACCAGTAGCCCTATCCACTGACAGCCCTCCCTGTTATCCCGTTTGCTGTCCCATAGCCCTCCTTCCCGCCTAATGTGCTGGATACCTCAACGCTGCTCCTTTATCCCACTGGGAGATTGCGGCTGGCTGTGATACCTGCGGTGGCTCCCCCCCCACTGGATTGCTAGTTCTCTTGGATCCCTCGTTTTGGATTTTTGGGGGGTGGTGGGTGGTGGAGTGACTTGCCTTTGTCTGGTAAACCGTGTTGGAGTGCTTCTCCCCCTACTCTGTCTGCACAGCCCTGCTTGCCCGTTTTACTGAGGGACGCCTGCTCTCGCTGTGGAGCTATCCTTGGTTGCCTAAAGCTGCAGAGCGGTTGTTGGGGTGGCGGACTGAATGACTCCTCCGGGATGGGGCTCTAGTCACGGGGGCTGTACTCTGGTGGTCTCGAGACTGTGGGAACCGGCTGGTCCTTGTCTCTGCACGGAGGCGACCGCCCACACTTTTACTTCATTTTTAGGTTTTGTAACTTTAAATTAAGTAGTTGTTCCTCTGCTGTATGCGGAACTGTAACTAAGTTTGTGCCCCTGAGAACATTCAGGAGAGTGTGTATATGTTTACTTGCCAGCATCTCTGTGGATCTGCTGGAAGATATCTTTCGCTCTAAGAGCACGCTCTCTTTCAAACTGTTGTTCATGTTTGGGTTCGGGGATATGATGCATCGCCATGTTTTGCTGGGGGTGCGGGGTGGGAGGGGAAGTTTTCTGCCGTTGCAGATCTTGGGGGTATGTTATGTTGTTTTGTTCTTACAGGAGTTGTTTTGCAGCAATTGTCACTATGTCACCTCACTTGTATACTGTGCTATTTGTGCTACTCGTCAGGAATTGCTGCCCAGTCTGGGGGGTAGTGTGTTTACTTTGAATGTGTGCTCAAGGGTTCTGGATTGGGTGTGGGGGGGGTGGTTTGTGGTCCTTGTTTAAAGTCTATCAAGCGTAATCCATGGCGAATGTCTCGGTAATTTCGTGGAATGTCAGGGGCCTAAATTCCGCTGTGAAACGGTCATTAGTCTTTAAGTACCTACAGAGGTACAGTCCCCATATATGTGTGCTTCAAGAGACACACCTGGTGGTTAATCGGATCCTAGGCCTCCGAAGGGCATGGGTGGGGGCTCATTACCATGCTACCTATTCCGCATATGCTAGGGGGGTGAGCTTACTGGTCCATAAGTCCCTCCCGCTCCAGGTGTTGGCGGTCCGCACGGACCCTGGCGGCAGGTTTGTAATTATGCATGTTTTGCTTCACGCTACAGAATTGGTATTGGTGGGTCTCTATCTCCCTCCTCCTGCAAATGTACAAACACTGTATGACATCATGCAAATTGTGTTGGGCTTTAATGCCCAGGCAGTCTTTCTCTTTGGGGATTTTAATATGGTGGCCTCCCAGGACCTGGACAGACTACATGCTACCGCCCGCCCCTCCTCGGGTTTGCCGAATTGGGCTGACACGTTTGCGTTCACGGACGTGTGGCGCCACTTCCACCCTACGGATAGGGAGTACACCTGTCACTCTTCTTCCCACCGTGCACTGTCCCGTATAGATTTGGCGTTTGCCTCTTCTGGGGCGTTGCGGTGGATAAGGAGGGTTGAGCACCTGCCTCGTGGCATTTCTGATCACGCCCCTCTCCAACTTTCCATTTCCCTGGGTGGGCCTCCGGGCCTGCGGTTTTGGCGTCTGTCCGGGTTCTGGGCCCTAGATGAGAGGTTGCAGGAGCCTATGGTTGAGGCTGTTTGTAATTATTGGGTGTCGAATGGTGAGTCTGCTAGTGTGACTGGTCAATGGGACGCTTTTAAGGCATGTGTGAGGGGGGAATATATCTCTCGCATCGCTGCGCTGCAGAGGGAGGCCACTAGGACTCTGGGGGAGTTGGAGGAAGAGGCCAGGCAATGTGAGAGGAGGTTTATTCTATCGCCTGATGAGGCTGCACACCGGGCCTGGCGGGGGGCCTGGCGGGATCTCTCTCTACACAATGTGGAACAAACAAAGAAGTCCATGCTGTACTCTCGGCAAAGGATCTTTGAACACGGTAATAAAAATGGCAGGTTGTTGGCATGGCTGGCGAGGTCCCGGGGCTCCTCCACGCACATTGCTGGTGTCCGGGATGCTCAGGGGGAACTGGTGATCTCCCCGGAGGACATCAACGCCAGATTCCTTGAATTTTTCCATTTTTCTATTCCTCCAGGGTTTGTTGTTTGGGTTCAGAGTTGCAGGAATACTTGGATGCCGTCCCCTTTCCCTCCTTGTCCGAAGAACATAGGGAGCAGTTAGACGGGGATGTTACTCTGGAGGAGGTCCAGGCTGCGATTGGGGGGCTGCAGAGTGGTAAGACCCCAGGCGCGGACGGCCTTCCTACTGAGTTCTACTCGCAGCATGCCGACATCCTTGCCCCTAAGCTCAGGGCTCTTTTCGCTGGTCTTGTGGAGACCGGAGCCTTGCCCGAGTCGATGGAGGAGGCTGTCATAGTCCTAATACCCAAGCCCGGTAAAGATCTCCAGGATTGTGCGTCTTACAGACCTATCTCACTGCTCAACGTGGATGCCAAAATTTTGGCAAAAATTCTGGCTACCCGCTTATCCACAGTGATATCCACGTTGATTCATGTGGATCAGACTGGATTCATGCCGGGCAAGGGTACGGACATCAATTTTAGGCGGCTCTTTTTAAACCTTGCGATCCAGCATGAGAATGTGGGTACCCGAGTCATTGCCTCTCTCGATGCCGAGAAGGCATTTGACTCGGTGAAATGGGAATACCTTTGGGGGGTGCTGCATCGCTTTGGTTTCGGCCCTGTTTTCCTCCGGTGGATTTGGCTGTTGTATCGGGCGCCGAGGGCCAGGGTTCGTACCAATGACAGGGTCTCCGAATCCTTCCCCCTTTATAGGGGCACTCGTCAGGGGTGCCCTCTGTCCCCTGGCCTGTTTGCTCTGGCATTGGAGCCCCTGGCAATTCTGGTCCGGGAGTCTCTGGTGGTCCGTGGCATGCGGGTGGGTGGTTTGGAGGAGAGGATATCCCTCTATGCCGACGATACCCTACTATATCTAAATGATGCGGGCCCGTCCCTCTCTGCTGCTCTGGAGCTGTTTGACAAGTTTGGCTCTCTGTCCGGTATCCGTATCAACTGGTCGAAATCAGTTCTTTTCCCCTTAGACCCGCAAACGGTTGCTCTAGCTGGACCTACTCCACTACAATGGGTCACTGAATTTAAATACCTTGGGGTCAGGGTAGCTAGGTCCCCCTCCCAATACTACTCACTTAACATACTCCCCTTGCTTCAGCTCCTCAGGGAACGCTGTCAATCCTGGTCGGGCCTTCCACTAAACCTGATAGGTCGAATCAACATACTGAAAATGATTCTCCTGCCTAAATTCACTTACATGTTTCGGAACAGCCCGGCCTGGGTCCCGGCGGCCTTCTTTCGGGAGGTGGACAAGTGCATTCTCTCCTTCATTTGGAACGGGTCCGTCCCTAGACTGGCCAAGTCTACGCTACATCTCCCGACGCGGCTTGGGGGCCTGGCGCTCCCAAATTTTAAGGTTTACTACTGGGCAGCTATGTTAGTTACAGTGCACTGGTGGTTTGAGGCCAGGCGTTCTAATGCTGCGGTCTGCGTGGAGGCGGCCCGGCTGGGCTCTCTGCAGGACTTGCGGAACTTGGCTTATAGGGGTCCGCGGGCCTATGTGGGCCTGCCGGACCCAACCAGGGTGACCCTCAGAGCGTGGGTGGCGGCTCGACGTAGGTTCGTTCGGGAGGGGTGTTGGGCTCCGGCGCAGCCGTTATGGGGGAACCCTAACTTGCCTCATTTTCGGACCATACCTGACCCCCAGCTTTGGGCAAGGTTTGGCATTACGACCTTGAAAGATATAATGCCCTCGGGTACCCTGCTGTCCTTTCCGCAATTGACTCAAAAGTATCAGCTACCAGGCTGGATGTTTTTCCGATATGCTCAGCTGAGGCATGCGGCCGGGGCTCAGTTCCTGGGCCCTCTGGAGCTCCGGTTTGATCCAGTGGAGGACCTCTTGTCGGGTGGTGCCCTGTCCAAACCCCTGTCCGATCTTTATGGACTGCTGCTTCCTGTCGATTCTCTGAAAATGGATAGGCTCTGGGACTCTTGGAAGCTGGATGTTCCGGACCTGGAGAGGGAGGAATGGGAGGACTGTCTGGAGCGTGCTCCCGGGCTGGTAATCTCTGCGGGTGACAAACTCGTGCAAACAAAATTTTTGCACAGGGTATATTTTACTCCAGTGCGTTTATCTAGGATCTACCCTGATCGGGATCCGCTGTGTCCGCGATGTCGGGCAGAGCGGGGCACTTACTTACACATGTTCTGGACATGCCCGGCCCTTAGGCCCTATTGGGAGGGTGTGTTTGATCATCTTAATGTCCGACTGGAACTCTCCGTCCCTGTGACACCCGCACTGGCCTTGCTGGGTGTCATTGACGACGAACAAAGGTCCCATCACACTAAATTACTGATTTCATACCTCCTGTTTTATGCCAAAAAAGAAATACTAATCAACTGGACCTCTTCCTCTCCTCCCTCTGTATCTTCATGGGAAGCAAGGGTTAATGCAGCATTGCCCCTGTACAAATTGACGTATATTAGTCGGGGATGCCCATGGAAGTATGATAAAGTGTGGCTGTCCTGGATGGATCACTAACTGTCCTGGTGGGGGTTGGTTTCCTGGGAATGGTGGTGCCTGCTCTGGATCCCTAGAATATATCCTTTTTCTCCTGTCTGCTAGCTGTTCTAAAGGAGCACCTGACTGTGCCGTTACTCTTCATTGTCTGTAAAACACATGGTTGGTATGCACTGTACTCTTTTATTTGTATGGCGAACTATCTGTATTGCTGTAATAGTGTATGTTAATTTTTCCTTCAATAAAGCACTCCTGATTATTAAAAAAAAAAAAATCATAATGGGAACACTCAGAAATGAGCGATATAAAACAGCAGAGATATCGGTGTCATCTGCGCTATCCCGGGAACTGCCTGGTGCCGGGTGTCGTCGGCTGGAATGTCTGTGTGTCTGTCCTTTATCTGGTTACACTGGTGGAGCCCAGCGCTCCCGGAAAGCTGGGGCAGGGATCGGTGATGCACTGGTTTAGGTGCAAATCGGGTCTGAATTTTTGCCTGAATTCACACCTCAACTGGACCCAAAAATGCACAGAACCCTTTTGGATCTAGACTGCAGCTGCCCTCGGACATGTGTGAACCGGCTCCATTGCGAGCTGAGCACACTCGCAAGTCATGTGAATTGAATTCGGGGAAAACCGCATCCAATCTGCACATATGTGAACCCAGCTTAAATTCACAAAGGACATAAAATTGTATATTCAAAGACACTTGCATACATATAATGCAACTGCATACACATAACAAAGGTTGAACTCCAGGCATTCCGTCTCACCCCCTTGTCACCACAACTTATAGCTGGGTTATTTTTAAAATAAAAAATCTAGATGCTCAAAATACTGCTTGGATCCAGAATGTTCACTCTTCTTTTTTGTATAGGAAGAGGCCCCTTCTCAAGGTGTGTTCATCAAGGTCTTGGTGACGTGGATCACTCTTGGTCGAATTTGGGACGTTGAAGGGTTTAGCCCGAACTCTTGTTGTTTGAGGTTTGCGGTCTGAGCAAACTAAATTGCTAGATTTTACATGTCTGCCCACCCAAACCTCTTGCTACTACTGCAGCTGAAAGTCACTCATTTTACTACTGCCACAAAGTGACAACTTCCTGCTGAGGAGGCCACAAGTGTTAGTGGTTTCTAACAGGCAATCACGCAGGATCTTGCTGCCTGCTGGCTTGTTCTAAACTGTAAACAAGCAAACAGCATACCAGGTGAGATCATTAATTAAACATGGTTTACCATCATTGGTCAATGACCTTGGGCAGGATCATTCTACTTTGCTGGATAATGCGATTAACAATGGATTTACACAGTGGGGCAGTAGAGGACTTTATCATGGTATACGTGCAGAGCTTTTTTTCTCAGAAAATAGGTGCAGGAACTCAACCACGACCCGTTCAGATTTCACAAACAGTAGAAGGCTCTTAAAGGGGCATTAAATACCAGAATTGCATTACATACAGTGTGCAGAGTTCAGGGGGTTACAAAGCAGTCACTTGTAAACACAGAAACCAGACTTCTGTGTTCACAAGTGATTGTGGTGAGCGGGCACCAAAGGGTCTGAGCCAAAGGTGGTGGAACTGAGTTCCACCAAGTTCCCCCAGAAAAAAAGCCCTGTATACGTGTATGTTTATTTACTATTTTTAATGAGTAAGGAGGGGTACTATGTATTTACATTGGAGTGGGCCCCATTTTTAAAGGGGGTTCTCTATTCCAATAAGTTCCCCCTTGTAAGGATCACGACCAGCAGGTAAGGCTTATGGGGGAGGAGCGTTTGTCCCAGTCAACATGGAGGCATAGCCCTGGCAAGGTACCCCACCATGTTAAAGGCATATGGCCTGATATTGTTCAGGAGGGGTGTGCATATTTGCTGACCAGTCAGGCTGCATGTTCAGAAAAGAGACTTATATGGATTTTGGGGGGCACGCTTTTGTTTTTTGTTTTCTTGCAGTTCCCCCTAAAGATGCATAATATCCTTATCATGGATAGGGTCTGGTATGTTTTTTTGGGGGGAACCTAACCATTTTTTTATTTTATTTAGCTGAATGACATTAGTGACCATATTTGGTCTTTGTTCTGTCTTTTCAGAAGCTAGGGGCATAACAAACAACGTTGCTATCTCAGAAAATGTTTCCAACTATTTGGAAAAGACTAAAAATGTAATGTAAAACCATCTTTATGAAAAAGATGACAACTACCAATAAGGATGGAATGAGTCCCTGCATGCTGAATTATTAAAATGGCGGGCAAGGGCCTTTCAAAAAATTATGGACTTATAAAAAATGTAGGCCTTAGACCTAAAATAAGTACAGTGAATTGCGGGCAAGTGAGTGAGCCTTGCTAGAAGCATAACAACCCACTCAAATAACTCCTCCCACTGTAATACCACAGATCTTATCTTAAGAGTGTAGTATTTTGAGTGAAAAGGGAGTGGTGCATGAAGCATGCATTGAAAATTATGGTGATTTTAAGAAACAGGACAAAGCCAAACTGCCATTGACATTTAGCAGCATGGATGCGCCCCATGCACCCAGCAGCATAACATCACCCTAGCATGCAATACTACTTGCCTCAGCATGTGTTTGGGTCCTTCAAGCCAGCTATGGACAGGGGATATACCAGGCCAGCTGTTGTACAAAGTCCTGTGTAAAGCAGGAATCAGAGCGACAGTTCCAAAGGGAGAAATTTCATTTTACTATTCAATCCCTGTGTAAAGGCCCATACACACAGTCTGACTTTTTGCCAACAGACTTCAAAATGAGTACGTTAGCAAAAAAATCCGACCATGTTTACGCTCCATCGGACAAACGTTTTCGTTTTTTATTGGACAAAAGTCTGCTCTGCAAACAGACAAACTTTTCGGCAACAAAAGTCTGATGGTGCCTATTGCGACCGTGTGTACAGTAAGCCATCAGACTTTTGTACAAAGTACAAATACCGCCACAGCCACCTTTTTCCTGTTGTTCACTTTATTTTGACTGCATCGCTTTGGTTGTTTTTTGGATTTTATTTGTATAATAAAGACATTGTTTTAAGGAGTGCGGCAGTCCAGGACCTTCTTTTATCCAAAGAGCAGAAAAGAGCAGAAAAAAACATGTGATGTTGGGAAAGTTTAGAGAAAGTCCAAGTGTGTGTATGCTATAGGTGTGCCTGGCCAACTCCCGTCGGCCAAAAATCTGAAGAAAATTTTGTTTGAAGTCCGATCGTGTGTACGAGGCTTAAGAGACATCCTCAGCATCTCAAATTTACAAGAAATGCAAGAGAGCAATCAGGACAGCGAAAATTCATTTACCAAAAACATAATGCTTTAGTAAGTAAAACAAGCCCAAACAATACTTCATGTAAATTAATAGTAAAAAGATACGTACACAACACGATGCCCCATGAAAGGTGACAATGGGAAGTTGGTAACAAATGACAGGGAGAGGGCAAGTGTATTAAATATATTTTTATCTCCAGTTTATACCAATAGAAAGGACAGGTTGGAACAGTAACACTAATACCAGTGTACTGACTGTATCGCTGTGACTGGCAGAAATCCAGGTTCAATAAAGACTAGAAAAACTTCAAAGCCAGAGAGCTTAGCTCTGTTATAGCCAGGACACTATTTCAAATTGTAAAAGATACATAGATAGTTTATCTTACTGACTGGAGCCAACTGATTGGCAAAGAACAAATATGGTATCAATGTTCAAAAATAATTGTATACAAGGAAACTACTGACCAGTGACCAGACAGCCTAACGTTGATAGTCTATACAATATGTGAGGGAATGGCAAGGGACTACATTAAAGAATGTTATCTGTGATAAAGGAATTATAAGTAACCAGCAAAGATTTATGAAACACTGTTCTTGTCAGACCAACCTGTTATTGTTCTATGAGGAAGTGAGAAGGAATTAAGATTGATACTGTACCTCATACATTTTTAATTTACAAATTAAGGTCTATTGAGGTCCAAGCAAATATATGCACGTGCATAGGAAACTATAAAAGGGCCCACGGGATAGTGATAAATGACTCATTCGCTTAATAATCTAAGGTTGTAAGTGGTGTGATCATGGGCCCTGTTTTGTGTCCAATGGTTAACTTGTTTAATAATGATATTGAGGTTGGAATTAAGTTCAGTGTTTGCTGTTGATACCAAATTTTGCAGGTAAATAGAATAGGAAATTCGACATCAGGGTGTGGCAATATTACAAGAAGTTCTTGAAGAAATAGGGAATGGACAGTGACATGGTAGATGAAATTCAATATTAAAACATGTATTGTTATGCGCCAAAAATACATATGTAAAATCATCATAGGTAAGATACTCTGAGAAAGTCGGAGATGGGAAAAGATTTGCGGGTCCTTGCAGATCACAGACAGCAAAAACATGTAATGTCAAGCTGGAGCTAACCAAGTAAGCAGAATACTCTAATGCAATTTAAGGGTCATTTATTCAAGATAATGATTCAATAATTTTACCCTTCTACAATACATTGGTTTGGCTTTAGCTTAAATATGCATTTCAGTTTTGGTCACTAGTTCTAGGATGTCCTTGAACTAGAAAGAGTTCACCGAAGGGCAACAAAATGAATAAGGGGGATGGAGGACCTCAGCTATGAGGATTGATTACATACATTACACTTATTTACTCTGGAGAAGAGGTGCTTAAGAGGGGATATGATCACAATGTATAAATATGTATATTAAAGGTGACTTCAGTAACGCTGATAAAATGTTTACTCTAAGATCCCTGAAGAAAACATGTGGCCATAATTTGAGATTGAACGAAAGAAGGGATAATCTTCTGTAAAGGGCATCTTTACATTTAAAGCAATGAGAATATGGAACTCCCTGGCATCAGCTCAGCTGATAGTGGAATGATGCATCAGCTGAAAGCGTTAATAAATACACAAAACTTTTAGATGGCTTGTGAGATGTTTACATGTGTATGAGAATTCTTAGAGACTAAAATACACACATACGTTAATGGGTTGATTGCCCTGTGTATTTTTCAAACATATCATTTATGGTGCTATTTACCCTTTCTGTGCCACTTCCTTTATCTAATTCTCTCAAGTCTACAGGTGCCTAGGTACAGATTATAAATTGCTGAAATGCCTACATATACTGTATCTTACAAAAGTGAGTACGCCCCTCACATTTTTGTAAATATTTTATTATATATTTTCATGTGACAACACTAAAGAAATTATACTTTGCTACAATGTAAAGTAGTGAGTGTACAGCTTGTATAACAGTTTCAATTTGCTGTCCCCTCAAAATAACTCAACACACAGCCATTAATAGCTAAACCGCTGGCAAAAAAGTGCACCCCTAAGTGAAAATGTCCAAATTGGGCCCAATTAGCCATTTTCCCTCCCCGGTGTCATGTGACTTGTTAGCGTTACAAGGTTTTGGGTGTGAATGGGGAGCAGGTGTGTTAAATTTGGTGTTATTGCTCTCACGCCCTCATACTGGTCGCTGGAAGTTCAACATGGCACCTCATGGCAAATAACTCTCTGAGGATCTGAAAAAAAGAACTGTTGCTCTATATAAAAATGGCCAGACCATAAGAAGATTGCCAAGACCCTGAAACTGAGCTGCAGCACAGTGGCCAAGCCCATACAGCAGTTTACCAGGGCAGGTTCCACTCAGAACAGGCCTCGCCATGGTCGACCAATGAAATTGAGTGCATGTGCTCAGCATCATATCCAGAGGTTGTCTTTGGGAAATAGACGTATGAGTGCTGCCAGCATTGCTGGAGAGGTTGAAGGGGTGGAGGGTTAGCCTGTCAGTGCTCAGCCAATACGCCGCACACTGCATCAAAATGTGTCTGAATGGCTGTCGTCCCAGAAGGAAGCCTCTTCTTAAGATGATGCACAAGAAAGCCCACAAACAGTTTGCTGAAGACGAGCAGACTAAGGACATGGATTACTGGAATTATGTCCTGTGGTCTGATTAGACAAAGATGAAGTCATTTGGTTCAAATGGTGTCAAGTGTGTGGCCGCAACCAGGTCAGGAGTACAAAGACAAGTGTGTCTTGCCTACAGTCAAGCATGGTGGTGGGAGTGTCATGGTCTGGGGCTGCATTATAACTGTGACATACTGAAGCAGAGCATGATCCCCTCCCTTCAGAGACTGGGCTGCAGGGCAGTATTCCAACATGATAACGACCCTAAATACACCTACAAGACGACCACTGCCTTGCTAAATAAGCTGAGGAAATTTTGAGGGGTCAGCAAATTTACACTGTTATACAAGCTGTACACTCACTACTTTACATTGTAGCAAAGTGTAATTTCTTCAGTGTTGTCAAAGAGTGTTGAAAAGATATAACAAAATATTTACAAAAATGTGAGGGGTGTACTCACTTTTGTGAGATACTGTATATCTCTGGAACTCCAGCATAGTTTCTAGGCCTCTAACTTCCAATTACCCCTGTAACATTTGGAGTGTGAATGTTTCTTCACTATAAATTAAAGTGAAACTAAACAGAGAAGTGTTCATTTCCATAATTCATTCACATAAATCATGCTGTATATATCATGCCACTGTATTGTTTTTAATCCTCTAAGTACCTTATTCCTGCAGTGCTGTTGTGTGGTTACATGATCTTTCCCTGGTTTCTATTTCTCTGCTGATGCATTCTCTCTACAGCACAGGTCTGTATCAAGAGCAATGCAAATTAGATTGTACACATATATAAAACTGTTTTATAACTCCCAATATATATTTATTGATCATCACATGTATATGTTTTGTGCATTAACATGGTGTGGACAGAGTCAGAGATGACTGACACTAGCTTTAATTTTTTTCATACGGCATCTGCATTCAATACTTTTTTTACTTTACAGATATGAGCAATTACATTTAATATATTTAATACTGATGTCTAATAAAACTAAGCATTTTGTGAGTTTCTTAGTGAATGTAATCAATCAGTATATTATACTCCACCCCCATAGTGTTTAGCAATAGGAGGACATGGAGGAGGAGGAGGCGGGAGGGAGGGGGGTGTCATTTAACATTGTGTGTACACCAGTGTGGGCTGCACAGATAAGAAAAAGGAGGAAATTAAGAGCTTAGAAGGGAACTTAAAGCGGAGCTCCACCCTGATATATATATTTTTTTTAAAAATCTGAAAAAAATAAATAAAAATGAAATGGAAAAAAAAAAAATACTCACCCTAAATAGGCTGTTGCTATGCGGAAGTCCCGAATCTGCCCTCACGATCCGCGGTGCTGTTTTCTTCCTCCTCCTCTTCTGGGTGTCTTCTTGTGAATGGGCCGCACTGCATTCTGGGAACTGTGTGTATCCCAGAAAGCAGCCGGACCATTCACAAAGCGCCGCGTCGCTCTCCCACATGCGCAGTAGGAAACTGTTTCCCTGACTGTGGATGGCGGTGCCGGGATCGAGGATCGGCATCGTCGGGGGCCGTCAGCGCGGGCGCCTAGGACAGGTAAGTGTCCTTATTCAAAGTCAGCAGGTACACTGTTAGTAGCTGCCGACTTTGAAAAAAAAAAACGCAGGTGGGTGGAGCTCCGCTTTAAATTGAGCATGCTCTCTCTGTAGAGGACCTGAGCTGGTCTACACAATCTCAGGCTGCAATGGCTACACAACATCAATAGTTTAGTTGCTTTGAGAGTATAGACACTCTGTTATATAGCATATAATGAGAGTTTATAAAAGTCTAGGTTTAATGACACTTTAAGTGACAGCAACAAGAATAAAGTCACCTTACCAAGGAAGGTTAACTGCTTGCCGACCAGCTGCCGTATAAGTTATACGGCGGCAGGTTGGCTCTGCTGGACGAGATCATGTAGCTATACAATCATCTCTCCCAGCAGCCAATAGGGGCACGCGCATTGCCAGAGGCGGGTACGTGCGCCCCTGGCTCGTCCCTAATCCTGATCGCGCTCACCGCCAGGCGCCCGTGATCGCTCATTACAGACAGCTCCCGGTCCTGTCAGGGGAGAAATGCTTGACCGCTGTTGAATGTATGAACATCGATCAGTCATTTCCCCTAGTCAGTCCCACCCCCCTTCAGTTAGAACACACCCAGGGAACATACTTAACCCCTTCCTCGCCCCCTAATGTTAATTCCCTTCCCTGTCAGAGGCATTTTTATAGGAATCAATGTATTTTTATAGCACTGATCGCTATAAAAATGCCAATGGTCCCAAAAATGTCCGAAGTGTCTGCCATAATGTCGCAGTACCGAAAAAAATCACTGATCACCGATATTACTAGTAAAAAAAATATTAATAAAAATGCCATAAAACTATCCCCTATTTTGTAAACGCTATAACTTTTGCGCAAACCAATCAATAAACGCTTATTGCGATTTTTTTTACAAAAAATATGTATACGTATCGGCCTAAACTGAGGAAAAAAAATGTTATATATTTTTGGGGGATATTTATTATAGCAAAAAGTAAAAAATATTATTTTTTTTCCAAATTTTGTTTATAGCGCAAAAACTAAAAACCGCAGAGGTGATCAAATACCACCAAAAGAAAGCTCTATTTGTGTGAAAAAAAGGACGCCAATTTTGTTTGGGAGCAATGTCCCACGACTGCGCAATTTTCAGTTGAAGCGACGCCGTGCCGAATCGCAAAAAGTGGCCTGGTCTTTGACCAGCAATATGGTCCGGGTGTTAGATGGTTAAGGAAGATTGGTGGAGCTGGAAATGCAGAAAATAAGGTCTCATCACCTTAGAAATGTAAAAGAAGTCAAGGGGTGATTCAATGTGTCACAATACTAGAAAACATTTTAAGCGGTCCTTTACATTTTATTAAACTAACAATACTTTCAACAAAAACCAACGGACCATTGAAAACATTTTTTACCCATAACCCAGTGAATAAATCCCAAAAACCTGTCATGATCTGGACTCTGTTCACTCCTCAGATAATCCAAGTGTCATATAACAGCTTTAGAATCTTTAATACTGTGAAGCAATTTACCTCTGGATATGGGTTCCCATGGCAGAAAGTTAAGGTTATAATAGCAATATCCTATAAAAATGTGAAGATATTGGTTGTATTATAATCTAGAATTAATTTTCAAAAAAGTGATTTTGTAAATATAATTAAAGGTTCATTGTTATTAGTTCAAACAGTAAAGGAAGCAGTAAGTACCTTAAAATGTGGGTATAAAAACACAAAATGAGTTGCAATAAAACTCTTAGCTGATTCAGCTCCAAGTTAATAGGATGCAATAGTTGGGAAAGTTAAAGATATGTAACTCTGGCTTCTCAAAGAACGTGAAAGCAAAGTATAGAACCCAATAAATACAACCACTAGCTTCAACTATTCTTTCATCTGTGTTGAGGTTCCTCACGAGGTTGCTCACCAAAAAAAATACACTTTAGGTACAGCTTAAAGGGTAGGCTAGGTCAAATTAAAGGGTATGCTAGGCCCCTGGCGGCCCGTGCATTGTGGGTGCACGGGCGCTGCCCCCATCCCTGCTGCTGCCTCCCATCCCTGCTGCCACCTCCCTGTCCATGCACTCTTTCAGGACGTGGGACGCATGAAATCCTATGGCAGGGGTGGGAGGGGTGTATTATTTTGAAGCACCTGATTAGATCCAGAGGCTCTAATAGGCTTCAAAAAGTATGGGCTCGGAGGACAGAGAGTGCGCCCTGATCTCACCCAATTGTGAGACCATAGCGAATGAATATTCGCTATTTTCATACTGCAGTGCCTCCCCGCCAATTAGGAGGCAGTTCAGTGAGACCTGTTTCCTGAAGAGGACACCTGGTAAGGGCCAGACCTCCTGCACAGGGATCTTTGCTTTAATTGTGCTGTGACCCACCTGTACTGTGAGTGGAGTGTCCCGACACCTACCTGCGGGGGGGGGGGGGGTTGGGTGCTGTGATCCAGAGCGGCCTGCAACCTATCCGCAGGGGGTTGTGCTGTAAGTGGGGTGTCCAGCGATCCATCCGCAAGGGGGTCGTGCTGTGAGCAGGGTGTCCCGCTAACCATCAGCTGGGGGGGTTAAAGCTGAGAGCGGGGTGTCCCGTGATCCATCCGTGGGGGGAGTGCTGTGAACGGAGTGTTCCTCGCGGGGGGGGGGGTCAGGGTATTGTCATGCTGTCAGTGTCTGTGATGATGATCTATATACCGTCTGTGGTGCTGATCTGTATACAGTATCTGTGGTACTAATCTATATACCATATATAGGAAGAAAGGAGATTCGCGGTCCAAGGTCCCAGACTATGGAACGCTTTACCAACCAGTATTCGGTTGTAGGAGAACCACTTAGCGTTCAGGAGAAAGATCAAGACTCATCTCTTTTGATACCAAAGGAGACAGTAACAACAAGCGCCCAGAGGCGATTAAGTTTGCATGTGCTGCGCTATAAAAGTTTTCATTCATTCATTCATATATGTGGTGCTAATCTGTATACTGTATCTGTTGTGCTGATCTATACACCATATCTGTGGTGCAGAGCTGTATACCGTATCTGTGATGTTGATCTGTATATCGTATCTGTGGTGCTGATCTGTATATCGTATCTGTGGTGCTGATCTATATACCGTATCTGTGTTGCTGATCTGTATACCATATCTGTGTTGCTGATCTGTATACCGTATCTGTGGTGCTGATCTGTATACCGTATCTGTGGTGCTGATCTGTATACCGTATCTGTGGTGCTGATCTGTATACCGTATCTGTGGTGCTGATCTGTATACCGTATCTGTTGTGCTGATCTGTATACCGTATCTGTGGTGCTGAGCTGTATACCGTATCTGTGGTGCTGAGCTGTATACCGTATCTGTGGTGCTGAGCTGTATACCGTATCTGTGGTGCTGATCTATATGACGTATCTTTGGTCCTAATCTGTATACGTATGTGTGGTCCTAATCTGTATACCGTATCTGTGGTGCTGATCTGTATACCGTATCTGTGATCCTAATCTGTATACCATATCTGTAGTGCTGATTTGTATACCGTATCTGTGGTCCTAATCTGTATACCGTATCTGTGGTCCTAATCTGTATACCGTATCTGTGGTCCTAATCTGTATACCGTATCTGTGGTCCTAATCTGTATACCGTATCTGTGGTCCTAATCTGTATACCGTATCTGTGGTGCTGAGCTTTATACTGTATCTGTGGTGCTGATCTGTATACCATATCTGTGGTGCTGATCTGTATACCGTATCTGTGGTGCTGATCTATATGATTTATCTGTGGTGCTGATCTGTATACTGTATCTGTGCTGTGGTGCTGATCTATATACTGTATCTGTGGTGCTGATCTATATACTGTATCTGTGGTGCTGATCTGTATACTGTATCTGTGTTGCTGATCTGTATACCGTATCTGTGGTGCTGATCTGTATACCGTATCTGTGGTGCTGATCTATATGATTTATCTGTGGTGCTGATCTGTATACTGTATCTGTGCTGTGGTGCTGATCTATATACTGTATCTGTGGTGCTGATCTATATACTGTATCTGTGGTGCTGATCTGTATACTGTATCTGTGTTGCTGATCTGTATACCGTATCTGTGGTGCTGATCTGTATACTGTATCTGTGGTGCTGATCTGTATACCGTATCTGTGGTGCTGATCTGTATAACGTATCTGTGGTGCTGAGCTTTATACTGTATCTGTGGTGCTGATCTGTATACTGTATCTGTGTTGCTGATCTGTATACCGTATCTGTGGTGCTGATCTGTATACCGTATCTGTGGTGCTGATCTATATGATTTATCTGTGGTGCTGATCTGTATACTGTATCTGTGCTGTGGTGCTGATCTATATACTGTATCTGTGGTGCTGATCTATATACTGTATCTGTGGTGCTGATCTGTATAACGTATCTGTGGTGCTGATCTATATTATGTATCTGTGGTGCTGATCTATATTCTGTATCTGTGGTGCTAATCTATATGACGTATTTGTGGTGCTGATCTGTATACCGTATCTGTGGTGCCAATCTATATATGATATATGCACATTTCCCCATGTTTCATCCCATTACAAATTTGGTAAGTACAGAAAATACCTGTTGATCTGCCAAAAATCCAATAAGCTCCTCTCCACGTCAATTTATGTTCCAAAAAAACTGTGCTGCTGCATTCAGTTCAGGAGCCTAACCATACACTGTGGGTATCAAAAAGGCCCTTGGAAGACTTATTTGAAATTTGGGTTTATGTTTTTTTTTTTTGTTTTTTGTTTTTTTATGTTTAGCCAATACTAGGTGTAGCACTGGTATTTTTGCCATGTAATGCTAAAGATGGCATACCACTAGAGGGAGCCAAATACCAATGTGAACGAGATATGTTTTAACTTACACATGCAGAGCAGAAAAATGTTTATCTTGTGAAAAGACTCACTTACCCATGAACACTAGGTGGCTGAACTGCATGCTGGGTGGATAAAAAAGGCAGAGTGCAGCCATTTTTCTTGGGTTCTGGACACATGGCCTGCCTGCAAGGATCTGTGAAGGAGTGTTCAGAAGAGGGCCTACATCGTGCAGAGCAGAACAACATCCATTGACTCTGCCTTACCACAGTGTGCTGGAGAAGCAGTGTGATCGGGTCTGAGGATCCAGGACCCTTGACAGAGCCAAGTGGATGTCCAGTTTGCTTGCGGAGCGGAGCAGCGTGACAGTGCTGATTGGCAGCAGGACTGAGGCAGCCGGAGCAGAGGTTCACAACTTTCCAGGCTTGGTGTGGTGAGAGGGCTGTTGACCAGAAGTTTTTTTAACACCCTTAACACACTTAGACTCATTTTACAAAGTTGCTGGGACCTGTAGTCCTACAGGGAGGTCTCATTTAAATAGACTGAGTTCAATCAGGCCTAAAAGCCTATGCTTCATTGAGGGCTGACTGACAGTTAAGGTATACCTACACCAGAGGCATCTACAAGTGTGTTTTACAGCAGGAACTGTTATAACTCTTCAGTTGTGTTACTTCATTACTTGTTAAACCTTTGGATTACAAACACTGCAGTATAATAGCTAGCTGAAGAAAAGAAGACCAGAGACTACACTTCTTCACAGGGAGGTAGGGTTGCCACCTGTCCAGGATTCACCCGGACAGTTCGGGTTTGGAATCATGCGTTCGGGTTTTAGACTGCCTGAAACCCGGACACTTTATTCAGACCAGACTATGTATGAATGAGACCTTATTCTTCTTTTATTTTTTGACATGTTTTTACTAATAATTTTCTCCACATTTAGATGCAGACCAAGCTGTCCATAGCAGCCTTTTTCTATGGTTCAAACACAAAATGAAAATAAACCTGTTGCTGTAGCTGCTTAGAGCAGAGCTCCACCCAAAAAGGGAAGCTCCTAGGGTTGCCATTGACCCAGACAGTCCAGGTTTTGAACCATGTGTCCAGTTTTCAGGCGGACTGAAACCCGGACACATTACTCAGACCAGGCTGTGGCTCCCCAGGTAACCGAGATAGTCACACACAAATCTGTTGCCATCTGGGAGCTGTAGGCGGCTATCTGGGGGCAGGTTTGGCATCACTTTGGGGCAGGCCAATGATGTCAGCAAGAACAATTTGGCCACACCCACTGCTCGCTGCGGCACGCTTTTCGCACCGCATTACTGCTCTCCTTGAGGGTACCCAAAGGTGTCCCAGGCCACTTAAATGTTCGGGTTTGGCTTGAAGAAAAGGTGGCAACCCTACAGGGAGGGTTTGTGCTTTGGATGCAGTAAGACAAAAGGCTGCCTTATACCTCAGGGGAAGCTCTTGAAAAATCATATTGTGCTGTGTTGATATCTTTGCATTATTATAGTAAGTTTGTATGTTGATACAGTAAATATAAAACTACTGTCTTTATACCAGTTCCAGTAAACTTGCATTCTGGTTGATCACAATTGGTGTGAGACTTGTTCGTGATTCTAACAGGTGGAACAACGGATGCCCAGATAACGGTAAAGGTACACTATATACACATTGTTATGTGGGATTGTTCCGTTTAGTAAAAGTTTCACATCCACACTGTTACACAGCTGTGTCAAGCGGGTTGAGACAAGTTATTTGGGGGTAGTAGAGCAGAGTGCAGGCCCAATCAATTACCAGCAGCTCCTTCGGGGTTAAGTGCTACATAGGCATTTTTGAGTATTTTTTTTTTTTAAAGCGGAGGTCCTCCAAAATTTATTTTTTAAGTCAGCAGCTACAAATACTGCAGCTGCTGGCTTTTAAAATATGGACACTTACCTGTCCAGCGCGCCCGCGATGGCGGCACCCGAGACCGACCCGTGCCTCAGTCCTCGGATGCTGCGCCACTTCCAGGTTCCTTACTGTGCATGCGGGAGTCGCGCTACACAATCAAAATGGACTCTCCTGTCTCCCAGAAGACAGCGGGGGAACAACGGGATGTGATGTAAACCCCCGTAGATAATGCGGCTGTCTATGCCCAGAAGTGGGTGCAAATACCTGTATTATACAGGTATCTGCACCCCCCTCCCGCCTGAAAGGTGCCAAATGTGACACCGGAGGGGGGGGTTTATCCGAAAATGGAGGTTCCATTTTTGTGTGGACCTCCATTTAAACTAAAAAAGTTTAATCTGATTGGCTGGTGTAGACAATTTTTTTTACCCTGGGTTACCATTTTAATAATTATTTTAATAATGACATTAGCTGCACATTCCAGAATGCATTGATTACTGTTGGAGGGTGGCATTTTAAAAAGCGTTCTGGAATCATTTTAATCGGCTTTAGTGATGAGCTGCAAAGTTCCCCCACCATGCATGGATTAATTGTCAGATTCATGTATGTTTTTTGTGCATGTTATTGGTTAATTCTGTGCGGTCCGAACATATGGCAGATCAATGAAATCGAGTAGTCTGAAGAGATTTTGAATAATACATAAATTAATGTTAACTATTCAGTATAGTACATGGCCGGATCAATTGAGACCTCTGAGTACAGGCTGAAGAAAGGGCTGACTGTGCAGTTATATAAACTAAAACTTATAATTAATCATCCCCTTTCACAATTTGCATTAATCTAATGCAATGGTGGAAAATAAATTAGTGTCTGCTAAACATAGATTGCATCACTAGTGTGATTTATGTAATCTTTATATATGAACTTCAACTCTTTCTCCATCACATGAATACAATCTTTATGGCCTTTGGAGAATCACAAAATCTCAATTTAACAGATTATTGCAGAAAATTATTTTGAAATATGGAATGTTTTGGGTTTTTGACACCATGTTCCAACCACAGTCGCAGTAAGTTTCTAAAACATGCATTCTAAAAAATGTTAATTTTTGTTTTGAATGAATGCATAACTAGACCTGAGGATGGTTTTTTTATATATATATATATATATATATATATATATATATATATATATATATATATATATATATATATTTGCCTAGAGTTCTGCTTTAATATTCCCCTGATAGTCATCTTAATTTAAACTTAGAGGGCCAGATTCAGGTAGATCAGAGCATCTTTGCTCTGGAGTAACGCTTCTCATTTACGTTACTCTGCCGAAATTTTAGGAGCAAATTCATGAAGCACTTGCTCCTAAAGTTGCGGCAGCGCATCGCAAATGAGCTGGTGGAATTCAAATTGGGCGGGTACGGGGCGTGTAGTATTCAAACTAAGCGCGATCCCGCGGCGAACGTACTGCGCATGCGTCGAGTGTCAATGCATCCCAGTGCGCATGCTCCAAATTCTGTCAGTGAACGTCAATGACGTCACATCCCCATTCATGAATGTTTTACGCAAGCGACGCGATTTGTTTTTTTCCCGACGCGATGACGACGCCTATACTTAACATAGGATACTCCACTAGGGGGCTGCTTTATCTATACGCCGCGTATCGCTTCCGGAAACGTCGTAAAGTCACTGCGTCATGCCCGAAAAAGATTGTGAATTGCCGATTCCCGCTCATTAACATTTTTTTCTGAGCGTAAATCGGCGGGAACGCCCCCGGCGCCATTTTTAAGTTAAAGTAACGATGCGATGGCGAAATTCAATTGTGCCGATCGCATCGGAACTCCAACCCGGCGTTTCTTGTTTTCTGGTTACAGAAAACAAAAACGCCGGCTTAAAGTGACAGTTAGGCTGGCGGATCCATTGATCCGCCAGCCTAACTCTACCTGAATCTGGCCCAGAAGATTTATTATGGAGTGCTGTGTTATACACTGCATCAGTATAGTGAATGTCGCCTGGACTTTATACAAGTGAGAGGAGGGCGATTTCTGGTTAGAGTCTGGCCTATGTCCAGTAAGAAAAAAGTGATGGATTACATAAAAGCTTCAATGTCTTTATCAAGCAACTCAATATTTTTCATTTAAGCTCGGTGTGCAGCTAATATTTCACATTTAATTGTGATAATCTATATCAGATTGTCCACTTATTTTCTCTTTATCACTCAATCAATATAGTGGTCAGTCATATCATAGAAAAATAAAGGGACCGGCTAATAAGTTGATGGAAAGATGACACAGTTGCCAAAATCACAAAGTAAATTCAAGGGGACTTTTTTTTCTCCTGAGCCAGGGAATCTTAGCTAATCACTGGGACAACTACAGTCCTCAATTTTTAATTTGTAAATTCTATTATGTAGCATTTAACACATAAAAATGCTTTATGTTAAAAAAAAGGACGTCTTGTAGTCCTTCAGGTAACACAGAGAGGGCATAATTACCTAGGCTGGGGCCTCAGTGCAGATTTGAGATCCCCTTTTATTATAACCGTTGATTTCCCTTATTTACTGCCCACTCCCTTTCCTTTACTGCCTAGCAGTGCAAAACACACAAAATGAATGAGAGACACTAGGATAAGTAGCAGAGTGCATGATGATTCCCCTGCAAAAGCAATCTTGTTCAGTACCTGTCCAATTGCACAATCTGCATAGTCATGTTATACAGTGCTGTAAAAAAGTATTTGCCCCCTTCCTGATTGAAAAAACGAAGTTCAGTGCTTGCGGGGGATTTTGGTCCGATGGTTTGTGTACTAACCATCGAACCTGTCCGACGGACAGGTTTTCAGCGGGCAAGTTTTCAAGCATGTTTGTAAATTTTTGTCCGCTGGAGAACGATCGATAGGACATACACACGATCGAACATGTCCGCTGAAACTGGTCTGCGGACCAGTTTCAGCGGACATGTTCGATCGTGTGTACGCGGCCTTACACTTAAATGATTCAGATCATCAAACTAATTTTAATATTACACAAAGAGTAAATCCAAGATGCAGTTTTTAAATTATTATTTCATTTATTAGGGGAAAAAAGATGTTCAAACCTGCCCTGATCCTATGTTCAAACCTGCCCTGATCCTATGTGAAAAAGCAATTGCCCTCTCCCATGCTGAATCATGAATGAACTGTGATAAACCACAATTTTTTGGAAAGCCAAGTTAAATTTCAGTTGCCACACCTAGGCCCGATTACTGCCAGACCTGTTGAATAAAAAAATAACTTAAATAGAAGCTGTCTGACAAGGTGAAGCACACTAAAAGATATCAAAAAGCAACACATCATGCCGTGATCTAAATAAATTTAATAACCGATGAGAAACAAAGTCATTGACAGTCGGGAAAATATTACAAAGCCATTTCTAAGGCTTTGGGAAGCCAGCGAACCACGATGAGAGCCATTATCCAGAAATGGATAAAACTTGGAACAGTGGGGAACCTTACAAGGAGTGGCCGGCCAACCAAAATGACTCCAAGAGCACAACGATGACTCATCCGGGAGGTCATAAAGGAACCCAGAACAACATCTAAAGAACTGCAGGCCTCCCTTGCCTCAGGTAAGATCAGTATTCAACAATGAAAAAGAGACTGGGCAAAAATGGCATCCATGAGAGAGTTCCAAGGCCAAAGCCACTGCTGACTAAAAGAACACAAAGGCTCATCTCACATTTACCAAAAAACATCTTGATTATCCCCAAGACTTTTAGGCAATTATTCTGTGGACTTATGAGACACAAATTTTACTTTTTGGAAGGTGTGCGTCCCATCACATCTGGCATAAAACAAATACAGCATTTCATAACAAGAACATCATACCAACAGTCAGACATGATGGTGGTAGCGTGATGGTCTGTGGCTGCTTTGCAGCTTCAGGACCTGGATGACTTACTATAATTGATGGAACCATAAATTCTGAGCTCCACCAGAAACGAGAATGTCTGCCCATCAGTTCGTGATGACAGTTGGGATATGCAGCAGGACAATGATCCAAAACACAACAACAAGTCCATCTCCAAATGGTTCAAACAAAGCAACATTTTGGTTTTGAAGTGGCCTAGTCAAAGCCCAGAATTAAATTCAATTGAGATGCTGTATTATGAACTTACACGGGCCATTCATGCTGGAAAACCCTTCCATGTGGCTGAATTAAAACAATTCTGCAAAGAAAAGTGGTCCAAAATTGCTCCACAGCAATGTGAAAGACTTATTGCCAGTTATTGCAGTTGTTGCTACCAAGGGTGGCACAACCAGTTATTACGGTTTACCAGGCACATACCAGGTTTAGGGGGCAATTACTTTTTCACATAAAGCCAGGCAGGCTTGGACAGCTTTTTTGCAATAATAAATGAAACCATCATTTAAAAAATGCATTTTGTATTTACTTGGGTTATCTTTGGGTAATAACATTTGTTTGATGATCTGAGTCATTTTAGTGTGACAAATATGCATAAAAAAAAATTAGAAAGGGGGCAAATACTTTTTCACACAACTGTATGTGGACATGTAAACCACTGGAAGTCCCTATTGCCATAGCTCCTAGATTTTCTCAGGACCACAATTTTAAACTACAGATTTAATTTTCTGCGCCCCCTCTGGTGAAATCTGGTCCTGTGACTTGGCCAAAAACTATAATGTTCCTAAGTAGGGCATAAAATCAGGCAAACCTAGGCATGTTAACTTCCCTAGATTTTCACATATTCATTCTTGTTTTTCTATACATTTATAATGGTTAATGGTGCCAGATGGAGAAGGCTAATGATGACTTGTGCACATACTGTACATGCACATGAATGTAATCTAAAACCTTTTTTTCCCAGTGTAGTAAAAAAAAGGAAACGGAAAACGCAGGCTTCAATGATCGGAAGAACCAAGAGCATTAGGTCTCCAGAGAAAACAATGCAAAGCCATTATTGAAATCAGTGATTTTATTTTCAAAATACATTTTTAAATCAATCAGTGCGAGCCAATGCAACACGAAGCATATTTTTGTTTAATTGTTACTAAGATCTGGATTTCCCATTACAGAATGAAAAATAAAAATACTAGGTAAACATTGGTTAAATGTGGCTCAGTTGGGTGAACGTGCAAGCAAATGTGCTTTATAAGTAGCAAATCTCCAGACAGGCAATCAGCAGAAAAAAAATGCAACAAATAATCAAACACCCTTTCTTTCACTGTTTGATAGGTATACCCCAATGGGAATCAGTGTGTTGTGATCATTGTGATGTGATTAGTAAAATCTATTGCTAGGATACACTGTTGACGTCATCATGAAATCTTCTTTACCAGCAAACAAAAAGAAAGCCAGCATGCCAGAATGAAAATCCAAAAGAAGAATTTAATATAGTCCCACATCAGAAAGAAATTCACTTATGTTTGATGGACACAACTGCCCTCTTTATCAAGGTGGCAAGCAGGGACAAAAAGAATGACCAACAGAACAAACATATAGTGTGCCAAGCAAATGAGCAATAAGCCAACAACCTCATATCTGTTTGTAAATGCTCAGTACCAGGCATCATCACCAAACCATGTATAGTTATAAAACGTGCAGGTATAATAATATAAAAAAAAACATAAGAAGCACAATGCAAAACAGCCAAAGAGTGTGATAAATGTATCAGCCAGCTCCTATCCTGTGCTCAGGATAGAAAGTGGAAGTTACAATATACGCTTGCATATGAAGTGAAAAGTGTGAAACACCGCCATGGCACGTGTTCAAATGGAAAGTAGGACATACATACCACCAACTGGAAATGATTGTCTTGTCTACGCATGGGCGAGTCGTATACCCTGTTGTGACGGTGGTAGAACATATCTACCAAAGATACATCAGAATGGTTGCTGGTATGCTGACTGTAATGCCTCGTACACACAACCATTTTTCTTGGCAGAAAAAAAAAAAGTTTTTCCTGACCTGATTCCTTTCCAATCTGACCAAAGCGCGATGACGTACAACACGTACGACGGGACTATAAAGGGCACCGCCTTTTGGGCTGCTTTTGCTGATCCTCGTGTTAGTAAAAGTTTGGTAAGAGACATTACGTGCTTTTCAGTTTTCGTGCTTTTCAGTCAAATACAGCGTGACGAATGTGATATCTCCTTTCCAAACGCTAGTTTTACCAGAACAAGCGCTCCCGTCTCATACTTGATTCTGAGCATGCACGTTTTTTTCCCCTCGGAAGAGCATACACACGACCGTTTTTCGTGGCAAGAAAAAGACTGGAAACACAAAGAGAAAAAAGAGCTGGTTTAAAAAAATTGCAGGCAGTTTTGTTGTCAAGAAAACTACTAGGGAGAATACACACGACCGGTTTTCACGACCAATATAAAATAATGGCAGCTTTCTCGTTGTGAAAACCGGTCGTGTGTACAAGGCATAGGAGAAAAAAATTGAGTTAAAATAATGAAAATGTCAAAAAGAACATAAATGGGAAAACATGAATCACTTCTGTCTGCATCAATGGAGGAATGAACATTCTGCTACCAAAAAACAATTGCAGTGAATTGTCAACTCCATCATCAGTGTTGAAATGAAATATTGAAATAAAAGTTTTCAAAATAAAATAAAAATACAAATACAAAAAAATAATGGCATACAAAGGGATAAAGGATGCTGGGCCTGGAAATGGCATAACACATTGCACAAGGAAAATAATAACAATAGGTGTAAAACAATCCGATACATTCACTTCAAGTGCTAACATCAAAAATTACAAAAAAAAACAAATGCAAACTAATTACTAAGTAAGTAGATGAGCAAATCAGATGAACCCTAGGACGGGAGGTCTATTTTTCAGGTAAAAACACAACAGCGACAAACTGGTGTTAACAAGGAAGTAAACCCCCTTATCCCTTTCAGCCAAGGAAGCTGCCATCTTGGCCTCTGTTTAAACTTCAACTGCCATGAAGCTGCACATGTGATCAGTTCTGACACCTGCCATTTGATAGTTTGACAGTTTTGTTAAGAGCACAACCAGTGTGACAGTACATTTCTGGCACATGACGGAAATGTAACTGTAAATTTTGGGAAAAAAAAAAAATGTTTTGTTTACTTTTTGCTATATTAAATATCCCCCAAAAATATATAAAAAAACTAATTTCTTTCTCAGTTTAGGCCGATATGTATTCTTCTACTAAATTGCAATAAGCATATATTGATTGGTAATGATGGTGATCTGCGATTTTTATTGTGACTGCAACATTATGGGAATGTAACTGTTTTTTTAAACTGTTAAACTGATGGGAACGCTTCCACTTTAACCACTTCAGCTCCAGAAGAATTTACCCCCTTCTTGACCAGAGCACTTTTTGCGAAATGGCACTGCGTCACTTTAACTGACAATTGCGCGGTCATGCGACATGGCAGCCAAGCAAAATTGACGTCCTTTTTTTCCCACATATAGAGCTTCCTTTTGGTGGTGTTTGATCACCACTGCGGTTTTTATTTTTGGCGCTAAAAAAATCATACATTTTGAAAAAAAATATATATTTTTTAATTTTTGCTATAATAAATATCCCCCAAAAAAATATAAAAACATTTCTTTCTCAGTTTAGGCCGATACATATTCTTCTACATATTTTTGGTAAAAAATAATAATAATCGCAATAAGCGTATATTGTTTGGTTTGTGCAAAAGTTATAGGGCCAGATTCACGTACATTGGCGCATTTTTTGACCAGCGTAGCGCACCTCCTTTACGTTAGACTGGCACAATGTAGAGGCGCAATCACCGTATCCTCGTAGTATTTGCGCAGAAATTAGCGCCGGAGTAACGTTAATTCCGAGGCGTAAGGCGGAGTAATTCAAATTGGGAAGGACGTGGGCGTGTTTCATTGAAATGAGCCGTGACCCCATGCAAATGAAGGGCCGGCCGGCCGGCTCGCGCATGCGCACATGAAGCAGACCATGGTCAGCACCTCTGTGCGCATGCTCCCAACTCGGGAACGGCGCAATCAGTGAAATTGGAAGTGGACCCGGGCAACTTAGTGAACTACACAGACAGCTTAAATAGACAGAGACAAACGCCCTTCCTTTGCAAAAGTACATCCCTTTGTATCCCTTCCTATACAGCAAGGTGCTTTTGTTCTGTTGTTTGTAGCGTTTGTTTGTTTGTTTGTTTATGACGTGTCTTTGAGATATTTGGGGACTGTTTTGCAGAGTGATTTGTGTCTTTTATGTGTTTTCTTTGTTGTTATTTTTTTTTTTTAATTATATTTTTGCTGGGAATTTTTAATTTTTGCTGGTCAATTTTTAATTTTTTTTGGTTCTGTTTGTGAATGATTTTGGAATGTGGGGGTGACATTCCTGCCGGAAAAGGGGTGTCACCCTCATTTGTGGTGGAGAAGTGATCCCTAGGTCCGTGTGAATGGTGTATGAATGTACAGTGACATAATTGGAGCCGTGGCGTGGCGTTGCTGCTCACAAATCTTGCATGGTGGGCTTGTGCCAATCCAATGTGATGAGGATGTGGTGTGTATGATCTAGGGACCATAGTGGTGTGCATGCATGCATTCTCATTGTGCCATGATTAATGTGTGTGTTTAACGTGCAAAGATGCCTAATGTGAGCTGGCTCCTGGCTGTTCTTCCCTCAGAAGACGGGGTAGCCTCGGTTAGGGGGGGATTGTCTGGTTCAGGGGTCAGGTCATCACTTATGTCAATCTCCAGGCCCTTTCTCACTGCGAAGTTGTGCAGCATGCAACATGCACCGATGATCTGGCATACAAAGTTTGGGGAGTACAACAGGGTACCATGGGGGGGTTCCGTATAGGAGTCATGAGATGGGGTCCCAGTGCATATGCAGAGTCACCCTGAAGGGATAAGACAGGAGGATGTTAGTAGTGCATGTGCCCCTTGTGATTTCAGCATCATGGGGGGGACAGTCATGCCTGCCACCCATGTCACTCACCAACCAGCCAGCTGTCCCCATACATGTTCTGTTCGAAATCTGTGGGGATGGGGCTAGGATTGTATATGTAGCTGTCATGGGTGTCATGGGTGGTGTCATGTGTTGGGCTGGTGATGTCCTCCTGCAGGGTTGTGGTTAATTCCAGGATGGCATGAAGGGTGAATCTGAAGATGCGAGACACCTCAGAATCTCTCATGCCAAAGATGTCTATGCGTGTGTGATATATCAAGTGAAGAGTGAGGGGCTTGTATCAGATTAGATCATTATATCCATCAAGGTTTTAAAGGGCTATTGAAAGATAGTGAGACCGTGTTTGTAATTTGTATGTATGTTATGTATTGATGTATATATATATATGAATATTTTTTGTAAAAATGTTTATAAAAGCAAAGAATGTTTTTTTGAAAAAAAAAAATTCCTCTCCCGTGCCCTCCTCCGTGCCCTCCTCCGTGCTCTCCTCCTTCTTTGCTCATCTAAAGTCAGTAGTATAGCTATGAGCATGGATGCCCCTGGCATGTTGGCATACAGTTTGTTGGGCAGCAAGTGTGACTGCTCAGCTCCTCACTAACAGTGTTGCTTTTATATGGTCTAATTTTAGACAGGACATGCAGCTGTTGCGCACAGCGCGTAGCCTGCGCTGCACCAACGTTCTTTTGTGGATCCCCGTAACTCCCTCATTTGCATATTTGAATAGCAAATCAATGGTGTGTCTAGCGCAGTTTTGCGCGGAAAGGATACATCGGTCTATTGAAATTACGCTGGTCAAAAAAAAGTAAATTTCTTGCGTATCTCGTTTTGGGGATGCGGCGCATCGAAACGCATGCGCAAATTTAGACTTACGCCGCGCATCTCCTGTAACGCCGGCGTAATCGCTCTGTGAATCTGGCCCATAGCTTCTACAAAATAGGGGATAGATTTATGGCATTTTTTATGATTATTTTATCAGTAATGATGGCAATCTGTGATTTTTATTGTGACTGCGACATTATGGCGGACACATCTGACACTTTTGACACCATTTTGGGACCATTGTCATTGATACAGCAATCAGTGCTATACAAATGCACTGATTACTGTGTAAATGACACTGCCAGGGAAAGGGTTAAACACTAGTGGGCGATCAAGGGGTTAAGTGTGTCCTAGGGAGTGATTCTAACTGTGGGAGGGGGGTGGTCTCACTACAGAATGACAGAGATCACTGCTCCTGATGACAGGTAGCAGTAGATCCCTGTCATGTTGCCAGGCAGAACAGGGAAATGCCTTGTTTACATAGGCATCTCCCTCATTCTGCTGCTCCGTGACATGATCACGGGCCCCCGGATAAACATTGAATCCGCGGGACCCACAGGCACGGTCACAGAGTACGCAGTGGGCGTGCACCCACTAAGTCACGATTTAAAGGGGACATACCTATACACCCATTCGTGCAGCTGTACCATTGTCCCGACGTACATCGTTGTACGTTGGTCGGCAAGCGGCTAAGACTTCTCTGCCTTACATTCCGTTACATATGGTTCCAGAAAACTGTCTCTGTCACAATCTCAGTATTGTTTGGAGACATGACCATGTCTTGTAATTGATGTACTGTGTCTAGTGTTGTGCCTTCTCAAAGTACATGCCCCCCTGAAGACGCACAACGTGCGAAACATATGTCGGCGGCTTCTACTCTGGCATCCAGCAAGGCTTACAAGCCCTCCGTCTGAGCCTACCTGAACCCACCAAGTTCGGACCTGTCTGCTACCCACAAATTTTCGGTGGTCCATTGGAGATACAGGCTGTGATACGCTATATTCCCAGTGCCAGGCAGGCACCAGCTGGGGTAGGAGGCCATTCGGCTGTGTGTTAATTTTTCATTTGATTTTAATAAAACGTTATTGCACCATGATTTTCTTCATTCATATTTCCATGCATCGATGAGCGTACCTGCTAGCATTGTGGAACTGGTTGGTCCAGCATGCCCATAGTGTTCAGGCACTTATCCTGACCTGCCCATCAGACCTACTTTTAAAAGAGAGGTCTAATCATCTGGTAAGCATCTAGCACTTCCCCAGCACCTGAGGTGGAACACAAATTATTCAATTGGTGAAGGCTTTGCACATCCCAGAACCAGCACATCACAATCCTGTTATAATTGTACACGGACTCTTTCCAATATATATTTTTTAATAGAAGATTTTTCCGACATCCCACTATTACAATTTGTTGTATCTATGTGTTTGGGATTCCAGGTGGACGTTATCACTTACTAATTATTGTTAAACCTTTATCATTGTTTTTCCATTGCTCTAATACTTTTTGGTACACTATCAATCACATAGTCACTACTAGTGAATATTTCTGTATTTAGTCCCAGTAGCGCCCTCTATTGTTTCCTTCATTCATCACTATTTATAGTCACACACTATATCACTGAGGAGCAGCACAATATTGGTTTAATATCTCCACAATAGTGGAGATCACGAATTATTTGGTTGTGGCGCGGAATACATATATATTTTTTCCTTTGCATGCTTACAAGTTTGTCATGATTAATAGGTTTGTTCAGGCTATGAACATTTTGGCTCTATTCACACCTAGGCGTTTTGGGTGTTTTTCTGCTCTAAAAATGCCCAACATCATAAATCCCATTCATTTGAATAGCCCCTGTACTCATTTCAGAGCGTTTTGTCCTCTGAAGCAAAAAGCTTGAAGCTCGAAAAAAGTACAGGAGCTTATTTTTGGGCAGATTACAGGCATTTTCTGCTTTTTACATTGGTGACCTTTTGACCTCTACAAAATCGCGGTAACATCGTGGAAAAAAACAAGGCAGAAATCGCGTGAATTTCTGCCTGAAAACAAAATGCCTAGGTGTGAACAGAGCTGAAAGGCTTTACGTTTGTTACTGTAGTGTTTTTGGAACTGCTATTTAAATGGACCTCAGGTTTTTCTACTATGCGCTAGCAAGCAGAGGCCTCATAGTTTTTACATCATTTGTAACTGTGTAGAGAAGGCTTCCTTACCTCAGCACAGTTCTTTATTGCCTATCAATATGGACCACATTTTTTATTTAAATGTTATTAAAGAAAATTATGGGGTTGTCCTTAGTAGAACTAGTGTGTTGAAAGAGGTTAAATAATTACCGGTAGTTGTAAGCCTTGATAAGTGCTTTTTAACCTCCCTGGCGGTATGATTCTTTCAGATTTTAGGTGCTGAAAGCGGTACCATTATTTGCAAGGAAATTTAGCGTTTTATACTGTTGGCTTGTAATTCTTAGGAATAACTCACTTAAATCTGACCAAACAAGAGTCTAATAGGCATCCCGGTATGACATTTATTTTTAAATAAAATTATAATATAATAAATAATTATAAATAATTATAACAAATGATAATATAATTATAATAAAAATTATTGCAGAATTGTCGCTGTCATTATTATTTTTTTTATGACAAATTTCCCCACAAATTGCTTTTGCTCAATTCTGTAAGTGATTATAATTTATTATCGCTGTTTTTTAGTTGCTCTAAAACCACTTTTGACATAAAGGGACACTTTTGGTTGCTATGGACAATCTACAGTTTGCAGGCAGAAAGAACCGTTTTTATTTTATAAAAGAACATGTAGGACACTGGGCAGACCACTAGGGACAAGGGGGGGGTGTATTTTTTACATACAGTACTGTAATCTATAAGATTACAGTATACTGTATGTATAGTGTTTGTTTACTTTTTTTAATCTGGTGCCGATCTCCGCCCCCGTGCGTCGTAACGTCGCAGGGAACGGAGTTCGGCGGCACACGGGGACACTGTGTGAATCGAGCAAGCACCCGCTCGCTCACACAGCGCGGATGCATCGCTGGATCCAGGAACAAGGTAAGTAAACCTTGCCTGTGGACAATGCAAGGCGAGCCCGAGTCTGACTCGGGGTTACCGATCGCAGCATGAAAATTTAACCCTGAGTCAGACTTCGGGAAAACCGCCAGGGGGGTTAAGTACATGTGAGGGGTATTCTCTTTCAAACTCTTGTTTCTCATAAATTCAGTCTGAATATTCCTTTTTTTAAGATTGTAAACAATTGTAAATATAATGAATTGGGAAAAAGGGGAGTATCTCCTTCAGATGTTTGAAGTGAGCACTGGAGAAATGAAGAATAGTATTCCGATCTGTATTCTTGGAAATAAATGTTTGTAGAAATCTTACCATTATCCAAGAACTTACAGTATTTTGGCAAAAATTGTATTGAATTCAAAGTTAGAATGTACACAGTTTATAAAATTAAAATATAAAAACTGAGTAAAGGAACTTCTCCAAATCACAAAAATATTATTTGTAAATTATTTCCAAGCTTGTATATTATGCTTATACATAGACAATGGGAAAATGTGATTTTCTTCAAGAAGTCCCACAAAAAAATTTCCCCTAGTGGTTAACCCCTTCACTGTCCGTCACATTTGTACAGTAAATCAGTGCATTTTTATAGCACTGGTCGCTGTATAAATGTAAATGGTCCCAAAATAGCGTCAAAAGTGTCCAATGTGTCGCAGACACAATAAAAAATTGCAGATCGCCGCCGTAACTAGTAAAAACAATTATAATAATAAAAATGCCATAAAACCATCCCCTATTTTGTAGACGCTATAACTTTTGTGAAAACCAGTCAATAGATGCTTATTGTGATTTTTTTTACCAAAAATATGTAGAAGAATACGTATCGGCCTAAACTGAGGAAAAAAAAAATTTTATATGTTTTTGGGGGAAATTTATTATAGCAAAAAGTAAAAAATATAGATTTTTTTTCAAAATTGTTGCTCTATTTTTGTTTATAGAGCAAAAAACAAAAACAGAGGTGTTAAAATACCACCAAAAGAAAGATCTATTTGTGAAAAAAAAGGACGTCAATTTTGTTTGGGAGCCACGTCGCATTACCACGCAATTGTCAGTTAAAATTACGCAGTGCTGAATCGCAAAAAAGTGGCCCGATCAAAATGTAAAAGGGGGAAGGGGAAAACATAAAGGCACTCACATATGCCATCATCCGTAATATTCGATAGAAAAGTTTAGTGACTGCTAAAAAAACAGTAACAAGGCGGACTTTAAAGGCAAATACGGGAAAAAGATTTTATAGAAAAAATATACTTTAATACAAAAATGTATTTTTTGTATTAAAGTATATTTTTTTCTATAAAATCTTTTTCCCGTCTTTGCCTTTAAAGTCCGCCTTGTTACTGTTTTTTTAGCAGTCACTAAACTTTTCTATCAAAAAGTGACCCGATCATTTGGCAGCAAAATCCTCCGGGGTTGTCAAGGCGGTTTGTGGTGCTCAGATGAAGTGTAGTTCCGCTTTCATAAGATTATTTACAATAAGCAAATCGTTTTCACGTGTTTATATAAAATCATAAAAGGACTATATTTACCCAAGAGTGAATCCCCTCTCTCATCTATAAAGCTGAACTCCAGGAAAATATAATATACACAAATTAATGCCACCAGTGTAACCTGCCTGGGTATTAACTGTTTTCAATCCTTTTATTTGACCGCAATCAGATTTCTAGAAGGGGTAGGACTGAAAGCATTTGTGCTACATGCAGATGTGCTGACCATGACATGCTGATATAAGAAGCCAGCAGTGAACAGACAGATGAACCTATCAGTCTCCTGCTGCTCCCTCTTGTCTGTAGGCTGGCGATGGAGAAAGGACACCTCCATATCCCGTCTACATCTGTAACAGAGACATTTCTGCCATCTTCCTGGCTTTGCAGTCAGTGCAAGGGTGATGTGTAAATTTGTGTATTGGATGGCCAAAAATTCAAGTCCTTTGGCAGGTAAAACTGCTTCTTTACATGTATTTTATCCATGTATTTAGCTGTTTGCCTGAAGTTCAGCTTTATCTTTTAGACCCCTTTCACACTGGGGCGCTTTGCAGGTGCTATTACGCTAAAAATAGCGCCCTGAAACAGCCGCTGCTGTCTCTCCAGTGTGAAAGCCCTCACTGGTTTCACACTGGAGCGTTGCACTAGCAGGATGGTAAAAAAAGTCCTTCTAGCAGCATCTTTGGAGTGGTGAAGGAGCGGTGTGTTTACCACTCCTTCACCGCTCCTGCCCATTGAATCAATGGGCACTGCGGCTATACCAACGGCAAAACGCCTCTGCAGAGGCACTTTGCGTGATTATAACCCTTTCTCGCCCGCTAGCGGGGGGTAAAATTGCTCTGTTAGCGGCCGAATATCGCAGCGAAATTGACGGTAAAGCACCGCTAAAAATAACGGTGCTTTACTGCTGATGCTCCCACCACCCCAGTGTGAAAGGGGCCTTAGGGTTTTGCACAGATGGGTTTTAAGGGCCAAGAATCAGTGTTTCTCTTTGGAGGGTAGAATGAGTGTTTGTGATCAGTAGGGGCCAGCAGCCTCTACAAATCAATGACAGGCTGAAAAGTGGCACAGCTGTTGGCAGGGGACTGCACATTAAATGGCTACAGGCAAAAAAACATTCCAGAATGTAGGCGGTTTGCTTACAGGGCCAACCATCTGCCCCTAGGTGCATGTAACCGATTAATGTATGGTCATATTTTTATTATTATAATACAGGCTTTACATACTGCCAACAGTTTGCGTGGTGCTTTACGTTAGGGCAAACAGTACAGTTATAATACAATTCAATACAGGAGGGATAAGAGGGCCTTGTTCGTTAGAGCTTACAATCTAAAAGAGAGGGTTTAAGTGATACAAAAGGTAATAACTGTGGGGGATGAGCTTATGAATAAAATTAAAGTACAATTGTTAGGTGGAGGCAGGATAGGCTTTTTTGAAAAGTTTTCAGGGACCGCCTAAAAGTGGATAGAGTTGGAGATAGTCTGACAGATTGGGGTAGGGAATTCCAAAGGATAGGAGAGGCTTGGGAGGTGAATATGGGAGGAGGTGACGAGTAAAGCTAGAGAGCAGGAGGTCTTGGGAGGAACAATGAGAACGATTTAGTTGGTATTTTGAGTTTAGGTTAGTGATGTAGCTGGGTGCCAAGTTGTGGATAGCTGTGTACATTATTGTTAGTATTTGGAATTTTATAAATTGGGTGAGTAGTAGACAATGGAGGGATTGGCAGAGAGGGGTCATATGCTGGGCCAGACTTATCATTGGGCTTAACTGGGCTCAAGCCCATGGGCCCCCGCCCAGTAGGGGGGCCCTGCCCGTTAAATTTTTTTCAATAATATGCCAGTCATTTAATTTTTAATTTAAAGTGTGTTGATTAGTCTACCGTTTTTACTTGTTCTAGGGACATTTTTGCCCTCCGTCCAAGTAGACAAACTGTCTTTCTTTTATTATTACCCTTGTGAAGCTATTTTTGCACTATTATGCCCGGTGTCTGTCTATTTGCTGGATGTGGCATGTTACTTTGGCTCCAATTGCTGGATTTGCCCTTTGAATACATTGCACTCTGACTTGTGTCAGTGCTTTTTTGTGCCCATGCACAGTATACATCATGCCCTTTGGGACAACGCTATGTTTACTATTGATGACTACGCGTCATCATTATGCGACGCGGCCACGATGACGTCATTACGCATGGTCATTCTTCTGCACATGTGCGGGCATCCGAATGACACTATTTATAGCTGCGGCGACTACCGCTGGACAGACGTGACGCCTTGTACGGCGAAATTATATGATCCCTCTCCATCTGACAGGTACAGCGGAAGCTCTTTCCTTGCCAGGCTCTTTGTGGTGATATTGGGTTATTTATCCCCACACACACACATTAATTTTATGCTGTATTGCTTCCCTAGGCATACCCCTTTGAGGTGGAAGAAAACATAGCTTGTGTATGTATCATTTTGTTCTATATAAAGTAATGTATAGAAGGTAGGGCCCAAAAGTGGCTCAAGCCCAGGGGCCCCCACCAGCCTAAGTCCTGCCCTGGTCATATGGTATATAGTCGCTGACAGCTGAGATGCCCATCAGTAGGGATGAGCTTTGCGTTCGAAACGAACGTATGTTCGAATCGAACATCGGTCGTTCGATCGTTCGACAATTATCGAACAAAAACGATCGTTCGCGGCAAATTCGAGTGAAACAAAACGGCCCATAATTCACTGCGGCATTGCGCCCAGGTGATTGGCCAAACATGCACTATGGCCCTGCATGCTTGGCCAATCACAGCACGCAAAAAAAGGAGAGCCATAATTGGCCAAAGCCTGGGTGCTTTGGCCAATTATGGCTCAGGGCTTTAGCACACACCCCACACTATATAAGGCCGTCTGCTGGGTGGCCTTGTGTAGTGTTTTCCAGCGCTGAACAGGGATCATTTAGAGAGACAGAGAGAAAGTCTTTTTATATAGCTAGATAGAGCAGGCAGGCTAGTCAGTTTAGCTTAATTTACAGTGTGTAGAGGATATATATACATCCTTAGGAGTTGTACATATATTTATACACTGTATAGCTTAGCTAGATCAGTTCTTCCTAATTTACTGGCAGGCAGGTGATTGTGCTATTTAAAGACGTTGTCACAGGTATAGACACCCAGCAGGTACAATAGCAGTGATTTTAATGATGCTTAAATTAATAAAAATAGAACAATTCCTTTAAATATTGTACCTGCAGTGCTGGGTGTCTATAGTTTGCCTGTGAAAACGTCTTTGAAAACCCGGGTCTTGCCCGAGGGAACATAAATCAATGGAATTTTTTTTTTAAACTGTCGTTTTTTCAGGAGCAGGACTACTATCAATAGAAAAAAAGTTTTAAAAACTGTAGTTTTTTTCAGGAGTCCTGCTCCTGAAAAAACGACCGTTTTTAAAACTTTTTTCCATTGATACATGTTCCTTGGGGCAAGACCCGGGTTCTGAAAGACGTTTTCCAACAATAACTTGAACATTGGTCTTTAAAATGATCGTTTTTGAATTCGAACGTTCGAGTCCCATAGACTTCAATGGGGTTCTAAATGGTCGGACTGTTCGACGGTTCTGGTGCGAACCGAATGCGGGGGTGTTCGGCTCATCCCTACCCGTCAGCCTGCTATCAGTTTGTACAGGCTGCTTGCTGTAACTGATCACACAGCTGTGCTGCCCAATGCAGAGAATTGCTAAATCTTGGTGGTATATACAGCACTTATTGGCCATTTGAGTTCTTATAGTAAATGACATCAGTGTTTTGCAAGTTTTGTACAACTTATTCAACATATGCCTTTGTTTTCCGAGACAGTTCATTTATTGAAAGCTAAAAATGATACTTCTCAGTTTTACACTGCTCTCTGTGGAGCAATGCACCATAAAGTGAATTGCCGTCTATTACTTGTTTTAATAATTAAAGCAAATCCTTCCAGCGTCAACTGTTTCTGCATTAGTGTTTCTAGCCTGCAAGGTGACATATTGAGCTGTATTACAAAAATAATTACCCTGATTGTTACTTAATCCACCTCTGCTTGCTTAATGTGGCAGTGCTATCAATGTATTGCGATTAAACTTTTATCAGTTTCATTCCAGTTTTCAGTTTTTTTTTTCCAGCTGGTTCTCTTTATACCGGAGCAAATGGATCCGACTCAGGTGAAGAAAAAAGGCAAGTTTAATATTTGGCAAGGGTAAAATGTTCTGATCTTAAGCAGACAAAATTATAATAAGCTGAATTCAATTTGCTAACTCCCAGATGGCTTATACTGTACCTACTAGAAAAGTACAAAATGTAGACATGTGTGCCCTGTGACCTGATAAGAACACGATGTATAATTACATCCAATGTTGGATGGGTCAGTCTCCCTGAGAGAGGCGCAGGGAATAATTTGAGAGCTGATTTTGAAATCTGCATTTGACTGGTTATTGAGTTATTTTTTATCTCTGTAGATTGGATTAAAGTAATAATATAATCATTTTCACTAGAATATTAACACTATGATGAGCCCTGTGAAGATCTCAAGCTGAAGACCCACCACCCTCACATTATTTAAGTCTGTTTACCCTATGAAAATCTCATGATGGTTGGTTTGCCACTTGAATCTGAATATGTTTTCAAACTTTGATTGAACCTCTTAGCAGCTGAAAGATGAAGTTGCCAGTATTCAGATTTTTATGTAATCATTTACCTAAACGGGTCCTCCTCCCCCACACTGAAAAGCTTATCTCTATCAAACACATTTGTGGGTGAGTAGGTTGAGCCAGGTATGTGCAAGACTGTATCTGCAAAAATTCACTTTATCTCTCCCTGCTGCTCTCTGTGCATATATTCAGAATGTTCCCTGTAAAAAATTTTCTCCATCACATCTCATGGCATGCTTTCTTTAGCTTATATTTCTTGTATTTCCACATTTGCAGTCAATTTGGATATGCGTTCCAATTCATACAGCATACCTAAAACGATATAAAAATATTTCTTACCTTATGGCCTCATACACATGAACGTTTTAAAAAAACGGACTGTAAAGCTAGTACCGACTTCAGAAAAAAACGAGTGCTAAAAACGCGATTTTATCTGCGTTTTGCATTGGTGTCAATGCGCGTTTAGCTGCACTAGCTTTCAGCCACATTTCTCTGGCTCTATTCAAAATCAATGGTTTCCTATGGGAGTCCAATGATTTGAATAGAAGTCACACCAGGAGTTGGATCAAGATGATCCAACTTGCGGTGCGACTTGTGTGCTGAGAATTTTGAAGGGGAACCCTGCCAAAATGCAAAAAAAAAATTGCGTGAGGTTCCCCCCAAGATGATACCAGACTCTTTGGTCTGGTATGGATGTTAAGGGGAAACCCCATGCATGAAGGTCCCCCTAAGATCTATACAAGACTCTTATTTGAGCACGCAGCCCAGCAGGTCAGGGAAGGGGGGGTGAGCGAGCCCCCCTTCTGGACCATACCAAGCCACATGCCCTCAACATGGGGGGTGGGTGCTTTGGGGAAAGGGGGGCCTGCGACCCCCACCCCAAAGCACTTGTCCCCATGTTGATGGGGACAAGGGCCTCTTCCCAGCTTGGTATGGTCCAGAGGGGGCAATTGCTAGTTCCCCCCTTTCCTGACCTGTTGGACTGCGTGCTTGGATATGGGTCTGGTATAAATCTTGGGGGGGACCCCCACGGCATTTTTTGGCCAGGGGTTTCCCCTTAGGATCCATACCAGAACAAAGGGTCTGGTATCGCCTTGGGGAGGGGCCTCCTGCAATTTTTTTTTACATTTTGGCAGGGTTCCCCTTCAAGATTCTCAGCACACAAGTCGCACCGGAAGTCGGACCATCTTGATCCGACTTCTGGTGCGACTTCTATTCAAATCAATGGGCTCCTATAGGGAACCATTGATTTTGAATAGAGTCAGAGAAACACCGGACGAGGCTTACCGCTGTGTATACAGTGGTAAGCCTTGTTATACCACGTTTAACACCTTTTCCTGGCGTCTGGTGTTTTTACAGCTCTAGAGCTGGAGCCTCAGAACGCGTTGGTCCTGTTTTTTTGGAGTTTAAAAAGGCCAATGCATGTTACAGCACAAAAAGGCCATTATATGAGGCCATTGAATAACATGGAATGAAGTTTTTAAGCTGCTAAAAAAAAAGCTCAAAACGCGGCTGTAAAAACGTCCGTGTGTATGAGGCCTAAAAGTTTCTTAGGCCCCGTACACACGAGCAGACAGATTTGTTCAAATCGGTCGGACAGACCGATTTGAACAAATCTGTCTGCTGGGATGTATTGGTTTGATCATGTATACACGATCAAATCAAAATCCCCGCCGGTGAATTACTTCCGCGCATGCGTCGAATCCATTCGATGCATGTGCGAGAAGATATGTCTGCTGGTTAGCGTACTAACCAGCAGACATATCGGGCAGACGGATTCCCAGCCGACAGATTTTAAAGCATGCTGGCTGGCCAAATCCGTCGGCTCACCCGTTCATCAAATCTGTCTGCTGGGACGGTCGGGCCGACTGTTTCCAGCAGATAGATTTGATCGTGTGTACGCGGCCTTAGGCTTCATGGCTGAATGCAAGCATTTCTGAATAAGTTAAAGTATAACAAAAGGCATAACCCTTTTTTTAGTTTTGGATGGCGTGGAGAGGGATTAGAATGCCTGTCAGGTTTTTATTGCTGTCTGTTCCCACATTTAGGAGATTCACCCTCTTTGTAATCCCTGTTTGCTATTATCATTGAAAGTCAAAGTAGAAGAAAATCCCACATTTTGGGATGTCCCCAGAAAAGTATTAGAGGGGAAATCTTCCAATTGGGGACACTAGTACTGGTAACCTGGGGGTCCCTAAGGAATTCCCTTGATTTGCAGGGATTTCCTCTCATGTTTTGCTTGGCTATGGGACAGAAAGTGAAGGCAAATCTCCAAAATGGACAAAGATGGTGAAAAAAAAATCTGACAAGGGTTATAACCCTCACTTACTCTATCCAAAATGAAAAAACTCCAAAATTGCCTATAATTCTACTTTAATGCCGCGTACACACGGTCGTTTTTTGCGATGAAAAAAAACGACGTTTTTTAAAACGTCATTTAAATTGATGGTGTGTGGGCAAAACGTTGTTTTTTGTCTTCAAAAAAACGACCAAAAAAAAATTCCAACATGCTTGAATTTTTTGTGTCGTTTTTCAAAACGTCGTTTTTTGTTTCACAAAAAGTCACCGTGTGTAGCAAAAACGTCGTTTAAAACGACGTTTTTCAACCCGCGCATGCCCAGAAGCTAGTTATGAAGCGAGCTTCAATGGAAAAGTGTGGTGAACGTAACCTCGTTTTTTGTGAAAAAAACTATGGTGTGTATGCAACATCGTCTTTGAAAGTGACGTTTCAAAAACGTCGTTTTTTACTTCACAAAAAACGTCGTTTTTTTTCATCGCAAAAAACGACCGTGTGTACGTGGCATCAGGGTGTGTCTGTCCCAAAAGAAAGGCTAAGGACTGACCCTTTATACAACAGTGTTAAAATGTAGTATACAAAAGATTAATGAGATCCGCCAGTACACCTAGGGTTAATTATGGCAAATACAGCTCCCCAGCCCATCCTAAACAAAGAGACCTAAGTAGGATTTTTCAGTGCTGGAGTTATCAGGAAATAGCTTCTTAAATCATAAGTAGCAGATTTAAAAAAAATGTATTAATTTATGTTATCTGAATGGGAACATATGACACATATAAAGAAGGTATTAGGCGGCGTACAGACGATCGGACATATCCGATGAAAACGGTCCGCGGACCATTTCCATCGGATATGTCCGATCGGGAGTTTGATCCGATGGCGTGTACACACCATCGGATCAAATTCCCCGCCGCCGGACGGCGCGGTGACGCGGCGGTGACGTTGACGCCGCCGCGTCACCGCCACGTCACCGCACCAGGAAGTAAAACACTTCCGCGCATGCGCCGAATCCATTCGGCAGCGGCGCGGCGGCGGTGGGGGCCGACATGTCTGCTGGTAAGTGTACTAACCAGCAGACATGTCGGGCGGAAAGATTCCACCGGATAGATTTCAAAGCTTGCTTTAAAATCTGTCGGGTGGAGAAATCTGTCCGCTAGCCCATACACACGAGCGGAGATGTCTGCTGAAACGGTCCATCGGACCGTTTTCAGCGGACATATCCCCTCGTGTGTACGCCGCCTTATACTAATTTGTCTGCTACACATTCGGACTGGTTTAAATGCATTAGCTCCATGTGAATGGCTTAGGTAGATCAACCTAGGGTCAAGTTACTATCTAGGTATTTGGGGGCAAAGGACCAGTTGGCCCTCCTAGGTCTCTTCCCCTATTCTGCCTTTATTTATTTTCTCTTAGGTGTGTCTTCTGCTCCTTCTTGCTTACGTACTATCCCTTTCCCTTTTTTATGATCCTAAATCCCCCCCCTTCCTGCTTCCCCATGACCTCTCTAGCATCTCCCCCTCCTGGTGCCACCCTTCTTCCTATCCTCAGGGATTAGCTGATTTGATTTAGAAATTAGTGAGTGAGTGAGTGAGTAACTTGTATAGCGCTACAAATGCGAACTAAATCGCCTCAAGGCGATTTTCAAAAAAATGAGGGTTATTTTTAATTTTTTTTCCTGTGTGTATTCCGGGACATTAAACAATGTCTCCAATTATATCTCTTGTATGTATATTAACCAATGTTTAATCACTTACACTTTACTGTAAATTGTCCATGGGAGAAATCAAAAGTGCTAATTGTAAAGGCTTATATGCATGGTATTGTCATACAAAGTGTTTGGGGACCTGGGTCCTGCCCCAGGGGACATGTATCAATGCCCTTGTCCCCATCAACATGAGGACAGAGCCCCCCTGCCCCAAAGCACCCATCCCCCCATGTTGAGGGCATGTAGCCTGGTATGGGTCAGGAGAGGGGGCGCCACTTTACAGGCATACTATAAAAACCGAGGGTGCAATCAGTGCAAAAAATCAAACTAAAATATATAATAAACCCCCCTTATGCAAGCTGGACACTAAGGAATTTTCACAAAATTCAAATAGCAATGGTAGATAAAGATATAAGTGCAGAGCAAAAAAAACAATTAATAATAAATCTAAAATAAATCAAAAGAGATGATATAGCAGTCCAGAGAGACGATAAACAGCCAGATCCACAAGTAGTATTCCACCAGTACTGAAACAGTCCACAGTAGCGTGGCAGTCCCTCCACCTCCGGTCTAAACATTCTCACCTTATGGAATGGACCCCTGAGCAAACAGGTGGTCATGCAAGCGGGTATCAAAAGAGTTAACACAGACCAATGGATTGATAAGATTACTTTTATCTCCCCTATGTGAGTAGTGTGTGTTTAAACACAATAATACATTTATTGCTTAAACGGTGAGCACTTAGATCTTTTCTTTCCATCCATGACCTGGCGTCCCATGCTGAGTTTTAAGGAGACGTGAGAGAAGTTTTTGGTCCGTAACTCTTTTGATACCCGCTTGCATGACCACCTGTTTGCTCATAAGGTGAGTGTATTTAGTTAGACAGGAGGTGGAGGGACTGTCACGCGACTGTGGACTGCTTCAGTACTGGTGGAATACTACTTGTGGATCTGGCTGCTTATCGTCTCTCTGGACTGCTATATCATCTCTTTTGATTTCTTTTAGATGTATTATTATTATTATTATAATTTTTTTGTTATTTATTAATTGTTTATTTTATTTACTATAGACACCCCCAGGTACGAAATTTAAAGGATTATTTCACTTTTATTGTTTCACTTTAAGCATTATTAACCACTTGCATACTGGGCACTTACACCCCCCTCCTGCCCAGGTAAAATTTCAGCTTCCAGCACTGCGTCGCTTTAACTGACAATTGCGCGGTCGTGCGACGTGGCTCCCAAACAAAATTTACGTCCTTTTTTCCCCACAAGTAGAGCTTTCTTTTGGTGGTATTTGATCGCCTGTGCGGTTTTTATTTTTTGCGCTATAAACAAAAAAGAGCGACAATTTGGAAGAAAAATACAATATTTTTTACTTGTTGCTATAATAAATATCCCAATTAAAAAAAAAAAAAACACATATTTTTTACTCAGTTTAGGGCGATACGTATTCTTCTACATATTTTTGGTAAAAAAAAATCGCAATAAGCGACTGGTTTGCGCAAAAGTTATAGCGCTTACAAAATAGGGGAGAGAATTATTATTTTTTTTTTTTTTTTTTTTTTTACTAGAAATGGCGGCGATCTGCGATTTTTATTGGTACTGCGATGTTATGGCGGACACATCGGACACTTTTGACACATTTTTGGCGCCATTCACATTTATACTGCGATCAGTGCTATAAATATGCACTAATTACAGTATAAATGTGACTGGCATTAAAGGGGTTAACACTAGGGGGTGAGGAAGGGGCTAAATGTGTATCCTAGGTGTGTTCTAACTGTGGGGGGAGGGGGGGTGACTGGGGGGGTGACCGATCTGTGTCCCTATGTAGGAAGGAACACAGATCGGGCTCCTCCTCTCCAGAGACAGGACGCTGTCTCTGTGTAAAACGGCAATGAGAGATGATCTATGAGAGATCATCTCTCATTCGCCCACAGATCGCATCGCAAACGGCCACTCTGATTGGCCGTTCGCCGCGATCTGTGATTGGCCGTGTCCAAGGGACACGGACAACACAGGGCTTCCCCGCAGCGCGCTCTACAGCGCGCGCTGGGAACGCCTAAAGGACATGCCGTCAAATGACGGCATGTTGGATATTCAGGCCCGCGCTGTTGCCGTCATTCGATGGTAGCGCGGGCCTGAAGTGGTTAAAATCATTGCTCCCGAATAAAACGTTACTTTTTAAAACTTTTTTTTGCATTGATACATGTCCCCTGGGGCAGGACCCAGGTAGCAAACACTTTTTATGACAATAGCATGCATATAAGTCTTTAAAATTAGCAGCTCATCCTTACTCAATACCATAAATAACATATTCGATTTTTGACTCCAGCAGTATATAATGAGTTTGGAAATTGTAGAGAAATGTTAACTAATGCATTACAATTTAATTACACTCATTAGATTTTAGATGACCAAAATCAGTTTTAGTCAACTAAAATGTACTGGAGATTTAGTCGACTAAATACAACTAAAAAAATTGCAGAAGACTAAAATGGGACTAAAACTAAAATGCCATATTAGTCTTGAGACTAAGCCTAAAACTAAATAGAAATTTGCTGCCAAAATTAACACTGGTTCCTGGGTCTGTACACCTGCTGTGCCCATTATGAGGGGTTATCGCCATCCTGTGCTGAGTTTCCGGGTCTGTACATCTGCTGTGCCCATTACAAGGGGTTCTCACCATCCTGTGCTGAGTTCCCGGGTCTGTACATCTGCTGTGCCCATTAGAAGGGGTTCCTACCATCCCTTTGTTGAGTTCCTGGGTCTGTACACCCTCTGTTCCCATGATATGGGGTTCCCACCATCCCTATGCTTAGTTCCCAGGTCTGTACACCTGCAGTGCCCAATTATGTGGAGTTCCCACCATCCCTGCAAGAACACCATGACCACATGGCTGATCGCGGCTTAAAAACAAGATGACTCCATGAAAAGTGCTGAACTTTCTATTGAAATGTTAAAGGGTCACTCCACTCAAAACTAAGGTTCAATATATAAGGAGGCTACACAACTGTATTCACTTTTGCATAAAGTATTAAAAGAAGCTCTGTTTACTGGTATCAATAGACCAGGAACTACATGTAGATGTCTGATGACTAATCATTTTCCTTTCTGCCACAAATCTTAAGCCCAATTCAATCTTTTATAATATAATTGCTCTCAACCGTTAAAGTAGACCCATCATTAAAATACATGTATAAATTAAGATGACATGCCTCACATTTACTAGATCACTTACCCTGTGTTAAAAAAAAAAAGTTATTCTTTCTTGAAATAAAGTGGAAAAACACTGCTGTTATGAACTCTTGGAGACCTGAACATTTTTACGCCTTGTATACTTGTTTTCAGCTGTATCTATTCAAATGTAAAACCATTTTAATTTATAATGCAAAATAAAAATAGTTTAGAGGTTATCTCAATGCTATGCCATGGATTTTGTAATATGGTTGAAAGTAACAACACTTACATAATACACTGTATATGATCTGCCCTTGTATTTATGGTTTTGTAAAAAGAATTATATTCAGAATTAAAATTCAAGGAAAATAAATATTACCATATCAATAGTATTAAAAAGTTACGTTTGATAAAAAAACTTTTAAAGGAATACATTATCCAACTAAATAAAACAAGCTAAAAGTTTATTTTCTAGGTAATCCCGATATATCAGCTTTCATCAGTGAGTTATCCATCAATGCATCTTTTAATTTATTATTAAACCATTTCTTACATGTTTGATGTGATTGCTCCAGGACACATCTTGCATAATTAATATCACTAACAAAGAGGACAATGTCCAAGCCACTAGTGATCTACAAATGTCAAACTCGGCTTGCTCATACACAGATATCTTATTCGCAGAGCTTAATTTTATCTTTTTCTTTTGTAAGCAAACTACATAAAATGGCAAAAGAAAAACATGTGTTGTAATATGACGTATCAAAGGGTACCAAATCTGCATGGCAGGGTCACAAGAGTGCATAGCAGGATCACAAGAGCACTTGTATTGATAGGGAACTTTGACTGTATAGACGCTTCAGTTTCAGGTAAAGCTAAACTTGTGACGAGTAGGGATGAGCTTCGCGTTCGATACGAACGTATGTTCGACTCGAACATTGTCTGTTCGTACGTTCGAAGAAATTCGAACAAAAGCGGTCATTTGCGCCAAATTCGAGTGACAAAACGGCCCATAATTCACTGCGGCATTGCGAGCTGATGATTGGCCAAGCATGCTGTATGTCCCGCATGCTTGGCCAATCACAGCGCACAAAAAACGAAGAGCCATAATTGGCCAAAGCCTGGGTGGCTTTGGCCAATTATGGCTCAGGGCTTTAGCACACGCCCCACACTATATAAGGCCGCCTGCTGGGCGGCCTCGTGAAGTGTGTTCCGGCTTGTTAATGAAAGCAGTCAGAGAGACAGAGAGATTGTCTTTTTAGATAGCTAGATAGAGCAGGCAGGCAGGCTAGTCAGTTTAGCTTAATTTACAGTGTGTAGAGAATATATATACATCCCTAGGAGTTGTACATATATTTATATACTGTATAGCTTAGATAGATCAGTTCTTCCTAATTTACTGGCAGGCAGGTGATTGTGCTATTTAAAGACGTTATCACAGGTATAGACACCCAGCAGGTACAATATTTAAAGGAATTTTTTAATTTTTTTATTTAAGCATCAATAAAATCACTGCTCCTGGAGCAGCTCCATTCGGCCAGTCTCGGCTTCTTCCGCGGTCACGTCCTGGATGTACAGGACGTGAGCGCGAAAGTTGCCGAGCCTGCCCGAGTGTACTGCGCTCAGTATATGCTGGCGCAGTATTCAAAACTCGGCGCGGGAAACCAGCGGGGAGGACCCGCCGAAGAGGACACCGGACCCGCCGAAGCGGACACCGGACCCGCCGAAGAGGACACCGGACCCGCTGCAGAAGGACACCCGAAGCCGCAGAAGGACGCCAAACCCGACGAGGCCGCCGCGCAAGACACCAAAACTGTAAGTACAAAATAACTTTTTTTCCACAGGATTGGGGGGCACTTTGGGGGTGCGCGGTATACGCGGGAGCGCGTTATACCGCGATAAATACGGTATATTTTTTTTTTACTAGTAATGGCGGCGATCAGCGTTCTTTTTCAGTACTGTGACATTATGGCGGACACTTTAGACACTTTTGACACATTTTTGGGACCATTGGCATTTTTATAGCGATCAGTGCTATAAAAATGCATTGGATTACTATAAAAATGCCATTGGCAGTGAAGGGGTTAACACTAGGGGGCTGGGAAGGGGTTAAGTGTGTTCCTGGGTGTATTCTAACTGTATGGGGGGGGTGGCCTCACTAGGGGAAATCACTGATCTTCTGTTCATACATTGTATGAACAGAAGATCAGCGTTTCCCCGCTGACAGGACCGGGAGCTTTGTGTTTACACACATAGCTCCCGGTCCTCGCTCTGTAACGAGCGATCGCGTGTGCCCGGCGGCGATCGTACCTGCCATGCACGCGCATGGGACTTGGGGGCGAGCGGGGACGCGGAGGACCATTGCACAACATAACTGAACCAGAACTTGCAGCAAACTTGCAGAATGTTTGCAAAGAAAGTTCATCTGGAGTCATGCAATGCAGACTTTCTGTAATTGTCATTAAATGCGAAGTCCAGCAATAGCTTAGCGAGTGATTTTCAAACTTGCAGGACAGCTGCTTGCTATCTAGGATTGAGTTAAATACCAATAAGATGTGTGCAATAAATGAAAATGAGAGAAAACTCAGAATTCCTTTTCCGTTCACTAGTTTCAGGCCACTGTATTGAGGCCAAAGCATCATCATGACAGCCAGGAAATCAGTATTTTCAGAAGGAAAGGTCAGCAATTTTAGCTGCCATATATCTCTCATAACGGATACATAGGTAAAAGTTTTGGATTCTATGCATTTCTAGCAAACTATAATCGAAAAAAGTAAATTAGAGTACAAAGATCAAAAGGCGACCCACTGTTTCTGTGCCATTCATCCTAAATCTAATTGACTAACATAATAAGGTTTGACAAACATATCCATCTTTGCCCTTTCAGAAATCCTTGCTTGAATAGATAATTGTACTGCACTTAGGAAGAGTGTTACTTTGCATGCTGCCAGTGAGCAATGACAATAGCTCCTCCAAGGAAATCTGATTCACACTGATGTTTCTTTTGAGGCAGCTGGACACTAAAGAGTTGTATTAAAAATGATTTTCTGTCAAAGTTGGAAAGTGATAGTTGAGGGCAACATTTTAATTCTTAAGAGTTCTATAAAATTTAGCAGAGGGTACCACATGGAATGCAGAAGGTTAAAACTAGGATAGGAGTAATTTGATTTGCTCTTTTAAACTTAAATGTTGCAGAACAGTTTTGTCATGCCACGTGAATAAATTAATAAAAGGTACAAGTTTAAGAGGACCTTTACCTTTTACAAAATGAATAAAAGTAAGTCAGCGGCTACAAAAACCAAAGCCGCCTTCTTGCAGCCGGTTCTGCTCATCGCTGCGGGTCCCCGGCACCACTATCTTGAATATGGGAGTTAGATCATGTAGTGCAAGAAGGCTAAAATCTTGCTGGACATGTAACATATCCCAGGAGGTTGGGGGTGGGGTGAGTCACATACCGTATTTATCGGGGTATTGCGCGTTCCAGCGTATAGCGCGCACCCCTAATGTGAACCTGTAAAAAAAAAAAACTTTTAGTACTTTTAGTACTTATTTGGTGTCGTGGGCGGCGTCCATCGGCGGCCTTGTCCGGTCCGGCGTCCGTCTTCGGCATCAGTGGTGTCCTCCCGGCTTCTCCAGAGCGCGCCTTGAGTCGAATCCCTGCTTCCTGCGCTCAGTTTGAACGCCTCCGCCGACATATACCGAGGGCAGTACACTCGGGTACATTGGGCCAGGCTCGGCTTCGCTCGTGCTCACGCTCTGTGACGTTAATGCGTGAGCACGAGCGAAGCCGAGCCTGGCCGAATGTACCCGAGTGTACTGCACTCGCTATATGTCGGCGGCTCAGTTCAAACTGAGAGTGGGAAGCAGGTATCGGCATATATATCGCGCACCCACAATTTTCCCCTTATTTTAAGGGGAAAAAGTGCACGGTATACGCCAATAAATACGGGAATTTGCGCATAAGGGAAAAATGAGGACGTGAGAGTAGATACATGTCAAGGCAAGTACCTGCTCCTGGTAAAACTAAAAGAAAACATTCAAAATGTTAGGTGGGATAAGTGGCACTTTCACTTTTGAGTAGAAGCCTGCTTTAACTCTTGAAATATAAGAGCAGGCTGTATACGAATTATGGGGGTGCTCTACTTTTCATGTGGATTTATCAACTCATCCCTTCATGAGGCTGCAATGCTTTTTATCATTTACAGTAATCAAGACCCAGCCAGTGATATTAATTTTCCTACTTGTTGGGTAACTTAAAGGGGTTGTAAAGGTAATTTTTCCTGCTAAATAGCCTCCTTTACCTTAGTGAAGTCCTCCTTCACTTACCTCATCCTTCAATTTTGCTTTAAAATGTCCTTATTTCTTCTGAGAAATCCTCACTTCCTGTTCTTCTGTCTGTAACTACACACCATAATGCGAGGCTTTCTCCCTGGTGTGGAGAAAGCCTCTTGAGGGGGGATGGGGCAAGCAGGCAAGTCAGGGCAGATAGAGAAAGGAGCTGTGTGTTAGTGAGCGTCTTGACTCTCCTGCTCGCCCCCGCCCCCCTCAAGCGGCTTTCTCCACACCAGGAAGAAAGCCTTGCATTACTGTGTGTAGTTACAGAGAGAAGAACAGGAAGTGAGGATTTCTCAGAAGAAATAAGGACATTTAAAAGCAAAATCGAAGGATGAGGTAAGTGCAGGAGGACTGAGGTAACGGAAGCTAGTTAGGGAAAGAATGTTTTACCTTTACAACCCCTTTAAGCAGTTCAGCATGCCATTTTTGCTACTTGATCTCTACAAAACCTTAAAGAAACTCTGTCAGATCACATGCATCTGACCGTGTGTAGGCTACATTGGACATTTGATGTCTGAATTTCCGACAACAACATTTTGAGAGCTGGATCTCAAATTTTCTGACAACAAAATCCGTAAATCTCGTAAATTCCCAGCATGTGTAGACAATTGCGACGCACAACATTTCGCGCATTCTCTGAATCAAGTACAAGATGGACCTGGTCTGGTAAAACTAGCATTCGTATCAGAACTAGCACATTTGTCACACTGTAGGGGAATGAAAAGCTGAAAAGCCAGAATCGTCTCTCACCAAACTTCTACTAACATGAGATTAGCAGAAAGAGCCCAAAGGGTGGCGTACATGGTATTGAACTTGCCTTTTATAGTGCCATCGTACGCATTGTACGTGACCGCGTTCTTGGCGATCGGAATTTCCAACAACATTTGTGCGACCATGTGTAGCAAGTTTGAGCCAACATCCGTCGGAAAAAAAAATCCACTGTTTTGTTGTCGGAATGTCCGATTGTGTGTACGTGGCATTAGAGTATCCTAACGCAAAAATGAGTAGAGGTTCTACCCATAGAACATTTTTAATTGCACTAACAGTTAAATTTTCAGGGGTGTTTGCCTTTTTCTTTTAAAGGGCTTGTAAAGGAAAACATTTTTTTTATCTTAATAGCTTCCTTTATCTTAATGCAGATCTGTTTTTATGTCCTCATTTTTTTTTTTTTGCTCTCAAGTTGCTGTAATTCTTCTCTGATCTCCAGACTTCCTGGTTGTCTGTTACCTGATGACCACAGTGCTGGGAGCTTTCTCTCTGTGGTCACTAACTTCAAGGAGGTGTGATTACTGTGTGTCTAGTTTTATTTTTCCAAACCATCACTGCTCTATGGCTCTGTATGCTCTGTAAGGCAGAGAGGCATGAAACAAGATGCAAAAACGAAACTAGAAACTACAGGTACATTATATGATTGATTTTTATCTATTTTTAATCGTTTTTAAAAGAAATCAGTTAACTATTATGTCTCTATACCCTGTAAACAGTCATTTCTGCAAAAAAAAAATTCCTTTACAACTCCTTTAAGGTCCAAGCAGTACCCAAAAAACAATGGGCCAGATTCAGGAACAGTTAGGCTGGCGGATCCAGTGATCCGCCAGCCTAACTGTGACTTTGAGCCGGCGTTTCTGTTTTCTGTAACCAGAAAACAAGAAACGCCGGGTTGAAGCTCCGATGCGAGCAGCGTAACTGAGTTTCGCCATCGCATCATTACTTCAACTTAAAAATGGCGCCGGGGGCGTTCCCGCTGATTTCCGCTCAAAAAATATGTTAATGAGCGGAAATCGGCAATTCACGATCGCATTCCGGCGCGACGCAGTGACGTTACGACGTTTCCGGACGGGATACGCGGCGCATAGTTATACCTACATGGGGTTGGAATATCCTATGTTAGGTATAGGCGTCGTCATCGCGTCGAAAAAAAAAAAAAAAAAACGTCGCTTGCGTAAAACGGTCATGAATGGGAATGTGACGTCATTGACGTTCATTCACAGATTTTGGAGCATGCGCACGGGGATGTTTTGACACTCGACGCATGCGCAGTACGTTGGTGGCGGGATCGCGCTTAGTTAGCATACTACACGCCCCGTACCCGCCCAATTTGAATTCCGCCGGCTCATTTGCGATGCGCTGCCGCAACTTTAGGAGCAAGTGCTTCGTGAATGACAGCACTTGCTCCTAAAATTTCTGCAGCGCAACGCAAATGAGAAGCGTTACTCCAGAGCAAAGATGCTCTGGACTACCTGAATCTGGCCCAATATGTAATATCCCAGCTTATCAATCCTTTGTAACTGCATTTGCCCTTACTTTTAAGGTTAAGAACATTTTCAGCAAGTACAGAATACACGGTGGACGTTGCTGGAAATGCAATGCCCTTGTTCCCTCCTGTGAGCTTATTAAATACAGATCTTTGCATTTTCCACCTAACCTAACTTCACCCACACGAGCGTCCGGTCCATTAGGGGCACAGGGGTGCCCCCCCTTGCACACCGCTGGACTCAGTTTGTGTGAGTTTTATTTTTTGCAAGCCACATGATTGGCTTGAAAAAGGTTGGGCTCGGAGTGCAGAACCCACCTACTTGTTACATAAGTGAATTAATATTTACTATTGTCTTCCGGCTTCTCCTCCCGGACAATTAGGACAGGTGGCGACTGGGGTTGGCCGGAACAAGCAGAGGAAGCCGTGGAGGGGTGATTGCGGGGGGGACCGTCACCATGGAAAAGTCAGAGGGACCATCACCGTGGAGGGGTGAGTGCGGGGGGAACCATTACCGTGGATAGAGAGGCTAAATGTGGGCGGACCTGGGGGGTTTGTTTGCCCCCCCCACAAAATGGTTAGCACCAGCCACAAGTTAACCATAATTAACCCTGTCGGTACTGTGCTGGCAGATCTTCATTGTCAGATGTAAACTAGATGTGCAGACTGTCTGTCCATACAAAGTGTTAAAAGAGCTCAAGGCTTGGACGGAACATTGTATGTTAAGGCATTTAAAAATGTATATATATATATATATATATATATATATATATATATATATACACACACACACACATACAGTTGTGCTCATAAGTTTACATACCCTGCCAGGATTTATGAATTCTTGGCCATTTTTCAGAGAATATGAATAAGACTTTTTTTTTACTCATGGTTAATGTTTGGCTGAAGCAATTTCATATCAATCAACTGTCTTAAATAATAATGACAACAGGAACTACCTAAATGACCTTGATCAAAAGTTTACACACCCTGGTGATTTTGGCCTGATAACATGCACACAAGTTGACACAAAGGGGTTTGAATGGCTACTAAAGGTAACCATCCTCACCTGTGATCTGTGTGCTTGTAATTAGTGTGTGTGTATAAAAACTTAATGAGTTTCTGGGCTCCTGACAGACCCTTGCATCGTTCATCCAGTGCCGCACTGACGTTTCTGGATTCTAAGTCATGGGGAAAGCAAAATAATTGTCAAAGGCTCTGCGGGAAAAGGTAGTTGAACTGTATAAAACAGGAAAGGGATATAAAAAGATATCCAAGAAATTGAGAATGCCAATCAGCAGTGTTCACACTCTAATTAAGAAGTGGAACATTAAGAGTTCTGTTGAAACCAAACCACGGTCAGGTAGACCAGCTAAAATTTCAGCCCATAAATAAGTTCAGATGAAATACAGGACTCTCTGAAAACATGTGATGTGGTCGTTTCAAGAAGCATGGTCGAGTCGCCAGAAGAAAGCCATTGCTAAGCAAATGCCACAAAGTATCCTGTTTACAATATGCCAAACAGCACAGAGACAAGCCTCAAACCTTCTGGCACAGCCTTTCTCAACCTTTTTACAGCTGTCACCTCTGGAGGAACCCTGGTTGAGAATGGCTGTTCTGGCACAAAGTCACTTGGAGTGATGAGACCAAAATGTAGCTTTATGGCCACAACCATAAACGATACATTTGGAGAGGAGTCAACAAGGTCTATGATGAAAGGTACACCATTCCAACTGTGAAACACGGAGGTGGATGTTTTGGGGATGTGTGAGCTACACAGGAAATTTGGTCAAAATTGATGGCAAGATGAATGCAGTACTTTATCAAAAAATACTGGAGGAACATTCCAATTCATCACCCAGGAAGCTGCGCATGGGACGTACTTGGACATTCCAACATGACAATGATCCAAAACACAAGGCCAAGTCAACCTGTCATTGGCTACAGCAGAATAAATTGAAGGTTCTGGAGTGGCCATCTCAGTCTCCTGACCTCAATATCATTGAGCCACTCTGGGGAGATCTCAAACGTGCAGTTCATTCAAGACAGCCCAAGAATTTACAGGAACTGGAGGCTATTTACCAAGAGGAATGGGCAGCTTTACCATCTGAGGAGATAAAGAGCCCCATCCACAAATACCACACACGACTTCAGGCTGTCATTGATGTTAAAGGGGCAATACACAGTATTAGGAGCTGGGGTATGTAAACTTTTGATCAGGGTTATTTGGATAGTTTCTGTTATCATTATGATTTAAATAAAGTAAACACAGTTGACTGATAATAAATGGCTTAAACCAAGCACTAACTATAAGGGAAAGAAAAGTTTTTTGTGTTACCATTCATATTCGCTGAAAAATGGCCAAGAAATCATAAATTCTGCCAGGGTATGTAAACTTATGAGCACACGCATATTTTTTTTTTTGTTTTTAAGTACCTTAACATACAATGTTCCATACAAGCAGTGAGCTCTTTAACCCTTTGTATGGACAGACCGTGTGCACATCTAGTTTACATCTGACAATGAAGATCTGCCAGCACAGTACAGACAGGGTTAATTATGGTTAACACAACTCTCCAGCCTGTCCCAAAAGGAGAAAACCAAGTAGGATTAGGCTGCATTTAGAGTGAGTGAGTAAATTGTATAGTGCTACAAATGTGAACTAAATCGCCTAAAGGCGCTTATTTCCATCCAGTGTCATCCTTATACTTCAAAAGAGGTGGGTCTTACGTTTTTTCCTGAAGGCCAGATGGTTTTCTTCCATGCGGATGTTTGTGGGAAGAGCGTTCTATAGCTGTGGTACTTAGACTGCAAAACTTAGTTTATACCTGAGCGTTTCCTTTTCAGGCAGAAAGTTCCACCCTTTTACCGCGATTTTGTACAGGTCAAAAGGTCACCAATGTAAAAAGCAGAAAAATTTCTTTAATCTGCCCAAAAGAAGCTTATGGATTTTTTTTTAGCTTCAGGCATTTTTTTTTTTCAGGTGACAAAACGCTCAGATGTGAACAGGTGCCATTGACATAAATGGGATTTTGCTTGTTGGGCGTTTTTTAGGTGTTTTTCCAGCATTTTACGAGCTAAAAATGCTAAGATGTAAATGCAGCCTTAAAGTGGTTTTAAACCCTTGTAAAACAAAAACCCCTGCAAGACAAAGGCATAATGGGCTAGTATGCGTAGCATACTAGCTCATTATGACTTACTTACCTTGGATCGAAGCCCCCGCAGTGGTCCTCGTACCCCCCTCTGGACAGCGACATCTCTCCCGGGGGTTACTTCCGAGTATCGTGGCTCCGGCGCTGTGATTGGCCGGAGCCGCGATAAACGTCACTCCTGGGTAAGCGTGCGGGAGCCACCGGTAACAGCACACAGACTGAAGCAACAGCACATACGTGCCATTGCTTCAGTTTGCTTTAGTGTGCATGTGCCAATGACATCAGCACATGGAGGGGACAGGGGGTATGTATAGGTAAGCCTCATTAAAGGCTTGCCTGTAGCATAAAGTGGCTGTAAAGGGTTTACAACCATACTATAAGTAGCATTTTTTATCTTGTTTATAAACTGTTACTAAACCCACAACAGTAAACTCAGTCTGTATATGCAGTAAAGCATGCTTGTTATACTCACTGTGGAACTTACATTGTGTAAAAAGGCTGTTTGATCCTGTATGCACAGACCCTCCTTTTCTTTCACTGAATCCAAAACAGGTTCCGATAAGACAGAGTAAATGGGTCTGGCTGCACGTGCTCAGTTTGGTGTGTATTGTTATGGAGGTTTTTTTTTTTCTTGGGAGAGTGCATGTGATCAGCACAGGGCCAATTAGCACTGATCAGACAGAGGATCAGGGGTCCTGGATCCTGATAGGACAGCCAGTGCAGTGCAGTGTGAAAACTCCACCCACAAGCTTTAACCAGACACAGATAGAAGTTACAAAACTGCTATGTACGGCTGATGAGAAAGGGTATTTAGCAGTTTATATTTACTAAATGAATTGCATAGCTCCCAACTGTCCCTGATTTTGAGGGACTGTCCCTGATTTGGTACAAAGTCACTCCGTCCCTCATTGCTCCTCATTTGTACCTCATTTTGGTCTGATCTATATAGCTGTATAGTGTTTTACAGCGCTAGCCCTTTCAGCTGATTTCTAAATTGCCAATATAAAGGAATAGTAGTGGTAAAAAAAGCACTTGTGGGTTTAACCTCTAAAGCCAGACATACACGGTTCGAATTTCGAAAGAATTTTCTTTTGAAAATCGTATCAAAGAATTTTCGTACGAATTTCGCACCATTAGTGGGCTGCAGCAACAGCCGATTTTTGTGTGGTAAACAAATTTGAGGAATCCGACATGTTGGAAATTTTTTGAAAAACAAACAATTTTCTGATCAATGATGGGAGAGTCGTGCAAGAAATGTAATAAAAAGAAAAATGCGCATGTGCAAGAAAAGAATATTCCTGGAGAGAAAAAAATAATCACAGGCCGCAAAAATTATTTTCTGTAGCAACATGAAGGTTTGGTCAGCCGAATTCCAAAAATCAATGGTGGCATCACCGGATCACACACAAAAAAAAAAGTTCAGATTTTTAAAAAAGAAATGTGTTCAAAATTTGACTGTGTACGGCCTGCTTTAGCAACCAGTGCACAACGATATACATTGACACAATGGCACGGGCAGGCAAATGGGCGTACCTGTCCCTTTAAATTTGCCACGCACCAGGCGCACGCAATTGCGGTCGGCAAAGGAAGAACAGAGGGAATGCTTTGTAAACAAGGCATTCCCCTGTTCTGCCTAGTGACATGTCACAGTGATCAGTCATGTGTCACTGGTAGCTCTTCCCCCTAACAGTTAGGCCCTGTACACACGAGCAAATAGATTTGTTCAAATCGGTCGGACCGACCGATTTGAACAAATCTGTCTGCTGGCCGTTTTGGTTTGATCTCTGTACACACGAGCAAACCAAAATCCCCGCCAGCAGACAGCGCGGTGACGTCACGTCACCGCACCAGTAAGTAAATTACTTCCGCGCATGCGCATTACTAACCAGCAGACATATTGGGTGGACGGATTCCCAGCCGACAGATTTTAAAGCATGCTTTAAAATCTGTCGGCTGGCCAAATCCGTCGGCTCGCCCGTACACACGATCGAATCTGTCTGCTGGGACGGTCGGGCCGACCGTTTCCAGCAGATAGATTTGATCGTTTGTACGCGGCCTTAGAATCACACCCTAGGACACACTTAACCCCTTCAGTGCCACCTAGTGGTTAAACCCTTTACTGCCGGTGTCATTTTCACAGTAATCCGTGCATTTTTATAGCACTGATGGCTGTAAAAATTACAATGGTCCCAGAAATGTGTCAAAAGTGTCCTATGTGTCCGCCATAAAGTCGTAGTCACAATAAAAATCGCAGATCGCCGCCATTACTAGTAAAAAATTATAATAATAAAAATGCCATAAAACGTTTCCTTATTTTATAGACGCTATAACTTTTGCACAAACCAATCAATATATGCTTACTACGATATATTTACCAAAAATATGTAGAAGAATACATATCGGCCTAAAGTGAGAAAAAATTATCTTTTAAAAAAAAAAATGGGGATATTTATTATAGCAAAAATATTTTAAATATCCCTTTTTTTTTTGTAAATTGACGCTTTATTTTTGTTTATAGCACAAAAAAATAAAAACCGTAGAGGTGATCAACCACCACAAAAAGAAAGCTCTATTTGTGGAAAAAAAAAGGACATCAATTTTGTTTGGGAGCCACGTCGCACGACCACGCAATTGTCAGTTAAAGTGACGAAGTGCCAAATTGCAAAAAGTGCTCTGGTCTTTGGCCAGCCAAATGGTTCCGGGGGTTAAGTGGTTAACCAATTTTGTTTTTTTGTACAATTCTCCTTTAAGGGGGGTGGCAAGGGGTGTGTCCTATGCCTGCATACTTTTGCTGATAGGTGTCCTTCATTCCCATCTTTAAAAGTTGGGAGGTATGTCATTTCATTTCCATGTTCTGTGTACTGTGGGAGACCAGATATAGTAAATGCAGGGTCCTGGGTTTAGTAACACTTTAAGTTGCTATGCTATGTGAATGGGAACATGTAACAAATACAAAGTAGATGTTATCTCAATTTGGTTACAAAAATGAAAATACACTAATATACTGTAGTGATCAGGTTGTATTAAGGAAACAAATGTGTAATATGAGTGAAGCATTACGTAGCAGACAGCAATAAGGACATTCCTCCAACCTTCACAACACTCCCCTACCACCCTCCCTCATGTTCAGTATAATGAGTATTGAAATGAAATACGTATTTGCATACATAGAAATGTGTATCCGATGTGTACACTAAATGTGTGCATAAATCATACCTCTTTTTGATATGGGAATAAGGGACACCTATCAGCAAAACTATGCAGGCATAGGACACACCTCTTGCCACGCCCCCTTAAAGGAGAATTGTACAAAAAAAGAAGATTGGTTAAACCCACAAGCCCTTTTTTTTTTACCACTACTAATCTTTTGGAATTTACAAATACAGCAATTTATAAATCATATGAAAGGTTTATAGTGCATTTTATATACATCTATAGAGATCAGACCAAAATGAGGGACAAATTAGGAGGAATGAGGGACATTGTTCCAAATCAGGGCCAATCCCTTCAAAATCAGGGCCAGTTGGGAGCTAGGAGTGCACATGCATGGAAAAATGTATAAATAAAAATGCACACTAATGCATAGTTGCAAATGACCCATAAAATCAGAGACTTCATCCTCTTGAGTTACAAAATAAAGGTATTAAGGCTCAGCTTGCAAACATCCATTAAAAGCTGAAATAGTAATTTTAGATATTTGTTGCTAGCAACATACAGTAGGTGACTGGGATATTGTGTCAATCTCGCTCCCTTTCTCAGCGAGATTGAGCACTTGCGAGCCCCATCGCGGGAGCCAGCGCCGAGCTGGCTTGCCGCGATGGAGACAAAGCCATCATAGAAGCGACGTCGCAGTCCCATCATGCTCCGGTAGGTACCACGTGCTACCTACCCACGTGGTACCTACCGGAGCATGATGGGACTGCGACGTCACAAGACAGGCCTATATAACTCGCTGCGAGCCGCGCGCCCGCCATAACAGCAGAAGGAAGCGTCGCGTCAACATCTGGAGAAGAGAAGAAGAAGAAGACGTCACAGAAGAGGGGACTCGCCGCCGCTAGTAATTGAGCTAACACATGAAGATAGCGGCGGCGAGTCCTGAAGAAGAAGAAGACACCGGAGAGCGGAGAAGACCCCCGGAGAGCGAAGAAGACCCCTGGAGAGCCGGAGAAGACCTACGGAGAGTCGGAGAAGACCCCCGGAGAGCGGGAGAAGACCCCGGAGAGTGGGAGAAGACCCCGGAGAGTGGGAGAAGACCCCCCCGCCGCCGAAGATGTCGAAGGAAGCCCACCGGGTGGTGGGCGCTTTTATCAAAGCGCCCCCCCAGCGGCGGAAGAGAACCAGACGGCGGCGAAGAACAGCGGCACCCACCCCCCCCGCAGAAGCCCGCCGGAGGGGGGCGCTTTTATAAAAGCGATCATACACACCCCCCCCCCTCCCGGCGGCCAACTAATAAAATATTTCAATACCCTGTGTGGTTGATTTGTGTTTACACTTTGCCTCAGGTGAATGGGTAGGGGTACAATACCCCATACTCATTCACTTAGGGTGGGGGGCCGATATCTGGGGGCCCCCTTATTAAAGGGGGCTTCCAGATTCTGATAAGCCTCCCGCCCGCATACCCCGACAACCAATGGCCAGGGTTGTCGGGAAGGGACCCTGTCCTCATCAACATGGGGACAGGGTGCTCTGGGGTGGGGGGCCGCAGTGCGCCCCCTGCCCCAGAGCACCTGACCCCCCCATGTTGAGGGCATGCCGCCCGGTACGGCTCAGGAGGGGGGGGGCGCTCAGGAGGGGGGGCGCTTGCTCGCCCCCACTCCCTTCCTGACCGGCCGGCCGGCCGGCCGGCGTGCTTTGGATACGGGTCTGGTGCTTTGGATATCAGACCTAAGGGCCCGTTATGCTCCTGAGGGGGGAACCCATGCCGGATTTTTATTTAAAATCCGGCGGGGACTTCCTTCTCAGGATTCATAACAAACTCCGCCCACGTGTAGAATTGGCAGATCCCCGTCGCTTCTATGACGCACTCGCTGGAATGTGCTTTTACTATTCCAGCGAGTGCAAGATGTCGGCAGGCTGTCGCCGAGAATCAGCGCTAAAAACACATTCTCGGCGGCAGGCACTGTATGATGCATGACAATATCACAGACCCTGCAATGAAGACTGACAATCTTCCTTCTTAGCTTTCAAAGCGTTCCAACAACAGAACTTGTCCCCGTGTCTGTATTATGTTCAAGCATTACTGATCAGACCGCCATACCACTGTAAGGCCACTGTGTCTGCTTTGTTCCTAATCTGCTGAATGGTATCCAGACTGCTGTGTTCTCTGGACTTTGCTGATTCGCTTGTTTCCTTATGTCCTTGGCCTGTGCTGACTACAACACCTACTGTCCACAGTGTGTGCCTGACTTTGTGCTACAACAACAAAGAGTACATCTGCATATGCTACTAAATGAAGCTGCCTCTTCTTTTTATAAAATAAGCCTAAAGCCGGCAATCTTGTCCAATAAGAAAGCTCAGGTATCCTTTTCTTCTTGGCATCTGAAAAGTTTATATGCTCACTAGAGATAAAATTTCCTTCTCATTGAATATTTATGATGATTAAACTAAAGAGGTATTCATCACATGTGGTAAAATTAGAAAAAATTAAATTAAAAAATGTAAATCATTGATTATGCCCCTGGGAGCCGGTACCTTAAGGTAATACACATTGCTTTTAATCATGTAGCTATCAGATAAATATAAAGAAAAGGTCACAACAGCAACAATAATTTAATGGTTCTAATGCATTACATTGCATTTAAACATACTTGCCTTTCACCAAATGTATATTAAACCTGAATTCTAAACAAACAGCCAAATACAAATATGAAATACATAAATAAAGGTCGGATTTTCATTTTTGTCCATCCAGTCCTGAAATTTAGGCCACGTACACACGATCAGACCGGTCCGATGAACCGTTTTCATTGGACCAGGCTGAAGTGGTCTGATGGTCTGATGTGTGTACACACCATCGGACCACAAATCCCATCAGGCCAGAACGCGGTGACGTAGAACACAACGACGTGCTGAAAAAACGAAGTTCAATGCTTCCAAGCATGTGTCGACTTGATTCTGAGCATGTGCGGGTTTTTGGTCCGATGCTTTTGCGTACTAAGCATCGAATCTGTCCGACGGACAGGTGTCCGTCGGACAGATTTTAAAGCAATTTTTAAAACTTTGGTTCGACGGACAATGGTCCGATAGGCCGTACACACCATCGAATTGGTCCGATGAAACTGGTCTGCAGACCAGTTTCATCGGACCGGTCTGATCGTGTGTACGCGGCCTTACACTACAATAGCTATACCTCACAGGACAACTCTGTCTAGCAGTACAGGAGACTTTATTTTGTATGCTAAAGTTAAAGTGGTGTTCCTCCCTAAAAAAAAAAAAAATACATCAAAATCCTTTAAAAAAAATTGAAGAAAAAAAAAAATATTACTCACCAGAAAGGGCGTTTGCTATGCGGAACTTGCTAATCTGCCTCTTCCTCCACCGCGGCAGGTCTTCTTCCTCGTCCTCCTCGTGGTGTCTTCGTCGGAATGTTGCGCGCTGCCTTCTGGGAACTGTGTGTATCCCAGAAAGCAGCCGCCCATTCACAAAGCGCTGCGAGCCTCGCGAATGCGCAGTAGGTAACGGGCAGTGAAGCCACAAGGCTTCACTGCCTGTTTCCCTTACTGAGGATGGCGGTGCTGGGACCCTCCACGATTGAGGGGTTGGCCTCAGGGGGCCGGCATCGCGGGCACCTAGGACAGGTAAGTGTCCTTATTAAAAGTCAGTAGCTACAGTGTTTGTAGCTGCTGACTTTAAAAAAATAAATTGCGGGTGGAATCCCGATTTAAAGCAGAGTTCCACCCTCAATTTTTTTTGCCATAATCAGACTCCTTTAAACCTATAAAGAAACATTTGGAGGATTTTTTTTTTTATGCCCTGATAACGGTCCTCCTATCTGCCACGTCCTGGTCTGCAGTACTCCTCGCCACTTCCTCCCTCGTCTGTGCTCCTAAGAAATGTGAGTCATCATTTCCCAGGAGTCTGTGGGCAGTACTGTGATCAAAAATCGTGATCAAAATTTCTGACAGGAAATAACGCGATTTAAGGCGGTTGCCATAACCACCTGTTGTTGTGGTAACTTTAGAAACAATTGGCGCTACGGCCCCCAGTAAATCGCGTATGCTTGAGATCGAGAGGTGCATGCTGGTTACCCAACGCTTATCCCAGAAGATTTATCGAATGGGCTTCACATGCCCACAATCATGATGGCAAAGGCCAGAACAGGAGGGACAAATTTGTGAGTATAAAATATATATTTGAGCAACATCCACTAATAACCTTTTATAATATTTGTTTTATTTAAAGCGGAGTTCCAACCACAATTAGCATTTTTTAAATGTATGTCCTTTCATCATGCGTTTTTATAATATAAATCTGGTCACTCACTATTTTACAATCCGCCGCTGCTCCGCATAGTTATTCAAAAAAGGTTGTCATTTTGCTTGTGGGCATTGTGAAGCCTACAAGCACTTACTTCCTGGAAGTCTTGGATTGGGAGTGATAATTGGGTAGCGCACTGCATCCTGGGAAATGATGACACACATTTCCCAGGAGCATTAGAGGGAGATGATGTCAGAATCCTAGGTGATTCCAAAGGCAGATTTCATGGGACCGCATAGCAACAGGCATTTCCAGATGAGTAAAAAAAAATATTTGTTTTTGTTTTTTTCTTTTTTAGGTCTAATGAGCACAATAATGAAAACAAACATTTGGGATGGAAACTCCACTTTAATAATGCATTATGCTCGGATCAATTAAACAAAAAAAATGTAGCTGAACTCTGCTTTAAATTTGCACTCATGGTAAAAAAAAAAAAAAATTACCCTTGCAGTGGGGGCTCTAGGCTTTTGCTCACTGCAAGTGTGTTTTGCGTTGCCATACAAGTCTATGGGAATTCAAAACCAGCTTGAAGCAGATCAGAAGGAGGTCAATGACAAGTTGCACATATCTGTAAAACAAGTCCAAAGCCCAGTGATACAGGCCCAGGGCCGGTGCAAGGATTTTTGACACCCTAGGCAAAACCTAATTTTGCCGCCCCCCTGGCTCCACCCCCCTTGCACTGTCCATGTATACACCACCTTTTTATAGACTGCTACCATTGGGGGGGGGGGTCAGTCACTGGCCCAGCGCATGATACGCATGCAGTGTATGTGGGAGCCTGGAGGGGGGGCATTGGCATGGAGCCTGGAGGGGGGGCATTGGCATGGCGCCCCTGACTAATGTGCGCTGTAGGCTGCTGCCTACCTTGTCTATAAGTAGTGTTGGCCCCGTACAGGGTGTACATACACAAATAATCAAGGCACTGTTGATCAGTGCAGGCCCATTAGTGTCGCCTATCAGTGCCACCTATAAGTCTCCATCAGTGCCATTTATCAATGCAGCCTCATCAGTGCCACATCTTAGTGCCCATCGGTGTTGCCTCATCAGTGCCCATTATTGGGGAATCCCTCATGGGGACAGCAGGAGTACATAATTGGGACCTCAGCACAGGGATGGTGGGAACCCCTCATAATGGGCACAACAGGTGTACAGACCCAGTACATGTTTACAGACCCGGGAACTCAGAACAGGGATGGTGGGAACCTTATAATGAGCACAGCAGGTGTACAGACTCGGGAACTCAGCACAGGGACGGTGGGAACCTCATAATGAGCACAGCGGGTGTACGGACCTCTGGACATGGAGGGCAGCATTTACTAGAACTGATTGGCTGTATTTTATTCTTGCAGCTGCTGACTGCTGGTGGAAGGGAGGTGAGGAAAATAACCCTTTTAGATGCTACAAGTGGAGGAAAATACAGCCCAGTTCTAGTAAATTCTGCACCCCCAGCTGCACTAGCCTCAGCAGTAACTAGAATACAAAGGGACTAGTGGGCAGCAACCTGACCTGTGGGCAGTGTTTCCTATGGGTGGTCACCACCAGCAGAAGAAAGAAACTTATATAAATACACTGACTGCCCCACACAGCACTAATCAGTGATACCAGCTCCAGCAACAGCATACCTTATGTATCATGGCCAAGCACTCACCTACATTCTCGGCTTTCTATCTCCCGCGCTGTGACCTGTGCAATGTGAGGGGAGGGGGGACATTCCAGGGAGGCTGCTCGGGGGTTATCGGGAGGAAGAGCTGAGGTGAACTCTGGTGTGTGTCATCCCTCCCGACCTGAAGGAACTTTTCACTGTCGTATAACGGAGGCAGGCTGAGTAAGTACAGACAGAGTGCAGTTTGCAGAGCAGTCAGTGGTGTGGAATGGGCGGCATTTTCAAACAGCAGTCATGGTATTTTCCTCCTCTAATGTCTCCCAGTCCCTATACACATGATGTGCGGCTCCCCAGCAGTGTGTGTGTGTGTGTGTCAGTGCTCAGGAGGAGTGTCGGGAGCTGATGAAGACACTTCCATGCTGCTGTGTGTATTGTCGGTAGGAGGGGAGCGCAGTTCACTCCCATACAGAGCGGAGCGGCTTCACCAAAAATCATTCACTTTCCCCAGTGACTGAGCCACGCCATCTCCGCACTTCTCCCCCCTCCTTGTGTTTGTCAGTCATCTCAGACTGACACCCGACTCTCCACACAAGGGCAAGACTAGGTCTTCTCCTCACCAGAAAGCTGTGTACACAGCAGCCGTAGTTGCGCTCTTGATGAAAGTGCGCTCTAGGCGGGTGCCTAATCTGCCTAGTGGTAGCGCCGGCCCTGTACAGGCCATAAAGTGGAACTACACTGTATCTGAGTACCACAAACAAAAAATACTATTTAATTTATTTCTAATACAGTAAAACCTTGGCTTGCGAGCATAATTTGTTCTAGAAACATGCTTGTAATCCAAAGCACTTGTATATCAAAGGATTTTTTTTACAGGGTATAGAAGAGAATAGAGGCACCTCTAAGTGTAGCAATAGGTTTCTAAATGTTGTACCTTCATTAAATGTAACCATATTGCTACACTTAGAGGCTCCTCTTCTTTTTTATACTCAGTTGTGACATGACGCTACTCTTATATCAAGACATCGCTTGTATATCAAGGCAAAATGTATTAAAACGTTTTGTTTGTCTTGCAAAACGCTCCCAAACCAAGTTACTCTCAAACCAAGGTTTTACTGTATTTATAGCAAACTCATCCATCTATGGCCCGGATTCACGTAGGGGGCGTATCTTTAGAGCGGCGTAGTGCATCTCAAATACGCTACGCCTACGTAACATAGAGAGGCAAGTGCAGTATTCACAAAGCACTTGCTCCGTAAGATGCGGCGGCGTAGCGTAAATTGGCCAGCGTAAGCCTGCCTAATTCAAAGTAGGAAGGAGGTGGGCGTCATCTATTTAAATTAAGCGTGACCCCATGCAAATGAATGGCCGATTAAACGGCGCATGCGCGCGCATTCTCAGAATCACGTTGCATATACTCCCTAAGATACGTCGGCTCAATGCCTACGACGTGAACATAACCTATAACCTACATAACCTACGCCATGCCCTATTCAAAATAGTCCGCCAGGAACTCGCGATCGGCGATTACAGAGACAAGGATGTGGATCTGTGTGTGTAAAACACACAGATCCATGTCCTGTCAGGGAGAGAGGAGACCGATCTGTGTCCCTTGTACATAGGGACATAGATCGGTCACCTCCCCCAGTCACCCCCCTCCCTACACAGTTAGAACACAATGCAGGGTACACATTTAACCCCTTCCTTACCCCCTAGTGTTAACCCCTTCAAAATATTATTTCCAATAGTAAAAAATCAGCACTTGTAAAAGTCAGTGCTGCGGTACTGTGTAATTTCTCTGCCGGCTGATAGTACTTACAGTGCACAGGCAGTTCACACTGTCCTGCAATGCTGAATAAACATTACATTATGGGGTCAATTCACAAAGAGAAACGTTATTGGTTTTCTTCAGGTGTTAAATTAGCACTCCTTATTTAACGCTAGCAAACATGGTATTCACGAAAGCTATAATCGTTATTTAACATAGTCGTTATGGTTTTCAACTGACTCTTTATCCAAACGTTATTCTAACTACTCAGACGTTATTATTAAGATTCGGGAAGTTAAAATAACTCTTAAGATCGTTAAATAATGCTGGAGAGATGCATTCTGGGAGCAGAAGGGGAGGAGAACAGCTGCATGTGGAAAAGAGCAGATACAGAGAGAGAGAGACACACACAAGCAATACACATGGAGATTGAGCATGTGATGTGCATAACTTCTAGTGTGTGCTTTTCTAAAGCCATGTGTATTTCCTCATACAGAGAATAAATCATGGGAGATGATAATCGGAATTTAGCTATCACCTGGGTTTCAGAAAAGTCATCCAAAATAGTATGTGAACGGAATACACATTTATAAATCTGAACAACATTCTAACGTGTTCTTCTTCGCCTCTGGATAATTTTAAGTTCAAATAGAGCATGGTTCTAGCTTGCCCAACACTACACTACAAAAATCGCCAAAAGCTTCCTCTAACAACAAAATATCGCCTGGGAAATGTCATAACGCCACCCTGAGGGAGGTGTTAATTTAACGATTGCTTAACGATTGATAACTGTCCAAAAAATCTTTGTGAATTGCACTTCTGTACATATTTAACGATTTGAATCTTTAAAATAACGATTTGAATCTTTAAAATAACGATTTGAATCTTTAAAATAACGATTTGACTCTTTAATAAGGATCCACACCTTAAAATATCGTTTCTGTGTAGGGAAACGTTATTTGATGATATTTCAGAGCGTTAAATCGTTTAGTGAATTGAACTAGCTTCAATAACGTGCAAAATCGTTAAAATAACACTCGCAATCTGAAAATAAAGCTTTGTGAATTGACCCCTTTGTGAATGAAAAGTCAGGGCTTGTGTTATGAATTGAGCTGGTGGCATTAGCATCCAGTGTGCACCTTCTGCCAGAAATGATCGCTGTAATTACACTATCACCTTGTAAAACAACCTGTAGCGCCTGTGTACTTTCAGTCCAGGTGCTATCTTACATTTAGAGGGGGGATGAGAGAGTTATGTAGCTCTCATCCATGTGATTTGTGTAAATTCAACTTCTGTTCTAGTTGGGCTGTGCTGTCGGTTCATTCTGTGTTCCTGAGGTGCCTTTCCACCCCGGGGCGACAGGTGGCTGCAGTGGAGTCCAGGTCAGAGCGCCTTCTTGCCAGCAGCCAATCAGAGGGGTTTTTCCCTCGCGGGGCATGCTGGGGGAGGGTACTTCTTGAGAGACACCATGTTGGGCGGGGGAATTTGTGGTTGTATCCGGGTGTGGCACCCACCTTCAGGGTGTGCGCACATCACGGGCCCCGGCGATATGGCCTACCAGGCCGCGGCGCACGTGCCACACGTTGTTCTTGGTTCCGGGACCCTGTTGGCCCGGAGCAACTGAAGCGGTGATAGGACCCAGTGACTTATTGGGTCCCCCAACTTTGGAAAGAAGATCCCACGCGAGTTGTGCTGTTCGGTGGGGAGTCAGTCTGAGGAAAGCCCGGAGGCAGGCAATCCAATAGGGCCTAGACGAACCATCGGGGATCTGAGGTACCGGACACTGGGAGTTTGTCTAATGGCAACCTGTCAGTCGGTGACTAATTGAAGAAAACTACCTGAGGGAGATTCAGGCATCAATAATCTTGAGAAGGATTCACCTCACAAATTGAGTTCTAAAGCAAACGGCCTGCGGCAGAGGTCTCATTCCTATTCCTACTTTCAGTCAAGTCTGTGGCAGAGACTTGTTTTCCTTCTCAAGATTTTCAGTGATATTCTGGCTGCCAGTTCTGTGAGAGAGACTGTACCCATTCCGGCTGGAGTGGCGACGAACTTAAAGTCACATTTGGAAGCAGAATTGTTTTCCGTCATTCTTAGGCCTGAGTCTGCAAATTTTCCCTTTCACCCATCTTTAATCTATCTACTCCAAGTTCACTGTTTGCCGTGTTGGGCAAGAATAAAAGCACAGAAAGACACCGGCTGTTTTGGACATTCCTTTATTGTTCTCATCATCATCATACCCCTAGACATTCATACAGGTAACACGCCATTCCAAATCTATCCAGCGGCTCCTGAGGGGGTATTGCTACAAACAAATTCAGTTTAAAATAGAAATAAAATGCAAAACATTTTTTTATAGATATAGAAAAAAACACATTGTAAATACCTTTTTTTTCTTTTTTTTTAAAGTGATCACATTCTCTCTGTTCTTAGCTGCATAAGAGCTTGGTGGAGGGGAAACAGCGGTACACTGAGCTTCTCAGTGAATAGTTGTGCAGTGGGGGCATTTCAGGAACAGTCTGATCATTGGAGGAGAGCATACTGAGCTCCCAGCATTTATAGAGAACTGATCACGCTGTGTTCTCCTGCTTAGGCCCCTTTCACACTGAGGCGTATTTCAGGCGTTTTAGCGCTAAAAATATTGCATAAATAACGCCTGAAATAATCCTTCCCCAGCATTCTCAATGTGAAATCCCGAGGGCTTTCACACTGAGGCGATGCGCTGGCAGAAGGAAAAAAAATCTCCTGCAAGCAGCATCTTTGGAGCGGTGAGAGGAGTGGCGTGTATACTGCTCCTTCCTACTGAAAACAATGGGAAACCGTGGTAATACCGCCCGCAATGCGCCTCTTGCAGAGGCGCATTGCGGGCGGTATTAACCCTTTTTCGGCCGCTAGCGGGGGTTAATACCGCACCGTTAGCAGCCGAATACTGTGGCAATTCCGACGATATAGCGCCGCTAAAAATAGCGGAGCTATACCGCCACCGCACATCCTGCTCCAGTGTGAAAGGGGCCTTAGTGTGGTCAGTTTTCAATAGGAAAGCAGAGGGACTGGCAGGGTTTTCACACAAAGGAAGTTATACAAAGAGAGTACATGGTACAGCAAACACATATCAGGAATATGAAGTGCTTTAAAGTGGAGTTCCACCCATTTCTGTATGTTTGTCTGTGCTGCATGCCCTTATCTCATAGTGTTCAGAATGGACAATTTTTATTTATTTTGTTGCTTGTGAATACCTTTATTTTGTAGTCCTTCATTACTTCCTCCTCCTTATTAGCCTAGGCTATTAAAGTCACAAGGCTATTTGCAAGGGTTTCTGGGATAGGCATCATGTTTCCCAGTAGTCCTTGCAAACCTGACTGAAACCTATTACATTGCTTGTGCAGCACTGAGCATGTGCGAGATATGCAAAGCTGAAATCCAGGAAGTCATACAGCCTGGCTTCATGATGCCCACACTTAAGATGGCCACGGTCTATTTCTAGATTATAAACTATCTAAATTTTGTAACAACCTAACAAAACGGACCTTAGTTTACAGACTAACTTTACTAGAATACATTAAGCTTGTGTATTACAGGGGTATTTATATTTAAAAAAGTAAAATTGTGGGTGGAACTCCCCTTTAAGTATTTGTCTCCTTGCTAGCAGCGTGGTCATAGGGGGAGGGGGAGATCTGTCTGAGCTGGTTAGCAAACACGGGGCAGATTGATGATAGTTTTTTAACATAAACTAGAGTAGATGAATGGGTCAGTGTACTACAGAATATGCTAGCACTATTTAAATGAAGAGAAGAATCCCACTCCTCCATAGTGATAACATTGGCCATAAAAGCACCAGTTTTTGGAAGATACTAGAAAGATTGAAAGATCTCTGTCAAGCCCTATTTTCTTTACCCTCAAATACACTACAGTTTGCTCTCCAATGTTAATAAAAGTAATTACAAATAACATTAATGGAAATACTGCAAAGGATGGTGTTTTTTATTATGTTAACCTCATGGCAACAGGAATTTATGGCACTAATTACTGAACTGTCCTCTCCATTATAAATCTCTGGCAGGAAAACTTGGCTTTTAATACATGTACAGGCATGCAGATGGCAATTTCCTCCCGTAATCGCTATGCCAGGATCTCATAAAGAGATTACATCAAATTGTGGTATATCATTCTAAGCAGACACCTGGGTTTATTTAATATAGTCCTGTACAATCAATACATCTACTGTATCCACTAACAACCAATAATATGTCTAGTTGACAGCTAAATGCAAGCCAATTAGTTACCAATTGAAAAAGTTATTTTTTTATTCAGTGTGCAGAGGTTGAAAAGACTATCAAACTCTGTATTGATATAAAATAAATGTTACAATAAATGTGGCTGGAGTATCAACGAGTTTTATTCTCGAAGTCCAATCACTTTACGTAGTTGGTAAGGTTGTATAAAGACGTCGGTCCCTCCATTTCAGGCTGAGTGTGTGTTTATGGAACTACCAATTTCAGTGTATTTTCTAAGAAACGTATTGAATCATTTTTAAATGTTTCTATACTCCATTATGACACCACCAACTCCACATCTCAATTTTTACCTCTCCAACTTCATTGTATGGCCATGTTTTTTCTTTAACCACATAAACCCCCTTCCTGCCCAGGCGAAATTTCAGCTCCCGGCACTGCGTCGCTTTAACTGGCATTTGCGCGGTCGTGCGACGTGGCTCCCAAACAAAATTGACGTCTTTTTTTTCCCCACAAATAGAGCTTTATTTTGGTTATTTATCACCTCTGCGGTTTTTATTTTTTGCGCTATAAACAAAAAAAGAGCGACAATTTAAAAAAAATATATATATATGCTTTACTGGTTGCTATAATAAATATCCCATTTAAAAAAAAAAAAAACTATTTTTTTTTCTCAGTTAAGGTCGATACATATTTTTCGACGTATTTTTGTAAAAAAAAAAAAAAAAAAATCGCAATAAGCGACTGGTTTGCGAAAAAGTTATAGCACCTACAAAATGGGGAACAGAATTATGATTTTTTTTTACTAGTAATTGCGGCGATCTGCGATTTTTATCGGGACTGCGATATTGCCGCGGACATATCGGACACTTTTGACACAAATTTGGGACCATTCACATTTATACAGCGATCAGTGCTATAAAAATGCATTACTGTATAACTGTATAGTACAGTACTGTATAAATGTGACTGGCAGGGAAGGGGTTAACACTAGGGGGTGAGTAAGGGGTTAAATGTGTATCCTGGGTGTGTTCTAACTGTGTGGGGGGAGGGGGGTGACTGGGGGAGGTGACCGATGCTGTGTCACTATGTACATGGGACACAGATCGGTCTCCTCTCCTCTGACAGCACATGGAGCTCTGTGTTTACACACAGAGCTCCATGTCCCTGCTGTCACCTGCTTTTGTTCCCGCCGATCGCGTGTACCCGACGGACATCGCGGGCTGCCAGGTACACGCATCAGCTCTTCAGCGATGCGCCGGGACAGTGTTTACCTGCCGCGCGCCACCCAGTGGCGTGAGCGGGTAATGCACTTTAAATGATGTCCAAAGACGTCCACTTGGCACTTGAGAGCCACGCTGTGGACGTCTTTTGTCTATAGCGCGGATCTCAAGTGGTTAACCACTTGCCGACTGCAGCACAAACTTATACGTCGACAGAATGGCATGCACAGGCAAATGGGAGTACAGGCACGTCCCTTTAAATTTGCCGCCGCGTGGTCACGCAGGTGCCGAAGGCAGCGCACACGCGACCCTGCTGTGACCGTGCCCGCGGGCTCAATGTCCGCCGGTGTCCCGCAAATGTGTCACGGAGCTGAAGAACAGGGGGATGTCAGTGTAAACACAACATCTGCCCGTTCCTTCTAGTGACATGTCACTGATCGTCTGCTCCCTCTCATCTGTGTGTCCCTCTCATGCCCCTTTACAGTTAGAATCACTCTCTAGGACACACTTAACCCCTTCCTAGCCCCCTGGTGGTTAACCCCTTCATTGCCTGTCATATTTACACAGAACAGTGTTCCATGATAACATGACATTATGATTATACATCTAATCTTTTTTATTGAACATTACAAATAGGTGCTTTATCTATGACCACAACTGCAAACAATTACTATTAAGCTCATGATCTTTGCTCCTTTGGATTTACTTTCTCACTTCAGGTTTTGTAAATCAGCTGACTTGGGAATGAATATTTCACAGTGCATCTTCCAATAACTCAGAAGGTATTCATCTATTTAAAGTAATATTTTTTCATGGTATCTACTGTCCAGAAGAGCATATGAAAATGAAATGTGGGGCCAACACATAAATGCCAATGAGATATCATCTCTTCATTTTCTACCTATATTAGAAATTTCTAGTATTAAAAAATTCAGTGACAACATAAAACACCTCTGTTATCCTTATGTATTCAATTTTAAAGCAAGATGAAAACAGTAGTAGATTTTAAAGGGGTTGTAAAGGTAAAAGTTTTTTTACCTTAATGCATCCTATGCATTAAGGTAAAAAAAACATCTCACAGCACCATGGCCATGGCTATGTGGGAGCGCACTCGCAAAAGCTTTCCACTGCGCGAGCGCCCTCGCATGAAGATGGAAAGCTTTTGCGAGGAGAAGTCCAGACAGCCGCCGAGGGACCCCAGAAGACAGCTTTCCGGGCCACTCTGTGCAAAACGAACAGCACAGTGGAGGTAAGTATCACATGTTTGTTATTTAAAAAAAAAAAATCCTGAGTTTAGTGTCCCTTTAATGTAACCAATAGGCTGAAATACCAAAACCAATACATGTATATGGCTGAATGCACATGGATGAAAACAATTGGGAACTGCACAGAAACATTACACACTTTAATGCAAAACTCCAATAAAAAAAAAAGGAATAGCCCATTAACCACTTGCTTACTGGGCACATATACCCCCCTCCTGCCCAGGTGAAATTTCAGCTTCTGGCACTGCGTCGTTTTAACTGACAATTGCGCGGTCGTGGGACGTGGCTCCCAAACAAAATTGACATCCTTTTTTCCCCACAAGTAGAGCTTTCTTTTGGTGGTATTTGATCGCCTGTGCGGTTTTTATTTTGTGCGCTATAAACAAAAAAGTGCAACAATTTTGAAAAAAAATACAATATTTTTTACTTGTTGCTGTAATAAATATCCCAAATTTCTCAGTTTATGGCGATACGTATTCTTCTACATATTTTTAGTAAAAAAAAAAAAAAAATCGCAACAAGCGACTGGTTTGCGCAAAAGTTATAGCGCTTACAAAATAGGGGACAGAATTTTTTATTTTTTAATAGAAATGGCGGCGATCTGCGATTTTTATTGGGACTGCGACGTTATGGCGGACACATCGGTGGTATTTGATCACCTCTGCGGTTTTTATTTTTTGCGCTATAAACAAAAAAAGAGCGACAATTTAAAATATATATATATATGCTTTACTTGTTGCTATAATAAATATCCCATTTTTTTTTAAAAAAAACATTTTTTTTCTCAGTTAAGGCCTATTTTTCGACGTATTTTTGTAAAAAAAAAAAAATATCGCAATAAGCGACTGGTTTGCGAAAAAGTTATAGCGCCTACAAAATGGGGAACAGAATTATGATTTTTTTTTACTAGTCATTGCGGCGATCTGCGATTTTTATCAGGACTGCGATATTGCCGCGGACATATCGGACATTTTTGACACAAATTTGGGACCATTCACATTTATACAGCGATCAGTGCTATAAAAATGCACTAATTACTGTATAAATGTGACTGGCAGGGAAGGGGTTAACACTAGGGGGTGAGGAAGGGGTTAAATGTGTATCATGGGTGTGTTCTAACTGTGTGGGGGGAGGGGGGTGACTGGGGGAGGTGACCGATGCTGTGTCACTATGTACAAGGGATACAGATCGGTCTCCTCTCCTCTGACAGCACGTGGAGCTCTGTGTTTACAAACAGAGCTCCACGTCCCTGCTGTCACCTGCTTGTGTTCCCGCCGATCGCGTGTACCCGACGGACATCGCGGCCGCCAGGTACATGCATCAGCTCTTCAGCGATGCGCCGGGACAGTGTTTACCTGCCGCGCGCCACCCAGTGGTGTGCGCGGGTAATGCACTTTAAATGACGTCCAAAGACGTCCACTTGGCACTTGAGAGCCGCGCTGTGAACGTCTTTTGTCTATAGCGACTATGCACAAACTTATACGTCGACAGAATGGCATGCACAGGCAAATGGGAGTACAGGCACGTCCCTTTAAATTTGACCCTCCCAAGGCCAGGTAAATGCAGAACCAATACTGTAAGTGATGAAATCTTCATCACTTAAAGGGTCACTAAAGGATTTTTTTTTTTAGCTAAATAGCTTCCTTTACCCTAATGCAGTCCTGGTTACATGTCCTCATTGTTCGTTTTTGCTGTAATCCTTCTCTGTTCTGCACACTTCCTGGTTGTCTGTTTCCTTATGAAAAAAGTACTGGGAGCTTCTCTCTGTGGTCTCTAATCAAGGAGGTGTAATTACTGTGTGTCTAAAACCCCCTCAGAACCAATCAGTTTCATTTTAAAAACAAACACTGCCCTGTATTGGCTCTGTGTCTCTGTCCTTCACAGAAGCATGAAACTAGATGAAAAACTAAACTGAAACTGTAGGCACATTATATGATTGAATTGTATCTATTTTTAATCATATTTAAAAGGAATCAGTTAACTACTATGTCTCTATACCCTGTAAACAGTCATTTCAGCAAAAAAATAAATGTTTCCTTTACAGCTCTTTTAAGGCCTCAGTTTTCACAGAGTAGAGGGAGAAACTGATGTTCCTTCTTCTTCTTTGTGCGCTGCCAATCCGACTAGATGGAATGGGAGAACAGGGGAGGGCTGTGGCTGAACACAGCAGGGATAGCGCTGCAATTGTCCATTAGCAAAAGTTCTGAAAAGGAGATCCTGCCTATGCTCGGGAGGAGGGAAGAAGAGATCCTGGTAAGTGTCTTGCTGTCCAGCCACTCAACAGCGCCCCCTTCATATGGCGCCCATGGCACTTTCCATAGCTGCCATACCCTAGATTAGCCACTGTACAGACACTCCTTTCAAAAGAACCACGGTTCTTTTGAAAGGCAAGAACGTGGTGACATCAGCATGCGCTCATCACATTCGATGCCATCGCCGCCATCTTGCTGCACCCTACCTATGCCTAGGAAGCTACCGCGTCAAATTCATTTCCAGCATGCACAGGTTTCCACAGCCAGAGGTAAGTATACACACTCTCGGCTTTCTCGGCAGGAAAACACTGCCGAGAATCACGACGAGAAAATAGAGAACATGTTCTCTGTTTTTCTCGTAGATATTTTAGGCAGTTTTCTTGAGGAGAAACCTGAAATCCTCATACACACGCTCGGTATACTCGGCAAGAAAGCTCTGCCAGCAGTTTTCTTGCTCGTTCTTGCCGAGAAAACCGAGTATATGTACCAGGCTTCACACTTTGATCTGCCAGTGGACATCAAAAAAATTAAAGATCAACCTGCATCATAGTGAATGTGCACATCCTTGGCAGGCTCTGCTGAGTGAACCAATTTGCTCTTTAGACTGCTAATGGGGTTCTTCAGACCCCTTGCTAGTCTAATCTAAGGTTGACAAGCATGTATTCCTGTAACCCATGATTTGTAATCAAGTATTTACTGATACTATACTATACATACTATATCAAGAGGCACTGCAAAGGAATTTTGGGATGAATACTGACAAGTACTATAAGTAGGGGTCCAGCTGAGATCTGATTATTGAATTAAGAGTCCAAAGCGCTGGTACTCCTTATCTAAGGACCATGGGACTGAGCAATACAACATGGCACTGTGAGGTAGAATTCTCTGTAGTCTGTGATTGTCAATTGAGGATAACAGATACCCAGTAAGTACTAGGCTTATTTATAATGTGTTGCACAATCTTCTACACCCTGTGTAACCCAATATAATTGGAATCTCTCTGGATTCTACACACATATTGACCAGGAAGCTTGCGTGACAATGGATTCCTTTCACCCAGAAAATAAATCTCAGCATTCACTCTGCTGCACTTTTGCCAGATCAGATTTGAGGAGGCCGAGTAATCTCTAAATGCAATGTAGCGCCCTGCTCCCAATGACCAGGAGCTATGTAAAATTTAGAGGGTGTCTGAGCTGGTAGTTTAGCTCAGACTCTGTTAATTGAGGTTAAATCAACCTCTGTTCCGGCTATGGCTGTGCCTGGAGGGATTTTCCTTTGTTTGCCTGTGGTGATACCGCCACAGGCCAATGTTTGAATTAAGGCAAGCCATGGTGTATTGGGTGTCTTTCTTCGGGAACATCCCAGTGGGAGTGGTCTCCCTGCTGGGCATGCTGGGGAAGGATACTTAAGGGGCAGATGCCATTTTACGGGGGCTCTTTTCCCCTCGTGGCCCTCCTGGTGCGAGGTATGTGTCGTGTGATTTTTTAGCCTTGGGACCATGCTGGCCCGAGGCTGTATTTTGGCCTGGTAGGCCCAGTTACCCTGACTGGGGCCTACGCCATGGAGGTGGTCCTGTGCTATCTGTCCTGCAGGAGGAAGCCACTCAATGGAGGAAGCCTGGGGAGGACCTGTCCCGGAAAGGACCGAGCGGAAGGCTGGTACTTTGGGAGAGGCCTGGTAATTTATTGAAGGATGCAGCGTAGCCTACAATACCTTACAGTGTGCTGGGTTGGCTCTAGAACTGTAAGGCTGAATCTCCAGGTATCAAATCCTGTGGCAGTGGATTCTGGAATCCCTCATCTGAACTTGCAACCAGTCTGTGGCAGAGACTGAGATTATTCTTGTCCGTGCGTCATTCCGGCTGCTAGGTCAGATGAGAGGGGCCTATCCGGGTGAGCAATACCCACTTAAGAGAAAGTGGTGAGTGTGACTTTGAAGTTTCGCAATTCCCCAGTGATCTGCTTTGTGCGCCTGAACCTTCCCCTGATCTTTCACCCCTCTACATCTAGAAGTTGTTTAAAAATAAAAGCAAAAGAAAAGGAACTATAACTTGTAGACATTGAATTTTTTGATGACTCTCAACCCCTAGACGACGAGGATCGAGGTAACGTGCAAGGCCCAAAACTAACCAGCAGCTCCTACGGGGGTAGTGCTACAGCAACAATCTGGGATATTCTACTTTAGCAGCAAATTGCTTCTGAAATCAATTTTAAAACACTGATCACAATGCATAGTGTTCCAAAAGCTCAGTTTCTAAAACTCCACTCACTATTAAGTAATCATTTCTTTAATGTGCAGCATAAATGTATTTTTTTGATAAGATACAACACAAAAATTGCATCATCTGTGTCACACATGAAAACAAATTAGCAGTTGCAGGAAGTTGGCACTCTGTCTACTTATAAATCAGTTCATTTCCTTTTACAACTTTGGCATACTCATTTGCTGAATAGTACGGCGTTCTTGGAAGGTTCGCCTGCGTGAAATCCACATGGAACAATCCAAACCGGACACTGTAGCCAGAATTCCACTCAAAGTTGTCAAGAAGAGACCAAGCAAAGTAACCTTTCACATTCACCCCATCCAGTTTGATGGCTGCCAACAAAAAGAGACACAATGAGTTAGATATAATTAGTGTGCAATATGTTAGTGCTGGTGGTGAATTGCATGTTAAAGCTAATTTGACAGAAGATAGATTATCACAAGCAACCCATTAAGTTAGCTTAAATAAAATGCTAAAGAGTTCCAGGTATAGATAGTTTACATGGCTCCAGTTTGGAATAACGTTAATATGTATATATCATACCCGGGCCAATGCCCCTGGAAACTGCAAATTACTGAAGTAGACACCTCTACTCCAATGATCTCCACTAGCTTCCAGGACCTGTCCCGAGTGGCTGCCCTGCTACACAGGAAGTTGTTTGCTCAGTACCAGCGTTATTTAGAGAATGCTTTTCAATTATTTTCCTTGAATGAATTACTCGGAAAACTAAAAAAAAAAAAAGATATGCAGAAAGTCAGGTAAAGAAAGGATAGAAATGTTCAGCATGATTTAAAGTCACATGCCATGTTTTACTTTGGCTGTTATCTAGTAAATATAGTGGTTTAAAAAATATATCAATTTGGATTTTCTATCTTATCTAGCATTTTGAGATTTACGGGATTTATTTACAATTTATTATATATCCTCATGCTCATTTATATTAAACATACAGAAATAGTTTGCCATTGCTGATTTTCCTTTGAAAATGCTAGTTAGAAGGCTGGTAGAATACTTTCTTTAATGCCTTCAGAGTCTCTGATATACGAAAAGTTTGCAGTTTTTGAAAGTTATGCCCCGTACACACGATCATTTTTCGGCACGAAAAAAAACTACGTTTTTAAAAACGTCATTTAAAATTATTGTTTTTCATCTTCTGAAAAACAACAAAAAAAAAATTCGAGCATGCTGCATTTTTTAACGTCGTTTTAAAAAATGTTGTTTTTTGGGTTGTAAAAAATTATCGTGTGTGGGCTAAAACGACGTTAAAAACAACGTTTTAAACCCGCGCATGCTCAGAACCAAGTTATGAGACGGGACCTTGAATGGAACTTCCCCTTAAAGCCGCGTACACACGAAAAACCTGGCTGCTAGGTCAGATGAGAGGGGCCTACCCTGGTGAGCAATACCCACTTAAAGTGGTTGTAAACCCACTTTTTTTACTTTTACCTACAGGTAAGCCTATAATAAGGCTTACCTGTAGGTATAAAGAATATCTCCTAAACCTGTACGGTTTAGGAGATATTCCCCTCGCAATGCGCCGCTGATTACAGCGGCGCATGCGCAGGGGGGGGATTCTCGGCTAAGGACCGGCAGCCGCCAGACCCTGCCGATTTTAAATCTCCCGCGCCCGTGCGCGGGAGTGACGTCATCGCCGCTCCAGCGAATCACAGCGCTGGAGCGGCGATACCCAGAGGACACGCCGAGTCAAGATGATATCTCGCTCGGCGTGGACCAGGTAAGTTTCTCTCACCTCGTTCCGAGGTAAGTATTTCATAATGAGCCAATATGCGGTGCATATTGGCTCATTATGCCTTTTCCCTTGCAGGAAAAAAGTCAATGCAGGTTTACAACCGCTTTAAGAGAAAGTGGTGAGTGTGACTTTGAAGTTTCGCAATTCCCCAGTGATCTGCTTTGTGCGTCTGAACACACAATCGGTCCAACCCGATGAGAATGGTCCGACGGACCGTTTTCATCGGTTCACCGCTGAAGTGAATTGAGTTGAGTTGAGTTGAGGTGCACTTTCTATAGCGTGGTCAATTACCCCGAAGGATCCCGACACGCTGGCGACGTCCCTGGGTAAACCCAGGGACAAGTGGACAACAAGATGGTACGACTTGGACTGATGTTCCCGCTCGGATGTTACACTCAGGCCAACTGACGCCTTAAGCCGGGTAGGCTTGATGGAATAGCCATGTTTTTAAACTCCGGCGAAAGGCCGCCAGTGATGCCGCCTCCTGGATGTCCTCCGGGAGGGAGTTCCACAGCATGACACCCTGGTGGGAGAAGGACCTGCCACCCCGACGAGTTTTCTTAGGCACCGGTATGCTTAGGAGGCATTTCCTGCTAGATCGCAGAGTTCTTCCCGGGGCTCTCTTGAGGAACCTTCTCCGCAGGTAGCCAGGGGCTATGCCTTTCAAGATCTTATACATAAGGCAGCCGGCTTTGAACAGAGAACGTTGAACAACGGGAAGCCGTGATGGTCTGATGTGCGTACACACCATCAGTCCAAAATCTGATCGGGTCAGAACGCGTTGACGTTGAACACAACGGCGTGCTGAGAAAACGAAATTCAATGCTTCCAAGTATGCGTCGACTTGATTCTGAACATGTGCAGGTTTTTGGACCGATGCTTTTGCATACTAACCATCGGTTTGGCCCGATGGTCAGGTGTCCATCGGTCTGATTTTAAAGCAAGTTGTAAAACTTTGGTCCGATGGTCCAATGGGCCGTACACACGATCGGTTTGGACCGATGAAACTGGCCTTAAGGCCAGTTTCATCGCTCCAAACCGACTGTGTGTACGCGGCCTTAGAGTGCCGTTGTACGTGTTGTACGTCACCGCGCTTTGCTCATCATTTTTTTTAAACGATGGTGTGTGGGCAACATCGTTTTTAATGATGAAGTTGGAAAAACTTAGTTTTTTCTAAATGCTGAAAAACAATGTTTTTTTCCATGACGAAAAGTGATCGTGTGTAGGCGGCATTAGAGACTTACATTTACAGAAGTGTTCAGCACTGTTTCTTACATTGCAGGTTCGCTTCAAGGCAGGCTATACTTTATTAATGTTGTTCAAGCAGCAAGTTGAACCAAAAAAAAATGACCTAATTCCCCCAGCCACATGTAGCACCCTGAAGTTTAGTCAGGGAGCTCCTCACAAATTTACATTCCAAGAGTAGTTATCTTGGTTGATTGATAGGGATCTATTGATTTCTCCCTAAGCTTGGCCTTGTTGCACTTTTCTCTTCTAACACTAGGTGACTGGGCACTTGCTTGGTGGTACTTGATACGAGAAGGGCAACCCAAGGTCATGTTATGGGTATGTGGGTGTCCCAGCCAATGACCAGGTGTTTTCTTGAATCCCTTGGTCTGCTGAGAGAGCTTACATAACCAGGTGAGGTCAGGTGATCTGTATTCTGTGCCACCTGGATGGCTGTCTGGGTGGACGTGTGTCATATGTCCTGGGCTGCTAGGCCAGAGATTGTTTTTTAAATAACAAACATGTTATACTTACCTGCTCTGTTTAGTGGTTTTGCACAAAGCAGCCCCAATCATCCTCTTCTCGGGTATCTAGCCAGCGCTCCTGGCCCCTCCCTCCTGACGAGTGCCCCACAGCAAGCAGCTTGCTATGGGGGACACCCGAGCCACAGCTCCCTGTGTCCATTCAGACACGGAGCAGCGGTTTGGCCCCACCCCCTCTCTCACCTTACTGGTTCATTGTCAATGAGGAGGGAGAGTCCTGAGCAACTGAGACTTTCCTACATTATTGCTGGATCAAGATGGGCTCAGGTAAGTATTAGGGGAGCGGAGGGGGGCTGGTGCACACAGGTTTGCATAAAATGCATTAAGATAAAAAAATAATCTGACTTTACAACCAATTTAATTTTACAAAGTGAATGTTTGTATTAGGGCCCTTTCACAAGGGACAGATCATTGATGATCTGCCCCGTGAACCTCCGCTTCTTTGGGGATCGCTCCGCTAATCCCCGCGGATGACAGGATGGTCCCCGCACACTGTGCAGGGACTGCCCTGTCAGATCTCCGCTCTCCCCTATGGGGAGATCGGATGAACATGGACCGTCTGTCCATGTTCACCCTCTCCGCTCTGCAGACAGATGGAAAAATAGGATTTTCCTCCGTCTGCAGTATCGGAGGATTGCGGACACTGATGCGATCAGGTGTCAGCGGATGTTCATCCGCTGACACCTGCTATCCCACAGGGATCAATGTATGTCCCATTTTATTCCATAAACGGATGGATGAAAAAGCGGACGTACGTTCCGCATGTGTGAAAGTGGCCTAAGGCAAAGCTGTGATTCAAAGTGAACCAATATTCATTTACAAAGTGTATATTCACCTTTCTAAGTTAACAGTCTCTACTTCTTTAGTAAACCATGTCCTAGTAATACTATGAAGCACTGGCCGGTAAAGAGGCATTGCAAGCTATCACAGATCTAGATCTGCCCAATAATTAGACCAGGACTGGTGGACCTTAAGCAACATGGAAGTGCATACTGAGTAAAGTAAACCTGTACAATGTATATATTCAGTTTTATATACTTTACTTATTTAACCCTTTAGCTGCCACCAGAATACTGTATATCATACATCGCCATCAGCAGGGGGTTTTGCACACACTACCAGCTGCTAGAACAGCTGGAATGTGTGTCGATGTCACAAGCCAACTATCAGCCTTCCATGGAAGGGATCCAGCAGCTGGACAGCCACCAGATTGCTTCCATGAACCTCTCGAATAGGCACCTCTTCAGTGCACCCCCTCGCCATGTTTCCCAAGCTCTACTATCCAATCTGAATGATGAGTGTCGCCAGGTACAGTAAAAGGGTGACCAGCTAACATCCAATTGCTGATCTCCCCTAACTATCAAGAACTCACTTTCTAATAGACTCTTAGCTTCTTCCCTGGAACAAAGGCAAGGGGAAGTGACAGCAGAAACTGGAACTAAATCCTTTTTGCTTTTCAGTTCTTACTAGCTGGGGAGATCAGTAAAAGGACAACCCCTGGTGTCTCTGCCTTCTACCCACCTGTCACTGTTTTACAGACGTGTAATTTTAAGGTTTGGCATGTCTATTTAATCAGCAAGTTTATCTTTTATATTTTTCCAAAAATGGGAAATTTACAGCATTTGTGTTCAATATTAATTTTAATGTATTTTTTCAGAAAATTTACCTTTGATAAATCATTGGGCTAATATCATGACATAAAAAATTGGAACTTCCATCATTTTATTCTTTAGAGTCTGCTTTAAGAAAAACGGCTCTGGCAGGCGAAAGGGGTAAATAATTCTGTGCCTTAAAAGAAGATCTGATGTACTGTACAGTCCTTGCACTTCACATAATAACAATAATATAATCTTTCTAGTGACATTTGAGTGGAATTTTGACTTAAAGATTTGAAACACCACGATCACATTTAAAGTGATTGTAAAATAATTATAAAAAAAAAAATATATATACTATTTAAAAAAAAAACACTTCTAAATGCAAATGCTGCTAAACGCGGCATGTAAACGTGGCAAAACTGACTTTTTTTAAACGTTGGTTACTATCTGTCAAGTTAAATCGTTCAGGAGAATGTCCCATGTAAGTAAAATAAGTCGTTTTCAATTTTTTTTTATACAAATAAAATATGTGAAAAGTGTGGCGTGCATTTGTATTCAGCCCCCCTGAGTCAATACTTTGTAGAACCACCTTTCGATGCTTTACCAGCTGCAAGTCTTTACAAGCTCTCTACAAGCTTTGTACATCTAGAGAGCAAAATTTTTGCCCGCTCTTTTCAAAAAAGTTCTATCCGATTGTATGGAGATTGTATGGAGAGCATCTTTGAACAGTTTTCAAGCCACAAATTCTCAATTGGATTTAGGTCTGGACTTTGACTGGGCCATTCTAACACATGAATATGCTTTCATCTAAATCATTCCATTGTAGCTCTGGCTGTATATTTAGGATCATTGTCCTCAGGGATTTTTTTCAGCTGGAACTTGGTGGAACCTTTTGGCTCAGGCCTTCCACTCCCTACTCACCACTGTCACTTGTAAACACATGTCCAGCTTCTGTGTTTACAAGTGACAGCTATTCTCCCAACAATCTGTTCCCCTGAGTGGCTCCCACTGAGTGCAGGATGGGGACAAGGGAGATTCAGGTGCCCGGTGTGCACTGCGGATGCCTACACCCCTACTGGATAAACCCCCTGCAAGTGAGAGAGCTGGAGCCACCTACGGTGTGTGAGAGGTACTTGAGCTGACTGGGTCCTTCAGCCTTATACAGCAACAAAGGTATATGGAAGATGGTGGTGCTCTTAAGGAGGAGAGAAGATGGGGGCATTAGAGGGGGGTTGAATATAGAGGTCAGAGCTGAAGGTGGGATGAAAGTGAGATGTGGAAGAAGGCTGAGCTCCGTACTCTGTATGCAGAATACCCCTGAACTTGTGGTCGAGTTCCTGTACCCATTTTCTGAGAAAAAAAAGCCCTGGTTGTCCTGCTGCAAAGGGGAACCTCTGCCCCAGTCTCAAGTCTTTTGCAGACTCTAAGGCAGTGGTTCTCAACTCCGGTCCTCGGACACACTAACAGGTCAAGTTTTCAAAATAACTGAAATTAACTGAAACGTTTTCAAAATAACTGAAATACAGTTATACAGGTGATATCATTTGCTGCTCAGTGTTTGCAGTATTTTAGTCTGCATCTCCTCAAGGTAATATTTAAAATCTGGCCTGTAAGTGGGTCCCGAGGACCGGAGTTGAGAACCACTGCTCTAAGGCCTTGTACACACGAGGGAATTTTTCCACTGAACATGGTCCGACGGACTATTTCAGCCGAAAAATCCGCTCGTCTGTAGTGGCAAACAGACCGCTTTGGCCGGATTCCTCCGGCAGAAAAGTTTCAAAGCATGCTTTGAAACTTTTCCGCCGGAGAGCTGCCCGTCGGATATGTCCGCTGGTTAGTACGGCAAACCAGCGGACATATCTGCCCGCACATGCGTCGTATCCTGTGAATGGATCCGATGCATGCGGGCGGAAGTGTTTACTTCCTGGTGCGGTGACGTAGCGGTGACGTGGCAGTGACGTAGCGGTGACGTGGCAGTGACGTGGCGGTGACGTGGCGGCGTCAACGTCACCGCCGAGTCACCGTGCTGTCCGCCGGCGGGGAATTTGATCCGATGGTGTGTACAGCCATCGGATCAAACAGCCCGGTGTAAATATGCGCTGTAAACGGTCCGGGGACCGTTTACAGCGGATAAATTCAGTCGTGTGTACAAGGCCTAACAGGTTTTCTTCTGAGATTGCCCTGTATTTGGCTCCATCCATCTTCCCATCAACTCTCACCAGCTTCTATGCCCTTGCTGACGAAAAGCATCCCCACAATATGATGCTGCATCCGCCATGTTTAACCACTTGACCACTGGGCACTTAAACACCCTTAATAACCAGACCAATTTTCAGCTTTCGGTGCTCTCACATTTTGAATGACAATAACTCAGTCATACAACACTATAACCAAATGAAATTTTTGTCCTTTTTTTCCCACAAATAGAGCTTTCTTTTGGTGGTGTTTCATCACCTCTGCGTTTTTTTTTTTTTTTTGCTATAAATGAAAAAAGAACAACATTTTGCAAAAAATAATAATTTTTCTTCATTTCTATTATAAAATTTTGCAAAAAAGTAATTTTTCTTCATAAATTTGGCCTAAAATGTATACTGCTACATATCTTTGGTAAAAAAAATAAAAAATGTTGGATATTATTTAGTCTGGGTGAAAGTTATGGGGTCTACAAGCTATGGTACCAAATCCTGAAAATTGATCAATTTCATCACACCTGAAGTACTGACAGCCTCTCTCATTTCTTGAGACCCTAACATGCCAGAAAAGTACAAATACCCCCCAAATGACCCCTTTTTGGAAAGAAGACATTCCAAGGTATTTAGAAAGAGGCCTGGTGAGTTTTTTAAAGTTGTAATTTTTTCCCACAATTCTTTGCAAAATCAAGATTTATTTTTTTTTCATCAAATTTTCATATTATTAGGTTATTTTTCACACACAGCATATGCATACCACAAATTTACACCCCAAAACACATTCTGCTATTCCTCCCGAGTATGGCGATACCCCATGTGTGAGACTTTTACACAGTGCGGCCACATACAGAGGCCCAACATGCAGGGAGCACCCAGGCCAATTCTGACATTTCTCTCCTACATGTAAAAATCATCATTTATTTGCTAGAAAAATACATAAAACCCCAAAACATGATATAAAGATACCTCACATGTGGTTTGAACACCGTTTTTATATGTGGGCGGGACTTGCGTATGCGTTCGCTTCTGCATGCGAGCTCGCGGGGACAGGGGCTGCTGTATGCCCAGAGTATTGCTAAGTATGCCCAGAGTATTGCGGAGTATGCCCAGAGTATTGCCCAGAGTATTGCCAGAGTATTGCCAGAGTATGCCCAGAGTATGCCCGGAGTATTGCCAGAGTATGCCCGGAGTATTGCCAGAGTATGCCCGGAGTATTGCCCAGAGTATTGCGGAGTATGCCCAGAGTATTGCAGAGTATGCCCAGAGTATTGCAGAGTATGCCCAGAGTATTGCAGAGTATGCCCAGAGTATTGCAGAGTATGCCCAGAGTATTGCCAGAGTATGCCCAGAGTATTGCCAGAGTATTGCGGAGTATGCAGAGTATGCCCAGGGTATTGCAGAGTATGCCCAGAGTATTGCAGAGTATGCCCAGAGTATTGCCAGAGTATGCCCAGAGTATTGCCAGAGTATTGCCAGAGTATTGCCAGAGTATGCCCAGAGTATTGCCAGAGTATTGCCAGAGTATGCCCAGAGTATTGCCAGAGTATACCTGAGTATTGCAGAGTATGCCCAGAGTATTGCCAGAGTATTGCGGAGTATGCAGAGTATGCCCAGGGTATTGCAGAGTATGCCCAGAGTATTGCAGAGTATGCCCAGGGTATTGCAGAGTATGCCCAGAGTATTGCAGAGTATGCCCAGAGTATTGCAGAGTATGCCCAGAGTATTGCAGAGTATGCCCAGAGTATTGCAGAGTATGCCCAGAGTATTGCCAGAGTATGCCCAGAGTATTGCCAGAGTATGCCCAGAGTATTGCCAGAGTATTGCCAGAGTATGCCTGAGTATTGCAGAGTATGCCCAGAGTATTGCAGAGTATGCCCAGAGTATTGCCAGAGTATTGCAGAGTATGCCCAGGTGAGTATTGCAGAGTATATGCAGCAGGGATGGCTGAGCAGGGAGGGATGGATGGATGGATCTGTGACTGCATTTGTCACAGATCCAGCCCGCAGCACTGGCGCTGCCATCCGCTCCCTCCCCTCTCCTCTCACACTGTACCGATCGGTACAGAGAGAGGAGGGAGAAACCGGCGTCATCAAATGACGCCGGTCTGTTTACATCTGATCGCGCCGTCATTGGACGGCGCGATCACGTGGTAAACCGCCGCTATCAGCGGCGATTTACCGTGATCCGTGATGCGCCGGGTCCTCTGGTACAGAGAGAGGAGGGAGAAACCGGCGTCATCAAATGACGCCGGTCTGTTTACATCTGATCGCGCCGTCATTGGACGGCGCGATCACGTGGTAAACCGCCGCTATCAGCGGCGATTTACCGTGATCCGTGATGCGCCGGGTCCTCTGGACCCGGCGGTCACGGATGTTCCCGTGTGCGCGTCTCAGGAGGCGCGCGGGAGCGCGATTCTGACAGGCCGTTAATTAACGGCCAGTTAGAATACAGCAACCGCCCTAGAGCCGTACTTTCGGCATAGGGCGGTTGCAAAGTGGTTAAGGATGGGGATGGTGTGTTCACAGAGGGATGTGCAGTGTTAGTTTTCCACCATACATTTTGCTTTTCGGCCAAAAAGTTCAGTTTTGGTCTCATCTAACCAGAGTGCCTTCTTACACATGTTTGCTGTGTCCTCTTGCCACTCTTCCAGGAAGGCCAGATTTGTGGAGTGCACAACTAATAGTTGTCCTGTGTACAGATTCTCCCACCTGAGCTGTGGATCTCTGCAGCTCCTCCAGAGTTACCATAGAGATACCTCTTGGCTGCCCCTCTGATGAATGCTCTCCTTGCACGGCCCATCAGTTTTGGTGGACGGACATGTCTTGGTAGATTTGCAGTTGTGCAATACTCTTTCCATTTTCAGATGATGGATTGAACAGTGCTCCGTGAGATGTTTAAAGCTTGAGAATTTTTTTTATAACCTAACCCTGCGTTAAACTTCTCCACAACTTCATCCCTGACCTGCCTGGTGTGTTCCTTGGCCTTCCTGATGCTGTTTGTTCACAGTACAGCTGGATTTATATTGAGATTAAATTACAAACAGGTGGACTCTATTTAGTAATTAGGTGACTTCTGAAGGCAATTGGTTACTTTGGGTTTTAGTTTGGGGTATCAGAGCGAAGAGGGCAAAATACAATTGCACGCCACACTTTTCAGATATTTATTTGTAACACATTTTTAAAATCATTTATCATTTCCCTCACACTTCACAATTATGTGCCACTTTGTGTTGTCTATCACATAAAATCTCAATATAATGTATTTATGTTTTTAGTTGTAACATAACAAAATAAGGACAATTTCAAGGGGTATGAATACTTTAAGGTATTGTACCTGCTCTGTGCAATGGAAGTGCTCAGAGTGGCCCCAAACCTCCTATTTTTGGTTCCCCCTCCAGCACTTTTGGCTCCTCCTCTCTGTCCAGTGCCCCCTTGGGAAGGCCTCTGGAGTCCCATTGCTGTGTCCAATAACACAAACGGCCCTCATTCGACGCAGAACTGTGAAGTTCTACTCTCCTCCTTCTCCCTCTTCACTGACTTTGATGGACAGCACTGGGAAACCATTTGTTCCTGACGCTCCAGCAAAGCCAGTGAGACATGGAAGTGAGGGGAGAGAAGAGCTACACTCGTGCACAGCGCTGGATTAAATGAAGGCCCAGTAAGTATAAAAAGCATTGCTGCTGGCTTTTAATAAAAACATACACTTACCTGCTCCAGTCATCCCCTCTCCGCCGGTGCCTCCATCCTAACTGTGGGCACCCGGCCGTGACAGCTTTCGGGTTAACGCCGGGCACTCACTGCGCATGTGCATTCGCCGCTGTGCTACCTGATTGGACAGGCCATCACCTGGGACCTGTCACGTGTTCCAGGCAATCGCCTACAGGGAGGGGCCGCCGTAGGCGATATGACGTATTGCCTAAGCAGTCCCTGGGCGAAAGGAGGATGTCGGACAGGAAGTCCCACTCCTCCTAAAGCCCCCACCCATCCCCCAAAAAATTACATGCCAGATGTGGCATGTAAGGGAGCGAGGAGTAGTTTAAGCGGAAGTTCCACTTTTGGGTGGAGCTCCGCTTTAATGCAAAGATTGTAAGATAAAAAATGCTTGGGCTTAGACAGCTTCCGATAAACTATTGGGTAGTAAGATATACACCACTTTATTAGGTACACCTGTACACTTGCTTGGTAACACAAATTGCTAATCAGCCAATCACATGGTAGCAACTCAATGCATTTAGGCATCTAGACATGGTGAATGCAGCTTGCTAAATTTCAAACCGTCTATCAGAATAGGGAGGAAAGGGGATTTAAGTGACTTTGAACGTGGTATGGTTGGTGGTGCCAGACAGGCTGGTCTGAGTATTTCTAAAACTGCTGATCTACTGAAATTTTTACGCACAACCATCTCTAGGGTTTACAGAGAATGGTTTGAAAATATCCAGTGAGCGACAGTTGTGGGGACAAAAATGCCTTGTTGATGTCAGACATTAAAAGGAGAATGGGCAGACTGGTTAACAGAAAGACAACACTAACTCAAGTAACCACTCGTTACAGCCAAGATGTGCAGAATACCATCTCTGAATGCACAATACTTCAAATTTTGAAGCAGATGGGCTCAGGGCTGATCCTACCCGGGGTGCACAGGGTGCAGTGCACCCAGGCGCCACAGAGGTGGGGGCGCTGAAGCGCCAGAGTGCTTCCCTCAAATCCCACTCCTTGTTCGTGTAGAGCGGCGCCGTGGCTCTCCCCGCCGCCGCCGCCGCCGCTGCAGAGTTTGTCCTATATGGCTGCCTGTGAGTGTCCCCCTTCCTCCTCCTGTTAGAGAGGGGAGTGAAGAATGCGGAGATCGGAGCGGCTGTCTCTGCTCAATGACGTCGCTGAGTGGGTGGCCCATCATGCCTGACACATATTCTGCTCCTCTCTGTGTCATAAAAAAAACTCCTGTCTGCGCGCGATCTGTGATCCACCCGGGCGGCACGGCTGCACACTGTCCCCTTCTCTGCAGCTGCCGCCCGGGTAGATCACAGATCGCCGCAGACAGGATTTCTTTTTGACACAGAGAGGAGCAGAATATGTGTCAGGCATGATGGACCGTGTGTTTTTATGTACTATAAAGGAGGGGGGGTTTGTCCCGGGGGGGTGGGTCTGTAGTAATGTAGGGGGCATTGTTTTCCTGGGGGGTGTCTGTACTAATGGGGGGAGGGGTTTGTCCCTGGGGTCTGCACTAATGAGGGGGGGTTGTCCTGGGGGGTCTGTACTAATAGGGGGAGTTTGTACTAATGGAGGGGTTTGTCCTGGGGGTCTGTACTAATGGGGGGTTTGTCCTGGGTTGGTCTGCACTAATGGGGTGGTTGGTCATGGGGGGGTCTGTACTAATGTGGGGAGTCTGTACTAATGGGGGGGGGGCTTGTCCTGGGGATATGCACTAATGGGGGGTTTATCCTGGGGGGTCGGTACTAATAGGGGGTTTGTCCTGGGGGTCTGTACTAATGGGGGGGTTTGTCCTGTGGGAGTCTGCACTAATGGGGGGTTTGTTCTGGGGGGTCTGCACTAATGGGGTGGTTGGTCATGGGGGGGTCTGTACTAATGGGGGGGAGTCTGTACTAATGGGGGGGCTTGTCCTGGGGTATGCACTAATAGGGGGGTTATCCTGGGGGGTCGGTACTAATGGGGGTGTTTGTCCTGGGGGTCTGTAATAATGGGGGTTTGTTCTGGGGGGTCTGCACTAAAGGGGGGGTTTGTTCAGAGGTCTGTTCTAATGAGGAGTTTGTCCTGGTTGGGTCTGTTCTAATGGAGGGGTGGTTTGTCCTGGGGGTCTGTACTAATGGAGGGGGGTTGTCCGGGGGGGGGTCTGCACTACTGGGGGGGTGGTTTGTCCTGAGGGAGGTCTGTACTAATGGAGGGGGGGTTGTCCTGGAGGGAATCTGTACTAATGGGGTGGTTTGTCCTGGGGGAGTCTGTACTAATGGGGGAGTCTGTACTAATAGGGGGTTTGTCCTGGGGGTCTGTCATGGAAAGTTTGTACTAATGAAGGGGGTTTGGTTTGTCCTGGGGGTCTGTACTAATGGGGGGGTGTTTTGTCCTGGGGGTCTGTACTAATGGAGAGGGTGGTTTGTCCTGAGGGGGGTCTGTACTAATAGAGGAGGGTCTGTACTAATTGAGGGGGATGGTTTGTCCTGGGGGGGTCTGTACTAATCGGGGGTGGTTTGTCCTGGGGGGTCTGTACTGAGGGAGGTGGTTTATAGAGAGAGAGCCAGGACCCCAGGAAAGCTTTCAGGGAAGTGCACCCAGGACTCCAGAGGGAGAGGAGGACAGTGCTGAGAGAACACCATCAGAGAGAGAACCCCGCTGCCGTGCGCCACCAGAGGGAAAGCCACACAGCCTAGTGCCATCCCTGGCGGAGAAAGGAGTGGAGTCATTGCCAGAATACAGATCTGGGCTCTACCCAGCAGAGTATCCACCTGCAATTCAGAGTGAGCTGACTCCTGATCAGAGGAACCGTTGTAGCTGTATCGCTGGATCAGGTGAGAGCCGATCAGCCATTATCTACTTATGTCAGTAGGAACTGCAGTCTCTGACCATCTCCTGTATTATATCTGCAGTCTCTGACTGTCTCCTGAATTATTTCTCCAGTCCCTGACCATCTCCTGTAGTATGTCTGCAGTCTCTGACCATCTCCTGTATTATATCTCCAGTCACTGACCATCTCCTGTACTATGATTGCAGTCTCTGACCATCTCTTGTATCATGTCTGCAGTCTCTGACCATCTCCTGTACTATGATTGCAGTCTTTGACCATCTCCTGTACTATGATTGCAGTCTCTGACCATCTCCTGTACTATGATTGCAGTCTCTGACCATCTCCTGTACTATGATTGCAGTCTCTGACCATCTCTTGTATCATGTCTTCAGTCTCTGATCATCTCTTGTATCATGTCTTCAGTCTCTGATCATCTCTTGTATCATGTCTTCAGTCTGTGACCATCTCCTGTATTATATCTCCAGTCACTGACTGTCTCCTTTAATATGTCTACACTCTCTGACCATCTCCTGTACTATGATTGCAGTCTCTGGCCATCTCTTGTATCATGTCTACAGTCTCTGACCATCAAACTGTACTATGTTTTGGGGCACTTTCTAACAGTATCAGAGAGGTTCCCCTCCAGGTCTCATTAGTGTACGCTCTTCCAGTATTTTCTTTATTGTTAAAAGATCATGGGAGGATCCCAGGGCAACAAAGACTTCTTAGAGGAGCATCTCTGTGTTTGAGTCATTGCCATAGAAACATTTGTAAAGGGGAGGAGTTGGTAAGATGACCACGCCCCCTTTGTGGGGGCGCCAGAAATATTTCTGCACCCAGACGCCCGTGACCCTAGGATCGGCCCTGGATGGGCTCCACCGCAAAAGACCACACCGGGTGCCTCTCCTGTCAGCCAAGAACAGGAAACTGAGGCTATAATTCACACAGGCTCACCAAAATTGGACAATAGAAGATTGTAAATACACTGCTGAGGCTGTTGAGTCTGGATTTCAGCTGCGACATTCAGATAGTAGTGTCAGAAAATTTGTAAACAACATGAAAGCATGGATCCAGAATATTTTCTTAGCACACTTTGGGCTCCTTAGTACCAATTTATCATTGTTTATGTGCTGTGGCCTACATTAGTATTTTTGCTGGCCATGTCTACCCCATTATGACTACAGTGTACCCATCTTCTGATGGCTCCTTCCAGCAGGATAATGAACCATGTCACAAAGCTAAAGTCATCTCACCACTGGTTTCTTGAACATGACAAGAGTTCACTTTACTCCAAGGGCTTCCACATTTACAGAGATTTCAATCCAATAGAGCACCTTTGGTATGTGGTGGAATGGGACATTCACATCATGGATGTGCAGCCGATAAACCTGCAGCAACTGTGTGATGCTATCATGTCACTATGGACCACAATCTCTGAGGAATGTTTCCAACACATTCAACAATCTATGCTATAAAGAATTAAGGCAAGAGGACATCCAACCCGGTACAAGGTGCACCTAATAAAGTGGCCGGTGAGTGTATATTGCAACCTGCTATTCCTTAGCCGTGGCTGCATTCGTTTTCCTTATTCAGGCTTTTTCCCTTGATCCTGCACATAGTCACCCTAGGACAGGAAGTGTCTTATGTTAATTTCTCCACTATGAAGGGAGTCATGATTGTCACCCAAGCTGGACTTCAAACATGTCTGCCTTCTCCATCTCCATTACATGGGGTGGAGGGTGATAACAGTTTACAGAGGAAATGTAACACTGTTTTATTTTCCACTTCAGCTCACAGGAAGTGACAAGATCAACCAGTATTTTCTGTACTTGCTGAAAATGTTCTTTGTGTGTGTTGTGACACCGGCGCAACTAATTTATGATACCTATGCTTACAATCTGCTGCAGTTGCTGTAGACACCTGTGACAGGTGATATATGAAGAATAAAATTGTGTATATGTGACATATACTACCGCGCTAATTGCATAAACCCAATTATCAAGAACATATAGAATATATAAATTAACAATACATCCATAAACACCAGTGCTAGCTCAAAAAATTCCAACTCAAAATAAATGTGTAGTCCTTCTGTGCATGCTGGTGCACCTATAAACACCAGTGCTAGCTCAAAAAGAATTTTTAACTCAAAATAAATGAATAAATATAGTCTTTTAGTGCATGCTGTTGCACCTATGATGCGTGCTATTGCTCATATGTGGCAGTGCCTCAGTCCTATTAAACCTTCCAAAGTGTCAAAAGATGATCTCCGTGACGTTTACACCCTTAAAGTGTGACCACCACCTCTATTCAAAGATTGCGCTCACCAGATCATGGAAATGAGACAGCATATAGCATCCTTAAACAACGGCTCCACGCGATCCTCAATCATAAATGTCAGACCCAGATGGCTCTTTGCGTTTGCTCTCCCAAAAAGAAAAAAAGCCTCTTATGGTGTAGTATAGTTACAACCAATTTATTTAAAACAAGAAAGCCTTAAGATCACACTCACATGCTCCGATGCCCAGCCGGCATCAGCTTATCCAACGTTACTGTTTGTGCGGCATGCGTTCCAACCCTAGCTCGTGTTGCGGTTCAGCGGGCGGAAGTTGCAGTACTAAACAATGGCGGAGGCTGGTGATACAATTCCGTGTATGTGAGAGATATTGCCCAAATGCCTCTACATGTTTCGCATGCACGCATGCGTCATCAGGAAGCTAGCATAGCTAGCACTGGTGTTTAAGGATGTATTGTTAATTTATATATTCTATATGTTCTTGATAATTGGGTTTATGCAATTAGCGCGGTAGTATATGTCACATATACACAATTTATTCTGAAAATGTTCTTTGCCTAACAAATGAAGATGAATGCAGTCACCACATCTAAGGACTGGTAAACTGTGGTGTATTATATGTTTGCGCTCGGGTTTAGTTATCCTTTACATGGCACTGGGTATGGTAAAAATGTCCTACTTCTCCTGTGAGAGGTCCCCTTTAATAATTGTCAATTAACACCTAAATGAAACTCCTAGACCATATGCAATCTCTTTGAGCAGAAATGCCTGTTAATGTTCCTGTAATTCTTCCATTTTTTATTTACAAGAAAAAAGAATGTTTATATAAAGACAGTAAAAATATAAATACCATCCATTTTCAGAATACTGAAGAAAAATGCAGACATCCAAGTACAACTTTTATAATCCATCCAAAGAAACCATGAGGAAAAAAAAGGCAAAGAAATGTAATAGCGTGATATGCCAATATGATTTATGAAGCACTGAAGCAGTGAAAGTAAAGTAAAAAGCAACCTTTGTGTGTTCAACTTCTCCTTAAAACTGAGTGGAATTTTAAGATAACAGACAGAATGGAATGACTGTGGATCCAAGGAAACTGGAACAAATGTGATAAGCGCTGTTTTTTTCTCAAGTTTCAAGAACATTCACTCTTACCTGAAGACTGTATTAAGAAGAAAGAGAAGAAGCGAATAGGCAAGATCTATCACACTGTTCTCAATGTATTGCTCCAGACACTTTTATTTTTTTGCTTCAACCATTTTAACATGTTAGAAGACCTTCAGCTGCAATTATAATATGATTTAGAACATTGAGTGATCTTTGCCCCGTGGGAGTTCCTGCTCCCTTTTAATAAAGTACATTGCAAAACAATGTCACTTTTTCAGGCTTTTTTGCTTATTAAAGAGACTTTGTCACTTTGTCCATGCCACTGTGTCCATTTGTCTTTTGAAAATGCCTCCGCCCCCTCCCTTCCTTCATTATCTCTGCCTTTTACATGCTTCCTTTCCTCCATCAGTTGAGGGTCAAACCATGTGTAGGCTCTGTGTCACCTGGTATTGGAGCTTACACAAAGTTTATGATGTCAACCTTCTTGATCGTGACAATGTTCTGGCCAGGTGATTGGCCTGAGCACTGTATCTTGGCAGGAGGATGAGGACAACAAGGGAAGAGGCGCCTCTGGGTGAAATAGTTTTAACACAATTATAAACACAGATAATGGCCACTCACATTTTGGTGGTTATAGTAGGCATGTAAATAAAATTCAAGGAGGGAGAAGTGGGTGTTATCCGGTCCGCCATTCACTTCCTGTTCCTGCAAGAGCGCTGTGGAGTGGTAGGAGATAGATGTTTTCTCACTGCTGATGGAATGCAGCCGGCTGCGGTGGAGGATCTCGGATCGCAGATGGACTGGCAGGCGAGGGGTGATGACGTCACCGGGGAATGTGATGCGTTTCCGAGTGTACAGGCAGGGTGTGACGCGGCTGCCGCACTCCTTTGTCAAGACCCGCCAACCCCCAGACTATAGAAGGGCCTTTATATTAGAGAACCCAGAAATATAATTTTCTGCTTGTGTGACGGTTTCACTGAGTTTACCAGAAGTTGTGGAACCTAAGTGGTTAATCCTGTGTATTGTGTAAAAAGGCCGTTTGATCATGGCTTCTCTGATCCTCCCCTCTTTCCACTGTCCCCTGATAATTTCCTTAAAAATAGACCCCATTGGTCTAATGGTGCATTGAACAATAATGGCCAACCAACGGTGAACGCTCTTTCCTCCTCGGTGCGTTTTAAACAGGACACCACTGTAGTACTGCCTCCAATCTCCCCACAAATTTCCTGGGAAATGTATCTCCGGATCCAAGGATTTAAAAGCAAGAAAAAAGGATCTCCATAGAGTAGTAAGTTAAAAGGCACATAGGTCCATTCATTAAAATCGGTAGTTGACAATAAAAGGCAAAAAGAACGCCATACAGGTAAAAACAACATCAAAGATACAGGAACTTCCGGTCACGGCCGTAAAACCAGAAGTGGATATCACCTAAGCTCCTCCCGACACGTTGCGTCACTGCCACGTGACTTTATCAAGACCTGTATGGCTTGGACTTCATTGCTTTCATGACATTGTTACACTCTCTATTTGTTCATTATGCTCACTTCTTTGCGCATTTTTTACTTGTTGTTTTGGCAGGAGGACACATGCTCCGACATACCCAGAAGTACTGGTTATTTTGTGAAGGCTCCAACCAAACAACAGAGGGGCTCCCACATACCCAGAAGCACCACTGGTCTTATGAGGGGCACGGTCCGACCAAACAGAGGCGCGTCTACACACCTAGAAGCACCAGTCATTTTTTAAGGTTCCAAACAGAGGGGCTCCCACAAACCCAGAAGCCCAATCATTAGTTGAGTAATTTGAAAAACTAACTTGAGAGCTCCCGCTCCCGCTCCCGCCCTACATTCAGTGCTGCTGTTAAGGTTCTTCTGTGTTTGTGTGGAGGGGGGGTGATGTAAAGGGGACAAAGAGCATTACTGTGAGGGAGGGGTGATCTAAAGGGGGCAGAGAGCACCATTGTGCTGTGAGATTGTGTGGGGGCGGGGCTGTGCTGTGGGAGTAATGTGAAAGGGCAGAAGACACTACTGGGGGGTGATGTGAAGGGGGCAGGAGGAGGACACTACTGTGAGAGGTGATGTGAAGGGGGGCAGATGACACTGCTGGTGGTGGTGGTGGAAATTATGTGAAGTGGGCAGTGTTATGGGGTGGGGGACGAGGTAAAGGGGGCAGTGCTGTGGGGGTTGAGGTAAAAAGGGCAGAGGACACTACTGTAGGGGGGGGGGGTGATATGAAGAAGGGCAGAGAAGAACACTAATGTTGGGGGTGATGAAAAGGGGGGCAGGGGACACACCCCAAAATGCATAACCACGCCTATCATTATCACACATGACATCATCACAGCCATTTTGTGGGCCTGCTACCCTTCCCTGCTGTCCACAGTGGTTCTTATCCATGTGATATACACAGTCAATGTGCTGCACCTGCTGGCTCTTCCTGGTGTTCCCCTGGTCAACTTCCTGGTTCCAAGCACCTTACATTACATCCACAGAGGGCCTTGCTCCCCATTGACCACTTGGAAGGTGGCCATCTACTGGAGACCTACTGATGCTTTTTAATGTCTTTTAAAGGTGAGTGCATATTTATTGTTTTTAATTTTACCAATAGGTTTTAATAAATGCTATACTAAGGTAGTGGCCCCTCCCTCTCATTTGTGAATTTTTTATTCAAAGTCCTATTCCACAGTACTGTATATCTGTTGTATCCCCTCTATAAATACAATATTTATTTTACAAAAATTATTTAATGTAGGGTTTTCCAAATTGGACTGAGGGTCTAGGCTAAGAGGAGTGGAGAGTAGTTAACAAGAGGGAAGTTCTACTAAAGGTTTCTGTTACATCCTGTTATGAGGCTAATGGGTTTGCATCATATTAAGAAGGGAGACACATATAAAGTAAATTGATCGATACAAAGGCGAGTTGTACATCTTCACGATTTCTGGGTGGTGGTGTGCATGTGTAAAAAGGAACCACGTAATGAAGTAATGAAAAGCTCATCAAGTAATGAAAAGAATCCCCAAAACCATTCTTGATTGCCATACTGTACAGTAATATTTTTTTTTTTTTACATAAAGGAGATGAAAAACCAAGCTGTTTAAAAGGTCTTCATTTAATATTTTCCACCCAAAGAAAAATCGTAGTCAATCATGTGTTAAAATACATAGGAGAAAAATCCATGCATTATTAGCACCTAAAACGTGCCTCTCAGGAATGAATTAAGCAATATTATGAAAGGTGATAACATAATTTGATATTTCAGTTTTTAGCATGTGACATCACAGCTTGATGGATTAAGCCTATAGTGACACATACAGCTCCTGCATCAATTTACATTCCTAATTCTTTTCTTTCCTCTTCCTCTGCATCCTAAAAACAAACCCCAGGTGCACAGTTCAGATACAAAAATGTGAAGCCGTCAGAGATATGACATTTCGGTATGCCAATTTTCTAACCCCGGTCATAGAGAACAGTCTGGGTGGTTAAGTAGTAAAATGTAGTTACTGAATTTCCCCAACCTGCTGATTGGACAATAAATGTGTAGTAACATAGTCATAAAATTAATAATACGCTTTCACCTTCTGTAAGCATGTTTACAGTATTTCCCCAACAACACTGTGGAAAGCAATAGAGTGCTGAACCTTGCTCTCCTGCCCGAGTGCTAATACTATAGGGGGCCATTGGAAGATAAAGGCAGAGATTCTGGTACCTGCATTAGATGCATTTAAAAAATTAAAAAATACAATTATTTTTTATTAATATCTAATTAGGGATTCAAGTTTTTTTTACGGTTAATTATTTTTAACTAATATCTAACTAGTATCTAACAGAAAACAAATTGTTCAACCAACCATTAGAATGGAGAAGTTGGATGAGTTAAGCAACTTTAAATTGGTTCTAAAGGCTCATTCTATGCATGAAGGTAAAAAACCTCCTCTGTGCAGCAGCCCCCCTAACCTTTCTCAGCCCCTGATCATGCCCTGTTTTTTAAAGCGGAATTTCACCCTAAATATAAGATCTCCCATGTGATCCAGCATACTGGCGTCAGCGCCAGTATGCTGTTTTTTTTTTTTTTTTTTATCCCACACTTACTGTATTATCCTGTAATTTCATTTTTTTCCCCCGCGGTGGACGGCGCCAGTACAGCGCGTCACATCTTCCGAAAATACCCAATATGGACTCGGGTAATCTCGGCGAAAATGCGGCGCCTGCGCACAGACCTAGGAGCTGACTGCGCAGGCGCCGTATTTCTCCGAGTCCTATTTCGGAGGGCGTGACGCGCCATAGCCATAGATTTTTTTAATGGAAATATTTTATGCATAGTTTTCGTTTTGAATTTGTGTTTTAGATACCATGGTGTCCTGTTTTGTTGATCTTGGAAGCACGGTACATTAATTGGTTGTTCGTAATATACTTTAGACCTGTAAAATAAACAATTTATTAGTAGAGAGCCAACTCTATTAACTTGCTAGGTCCTACTCCTATTTGAAAGGCTCCTATATTAAAATCTCTATGCTGGTCGGCCATCTTGAAAATTATGGCGAGGCTTGGTTAAAAGCCAGTCAGCCATATTTGAACATGAGATTGAGGCTGAAATATTTTCCGGCCTCAATGGTTCCGCCATTCTGAATTTGAAAGTGAGGCTTGGTACTCACGGGCGGCCATTTTTTTCATTTAGAAACAAGGCTTGAATTTAGACCGTTCGGCCATGTTATGAAAATGAGGCCGTGACAATTTCCAGCCTTTCAGCCATTTTAACGTAAACGAGGCATGGCTTTTCCAACAGCCATCTTTGGGGGACAGATTGGGGATTGATTGGTAATTAATGGTGACACCTCCCCTGCTGTATTTATATGTACCGTATTTATCGGCGTATAACACGCACAGGCGTATAACACACACCCTAACTTTAAAGCGGAGTTCCACCCTTAAAACCACTTTCTTTCATCCCATCCAGCATACTGGCGTCAGTGCCAGTATGCTGTTTTTTTTTTTAATCCATGTACTTACTTTATAATAGATCATTTAATTTTCGGCGCACCACGGTGTATGTCGCCGCTATAAGGCGTCACACCTTCCGGAAACAGCCGACTAGCGTTCGGCTCTTCTCGGCGCCTACGCACAGACCCAGAAGCTGACTGCGCAGGCGCCGTATATAGCCGCGTCACGCCCTCCGAAAAAAGCCGAACTAGGACCGGCTATTTACGGCGCCTGCGCAGTCAGCTCCTGGGTCTGTGCGCAGGTGCCGAAAAGAGCCGAAGGCTAGTTGGCTGTTTCCGGAAGGCGTGACGTGGCTATATACGGCGCCTGCGCAGTCAGCTTCTGGGTCTGTGCGTAGGCGCCGAGAAGAGCCGAACGCTACATACACCGCGGTGCGCCGAAAATTAAATGATCTATTATAAAGTAAGTACATGGATTAAAAAAAAAAAAAAACAGCATACTGACGCCAGTATGCTGGATGGGATGAAAGAAAGTGGTTTTAAGGGTGGAACTCCGCTTTAAGAGGGAAGTTTCAGGGAAAAAAACTTTCCACAACCCCTTGCGTATAACACGCAGGCACAGTTTACCCTCTATTTTCCAGGTAAAAAAGTTAGTGTTATACGCCAATAAATACAGTATATATATATGTTGTGGGGACACATGGTGTGTTTATGCCCCAGATTACGTCAGTTGTGACAAAACGCATTGGAAAGAGGCAATGCATGTGACGTCGCCATGACTGGTTGCTTTGTTTGTAGTACCTGGATGTCTCTTTTACATTGATTGTGAGCTTTACATGCATACAGCGCTGTTTCTAACAAGCCATATGTGAGTAGTTTTAACCATTTACTTTTGATAAAAGTTATATATGGATTTACACTATGTGGACTTTTTCATCTTGATTTTTTTTGCTGATATTCCCAGGGAATCTGTGATTCCATGAGTAACTGATGAAACTGTAAGGGTCCAGTACATCAGGATAGGATATTAATTTTAGTCTCATGTGACTCTGCAATAAAGTCTGTTGGTTCTGGAAATCTGGTTAGTCCCCCCTTACATTAGGGTCACCAATTATAGTCCCCCCTTACATCATGGTCACCATCAGAGTCTCCCCCCCCCCCCCTTACATCAGGTTCCTCATCAGAAGTGAAAGCCAACTGGTCTAAAACTTCAGTCTGCACGAGTCTAAGGATACACCACAGACCCTAGCTGTGAGCTGGATGAAAGCTTGTAAAGCCCTGTACACACGATCGGTCCATCCGATGAAAACAGTCCGATCGTGTCAGAACGCGGTGACGTAAAACACAACGACGTGATAAAAAAAACGAAGTTGAATGCTTCCAAGCATGCGTCGACTTGATTCTGAGCATGCGTGGATTTTTAACCGATGCTCGTGCGTACTAACGATCGGTTTTGACCTATCGGTTAGCCGTCCATCGGTTCAAATTTTAAAGCAAGCCATCTGTTTTTGGACCGAAGGATAACGGACCGATGGGGCCTACACACGATCAGTTTGGACCGATGAAAACTAACTTTAGTCCGTTTTCATCGGTTTGAACCAATCGCGTGTTTACGCGGCTTAAGGTGCAGTTTTTGGCATAAAACTCATTGTTAATGGAAGGCACTACAGTGCAGAACAGTAAGGCACCTCTTAATACACTACAGGTTGAACCTTCAAGATGATGGTCTACAGCAGCAGAACAACAGATTAGATTCTATTTCCAACGAATAAGAACATGTAAATGAGCCTACGGGGACACAGAATCACCAGCTGGTACTGAGGAATGGGGTACCTGCTAAAAATGTCACCATCCAGTTTTGTATAGTATACTTAGAAAATGTGCCGCACTCTCAATCCAGTCTGTGTGGTTAACATGTGTGAGATGGTATCAGCCTTGCCCCACTCTTCAATCCATGCTCTCGGACATGTTTCGCCTCATCCACCAGGGCTTAGTCTCAGACAGGATTGGGAGTGCAGCACTTTTTCTAAGTTGAGCCAGAGTTTGATACAAACTTCAAGATTACACTGAACCATCCTGTAGTGTCAATGGTTCAGGCTGGTGTTGGTGCACTGCTGTGTGTAGAGCATTCTTGAAAAATATCAAGTTCCTTAAAAGGGAACCTGTGGGGGGGTTCTCATCTCCTATTGCGGTACTCATTCCAAAAGAACAGGTACCTCCACTAAAAGCTGCACACAATGAACAGCAACTGTTTTCTACTAGAAGAAAGGTGGAGAAAGCCGCATAGCTGCTGTTAGACGTTTATTGTTCATTTCAAAGCTATACAATTTCACCCAAGCCACAGTTCTCTAACATGTTTCACTCAGGTCTAGCCTGCCTTCTCCCACCAAACACAATTTCTTATTGAC